>VDFB02058242.1:774359333-775051234 GCA_007258455.2 Sequoia sempervirens
TTCTTGAAGTTCTTCTGTATCTTTTTTATCTTTTTTCTTGTTGAGGAATATTGCATATATTGTTTGTAGATCTCTTGTGTGGAAGGTGTCTTTGTTGTTTGATCATGTGGCTCATGCTTTTCACAATTCTAACATGGTATCAAAGTGTGAATTTAGTGAACCCCTTCTCGATTTATGAGGCTTTTTTTCTTCAACAAAGGTTGGCTTCAGATCTGGAATCCTCTTTTCTTTTTTACAAATTTTGAAGGTGGGAAATTTTTTAGTGCATTTTGGCATGAAAAAGACCTCACAGTTGGATTCGAAGCCATCGAAAAAGTCATATTTTCCTTTTGTTTGGCCTAATTTGGATTCTTGAAGTCAGATCTACAAGGGTTTGAAGTCGTTGCTTTTTTTCATATCTGGAGGGTAGCTACATTTTTGGAGCATTTTGGCGAGAAAAGAACCTCATTGTTGGATTTAGAAGGCTAATTCGATGACTTTTGACTACAAATTTGGCCTATTTTAGTTTTAGGAGCTTTTGAGGAAAAAAATTTGCACAAGAGCCCATATAGCCCCCATACGGACTCTTGTGCACAAAAATTAAAAAACTTAAAAAAACACGTTGGGTTTATTTTTTTAAATTTCTGCTTTTTCCAAAATAAAAGAAATAAAATCAAAGAAAAGGTCAGGTTGTTTTTAAAATTTAATTTATTTGTTTTTTTTTAAAACAAAACAAAACATATATATATATATAATACCTGTTGTGCAAGGTATTGTGCCTGCAGTACCCTGGTAGCAGTCACATCGCTGCGACCAGTGGTCTTTTCAAAGCCGTCGGTGGCCTGTTCTTCAAAACCTGACATCCTTTTTTCTATTTTTGTTGGGCTTTCAATTTCTGACACCATCCATTTTTTACCAGCCACCTCAAAATTATTTCGGTCATTTTTTTGACGAGTTCCATTTTTTCTTGACGATCCAATGACAAGTTTCTCTCTAGTGAACAAAAAAAAATTCAACAGCTTTATTTCGTTTTCTAGCGACAACTTTTTTTAGGAATTTTTACGAATATTCCAACAGAAGGCAACATATTTCAACCATCGGATTTTTTTTTTTGACCGATGGATTTTTTCCATCAAAGGGAAATATTCTGCTGACATCAGTCGTACAGATGGCCCCTTGCCCCCTCCTAGCCCTTCATTTGGCCTTAGAGAGCATTTTTTTCTTTTCTTTTTGGCATAACTTGAGCATACAAAGTTGAAATTGGGAAAAAGAGATATCGTCAAAAAGTTGGTTTTTCCAACTTTCCAGTGGTATGAGTCTCATCACTTGATTTTTCATCTTGTGCATTATACAACCTGTTGAAGTCAAATGTACTATTTTTAGTCTCGAGCTCATAAATTTTGACCAATTTCTCCATTTTTCACAATTCTAGTGGTGTTGGAACCATCTTTCACAACTTTTCCAAGCCCATGCATTGTTTCAGATTTCTCTCCAAGTACATTTTATTCAGTATTTTGTGTTTTTACACTCTGGTGAATTACTTGGACATCTTAGCTCCTAGAAAATTTTTTCATTTACATGGGATGACTTGTTTTTGGTTGTTCTACATGTACTTCCAGTCTTTTATCCTATTTGGGCATTGTAGACATCTTTTTCATGCACATTCTCTTTTATAGATGCACTGAGATAAAGTGCCATTCAGTGTATACTTTTTAAGTATTTTGCACATCTTGTTGTGCCTTTTGTAATCACACTATGATATAAAGTGTCATGGGGGGTTGATATTTTCCTTTGGCTTTCCATCACACCTTTGTCAAGTGAGTGTCCCTTCCACAACAATAGTGAATCCCAGTGAGTCTTTCCTCATGTGTGCGTGCCTTAGTTAGCACACCCTTTTATTTGTAGGTTGTTTCTCCTACATGCTCTTCTTGGTTTCACATAGTTACAGTGTACCTATCTTGGCTCTCCCTTTTCAACATTATGGGGGGGTTTTACTGTTGGTGCTAATGCTTCCTTGGTTTTACGGTTTGAGTGATCTACGTATCTAGTTCTTGTTCCTATGTACTTTCAGATGCAACGTACATCAGGGGATAATTACATGCATTTCAATGAGATGGATCATTTACCATATGGACACTCTTGCATTCCTATTTTTGGAGGTTCTTCATTTCAACACTATATCAGTCATCATTTGACAGTTGTCTACAACTTCTTTGTGCTTCAACGATGTTCTACATATTCCTCCTTTTTGGGACATTATTTTCATTGGAGGCTTCTCAATCCTTCACACCTTGATTTGGAGGCTTTTTTAGTCCTTCATTCACCTTTCTCTCTTTTGAAGAGGACTCTTCTCCCACTGTGGTTTTCTCCTTTTCTCCAATTTCGAGAGATCTTGTGTTTGTACATGGGTACCTCACTAGGCCTTGTTTATCGAGACCCATCATGCATTCCTCTTTTTAATGTTTTTAGCTTCTCCCTAAGTTCATATTAAGGGGTAGTGTTAGAGTAATCATGCATTAGTTAATTATTTTATCTTTAATTGATTATCAGTCTAATTTATTCTCATGCACTTAAGCTAAACTTAGGAGTTAATTATTAAGTTAACTAAGTGCATTTCTATGTTAACTGAAGTGAGTTATTATTAGATCATTCTATCTCATTGCATGTGATGTTGACACTTTTCCTAATCTAATCCATTTACCATTTAGGGTTTCTCCTATATAACACTCAACCCTCATTATATTATCTCTCTGGAGATTTACTCTTTCGATCTCTTGAAATCTCAACCTTTGAGGACTTTTGTTTTCCTTGAAGATTCTTGAGGTTCTTTTGTAGCTTTTTCTTGTTGAGGAATATTGCATATATTGTTTGTATATCTCTTGTGTGGAAGGTGTCTTTGTTCATTGTTTGATCTTGTGGCTCGTGTTTTTCACAATTCTAACACCAAGACCTATAGGACTAGTATATAGTGTAATGGATCCCTTTGAGGTAGTGTAACTTGATTTATTAGCCAAGGTACAAACCATTCAAGTATTATGTTTTAGATTGATGTTCTGGTAATTTTGAATGTCATAATATTGAATTGAGATAGATACAAAAGTTGACTTCTTGGCATCACAACTAGGGTTGAGAAAGGTACTCTATGAGGGTATAAGAAGATATTTATTCTCTTAACATAGCTTGTCCCAATTGTCTTGAGGTGATCAAAAAAGTTGTAAAACCTATGACCCACTTATACATAATCTTATTGTTGCTCCAACATGATAGGAGTCAAGGAGTGTGATCTACCAAAATAAGTATTCGACTGTATCATAGGTTAGCTAAATTTTACCAACAACATGTAGGTGAGTGTTGCCAAGAACTATCCAATTTTATAAGGCTTAGGTAGACTTTCACTAGTAGTATACAGGTGATGAATGCCTAGAGCTACCTATATCAAGAAATTAGTATTGGTATTTATATATTAGAATAAATGTGTAAGTACTTGTGCATGAACTTGAAAACCCCTATTTACTAATAAAATTTTGAATTAAGTTTCCACACTAGATATTTGTAGAAATAATTCAATGTACTAATAGGAAATTGTGCAATACCCATATTATGCTTTATAGATAATGATGAACTTTAAAAGAACTTCAATGATTGACTCAATTATTTCACTATCATCAATAAATCTATGAAATCAAATAATGGAATGATTATTTGATTGATCAAGAATATTTATTTATTTTTATAAAGATCTTTTATATTAATCTATTCTATAAGATTTGGGAATAATATATAATGACATAGATCATTAAGGAGTTGTAGAAACCTTATTACTAGCCTTAAGTGATGTGTGTTGTTATGCTTGTAGCTTATGTAGTGATAATTACAAGAAGTATGAAATTTTTTCTCATTATCACAACTACTGAAAAGAACTAGGAAAAAAGATGGGACCCACAATGTAGCATGAAATGCATCATCATTCTTTTTTTGAATGGGATGCACTAAAATGGTAAGTATTGGTGAACTAGGTATTGTAAGATGAATGTAGTGGTGTCACATCCACTCTTGTTTCTAGTTGGTCACTAGGCATGTGTGAATCAATATCAATGTACTTGTGTAAATCTGGCTCAATTATAGTGCATACTATTATATTTATGTCCATGTAATTGATGCCAACACTTGTCATCATAGGTAGACCTGGTGGATTTGGAAAATAATGGGACTCATGGTGCAACATGGGATACATGTATGTTCCTTTTATAGATGGGATGTACTTATGAGCTTAGGTGTTAGTGAGCCAAGAAAAGGAAATGATGCTTACAATAAAGTTGCAACTACTTCCTTTTGCTAGTTGTTTAATATGTATACTTGTGAGGATGTTAATTTATTCACATTGTGTATATGTGACAAAAGCTTGGGCTAACTCCATGGGTATCTATGAGGTATATAAGAGATAATCACCTGTGTGTGCAACATATGTGGGGACTAACCATGTTGAGTATAAATGATACATGTTGAGCCAATCATTGTGAGAATATGTGATGTTGGAACAATATGGTCCCTTTTTTGTTTTTAATATTACACTAATGAGTGGAATAAAACAAACACTTGATTGATTTTTTTTATCATTCTATTGTAACTAGATTAAACTAAAAGTAAAATTTTAATGAATGGTTGTGATTTGAAAGAAAGATCAAAGAGATAATGTAAGAAGGGAGGATGAAATATCTCTATCTCTAGTGTACAAACTAAAAATCCTCTGATTCCAAAAGGGATATGTAGGTAAGGTCATCATGAATGAACCCTCAAGGATTATAGGTATGAACTTGGCATTGGGAGCTTAACACACTTAATGTGAGTACCTGATTGGTGGCATAAAGTTGTAGTGATGATAAATGTTGGGAAATATATGAAGTGGGTACTATAATTTAGAAGGAAGATTCTTGGTTAATTAAGTTAGTCTTTGCAAAAAAAATAGTAGCAACTAAAGGTTGATTATTATAGAAATGCTTGGAAACATGCCAAAAACATTTTTTACAACACTTGTAAACATGATAGAAATGTCGTGATCTTGAAGATTTATCATTTTCCCTACAATATTTAATCTTTATCATGTTAATAATGTTGAAGAAAAACTCTAGGATCTGAAAGAACTAAAAAATGATCATTTATATGATTTTGATACCTATTTTTTGAAAAATTTCTATCATGACAATGTTGTAAACTCTTGATTTGTTGATTAAAATTAAAATTTCATGAAAATGCATTGATAGTAGTTGTATGATGACTAAAAATGACAGAGAAGGTTGGAAATGAAGGTCTTGGTGATGAAAATAAACCACATACAAATGAAAATTTCTATTTATTCTTGAAAATTGAAGACTAGGTGTTGCATTTGGAGGAAAAAAAGGTCTCTACAACACACTGATCTTGTCCAACCAGATTTTCCACTTGAAGCTTACTTTATCTTATCCTAGCAGTTAAGGAAGGACTTGCACACATAAATCCATTATTGGAAAAGTGAAATTGTCTTGAGAATCTAATATTTTTACCATCATTTAATGTCATGGAAACTTGATAAAAGTTGTCATTTGTCAAAAATAGGAAAAATTAGTATCAAAATGAAATGTGGAGATAAGAAAAAGTTACTTTTGGTACTAAGTGAAGATTTTTGAGAAAGCTACAAGGTGATGAGGACAACTTATCTTAGAAATTGTGCTTGCCACCAAGATTAAATTTATGTTTGAGTATCTAATTTGAGCCATTACATCAAACTAATCTTATCCATTGATTGTAAAAGAAAAAAGTTATTATTTTTAATCTAACTTGTATATATGTACAATTGAAATTATTTGTAATGTTTGGAAAACCTATTATCAAACTTTGATTTTGAAATAAATAGAAACATTACTTCTATGTTTACCTAGTTTTCCAAAAACTATTTTCTTATATTATCATAATCTAGTTTGATGAATATTAATGAGTTTGTGATGTGCTTCATATGACTAGTTGATTGTTGATTGCAAGCACCCTTGTGTGACCAACCTAAGAACCATTCTTTTATATTATGGAAAATCTTGTTAAACTATGTTAGGAAGTGGGTGATTGATGAATATTGCTTCATGATTTGAAACTTTTAGAGAATGTACTATCTTTGCGATGCTTTGAGTTATCTGGTTGAAAAATATTGATCTTATTTGAAAAATTATCTATCCATTATTGAGGTTGAATATGGGTAAAGACTTGGGTTTTTAGTTATATTTATCTTTAAGCCTTCTCTTCCATACCCTATATTTTGCATTTATTTCTAATCTAGCTAGTTTATGATTAGAATAGGATTTCCTAACTGGCATAGTTATGTTATAGAGTTAAATTTCTTAAATGTAAGTTGATTGTTATAGGTCAAAAAGTGGCGTTTTAAGAAAATATATGTTTGAACCAATTTTCTTATAAATTGCTAAATCTAAAAATTGATTATTTATACAAAAAATAGCTTTTTGTTGAAATTTTTGTTTGAATATTATAAGACTCTTGTTAAAAAAGAAACAGTGAAATATTGAGGTATCAAAGAAAGTCAAGACCTGACACTAGAGATCTTGGGGTAGTCATTTTCTATTTTTGGGATTTGATTTCTTTCAGGAGAGATGAGATACCCACTATTTCATCTAAGTTGAGAAAAACCCATCAATACTTATCTTCTACAAGTTTACACCAATCCAAAATGTAAAAGTTATTCTTACCATACTTATATGATTATGAGGATAATGGTGATATCTCAAGTTTTTTCTTGATCTTATAGGATACCTCTATCCAACACTTCATGGATATATTTCTTGCCCTACTAGAGGCATCGACAAGAGCAACATTGTTACCTATCACATATGAAGTTTTCATGAGCATATATTACTAAATTTTGGTGGCAAATGACACCATATTCCAATGATCATAGACTTTTTTTGGGTTTATATTGGTATATATAATATTATTTACTCTCCAATGTATTTACATCCTTTACATACAACTAATTGGAGGGGAGCAAGTGAGATCACTAATATTCCTTTTAACTAATCATGATTATAGGACTACCACATGATCCAAATATATTCATAGATAGTATCATACCTTTAAGTTCAAGGGTAGTATTTATATCTCAACCTTTTTTTATTCTCTTTTATTATTATAGATGGTACATTATTGTTTTAAATGCATGATGATACTCATTGCTCTCTTTTTTTGGTAGGTATTCAAGATTGAGTACTCATTTCAAGTGAACAAATATCAAGGTAGAATCTTCAATTATATTATTATCCTTTATATGATTTTTTTCCTATTGGCTATTTGTATTCACTTTAAAATGTATTCTCATGATAGTCTACATGAATTCAAAATCAAGACAAGATGTAATGGTGAAAAATGTATACCTTGTAGTTCTCACATTTTTTTTAGATTCACTTTGACTTGTTTGTACTTTATGAAATAACAAGCATATGAAAGACATATTTTTGTTGAGAGGGCACACAAATTAAGCCTTATATATTCTTATCTACACTTTTCTCAAGGGAGCAGTCCTAAAAATTAGTTTCCTGATTTTCTTACCCTAGTTTAGATCCATAGTCATGAATGTGTTCTATATCACTTTTGTACCCATATAAGTGATCCCTTAAATTTTGAAATTCAAATAAAATTGGTGGCCAACTTTACCTTTGTTTGTGACTATCGCATGTTGACATGACACACGAAATGTTTTTGTTTGTGACATTTAAAATTGTGTTTAAAGGGGAAACCCTAATTTATTCTCAATATGATTTGACTATCTAGATCTCTTACATCCTAGAGCTACCATTTACTACTTGCAAAAATTGTCAAAATCATTTATCAAGGAATTTACATTACACAAAGACCTAAGGTATCTTCAATGTTTGAGAGTGTCTTTCTTGATCTTGTATCTAGCTATTGAATTGGTATCCTTCCATGGTTTCATAAAAGGAAATAAATTTCCTTTGTCGAGTATAAACTACCAAACACTAGAACCAAATTTTATGCGAGAACATATTGAGGACATCAAGGTGAGAAGAAAGTGACATTCTAAAATTTTGTAGAGATTGGATCCATAGATCTAGGTCAAATTTTTGAGATAGAGATTAGATCCGCACTCATGGGATTGACTATGCTATCTTAATAGTGACCCAAAATGACAAATTAAACATTCAATAAATCTTTAAATATTTCTTATTTTATTCATTTATAAAATATTTAATTTAATGCATTTATTTTTTATTGATAAATTAAGCATAAGGGAGTTGATCTCATAGTATAAATTGGAATAAAAAAGATACATAGTTCATAAAGGAAAATCCATTGGAGGCCCAGTAAAATACAATGCAATTGTTCTATATTTTATAATATCTGCTACTATTCTTGCTACATACTAACTATTTTAAAATGACAAAAAAATTGCAAATTTTAATTATCATCATGTGTTGTTAGGAAAAGGTGTGTTGTCCACCTTACATAATGTTATAATGTAATACTATTTGTGCTACACCTAGGGGATCTAGGGATGCATGCATTATAGGGGGTTAGTATTATTGGGGCTACTTTATGTGTTGTATGTTACATTGTGATAAATATTTAATGTGGGGTTGCACATTGGGGAAATATTTAATATTGAGAAAACTTAGTACCAAAAAAGAAATGTGGGGGTTAATGGTTTTGTAATCTTATGGTATTAGTCACATGGTTTATCTAATACCATGTGGTGGTTTTGTGTAATATTATGTCTATAAAAGAAAGAATATGGGTAATTGTCTAGGGTTGGCTAGTTGACTAATTTGGCTAAGGGGTTGAGAGCATCTCTTGTTTCCTAATGGATGGGCTATTTAAATTAAATTAATTTTCTACAAATGAAATTGGAAAAGCTCACAAATAATATTCAACAACACATAGAAATTGAAACACAATTTCCAAGCCCTAGTTGCAATGTGCAACTAGTAAATTCTAAATTAATAGATGAGAAATCAAGCTATTACAAGCCATAAGAAATCCTTGAAAATCACATACAATATGATTTGTAGCAGTAAATCAAAGCTTGGAATCAATCTTCTCTCCAACATTTGCAGCTTCAAATCACTTCATAAACAATGCCTTCAATCTATACTTGTGTTGGTTTTTCCTCTATCAACACTCACAAATTTGCCAATCCATCAATGGAATCACCATCTAAAGGTATTCTACGCCCTCCTTCTCTTCCTGTGTTTTTCCTCTATGAAAACTTCTCCAAAAATGAAAGAAATTCTATTTTATCCATTCATGATTTCCTGGAATGTAATTTCATTGCATTCCACTATCATTTTTCTTTCATTCCAAAGCACCCCAGGAAAATCAATGCCTCACCTCCAAGAAGGGTAAATAAAATTCAATTTAATATTCAAACATGAATAAAAAAGTGTTTTAATCTTCTAGACTTGGTCAAAATAGAATATGGGCTTTAAATAGCTTTTATGCTTTCACAAATAAAGAAAAAAAAGCATATTCCTCACCTCCTGGGTTACCATTTTTTAAGAGCTGTGAGAATTCAAAATATGAGTTACAAATGGTCTTAATGGCTCCCAAAAACACCCGCCATTACTTTCTTTTTTCTGCTTTTTGAATTTTAAAACATATTATCCATGATTCCCTTTCACCAATTTAACCCAAATTGAAATGAAATTCAAATTATAGTTTTCCCACATTACAAGACATTCAAATTCACAACAAAATATGGATTTCAATCATCAAACATGAAATCCAACACATCAAAATTGCAAAAATTGACAAATGACACCTTCATGTTGACACAGGATTACACTGAGTCATGGATGCTCCTGCATTAGACACCCATAATAGAAGAAAAGTGATTCTATCACTTTCAAAGAGGATATCCAAGGTGAGTCATATTAGCCTCAGATAACCATGAAGCATCCTCCATAGGCATCCCAAACCATTTCACCAAATACTCCATGTATTGCTTCCTCCTTGTACTTCTTTTCACCTTGCTATCAAGAATTGCTTCAATCTTTTCATTTTTTGAACTATGTGTGAGTGTTGGTGGATGTTTAATTGTTCAGCTTCATCATTTTCACCTTCATGAAACATGGCCAGATCTGAAATATTAAATATTGGAGAAATATTAAACTCATTGGACAACTCTAACTCATATGCATTACCAAAATCATGCCTTTTTACAATCTTGCATGGACCAACCTTCTTCATTTTGAGCTTGTTGTATGCACCCACTGGAAATATTTCTTTTCTCAAATACACCATCACTTCATCTCCAACCTGAAATTCCTTATGTCTCCTCTTCAAATCAACATTAGTTTTGTAAGAAAAAATCATTTCGTTGATATTTTTTCTCACCTCATCATGAATCAATCTTATTCAAGTCTAAAACAACTCTTGGGCTGCTGCCATAAACAATTCGAAATGGTGATTTACCTATGCTTCTATTGAAGTTGTAGGAAAAATCAGCTTGTGGCAGAATTAAATCCCATCCTTTCGATTTATCTCCAACTAAGCATCTTAGAAAATTTCCCAAGCTTCTATTCACCACCTCTGTTTGACCATCTATTTGAGGATGGTATGTTGAGATTATTCCACAAAGTTCTCCAGAAGTAGCCAACAAACTTAGTATCCTTGTCAGAAACTATGCTCTTTGGAAGTCCATGAAGTCTTACAACTTCTTGTTGATGGTAAAAACAACACAACAACATTAAACATGATATTACTATTCTATTTCTCCTGAAAGAGAAAGATAACACATGGATATCTAACTACCAAGGTCTTGGTAATCGGTTCTTGACTATGCTGATTTCACTCAATGGTTGATGTAACTATAATGTTCAAGGGGCCTGCTGGTGTTGAGCTTCTGGATGGTTATAAGATCAAATATATATTTAAACCTACTTTAACCAGTGGTTTTAAAGAAATAGAAAAAGACATATCAAAGATTTTATACTGAATAAAATGTTGATTCATCCAACTTAATCAAACTTGTTACCTTCTAAGGAATTCCTAAACTAAAACTGGAGAATAAAATTAACTTATAATTAATACACAGTTTCATTTATTCACAGTGCCAACTTCAACAATAGATTGCAAATCACTATTTAAACAAAACATAAGATAAAAATTTATTCCTTGAAACCTTTCCAAATCAAATAATTAACCCAAAATAAATACCATTCTGGAGCACAATATGAAGTAGATTTAAATCTGGTTGCTTCTACTGTTGGTGAAACAGATAAACAACATTTAAAAATCTGGAAAAATCACCAGCATACAGAAAATCCATGTCTTCGAATTATCTCCATCTATACTAAGAAAAACTGGAAGATACATCACTTCCTTCTGCTGAACTTAACTCCTACTCTTTTTCTGCTCTCGAGTGTTTTTATCTTCTAACCCTAACTTGCTAACTCTTAACTGAAGAAAAAGGAAGATCAAAAGGAAAATGTTATCTATGTTTATCTCTATCTGTGTCTCTATATGTCTCCTCCTCCTTTTACAAAGAGGCAAAAGTGCCATATATACAAAACGCCAAAAATGCGTCGGCCCCCGTTTTAGGGTTTACAAAATGAGTCGGTTCCAGAACACGTTGGCCCTAGAAGAGTTTGAACAAAGTCAAGGATGCATTAAATACACATACTCTGCTCATGTTGGTGAAATATCTCCCTCAAGCATGGTTTCCAGATCTTTTACAACCACCATCATTAACTCACAGCCCTCGTGTCTGCCATTAAGATATCACGCGCTTCATCCTCAAGCTCGAAAACTGCTCCTACAAAGCTGCTTTGAATGTTCTGAAGCACTATCATTAATGTCGATCTACTTTTTCCAGCAGACACCCATCTGTTATTAAGACTTGTGGCCTCTCCCTTTATGCTTTCTTCTCATCTTAGAACCTTTCTGCGGGCTGATCTTCTTGTGAAACGACATCAGGTGCTCTCAACATTCTTTAACCCTGCAAAACAATGCCTTCATCAGTCCTCTGAAGCATAGAAAATACATCATTCTTCATCTTGCCTTTCATATATCCTTAGCAAAAAGAAACCCAACTCTGGCGGAGGCAGAACCAAATCCGAACCAGAAACACACTTTCCTTTAATACCGGCGAGGGCGGAGCCAAGATGAAAATGGAATCGAGACCGAGGTCAGAACGGGAACCGAACATGGAAATAACCATCAATTCCAAGTCTAGCCCACATTCCAGCTCCACATCCGCAAAAGGTAACGTAACCCAGGAACAAACACAAGCATGATCAAAGCAAAAAATGATCCTGGGTGAACCACAACGGGGGTGGGAACAAAACCAAATCCGACATTGAAACTTTTCCAAGTTTCAGGTTCAGACTCCATCCCGATCTCGCCTCCGACAACATACAAAGAGACAATGAGGAAGAAGATGAGAAAGAAGAAAAAGAAGGGGAGAAAACACCCCATGACCAAAAACAAAGGACAAAGGAAAAGCAAACAAACAAGACCGATGGAACCGTGACTGAAATGGAACCGGAACCTGAAACTTTTTCATTTTTGAAGTTCAGTTTTGTTCTACGTCCCATGTTCACTAGAACAAAGAACAAGTGCAAAGGGGCGAAACTGGAACTGGGAACAAAATAGAAACCAGAACTTAGAAGAAATTCCAAAGTTCAGTTTTGGTCCTGGTCCCGCGTCCGCCAAAACAAAACAAAAACGCCCAAAGCAGAAAATAAAAGGCCAAAGGAAACATAACCGAACAAGGGGGACCTATTTTAAACAAATTTAAAATGGGGTGGTTATGCAAGGCATAACAATTGGCGACTTGGTTGGGAAAATAGTTTAACCATTTTCAAGAAACCGAAGGATTCAACTACCCAAAACTCTTGGTTTATGGACATCACAACTCCAATTAGGTCAGTTTTAACAACCAAGGTTGAGCTAGAATCTCAAATGTAAATCAACATTGGCTACCCCTGAATCTTTGTGTGTGCTTGATGGTGCATCACCCTTTTATAAAGTTTTCCTCATCTTTTGAACAACAATGTGCAAGATTTGAACTACATGAGTTGATTCCCTTTAGTTGTTGTGCAATGATATCCTGGGCATAGCTCCGCTGCCAGTCAAGTGTCTATAGCTCCGATTAAGATACCTCTAGTTTTCTCACAACATTGCTCTACTGCCAATCAGGCGTCCATAGCCCCGGTAGAGATACTAGAATCATCCATTCATATTGATTTTTGGAATATTTGAGCTGAATTTTTTCAAATTTTTACATTTCAAATTACAAGCACCCATTAAGGTTAGATGGATAAACCAAAACGTAAGAAAAAACTCTAACCAGAATGATGATGGCGACATTGGTCGAGGATCTTCTAACTCTAAACAGAAAGGAACTCAATGTCAAGTATGTGCTACCCAATCCAATGCGGAGTGAGGGGCGACCATATGACGGAGTGATTACAGAAAGCAAAGCTTGAAATGAAATGCTGAAAGCTGAAACTACTCAACACCCAGAATGTGCTTGCTCACCCAGAATGGGAAGTAGCTACCATAGGGCGGAGTTATAACTATTTCAAACTAGTATCGAAAGAAAGAGCGAGTATTACAAATTGTATACCTTGGTATTTTATGCTACTCTAAATGTGTGAATCTAACTAAGAAACATGAAAGACAAAACACCAAGGACACCTCAAGATTAGCCAAAAGAGAGTTACAACGAAAAGGAATGCAAATAAAATGAAACACAAACACTTTTACCTCCCTTGTTGTTGAAACTTCTTTGATTGGCCCTTGCTTGGATTGGTTGTGTGCTCCTTAGATGATAGATTGAGTGATTAAAATGCAAGCTTCAATATGCAAAATGATGGACAAAAGATGGTTGAATGATCTAAAATGACTTGGACAGCATGTAGTTGTGAGAGTGCAAAGTGTTGTGAAGGCAAAATGGCAGCATAAGGTTATGAAAATCAAAAGTGTTGTGTAAATGCCCTTGAGGAGGGGGTATTTATAGAAGAATTTGAATTCTCTAGAGAATTCAAGGGTCAAGATTGATCCAACAAGGCCAAGATGAAGGGCTATGGTGGGTTGAGAACCCACAAGCCCTCACATCTTGACATGTGGAGGGTGAAGTGGACAAGAGGATATGAGGTGGAGATGAGTTGTCAAAAAGGTACATGAGGTGGAAAAGGACATGCACCTTGGGGGATGAGAGGATTTCCACAAAAAGGGATTTCTTGTCCCCAAGTGGGAGTGAAAGGGACTCTTGAGGAATTTTAGAATTCCTCAAAATCTACATGGGAAAAGGAAAGGTGGTTGGGGGATAAATGTGAATTAAAAATTCACATTCCTAGGATGATCTAGAGGGTAAAAGGTGGGCTCAAAAGGTGGGACTTGGTCACATGTGGAGATTGTGACAAGTCCAAGGTGGGTCACATGTGAAGGTGTGACAAGTCCAAGGTTCTAGAAGCCTTGGAAGGATGGAATGTGAATTAAAAATTCACATATAAAGGAGGGGAATCTAGGACAAATAAAAAGGAATTAAAAATTCCTTGGAGAATGATTAGGCTTAATTAATAAGTAATTAGAGGATAATTAAGGGGCTAATTAGGATTAAAAGCCAACTTGCCAAAGTTGGAGGATGTGACACATCCTAATCAAGGATTAGGCATGTGCACATCCTTAATGAAAAGATTAAGAAATGGATTAGGATTAGATGAAAATGACATGTGAGGAATTAAATAAATGTAATATTTATTTAATTTATTTGATGAAAAGAGGATTGAGGAGGGTAAGGTATTTAATTATTAATTAAATACCTTAGGGATTTAGCAGAATTAAAGATATTAATTAAATAATAGTAATATTATTTAATTAACTTGGCTAAGAGGATGTTTAGACGAAAAGTGATAAATTTGGATAAATTAAGTGTCCAAATTTGGATGTCTACACAAATAATGACAAAGCAATATTAAGATTACTGGTCAGTACTACTGCCAGTTTACAAATTATGATTATTGCCTGCAATGTCAATATACAAATTCTTTCTAGATGGAGTATTCAACAATATATCTGCTAAAAGCTCTAAGTAAATCACAAAGCCAAATCCAAATCAGAATATGCAGATGGTTAGAACTGTCACAATCAGATCTGCACTTTTATCATATGATCAGCAGCTTACAAAAGTGTTCAAATGCTCATAACTCACTAACAACTTGCTCAAATGACACATTTTCTGAAGCACACTACTCCCAGCAAGATGGCGCTCAAGCTGATATCAGAAAACAGACTCTAAATGCAGCTAATAATTTAATGCACAAATCCCAATGCTAGAAAAGGTACGGCCCAGCTGAATAAATCGATTTCCCTTTAAAAATTGCAGACTCAACTAAAAATTCTATAATCTGGAGAATAGATTCGCCCTTTACAAACACTTGGATTGAGACAATACCCAGAACTAATATTTTTGTATTTTTTGAGAAATGAATAAAAACATGAAATCTGCTGTCTAAAACAATGAAATATGCTGAGACCACTAAATGCCAAAACAGACCTAAGAATGCAGCAAGCTAAATACGAAGCACAAGCTAAATGCAACTCACAAATTGATTGAATCACCACTAGATGTTATCTTGCAAACACGAAGCGATGCCCGAGCTAGGAGGCCTTCATTCCTCGAAGCAGTTCCAGAGCCAATCCGGCAGCATAACAGTATAGTCGACCAAAGATGAAGAAATGATGCACAAGACTCCTTTTTATAATTCTCCAGTTGACTTCTCAAAACCCTAAGATCCACTTTTAGGTCAAAAACCCTAATCTCCTCAAGGTGGCGTACTTTTACTTCAAGGCTTAAGATTTGATATTTTAAATAAACATCATACTTTGATAAATGCGCCCTTCATAACCTTTCTTTGACTTTGGGAATAATTAAATAATCTCTTAATGAGGGCGCCACCCTTCAAGACCACTTTTTAAACACAACATTAAGTCATTGATCTAATCCAAGGGGTCAACGTTAAAATAGAATATTTAAAACGTGACTTTTTAATTAATGACTTAACTTATCCCTCCGAATGTGCCTTGAAGCCGATACTGAACAGAACATCTAACCAAACTGAAGCAGGAAGTCAACCAACCTGAACTCAACTGGAAAGCTGCTAAAAATAGAATTTACTAAAAATAGTAAATTCCAAAAAGTGCTCTGAATGCCGAGATGAACATACCACTGCGAAGCTCTCTGAAAACCCAGAAAGGATCCGCCATTGAATTCACCATCTCTGAGCAATGATCTCCTCAAAAGTAGGAAACCCTAATTTTACCTTCCGACTAGCCCTCGGGTTTCCAGAAAAAGGCCAACGGTCACATGATCGATCAGGGTTTGAGAAGGGGACATTACAAGTTTTCTTTTCTTAGATAGTTCTCTCTTTTTTTTCTTGGAGTTTCAAATATTTCATTCAATTCTTTCTCAATATGTCAGATGTCTGACATCTGTTCTGGGTTGAAAACTACCATGGACCTCATAACAACATCTAGGGATTTTTCACTCAAATCTTGGAACACCATTGCCCTAAGACAAATATACCATTACAAAAGGAGATGTTTTTATTGATTTGTGACAGATTCAATTGTAGTTAATGAAGATTGTTTACTTTGCACCTTGTTTTTAAGACTTTCCACAACTCTTATTGATAATGGGCATAAAACAATGAATTTAGGACAAAATCATCCGATCAGAAAACCTGAAAATATCTAAACCGAATTCTCTCCTAGTAACCAAAGTATACTTTAGATAACAACCCCCATACAACTACATAAAATGAAAGTCCCCACAAAGAAAAGCAAAGGAACAAAAGAAAAAGACAAACAAGGAAAACAACAAAACTATTTACATGCAAAACAAAAAATTATTTACATGAATATACAATCTAACAAAAATACCAAACTTTACGACTCAAAATAATGTTTAAGAAACTTTCCATTGATAGGAAATGGAACAGGTTCTCCCATTAAACTACTCAGTTGGAAAGCATTTCCTCCTAAGATTTCAACAATTTGATAGGGACCCAACCAGAACTTATCAAATTTCTGGTGATTGCCCTTCTTTTCATTAGCTTTATCCCATAGCAGCACAAGGTCTAATATTCTGAAAGCCTTGATTTTGGATCTTTTGTCAAACCAACGTTTGACAAAAACCTGGTGTCTAAAGAACTACTGCAAAGCAACATCTCTCTGCTCTTCTAATTTTAACAAGCCAGCTAATCTTACTTCAATCCTATCATCACTAGAGTAAAATTCCTGCATAAATTTTAGGACAAGTATTTGCAAGTTAATAGGGAACACAGGCTTTTGGCCATATACTAGCTTAAATGGTGAAGTCTCTAAAGCAGCCTTGATCCTAGTCCTATATGCCCATAAAGTAAATCTTAACTGCGTATGCCAGTCCCTAGGATTTTTCTCTAATAGTTTTTTAATTACTCCTAAGAGATTCTTATTGGTAGACTCTACAACTCCATTTCCTTGTGGATAATAGTTTGAAGAATACTTTAAAACAATCTTATGATCATAAGCCCATGAAATGAACTCGGCAGAAGAAAAGGTAGGGCCATTGTCACATACCAATGTGAAGGGTACTCCAAACCTGGTTGTGATGCATTCAGTGAGGAACTTGATTACTACATCAGTTGTGTTGTTCTTGCAAGGTATAGCCTCTATCCATCTCGTGCAGTAATCTGTGGCAATCAAAATGAATTTGTGTCCTGTTGAAGAATTTGGGTTAATTACCCCAATAAAATCCAGCACCCATTGGGCAAATGGTCTTACCTCATGAACAGGATGCAATGGCATGGTTGAATGGCGCTCTCTTGACATAGAAATTTGGCATATGTGACATGTTCTTACATGTTGGTGGGCTTCCTTGAACACATATGGCCAATAATAACCAGATCTGAGGATCTGATGTGCTAACGAATCTGCAGAACCATGACTTGTGCCATGTTTCCCATGAAATTCAACAATTGCATGCTTAGCCTCTTTCTGATCAAGGCATCGTAGATAAAATCCCTCAAAGTTCTTCCTGTGTAACAGTCCTCCTTTGAGCATATAATGGGAGCTTTTCATTCTCAACGCTCTCCTCTGAGTTGTATTCATTCCCTCTGGGCACCGATTGTTGAGCATGAAATAGATGATATCGGCATACCAAGTGTCATTGGAAAATGACCGTGTTGTGTACTACTGACAGATAATGTTCTCACCAACATCTTTCATTGATTCAGACAAGCCTTGACCTTAGAAAAGTTTCATAGGGCGCATCTCCAGATCGAACTACTGCAAAATAGCCATCCATTTCCCCCTTCGTTCTCCCAACTCGCTCTGCAAAAGTAGAGACTTCACAGCAGCATCAGGAACCACAACAATAATTTGACTTCGAAGGATATAGTGTTTGAACTTCCTGACAACTCTAACCAACGCAAAAGCTTGTTTCTCAGCGGTGGGTGCCTTGACCCTGGCATTGTTAGCGGAGAGATCATGAAGGCAATTGGCCTCATCCCCTCCTCTTCGTTGAGTTAGGACAGTTGCACACGAGTGTTCAGAAGCAAAAGAATAAATATAAAATGGCTTCAAGTAGTCAAGGCTGGTGAGAACTGACGCTTCTAAAATGGATTGCTTAACCTAAGAAAATGCAATCTTTGCCTCATTACTCCATTCTATTCTAGCATCTTTCTTCATCATTTTGTTCAAAGGTTTAACAATTTATGCAAAACCTGTAATAAAATTTCTCACAAAGTTGATCTTTCCAAAGAAAGATATCATCTCTTTCTTACTTCTTGGCATGGTTATCTTCAAAATAGACTCAACTCGGTCTGGATCTATTGATATCCCTCTTTCTGAGATTATGTGTCCCAAAAGTTTCCCTTCAGAAACCCTGAACACACACTTTTTAGGATTCAGAGAGACATCATATTGGATACATCTTTCAAGAACTTTAGCCAAGTCTGTAGCATGGTTTAGTCTATCTTTAGAGAATACTGTCATGTCATCCATATAAACAATGATACACTTACCAATCAAATCTTTGAATGCTATTTCCATGGCACACTGAAAGGTTGCTCCAACGTTTATCAAACCAAATGACATCCTTCTGTAAGCAAATGTTCCCCACTTAGTAGTGAAGGTTGTCTTCATTCTGTCTTCATAATTAATGATCACCTGATTGTACCCAGAATAGCCATCCGGGAATGACATCATCTGAGATCCATTGACAGTTTGCAAGACCTCGTCTAGAGAAGGGAGTGGGTAGTTGTCTTTTTCCGAAGCTCTATTCAGATTCCTGAAATCTACACATAGTCGGATCTCTCCATTCTTCTTACAAACTGGAACCAAGTTAGCCACCCATGTTGAATGTCGTACAAGGAAGATTATTCTTGTAGAAAGCAATTTATGAACTTCCTTAAAGATCGGTGGTTCAATCAGGGCGTTAATAGGACGTTGTTTCTGCCGAAATGGTTTAGCTTCGGGCTTTAAAGGAATAGTATGAGTCATTACAGAAGCATCAAATGTTTTTAGATCTTCATACCCCCAAGCTATTGCAACAATATCTTTCTTCAGTACCCTCAATATATCTTTTCTAATTGCTTCAAGGCAGGCCTTCCCTAAGTAAACATTTCTTTCAGGGCCAGAATCAGCTAAGTTAACAATTTTATATTCACCTCCTTTATCCTCAACTGATACCTTTTCCCGAGCCCTTGGGTTTAATCAAAAATTCTTTCTAAGGCCACCATTCCTTTGGGAATGCTATTACCTTTTAGATTTAGGACACCTTCTTTTTTGCAGTCTTCGGGGTTCCAATCCCCTTGATCCCTTTTGGATTCATCGACGATCTGTCCTTCAAAAACATTTGAGCTTGCTAAAAAAGCAAGGATATGTCGATCATCATCAAAAACTTGAAAGTTCTTGACATTATCAGGAACAGCCGGGGTGGATATCAACTCTACTGAGAATCTCTTAAGCTTAGAGTCTTGCATGGGCTCCAGGGTACTTGCAGCAACAACTAATGAATCAACTATCTGATTTTCTTCTTTAGGAATTAAACTAATCCCAAAAGCATCAATGTCTTCAATCAGGTTCCATACCCGAGTTCTATAAGTTGCCAGCCTTTTATTACGACATGTGTATTGGCCACGTACTTGCTTGATAATCACTTCTGAATCTCCTTTAACTACCAAGGAAGTGACCTTTTTCTGATGTGCAAACATTAGTCCCCGAGCTAACGCTTCATATTCTACTATATTGTTAGTGCATCCAAACTGTAGCCTGTAAGAAGCAAAACCCTCTCGGGCTGATTAATTCCATTCTAGCACCACAACCTGTTTTAGATTTGGATCCATCAAACATAAGGGTCCATAGCTGATCATGAGTTGAGGTTGATTCCTTTGAGGTTGTTGTGGGTGTTTGGATAAGATGAACCATAGGTGGGGGCACTTGATCTTTTGCATCAAATATTGGGAATGGGTGTTCAATAGGTCCATCAGGTGTAACATCTAATGTCCGCTCAGATATATCATGTAATCCTAAGATATCTCTCTGATAGTTACTTGTACCTTTGATTAATCCCTTTTGTTTGGGTATACTTGTGAGTGCAGGGGTATCAAACAAACCTTGGGGTTGTTCATCGTAACTATGTTGGTTCAGTATTATAACCGGGGTAGGTTCAATTTGAGGAGGGACTTCCTCTAAAGGTATATTATCCCTAGTTAACATTATTGCATTTTTGGCTTTGAATGAAAAGTGATCTGAAATGGTCTCAAGGTGACTTGGGTTAGTCTCGTCGGTTTGAGAAACATGATTTAAAATGTTGATGCAGGGTTGGCAAGTCAGTTCCGGATGATCTTGGTAGTGTACTCTACACCAATTAGGGAGTAGAAGACTCTGCAAATCGATATCTTCCCCTAAGACTAGCTGATCCTGTTGCAGCTTCTTGATCAATACTTGTTGGTTTACATTAATCATGGGATCCGAGAATTTTTTTATTGATGAATCTTTAGAATTAAGAACCGAAAAGGTTAGAATTTCCTCTCTTTTATAAACCCCTATCTCAGTTTCAAAATAAGCTACCTCGTTGGGATAGTCATATTCAATGATGATATGTTTAAGGCGAGGTTCGCTTTCAATCCTAATCTGCGTAGGCATTCCCCTCCATGGTAGCCACATGTGTGAAAATTCAAGGGAGAGATATCCCCCTATACTTTTCATTAAATCTCTGCTCAACAGCATACCATAAGTCTCAGGAATGTCTGCTACTTGAATATCCATATTGGTTAAAATCCTAGGGTCGGACCCTACTTGCACATGTATATTTCTCAATTCTCCAACTACATTAACCTTTTTTTTATCGAGTTGGATGACCTTCTTGTTTGTTTGGACATGGTTCAATCCCAATTTCTAGCATATAGAAAATGGCATAACATTGCCGGAAGCCCCTGAATCTAGCAGACAATTATGTAGATTTTTCCCACAAATTCTCAAACTTAAAAGAAATGGTGGGGTACCTACCTTGCTTCTGTACAAAGCTACATTCATGTCTGTAGTGGGTGCCACCTTGGTTTTCCCTTTTGATTTATTAGCTTCTTCCAAAGCTTTCAGCACTATCTCTCGTTGGGCAGGGCACCACTTTAGGATGTCAAAGTATCATAAAGAGGTTTTTTGTTTCTGCATCTCTGAAACAATATCAAATTCTATGTTATAGCTTGGATTTCTTTTGAAAACACCAGATGAATTACCTTTGTTGTGGGAGTAAGGAAAACCTTTTGGTGGAGAATGGTTGTTATCAATACTTTGATTCAAAGGCACCATATGGTTAGGTGGTGTTGATATAGTGAACGGACCCTTATTCTGATTTCTTAAAAAGTGTCCCCCCTTTGTCTGAAAGGCTTGGGCATCATACGCATCTTCCTCTAGTTCATTCTCATTCTGCATTGGGAATGATGGTTCTTCTTCAAAGAGGTCATAAGTCATAGTTGTATCCACTCAGCCACCTCCTTTGTTTGAATTCCCTTGGAACGTTTGGACATCTACCTGTGCCATCTTCACGACATTCTCAATTTCAGGGCAGTTTACCTCGGAATGAGTTACAGTATCATGCAACCTACACCAGTTAGTCATAAAATTGAGGTCAGCCACATTCGCAACATGTGGCCTGTCCTCATTAGCTTGATAATTGTGAGGAACTCCACCATTATTTGGCCCGGTATTCCATTGTCTGTTGTTATTTGGCCTCTAGTTAGATCCCCTATTCTGATTTTGATACCCTTGGTTAGGGAATTTTTGGCCTTGATAATTCCTCTGGCTGTGATTGTAGTTGTTCGGATAATTACCTTGATTGTTATTACTCTTATTAGGGTAATTAACTTGGTTCTGAGAGGGGTTCAGTTTAAGCTGAGCCATATCATTTGTGACTTGAGACAGATTTTTCTTTAAGGTCTCCACCTCGTTTGTGAGTTGAACTGTCTTTTCACTTTCAACACTCTTAGCAACAGGTGGTTGACCGACAAGATTTGGTATTCCAGCTTGGTTATGATGACCATGCAGACTATGATGAGCCTGCGATTGTTGAAGGAAGTCAGAAGCTTCGTTGGCAAAGAATGGAATAGGAGATTGAGTCTGCAACTCAGATATAGGTCCATAATGGGAAGGAGACATTCCTGGGATAGTATTAAATAAATGGGTTGGGTTAGGCATCTGATATCCCATTGAAGAAAAACCTCCTCCCAAACTTCCTTGTTGAGAGCTAGTTTATTGTTGCAGCTTGATGGCTAGATGATAAACCTTAGACAGGGAATCAATATCCGTTGGTTGATATGTCCTTTGTAGGAATAGGCCAAGTAAAGGGTCTATAACTCTAAAATATGCCTGAATGACACTATTCTCAGCAACTAGATAGGGGTCCTGCAGTCTCCTATACATTCGTTGAAACCTAGTATTAAACAAGGGCAGGGATTCACGTGGCTCCTTCCTAATAGTATAAAATTGGTGGAACAAGATGGCTGGATCTACATAAACTCTAAACTGATTGATGAAATAATTTTCTAGGTCTGTCCAGCTCAAAATAGAACCTTGTGGAAGATTTAGGTACTAGTTGTAAGCCATATCCCCTAAGGAATAAGGGAACAATCTACAAACCACGTCATGGTGAGCTATCTGGGCTCTGGTACAAGCGTCCTTAAAAGCTTGTATGTGCTCTTCAGCACTCCTTGATTTTCCATGAATGTATTTGGGACAAAATCTCTCAGGATTCTTAGCCATATCATGAAAGCCTCTAGGAATAGTCCCTAATGGAGAGGGATTATTCATAAAAAATTCCATTGGTGGAAGTGGTGGGGGTTGAGCCAGCTGTTGGATGGGTTGAACCAGCTATAATGGCACTTGAGATGGATTCGGTGGTGGATTGACAGGTCTCCACCGAGGTATTGGTGAAAATCTTGGTGGAGTGAGTGGAGCTAACAAGCGTGGTATAATGGTTGCCCCTGTCTTGTGAATCTTGTGTCTTGTTGGGATCTTGAGTTCTATCAAAGGTGGTGGGTTGTCAGTTGATCGAAGAACTCTATGGGACCTTTCTGGTTAGAAAAACCCAATATTATCCAGTTTGCTCTTCTGGGCCCTCCTTCTAGCGCCAAATCTGTTGATGGTCAAAACAACACAACAACATTAAACATAATATTACTATTCTATTTCTCCTGAAAGAGAAAGATAACAAATGGATATCTAACTCCCAAGGTCCTGGTAATCGGTTCTCGACTATGCTGATTTCACTCAATGGTTGATGTAACTATAATGTTCAAGGGGCCTGCTGGTGTTGAGCTTCTGGATGGTTATAAGATCAAACATATATTTAAACCTACTTTAACCAGTGGTTTTAAAGAAATAGAAAAAGATAGATCAAAAATTTTATACTGAATAAAATGTTGATTCATCCAACTTAATCAGACTTGTTACCTTCCAAGGAATTCCTAAACTAAAACTGCAGAATAAAATTAACTTGTAATTAATACACAGTTTCATTTATTCACAGTGCCAACTTCAACAGTAGATTGCAAATCACTATTTAAACAAAACATAAGATAAAATTTTATTCCTTGAAAGCTTTCCAAATCAAATAATTAACCCAAGATAAATACCATTCTGGAGCACAATATGAAGTAGATTTAAATCTGGCTGCTTCTACTATTGGTGAAACATATAAACAACATTTACAAATCTAGAAAAATCACCAGCGTATAGAAAATCCATGTCTTCAAATTATCTCCATCTATACTAAGAAAAACTGGAAGATACATCACTTCCTTCTGCCAAACTTAACTCCTACTCTATTTATGCTCTCAAGTGTTTCTATCTTCTAACCCTAACTTGCTAACTCTTAACTGAAGAAAAAGGAAGATCAAAAGGAAAATGCTATCTATGTCTATCTCTATATGTATGTCTCTGTATGTCTCCTCCTCCTTTTACAGAGAGGCAAAAGTGCCATATATACAAAATGCCAAAAATGCATCGGCCCCCGTTTTAGGGTTTACAAAATGAGTCGGTTCCATAATATGTCTGCCCTAGAAGAGTTTGAACAAAGTCAAGGATGCATTAAATGCACATACTCTGCTCATGTCGATGAAAGATCTCCCTTAGGCATGGTTTCCAAATCTTTTACAACCACCATCATTAACTCACAGCCCTCGTGTCTGCCATTAAGACATCACACGCTTCATCCTCAACCTCAAAAATTGCTCCCGCAAAGCTGCTTTGAATGTTCTGAAGCATTGTCATTAATGTCGATCTACTTTTTCCAGCAGACACCCATCTATCATTAAGACTCGCGGCCTCTCCCTTTATGCTTTCTTCTCGTCTTAGAACCTTTATGCGGGCTGATCTTCTTGTGAAACGACATCATGTGCTCTCGACATGCTTTAACCCTGCAAAACAATGCCTTCATTAGTCCTCTGAAGCATAGAAAATACACCATTCTTCATTCTTCCTTTCATATATCCTTAGCCAAAAAAAACCCAACTCTGGCAGAGGTGAAACCAAATCCGAACCAAAAACACACTTTCCTTTAATACCGGTGGGGGCAGAGCCAAGATGAAACTGGAACCGGGACCGGGGTCGGAATGGGAACCGAACATGGAAATAACCATCATTTCCAAGTCTAGCCCACATTCTGGCTCCACGTCTGCAAAAGGTAATGTAACCTAGGAACAAATGCAAGCGGGATCGGAGCAAAAACCGATCCCAGGCAAACCACAACAGGGGCGGGAACATAACCAAATCCGACACTGAAACTTTTCCAAGTTTCAAGTTTGGACTCCATCCCAATCTCGCCTCTGACAACATACAACGATACAATGAGGAAGAAGACGAGAAAGAAGAAAAAGAAGGGGAGAAAACAACCCACGACCAAAAAAAAGGGACAAAGGAAAAACAAACAAACAAGACTGGTGGAACCGGGACCGGAACGGAACCAAAACCTGGAAATTTTTCAATTCTAAAGTTTAGTTTTGTTCCAAGTCCCGTGTCTGCCATAACAAAGAACAAACGCAAAGGGGCGGAACTGGAACCGGGAACGGAACAGAAACCAAAACTTAGAAGAAATTCCAAAGTTCAGTTTTGGTCCCGGTCCTGCGTCCGCCAGAACAAAACGAAAATGACCAAAGCAGAAAACAAAAGGCCAAAGGAAATAGAACAGAACAAGGGGGACCTATTTTAAACAAATTTAAAATGGGGTGGTTACTCAAGGCATAACACTTCTTTGAAAAACAAATCTGCAACATTTACCGCATCATTAGTCTTATGACAAGGTATAAAATGTGCCATTTATAGAGAACCTATCTACCACAACAAAGATAGAATCATGTCCTCTTTGTTTCCTTGGTAAACCAAGAACAAAATCCATACTTATGTCCTCCCATGACTTCTCTGGTACTGGTAGTGTCTTATACAAACTAGTGTTTTGACTCACCCCTTTTGCAACTTGACATACTCTACAACCTTGCACATATTTACTTAAATATTACTACAATTGTCGCCAATAATACTTCTCTCCAACCAATGAAATAGTCTTATCAAAACCAAAATTCCCTGCAAGTCCACCACTATGTTTCTCCTTAATTAAATTCAACCTCATAGAGCTTCTAGGAATGCATAATTGGTTACCTTTAAGCAACATACCATCTTGGATTAGGTAATCCAACCATTTGGTTCCATTTGTTGCAATAGGCTCTTTGCAAGCCTTCCATGCCTCTCCAAAATCTAAGTCTCCTTCATACATATTCTTGAGTTCATCAAAACCCACAACTTCAACCTGCATTTCAATCAACAAACCTTGTCTTCTACTCAAAGCATCAACAACTCTGTTAGACTTCCCACTCCTATGTTTCAAAACAAATGTGTAAGTTTGTAAAAACTCAACACATTTCATGTGATTTTGACTCAACTTCCCTTGAATACTCAAGTATTGGAGTGCTTGATGATCGGTATATAAAACAAATTCTTTTGGCATAAGATAATATCTCCATTTCTTAAGTGCTTGAATGATTGCATAAAACTCTTGATCATAAACTGAATACTTTTTCTTAGCATCATTTAGCTTCTCACTAAAATATGCAATAGGCTTACCTTCTTGGCTCAAAACATCTCCAATAGCATTACCAATTGCATCACAATCCACTTGGAACACCTTGCTGAAATCTGGAAGTGCTAAAACAAGTTGCATTGTCACTTTACTCTTCAATAAATCAAAACTCTTCGCTACCCCTGTAGTCCACTTAAATTCCTTCTTATCACCCCTCATAGTTTCAGTTAGTGGTGCACATATGCTACTAAAACCTTTGATTAAATTCCTATAAGGGCTTTCTAACCCATGAAATGATATCACCTCTATTACACTCCTTTTTGTTGGTCATTCTAGAATAGCTCTTACCTTTTGCGGGTCCATCTTGATGCCTTCCCCTGAAACAAAAAAGCCTAAATACACCAATTCCCTCTTCAAAAAGCTACACTTTTTGAGGTTAATCATAGGTTTATTTTCTTATGGGAAATCATAGGCTCGGTGCCCTTCTTCTCCACATTTGTGACAAGTGCCTCTAAATGTGCCTCCACCATATCTAGGTCCTCTACCTCTACCTCTGAAATTTAGGTCTCTTGAGATTTGTCCATCCTCATATTTTGCTTCCCTATTGCTGCCCTCTTCATTCTTGGAACCCTTTTGCTGATTTCCTTCTTTTTTATATGTTCTTGCTCCTACTTTGCCTCCACACCCACTTCCTTTATGCTTGCTTTCAAATTTCTTGTTCAATATTTCCTCTATCTTTAATGTTGTTTGATAAGCATCTTCCATTGTCACAACTCTAACCAATGCCATTTCTTCTTGAATTCTTAATTGCAGCCCGTTCATATACCTTGCAATCTTTTCCTTGGTTACTTATGAATGTCCAATCCTTATGAGGATTATATGAAATTCTTTTGTATATTCTTTAACAGTTTTGCTTCCTTGCTTCAAACCTTGCATCCTCTTGAGAAAATCTAATTCATAATTTGTTGGGATAAACTATCTTTTTAATTTATCCACCATTTTATCCCATTTGGTAATCTTATATTTTCCTCTTCTTCCCCTTTCTAACTAGACTTCTCTCCACCATATTGAATCATATCCTTTCAGCCTTGTCTTAGAAAATTTCACTTTATCAGGATCCTCTACCTCTTCAAATTCAAAATACCCTTCCATTTCATTAAGCCAATCTATCAGTTCTTTTGGGTTTAAACTACCATTGAATGTAGGTACCTCCATCTTCGGTCTCTTTCCCATTTTTGTTAAAGATTTCATAAATGGGTCATTTGCAATTGCTACAATTTCTTCTCTTTGCTCAATATCCAAACTAGAATTCTCTGTACTTTCATCTTCATCTTCATCATCTTCACTTCTTGGGTCTCTCATTCTTGCAAATCCTCTCCTTATCTCATTTTGCAAAGTTTCAACTTTCCTTCTCAAGGCTCTAAATTCATCATTTCTAACAAAATTACTATTCCTCTTCCTCTACCCCTACCATGTGGAGCTCCCCTGGCATACATCTCTGCAACACCACAATTCACAAGTCCTGGTGTAAACTGCCTCTCTTTGGCGGTCTGTTTACACTCTTAAGATCAACTTGCTCTGATACCACTAATGTATGAGCTATTTAAATTAAATTAATTTGCTACAAATGAAATTGGAAAAGCTCACAAATAATATTCAACACAATTTCCAAGCCCCGATTGCAATGTGCAATTGGTAAATTTTGAATTAATAGATGGGAAATCAAGCTATTACAATCCAATCATGGATAAAGGTTGTAAAAATCCATAAGAAACCCCTGAAAATCACATACAATCTGATTTGCAGCAGCAAATCAAACCCTGGAATCAATCTTCTCTCCAACACCTGCAACTTCAAATCACTTCACAAACAATGTATTCAATCTACACAACTTGTGCAGATTTTTCCTCTGTCAACACTCATAAATCTGCCAATCCATCAATGGAATCACCATCTAAAGGTATGCTACACCCTCCTCTTCCTATGTTTTTCTTCTCTGAAAAACTTCTCCAAAAATGAAAGAAATTCAATTTTATCCATTCATGATTTCCTAGAATGTAATTTTATTGCATTTCACTATCATTTTGCTTTCATTCCAAAGCACCCCAGGAAAATCAATGCCCCACCTCCAAGAAGGGTAAATAAAATTCAATTTAATATTCAAACATGAATAAAATAAATGTTTTAATTTTCCATACTTGGTCAAAATGCAATATGGGCTTTAAATGGCTTTTATGCTTTCACAAATAAAGAAAAAAAAAAGCAGATTCCTTAATTTGGGCACCCATCTCCTGGGTTCCTATTTTTTAGGATCTGTGAGAATTTAAAATAGGAGTTACAAATGGTCTTAATGGCTCCTAAAAACCCATGCCATTACTTGCTTTTGTTCTACTTTTTCAGTTTTAAAACATATTCTCCATGATTCCCTTTCACCAATTTGACCCAAGTTGAAATCAAATTCAAATTCTAGTTTTCCCACATTACAAGACATTCAAATTCACAACAAAATATGAATTTCAATCATCAAACATGAAATTCAACACAATAAAATTGCAAAAAATGAAAAATGACACCTTCATGTTGACATAGGATTGCACTGAGCCACAGATTCTCCTACATCATTTCCATTTGTGAGGTTTGAAGCATGGCATGGGATGTGTGGCTACATGCTTGTTCACATGGAGTTCTTGTAGAGAGCTTGTGTTTCAGAAGTGTTCATGGAGGACTTTGAAGATGTATAGAAATGGTTTCATTGCTGAATAATACGTGAATGGTGGATGATTTTGGAGGCTAGATTTTTCCCTATTGAGGGTTTCCATAGGGTATATCTTGTTTCATATTTGATGGTATGTTGTCTATTATTTTACATATGGATTATGAATACTAGTAACTTGCATGATTTTCTCTATTTGGATTATGTCGAAATTGTCATAAATGGCTGGAAATTTCCTAAGATGTGCTCATCCTCATCTTATGATTATAAATCCTCTATAACAATTATGAATGACCAATCCACACCAAAGGAATTTGAAACTCCATTTTTCCCTTTTCTTGCATTCCTTCTCTTCTTCTCTGAGCACTTTCATGATGAACAATACCCATGGCCTTGATTGAGAAAGATGGGTTGATGGAGGGTCAAATAACCTAACATAGGAGAAACCCCTAACCCAACACCACTTCATCCACTATTTTCTTCAAACCTCCTCACCATCTTGTATTTATCAGTGTCTCTATGACTACTCTAATTTAGTCCTTCAATTCACCTAAGTCCAACATAAAAGCTACAAACATAGAGGCTATGCCCATGTTACACCAATATTTGAGAGTAATTGACATGAAATTATTACCCAAGGCCATTCTTACCACATGCAAAACAATAGAAGAATTTTATTTGAAAACTTTCTTCAAGCACGACCCATAAATCTCTCCTTGGAAACACATTTGTCTCAAATTTTCATTGAGACAATCAATGGTATCCATTCTTTTAAATGCCATGCCCATGATAACTATTCCATTTTTATCTCACCTTGTTGCACTTTGAAGGTAACTCTCATCATTTTCTCTAGTTCATTTATATGCCTTTGCAAGGACTTCTCATGGACAAAAGGGTTGGGCATCTCATTCAAATCACACTATATTTTATTGATTCATCATACAAAGGAAAGGATAATCCCCATTGAAATTACTCCACGTGTTTGCCTCTCCACCATCTTGAAATTATCCGATCGTGTTGATAGCCATGTTAGCCAACTAGTCAACCTCTTTGTTTGCCTCGTGATACACTGCTTTACTTGAAACGCTTCAAAATTATTCATCAACTCTCAATAGCAATAAAGAATGTTATTTAACTTCCAATTTGGGCATTTGTTATTTTTTATGGCATTGATAAATAGTAAATCCCCCTCTATAATTAGACGATTCAAACCAAGTTTAATTCCCATTGTGAGACCTAAGAATATCACTTGGAATTCAACTTCATTATTTGTTCCTATTGGAAGTTTTTTTTGTTGCACCAATCGCAGTGCCATCATAATTCCTCATTATGCAGCCTACTCTCAACAAACCAGAATTTCATTTAGGCACCGGACCTCAAAATTTAATTTGAACCATCCAACATCTAGTAACTCCTATCTTATTTTGTTTCTTTCTTTCTTTCTTATTCATATAAACCGAAAACTTTCCATGAATAAAAAAATATAATACATTTATTATGTTTTAAATGCTTACATTATTTATTTATTTAATATATTTTTTTATATAAAATAAATTTTATTCTCCTTTCTTTTTTAAAGATATCTTTCCATAAAATTTCTTTTAGAATTTACATTAATAGTTTGAATTTACTATAAATTTGCAATGACTTGAACTTAGAGGTAAGAAAGAAGGAAAAAAACCTATACATGCTTATGAAATATGAAGTATATACAATGCTTATATCTTGTTTTATATATAGAAAAGGGAATCAAAATAACATATTTTTACTAACTAATGAAACATAAATGTATTATAAAAACAATCATAAAATATATGAAAAAGACTTTCACAAGAGATTCATCAAACACTAATGGTCATTATCAGAGCCCCACAATTTAGCTCAACGCAGAACAAACATTAGTAGAAAGCACAAAACACATAAAATCTCTCATTGAGATTACATCCTCATGTGTCCTTGATAAGCCAATGAAATGCTATTTCTTCATATGCTTAGCTTGAGTACATTCCTTGTAGGAGGTGATATGTTTGTGACATCTTTATCCATTGCATGTTAGCTACTTTCTCATTTTGTTGGGTTGCTGTAAGAATAATTGATTCAGGTTTATGTAGAATGAGACCATGACATCACTTTTGAACACTGTCTGGGGGGCAAAACCGGGTGACTGAAGAGGTGGGAGTATGATATGTTTTGGCCTTATTGTCCACAATACCCTTTCCCAACTTGTCACTACTTGATCACTCTGGACAACTTGATATTGGGCAACAATCAAGATCAGTAGGAACAAATTTAATTGTATTTTCTTGTTTCTTTGTTCGTGTCTTGTCTCAATAATAGATGACAAGAATAAGTGTCATCAGAAGTACATAAAGTAGCCTTTTTTCTTTATTTTGCTGTCAAAACTTTTGGTTTAATGGTGACTGATTGAGAACTAACTTACTTCATTGTCACCTGGGTAGCAGCGTATTCAGCACCTTCCATAGAATCATCAGTTACAAAACATGGGGGGGCACTGAAAATTGAGTATGTTCTCACCCTCCATAGAACCAGCTGTTACAAAGACCAAATGACTGCCAGTGGGTGAGATGGAGGGTAACTTAATGAATCTGTTTACTCATTGCAGCTGTCAACATTTATTAAGGTTTCGAAAGAGATGTTAAAAAGTAATCTTAGTTTAAGATTTAAGTTTGAATGTTTAATTTTAGTGTGCAGTTTTTGTTAAAAGTTACAAAGGACTTATTTATAAAGTTAAAGAAGGTTATTATGGATGTTGGAGTACTGTCCATTTTTTTAAAAAAAAAATACATTATTGCTTATTTTAATATATAATTTACCTTTTAAAATGATTTCTATTTTAATATTTAATATATTTTTTTATATATATGTTTTCCCTCCCTCTTTTAAAAAAATTGAAGATAATGTTGGTTAAGAAAAAATATTCTCTCTATATATATTTCTTTTATATTTGAATTTTTACATTACATTTATTAAACAATTTAAATTAGACTGTTAACTCTATCTATCAAGCAATTTTTTGTGATGGGTATATACATACAAGTTTATAATTTTTTATAGTCTATCCAAAATCTCCACTTTCATATGATATTGCCTTCTTAATATTTTTATTATATTTTGCAATAAAATGATTAAATACAATCATATAACCATTCCATTTAAACCCCTAACAAACAACCCCAAATTAATATAAATTTTAAACATCTAAAATCTAATATTTTGTTGTTCAATATTTGAGAATACTTTACAACCCATTATCTTTAGTGAATTTTTTTCATAGTGTTAAAACATTAATATTTCACAAAGTGAAGGCTGCCCATTTGCCATTTTAATTCGATCTCAGATTAGAATTGTCTCTCAAGAATAATATATTGGCTTTGACATAACATTTCTAAATATTTGATTACAACTTTTTGTTTTAGGTTTAAAATTGTAGATACAAGATCTTGACTTTGTTTAAAATTACGTGTTCTTTTGATTTGTTCTTAAATTTAATTATATGTTTAAGATAACTCACTTTTAATTAATTGATTTTTACATCAATTTTTTAAAATTATGTATCTAAGAATATCATCTCAATGTCATTTTGATCACCCATCATCCATCAATTAGATCAATCCATCCTTATGACAACCCCACAACATAAATATCATAAGGGATCACTCACTAGTCATAACTCAATCTCTTGTATCAATTGCATAAACCACATCAACCCTTCCATTAAAAAATTAGTGAAACCCTAATTATTACATTAGGTCACATTGACAACCATTGTGTCCCTCCCCATTGCTCCTAGTCTTAAGCACTTAGTCACATTATTATTAATTACATTTATTGCATGTTGTCTTTGAAATTTATCAAAACCATTGAATCTCACTGTAGAAAGTGTGATGACTTGATTTCTTAGATAAGGTACCTACATAGCTTAAACAAAATATCATCTAAGCCACAAGACTGAATCTTGCCTAGAAGAAGGATGTGGACCAGAGACCCATGACACTCACCATGAATGCCTTAACAAAAAATTATGCAACTTATCTTCATGTGCAGTTCAACAAAATGGAGTGATATCAAAGTAAACATATTGTATGTACATTAGGACATATATACATACCTTTGCAATCATTCTTAGACATCAGATAGATCATCATTTCAACCTTGTATTGCACTGGTGTCTTGCACTCTACACACCAACAATCTCCAGAGTATATACAAACTTCAACATACTCATTTGGCATCAATCCAACTCATATTGAGTTGAAATCAATGACAACACTTATTGCCAATAATATCCCCCTTTGTCATTGATGGCAACATGCATATGCATCTCTCCCCCTTTGACATCAAGGGAAAAGTGCATAGAAAATTATTACTTATATCAACCCAAATTTTATATGAACTCACCCTTACTATATGGATTCTGAAAAAAATACTCCCCATGAGATGGAGATGCCTCAAAACTGATGTTATATATATAAAAAAAACTAAAAAGGATACTTTAGTACTCCACAAAAATTATATAAACAACAAAATTATCTTGCTTATACCTTTGTACCTTCCTTAGAAGGCATAATTTTCTTGTGAATTTCTTTGAATTGCGCCAAAGTTGCAACCCAATCTACTTTTGTTGAAGAGAATATTATTTTGACATTCACACTGTATGTACAAATCATCAGCCTCCTTCGTATTATTTGGAGCCTTCATTTTCTTATGAATATTTTTTGCATTTAGAAGCAATCTGAAAGTGAAGCAAGTCTCAAGTTGACTGCTTCCCTCAACTAACCAAATTGTTTTCTTAACTGCTCTCAATGGTCCTCAAGCAATGCCAACTATAAATCAAGATTTTATATTTGAGATTTTATTGAACCATTTATATGTACTTTGATAAATCATATACATTGGCCAATTTAGTAATTTGTGACTCAATGGAGTCAATTTGATCCTTGATATTTTTGGTGGATCTTGGCCACTTCAAGAAAAATTGATATAGAGCAATCACTTTACTTATAAATTCTTTAAACACTTTCAAGCTTTCTTACAGTGCATTATGTGCACTATCACACCGGTCAGATACTTCTACCATTCTTTTATCATTCATTTTTTGTATGGCCTCTTGTTCCGCCTTTTTCTCCAAGTGAGAGGAATGATCCTTGAAGGAATCAATCAAAAGCTTTAATTTATGTTATGGAGGCAAGGAAACATCAGTGTTTACTTCTGGTAACCCCTCCTGGATGATCTTTACAACATTATCAATCAATTCACTTTTCTTTACATGTTCTTGTCATATTTCCTTCCTTACAAAAGGTATGCATAATATCACCAAGTTGTAATTTATGAAGGAAAGACATATTAGATGGATCTACCTAACCTTCATGAGTGGGGATATGCAGAAGTTGAGGTGTTATCACCCATTGGAACTACATCTGCAAAGACAATAGGTCTTTGAGGGAATCTAAAGATGAGGAAATTTGACCTTTACCCACAGAAGCATCTTGCTTCTCAACAACCTTCTCTTTTGTATCTTGAATAATCTCAGGGTTATCATCATTCATCTGCACATTACTTCCTAAATTTTTAAAAGGAGCAACACTATGTTTCAGAGGAGGGATACCAACTTTAAATTAACCATTTGTACCTTGTGCATTAGTATCCATCAGAGGAGCAAACTTCTCATATTGCTTCTTATCAACATTAGTCTCATTTCCTTCAAAAACAAACAGATCTATATCTTGAGTAGATATATCAAGGATACCTTGCAAGATAGTGTCATCCTTAGAACTCACCTCAACCATATTTATTTCTTCAAGAGTCTTGGTTGCCTTCTCTTCTTCCTTTTCCTTCCCCATACCTGAGACTATTTGTACTTCATGCATATTGGAGATACCATCTCCTTCTTGCAATTCAGAGGGTCCTTGTACTTCTTTTTTACCATATATATTTATGTTCTTTGAATTTGGTTGTTGTGAATCAATTTCATTGTGCAATTCATTAATGATCTTTTTAGTATCTTCAGCCTCATTCAGGATCTTCCTTTTGACATTTTCATCCAAGCTCATCAACAAATCTATTCTTATTTTGGTGTGGAGCTCCTTGGCTTGTCTCCAAACAATATTTTGTTTCTCTTCCTGAGAGACTAAGATCCTAGACTTATCAATTGCTTGTTGTTTCATTTCTTCATCAACCCTAATAGCTTCATCTCTTCTTTGTCTTAGTTCCTTAGTAAGGCTATCCAGAGCTTTGTTGACAATGTCATTGAAGGGTATGTTTTGCATGATCATATATTCAATAAAAACTTTCTCAATTAATTTCTTGTCTCTTGAAGGGACATCCAAATAAAGCTCCATTGTACTTTCCAAAATAATATTTTCAACTATTCCATTCAAGATGGCCCCAAAACCAGGAGGACCATGTGTAACCCGAAGGGATTGCTCAGTACTCTCTTTTGTAATCTTCTTCCCCTTCTTCTTCTACAAAGGTATATCTTCTTCTTCAATCTCCTCGACATCATCTAACTCTTCCTCATTTGAATTCTCTCTTTTTTCCTTTCTTTTAGGCCTCACATGTCCAACTTTAGTGACCTTTTTTCTTCGAAGTGATTTGAGGTGTAGCTTTTCTTTTACTACCAGTTGTTTGAGTGGATTCAAAAGGCAGCAAAGCAAATGTAACAACAAGAGAGGTTCTAACAGATCTCCTCGGACTAGGACTAGCTTTTGGAAGAGAAAATTTAGCTTTGGAAGCCTCCATAGAAACATCATATGTACTTTTTGAAGAGGTACCCAGTATCTTTTAAAGCTCCTCTTTTCTTTTAATTTTTTAGTAACGTGGGGGACCCATTTCTTTCAATACTTTTTAAACCTTTTTTTTCACTGGTTTCTTTTCTCTCTTTTTGGTAAATTTCATCCATGATCTCTCTATATGTACCAAATATTTTGATTTTAGGATCCTGAGGTTTTTACAATAGAATATCTATGTAACTTTGTACAAATTCATCCTCAACCTCATAAGGTAGCTCAGATATCCAAACAATTCTAGGTTATGCTACTTCCATAAAACAATGATCCTTATTTACCATAAAAGTTATCTCATTTTCATACTTCTATACCAAACTAGATAGTATCCTATACCTCCCCTAAAACTTTGTTTGCAAATTTTTAAAGAACCCTTGTTACATGGTAGTATATGATTATTCATCTTGAAAACTATCCATATGCTTCTTGATTTGTGTAGATACTAGAGTGAATTTATCCCAATCTTTTCCTTTGAAGCCAGGTAATTCATCTAGGAAGAAAAAATAAGACATATGATCAAAGAACCAAACCTAAATTTATACTTGGTTTCCTTTGTTCTTTTTAGGTTCTCCATCAGTTGTTCTCTCAACATCTCACATAGGTCAAAATTGGAATTTTCCTTCACCATTTGATATACGGTGTGAATAGTGGCAGTGGCAGACCCTTCCCTGTTTGTGAAATAGTTTGTATGAGATACCCATTGTAGCATACTAGACACCATGATCTATTATATCCTTTAATGTTAGGGTTCTCTTATAAAACTTAACACCAATAAACTCCATAGCAGTTTCATTCTTTACAAATTTCAACACTAGAGTTGGTTTGGAGGTGAAAAAACCAGTAACCGCTCTAATGGCATCCTTTGTGATCAAGTAGGGTTTGTCTAACCAAATGAAATTGTTATGAATATGGCTCAAGATGATTCTTACCCATGCCTCACTTTTATAGAAGTCTATAAAGTATTTACAAATTTCCAACCCTTTTGCAGCAATATTCCCATACTCTGGCTTATATCCTCCATTCTCGTTTAGTAGCTCTTGTTAGACCATTTCAAACAAAGAGGTATGTTTAATTTCATTCAACTAAGTATGTATGTAAATTATTATGTCCTCGCAATACACAACACCCACTGGAACTTCTTAAAATGCACTATCTTTGTCTACCTCCATTGCTTTGAATGGAGATTTTATGTATTTGGGCCTTGGCCTCTCAATAACATCAATGGCAGTTGGTGTAGCCATGATACCACTTTCTGATACTAGGTTTTTACAAGAAAAACCAAAAAAAACTATGAAAAACTATTGTTGGGGTTTGCTCACAACACACAGGGATTCTTCTTCTCTTCCTCCTTGGCACTTGCATACACTTGATTCCTTTGAATGAGATCAATTTTAATCAATTTGAGATTAAATACGCTTCATACCGACCCTAATTGTTCTACATCAAATGCCTTTCTTAGATCTTGACATTAGCAACATTTTATTGTTTGTAATATCATAGAGCTCCATAATCCTTCAGGACACTTCCACAAAAGGTGTAATTTCTCCAAAATCATCACCAACCAAATCCATATCACTATTTTCAATTATGTTGAAATTTTTAGCATCTCATATATTTCAAGGTTTTGATAGGATCTGCAATTGCAACTCTCCCTGAGTCAATACTCTCTCTTTAGTTACCGAAGGACTCATCTGCATCATGTTGATGTACAAATTCATTCTTTATTCCACTTTCATCCTTTTGCCAAAATTTATTCATATCCTTCTTTTGTTGACTAATGACAAGCTTCTTTTGAGGAGTAGAAGATCTTACACTTTTTCCCTTACAAAACCTAGCAATGTGTCATGGTTTATTGCAATTGTAGCAAGTGATACTAGCTTGTGGAGAAAAATTGTTTCTTATCACATTAGATTTGTAATTAGCAGCCCTATGACCAAACTTGTTGCATGTGTAGTAGTAACCATCAAAAGATTGAGAGGTCATAGCATTACTATTCCTTATCATTTTACTTTTGCATTCATTAGCCCAGTGACTAAATTTATTGCAAGCATAGCATTGACCATGAAATGGTTGAGTTTTCACAACATTATACCTTGGAGGCCTAAAAGAATTTTGACCCATATTTCTTATGCATTCAACTTCCTTATGACAAAACTTATTACAAGGATAGAAATTACTATTGAACCTGGTAGGAGCAATTTGTTTAGGAGCAAGCTTCCTGAAATTCTTCTTTTTTCTCCGAACAAGAATGAATCCTTTTTCTTTTTTGCTATTATGACTTTTGTTTACATCTTCGGAGGATGTCTCCTTAGGATTTTTAGTGTAGGAATTCTCCTCCCTTGTTTCAAACTGTCCTACTTTGAAGTTACCATACAGATTTATTGATGCATTGATCATGGGACTTTCCTTTTTTTCAAAACCAAGCCTGGATTTCTCTTATGATTGGTTTTGAGAGTTAATTAATTCATCAAGAATTTTAGAGCCTCCTACCAATTTTAGAACTTTATCAATTTGTTCTTTAGGTTTTTCAATTTTTTTTCTCAGTTTTACAATCTCTTCCTCAAGCTTTAAGCATTCAATAATTTTTTCATTGAGCTCGGTATTTAGGAAATCCTCAATCCTCTTTCCTTCTTTAACTTTGTTTTTTTAAAAATTTGATATCAAATCCTCAACTTCTTTGGATTTCACTTCACATTCACTTCATCCTTCTATTTGAGCTTTGAGTTTGCTAATTTCTTCCTTTGACTCTTTATCTTTTTCCTTCAATTTTTTAATTGTCTCTTTTAACTTTTCCAGCATGCACTGATATTTGATATTTTGTAATCTTGCTTCATCCAGATCTTCAAGAGCAAACCAAAATTCTCCTTCAAAATCTACTTCACAATCTTTCAGATTGATGTCCCAACCTTTAGGTTCCATTGATTCAAGATCTTGTTCTAGAATAAACATATCATTGGTTTTTGCTACAGACCCCATGTGTTCAAGAGTAGGATCAACCTTAGTTGTTAAGGTTCTCAAGGAACTTGGATCTAATACCAATTGTTGAGAAAAAATATGTGTTGAGAGGGGGGTGAATCACCATAAATTAAAAACCATTCTCATTTGAATATTAACAACAGATCACATTAAATGAAAATAAAATAAAAGAACACATGCATCACATGAAGACACCAATATTTTTATGTGGAAAACTGATGCAGGGGCATCAGGAGCCTCATAAGCATGATTTGTTGTCATTTTTGGTTATTTGTGTGTATTTGGAGTCCAATAAGGTCATTCATGACCATTTGGGATCATGTTGATCCATTTTGAAGTGTTATAGGGTTCATTGTTCAAAAAATGTAAAAGTTGTCTTAGTTGCTCAAAAGTTGTCAAGCAACTTTGGCAACAAGTGACAAAATGATGTTTTATGTACAAACTAATCAAAAGGTGGTTAAAGGAAGTTGGAGTGGATGGGATATATATGGTTTCACCCTCCAAATTTTAAATGATGATGAAAGTATGAGGAAACATTGTGTATTTGAAGTTTTGATAAATGAAACCCTTGTTTTTTGTGCATTTTCCTATGTAGCAGTTTGTTCTCTTGCATTTTACGAATCCAATTAATGTATGCAGAAGTTATGATCCAATTAAATCCTATGTGAAAGTGGATTTTTATATTCCATTATGTTTTGCAGAAGTTATGATCCAATTAATGATTGCCACTTCTAGAATTTTACTATTTTACAACAAGAAAATTGTTTGGTACATAATGTAAATTGCATTTAATGACCTGAACTTTATTGGAGATGATAAAGGATTGAATCACATTTTGAATGTAATTGGTTTGGTTGATATTCATCCATGCTTGAATAAGTTACAAGCATTTTTGTAAAAACTGACTGAAAGTTGTCCTAAGGTTTGCAGTCACATAGAAAATGGCATAACTTTTGTTTTATCCAATGAAAAAGGTTGAAATTTGGAACAAAAGTCTGTATTGATGTCTATAAAAATATCACAAAGTTTCATATCATAATGTACACGTGTGAAGGAGATATTTTCACCAATCCACTTTCACAGATTCTCAGAACAGTCATAAAAATCTCTTAAATGGTGACTATCTATTGAAACCCTCACTTAATCTTATGAATTTGGGTTGGATGAATATTGTGTCATGTTGTAGAGGCCTACCATGGTTTGGGAATAGTTAGGACTTGCATTTTTGTGTAGTTCCAATCATTTTTTGTGCGAAAACCTCATGGTTGTCAAGCCTAATTGCCCAATTAGGCCTAGTCAAAAGGAGGACAATCAGTTTTTGAGTCTTTATGTACAAAGGAACCCTAACTCATTTTGAGACATGTGTACAAAGAGCCAAATGGGTATATTAAATGGGTCACATTTTCTATAGATCAAGTTTGGTACAAAATATATGTGCAAAAAGGCCTTTTTAAAAGGCTATAAGGAAGAATAGTGATTTGTGAAGGAAAGCCCATTGTTTGATGTTTAAAGGAACTTGTGGTTGATTGTTTGAACATAATACATCCCTTATTTGCATCAAATTGATATCAGAGCCCAAAGATTTGGACAATAAAGTTTTGGAATTTTGTGTATTGTCATTTATAGGTTGAAGAGAAGAACCTAGATACCAAAAGACTAGGCCAAGGGAAAAGAAATGGGCATTGAGAAGAAGCAAGGTGAAAGAGACTTTCTTGAGAAAGAAGAATGGAAATGTTGAGAAGATTAGTCTATGGAGACTTGAAGAGTAAGGAGTTTCCAAGCAAGAAACAAGAGAAAGGAAGAGAGAAAAGTGAGATACAAAATAACAATGAGAAGGAAAAACAAATAAATGTTCAACAAGAGATAATAGATTTGAGACAAGCCTTGGAAAAAATGAAAGGAATTCAAGAAAAAATTGAAGAGAGAATGAATCTTGAGATTCAGTAGTGTCTTGAGAAGGTAGAACAAGAAATTGGTTGGAATTTACCAATAAGAAAGAGGATAAAGTGGCCTATTAAGAAGATCATTCAAAGGAGAAGAAGGCAAGAGAGGACAACAGAACTAGACATTGGGGAGTCTTTATTGATGATGGAAGAGAAAAATCCATCTGTGGAAGAGGGAAAATGTGAAGAAAATGTGTCCATTGAGACTCAAGATTTTATTTCTAACAATATTTGTAAGTATTTATAGGTGCAGCAGATGGAAAATGTTATAAAGAAAAAGGAGAGGTGAATGCAGTGTATGCAGATTGTTATGCATAATATGGTGAAGAAGATGTTACCAAAAAAATAGAGGTAATGGTTGCATTTTCATTTTGGGATCATGTTGAGGAAACCCTTCAGGAGATAAGATATGCAAACAAGGTCAAGATCATGATTGTATCATCCAAGGATGAAAAGGTGGTATTGCAGCATGCTACTCCAAGACAACAAACTGAAATTTGTGAAGAAAAGCCTATGGTTGGGGCCATGATGGCTAGAGACAAAAAGAGGAGACAAAATGATCTTATTGAGACTACACATTTGAGGAGTGAGAGACCTAAGGTCAAAATGAAACAAGGTGTTGAAGGAGAGAAATTTTCTATTGAAATGCATGCAATCCATCTACAAGAAAGGGAACAGCTACAAAGTGAAGTTAGCATATGCAAGCAAAGGGCAGATGTGAGAAGAAGTGTAGTTGATTTCAAGGTTAAAGATTTGATCTCTGATTTGTACCCTTTGAAAGGGGATTTTGTTTCAGGTAATGGGGAAGATTTAAAATCATTCTTGGATGCTCAATGTTGGTTGGTTATGCTGGTGCAGACCTCCATTCAAGGGGACCTTGAATCTTTTATCTATGGGGAGTATGATGCAGGGGCATCAGGAGCATCATAGGCATGATTTGTTGAATTTTTTTTGTTTTTGGTTGTTTGTGTGTCTTTGGAGTCTAATAAGGTCATTCATGACCATTTTTGATCATTTTGATCCATTTTGAAGTGTTATAGGGTTCATCGTTCAAAAAATGTAAAAGTTGTCATAGTTGCTCAAAAGTTGTCAAGCAACTTTGGCAACAAGTGACAAAATGATGTTTTATGTACAAACTAATCAAAGGGTGGTTAAAGACAGTTGGAATGGATGGGATATATATGGGGGCAACCTCCAAAATTGAAATGATGATGAAAGGATGAGGAAACATTGTGTATTTGAAGTATTGATAAATGAAACCCTTGTTTTTTGTGCATTTTCTTAAGTAGCAATCTGTTCTCTTGCATTGTACAGATCTATACAGCCCTATTTTGGCCTGCACATGACTAAATATTTTATAGGATTGAGTTATCTTTCATTTTATTTTTGTTTCATGAAATTCCATTATGTTTTGTGGAAGTTATGATCCAATTAATGATTGCCACTTCTAGATTTTTACTATTTTACAGCAAGAAAACTATTTCGAATTTACTGTAAATTGCATTTAATGACTTGAAATTTATTGGAGATGATAGAGGATTGAATCATATTCCAAGTGCAATTGGTTTGGTAGATTATCATCCACATTTGAATAAGTTACAAGCATTTTTGTAAAAACTGCCTAAAAATTGTCCTAGGGTTTGCAGTCACATAGAAAATGGCATAACTTTTTCTTTATCCAATGAAAAAGGTTGAAATTTGGAACAAAGGTCTGTATTGATGTCTATAACAATACCACAAAGTTTAAGGTCATAATGTGCATGTGTGAAGGATATCTTTTCACCAGTCTGCTTTCACAGATTCTCAGAACAGTCATAAAAATCCCTTAAATGGTGACTATCTATTGAAACCCTCACTTAATCTTATGTATTTGGGTTGGATGAATATTGTGTCATGTTTTAGAGGCCTACCATGTTCTTGGAATAGTTATGACTTTCATTTTTGTGTAGTTCCAATCATTTGTTTGAGCCAAAACCTCATGGTTGTCAAGCCTAATTGCCCAATTAGGCCTAGTCAAAAGGACAGTCTATTTTTTAGCCTTTCTGTGCAAAGGAACTCTACCTCATTTTGAGATATGTGTATGAAAATACAAATAGGTATCTAAAATGGGTCACCTTTTCTATAGATCGGGTCTGGTCCAAAAGATATGTCCAAAAAGGCCTTTTTGAAAGGCTACAAGGAAGAATGGTGATTTGTGGAGGAAAGCCCATTGCTTGATGTTTAAAGGAACTTTTGGTTGGTTTTTTGAGGTTTTTTAGTCATAATACACCCCTTCTTTGCATCAAAAACCCAATGAAGAAAAACCACGGTGAGGATCAACTCATAATATATGTAGCTCACTACTAACAACAATTACAATGTTTAAGGCAATTACCTATGGACTTGTAGACTAAGGTATACAACCTTAGAGCTAGATACAAATGACCTAATGAGACTCACTGTCTTAGAGTAGGATACATGCAAATTAGAATGAGAAAATAGATTATTAAGTGTTATGAAGAAGCATCTAACACATGTTGATGTTGTAGTCGCTATTTCGCACAATTATCCCTTCACGCTAATTTCAAACACTTCATCTTTTGAATTATACTCTTTCACAAATCACTATCAACCATCACTTTCACAAATGAATTTGATCTTCTATATATCCTCTATAACAACTTCAAAACCTTTATTAGGTCAGCTCCAAGATGACCTCTAGAAGAAACACTTGATATCTCACTAGTCAACTCAATTATGTATAATATTTGCAAGATAAAAAAATGTGGATTAGCACATGGTATTACAGGATCCAAACACATCATAACGCATTATCTAAAACAAAATTAACTAATCAGGATCAACTATTGATGACAAAGACAATTATGTCAGCCCAAATAATGATACCATTACCAAAATTGCCAACTGTTCACCTTTGCACACTCGGGGAGAGACCAAAACTACCATGCAAACCAAGAAGTAAGAATTCCAGATTATGTATAATATCTCCTCAACCTTCTCCTGAAGAAACTGATCATCATATGTTGACGCAAGAGGAGAAACCCACTAAATATACAAATATAGAGCAATCTGGATATATTGTAGCAAACTGTCATTTGAAAAATGATCAAGTACAGACCATCAAAACATCTGACGCTACCAAGTAGTATGATTTTATCATTACTAAAATATTTAGAAAACTACAAGGTCATCCCTTCACTTCTAGAAGAATGTAGAGCATTCCACCAGGATTTCATCATTACATTCCTTTGTTAGGGTACAAATCATAACATTGTTACTTGTAACTCTCACTGTAGAAAGTATGATGACTTGATTTCTTGGATATGGTACCTTCATAGCTTAAACAACATATCATTTGAACCACAAGACTGAATCTTTCCCAATGAAATCATCTGAACCACAAGATTGAATCTTTCCCAAGGAAGGATGCAAACTGGAGACCCATGACACTCACCATGAATGCTTAACAAAAAATTATGTAACTTATCTTCATGCGTGGTTCAACAAAATGGAGTGATCAAAGTAAACATATTGTATGTACATTATGACATATATACCTACCTCTGCAATCATGCTTAGACATTAGATAGATCATCATTTCAACCTTGTACTATAGTGTTGTCTTGCACTCTACACACCAACAATATTTAGAGTATATACAAACTTCAACATACTCATTTGACATCAATGCAACTCATATTAAGTTGACATCAATGAAAAAACTTATTGCCAACAGGGGTAAAACTTGGCATTCAATTAAAAATTAAAAAATTGCACATCAAGGGAGACTCGATGATCATGATCAATACCATCCAATAGAAAGCCACTCCCAATTGGAAGTTCTAAAAGATTTTGCACATGTTGTTGAAGATATAAAATATTTTTATAAGTTTAAAGTGACTCATGTGTATCATGAGAGAAATGAGGAAGTAGAACTTTTATCAAAATACGTTATTGATCGCTTGGTGTTTAACGAGACATCCAAACATGAGACAACAACACTCGCACACACGAAGGATGCCTCTTATCCTTTGGGGTCGAGGTTCCATTAATGGTGATGTAAGGAGGTGATGGGAGAGGTGTAAGGTGGCAGTGGAAGCATCTTAAAAGCTTGGTTGGTTGCTTCTCCTCTACGCCAGTAGCAATGGATACAATCATTTGTTTGGGTACCAAAGAAAGGAAGATTTCCTTTTGAGGTTATGTGGCAGATTGCAGGCTGTGAAGTGTATTCAACGTGACAAATATAGAGGTGTTGGAATCCATCAAGAGGGTCTTGGGTTGTAGATCCTCCATTATTCCTACCATTTCCATGTTAATTGGATTTGGCTTCCATGTTTTTGGCATGGCTCTTGCATGCTCGTGAGGAGAAGGTCGTTGTCCACTGGCTGATGAGGAAACTGGTGAAGGGAAGCAAGAAAGAAGGGATGGAATATTATTTGGAAATGGCAATATAGTTGGCATGGGTTTAAGACTCATGGGAGGATTATGTCCGGAGCTCACTTTGGACTACAACTGTCTATGGATTCCTTTCCTTGTGCAGTGTGTGGGGGAGGATGGGGAGGCACATTTGAAGGAGGTGAAGAGTAGCATATACCTCCTTAAGGAGCTCTCTAGTGCCTTTTTGAATGGATGCCCAGGGCCAATGCTAGCCCTCCCTACCATCTCCAATGAGGTGGTGATTTCGATGGGTGACAAGGAGGTCTAAGTAACAATGGTGGTGGGTTGTGGATAGTTTTTTACCTGAATGGCCAATGATCTGCATTTGCATACGTTGTGTCTTTTTTTCTTTTTTTTTTTTTGGCTTATGTAAGTTCATGCACTATTAATGGGTTCATCATTCATATTGTTGAACCTAACATGAAAATTGACCATTACTGATTCAAATCTCATCAGGATTTTATGAAAAAATTATAGGTTGCATATATTTAGAAGCATTTTGACACAAATCAAATCCTATTGTTGTGTCTAAAAGGCATCAAAATCTGAGGATTGACTATCAAATCAAATCAGAGTAGGTCAATTTGGGGGAAAATAAAATTATCCCCAAACAATAGCGAAACCTGCGATATTCTTCACCATCATACTTCAATAAAGCTAGATTCTCATAAAAATAGATTCACTATTTTCTATTTCATCTTCTAAATTAGGTGATATTTTAGGTTATTCATCTAGATAGATGTGTAGTTCTTTTGCTACCTTCATATGTCTTTCTTGAGGTTTCTTGACCTTGTGAACACTCAAATACTTTATGACCTCCTTCTCCACACTTTAAACAAGTTCCTCTAAAAGATCTTCCATCATTTCTACCATATTTTCCTCTACCTCTTTGATATATGTATGTTTTGTAATTATGGTAGGAAGCAATATGTTCTCTATTATTATGGTAATAATTATCACTTCCTCCTTCATTATGATATGTATTAACCCCTTTTCTAGCATGTATGCAATTTATCATCATATTAAGATCTATCCTTTGGAATATTCTTTCTCTTCCTTTTTCTTAGTTATTTCTACATTCAAATATTTTTTCTAGTTTATCCTCTACCTTCATTATAAATTGAAATTCCTCTTCTATCATTGTTAGCCTCACCAATCTCATTTATTATTGAATACTTCTTCTCAATCCATTGATATATCTTGTATATTTTCATTACTTGACTATGTCCAATACTAATGATCATCTTTTAAAATTATTTATTATATTCCTTCTTTGTCCTATCCTACTTTAGATTTTGTAACTCATTCAATAGCTCAAACTCATAGTCAATAGACATAAATTATTTTTTAAACTTTACTACCATCCTATCCCATTTTGTTTCAATTAAGATAAAACACGGGGAGGGCCCAAACCCAATACATAGTATCCAAAAAGGTGAACAAAATGAATCCCACAAGGAATGAGACTAAAACAAAACCATTAAGATAAAAGAGGACACAACTAGCAAGGGATGACTAGAAACAATAGAAGAATAGGGGGAACTAGTTATATTCTTGAAAACATATTAAGATCTCGAATTGTTCTGCTACTCATGATTCAAAAAATCTATTTTCTCTTTGAAAATATCCCCCTTAGAATTGCAACTCTGCACATGAACATTCATAGGAGTAGAATTTATATGAGTAACCGAATTACTCTTAGCCTGAGTTTTAGTTACATGGTCAGACTGAGAGGTATTGTCCTAGGAGGTGTTAGTCTCCTCAACTTGGTTCTTATATTTTATTTTTCTAGCTCAAATTGAAACACATACAAAGTGTTATCATATTCTTCACTATTTCTTTACTGAAGGCGATTATTTCCTTCATATTGCTCTTTATGTTTGTGTGGTTCATACCGTAATATATTTTGGGTCCATATAATATGTAAGTGTGTTCATTTTTCATTGCATGGTTTGGAAAGTATTACAAATTATGAGCAATGTAACTAGCTATCTTCCTATTATGCCAATAGTGATTATGAAAGTGAATCATGCCTTTGTAATGATCAAAATATCTTAGAAATTAGATTTTACATTATAGTATTAGTGTATAAAATGTATTTCAAATCACAAGGTGAAATCTGCAAGTGTAATGAGTTGTAGTAATATCTACAGTTACTAAATGGTGATTGGAGCATTATTGAAAACTGAAGAAATAAACAAACAAGCAAAAGAAAGAAAATATTTTTGGGTTATGCAATATTACTCTTATACCTAGGATAATCCTATATAAAACACCTAAAGAATCACCATCATTGTCATTTTCAATAGTTATAGATAATTTATGTAATTGGTGTTTGAAATGTCAGGAAGCTCACGAGGAACATATATAAATCTTGGCAAGGTCTACCCTAGAATGAAATGTGTGTATTAGTGAGGGAATATATGTATTTGGTTGTCACTTCTATAACACATTCCCTTTTTCCTTGTTGATTTATTGGGTCAATCATGATAACATAGATTTTATTTTATTTGAGTGATTATCTACATATCTTTTTAGATTGGAATTGTCATGAGCAATGAATACACCAAAGTCCTTAGCACAAATATTAAGTCCTATTTTTCTGGTTATGGAAAACACATTATAATCTATATCTAAGTGGAATATATCCTTTGTTGCACTCTTGAGTTCTTAGTGAATTGAGCAAGTGTGAGGTTTCCAATAGTGTAGGTATAATGGTTCCATGTGAATCAAGGAAAAAATAAGGTATAGAAAGAACTTAAGTAGTGTAACTTGCATAAGAAAATATCATATTATAGAATAAAACCTGAGGTTCCCAACTAATTTCATGTATGGAGCTAGATTCAGTTAAGATCATGCCACAATACCAAGTTAAAGAGGAATTTTGTGCAATCTTAAATCCTACAAAATTGAGGATACTAACCATTAATTTTCCAAAAGGATGCTAATATAACAAAGGTTTTGAATGAATACTTTAAGGAGGCTTATTTAAGATGGATGCATTAGAATTAGAACCTTGATAGCCATTTTGTTTATAGAAATTGTGATGCAAGAGCATCAAAGTTGGCGGACAATCCTACACACCCAAAAACAAGTTTATTTTAATTTATTGTGTTTTGTTTTGGTTTTACTTGTAGAAACATTTTATTTATTTCTTCAACTCCTCTAGCACAATATGGTTTAATGTTTGGTGTGTGAAAAATCAAATGGTTAATTGTTGCTTCTTGGTAATAGTTTTAAGTTGGTGTATATTTTTTTATTTACCAAAAAAGAAAAGTCCCACACCTAGGCCTATGAGTGGCCATTTAATGCATTTTGTAACTACATTCCAAGAATTTGAAAACAACTTGTTGAGGAAAATAAAAATTCAGGCATTGAAGGAGTGGGTAGAGTGAATTGAGAAACGGGAAAGCAAAATTTGAAATGTAATTGAAGGCTCTTTCCAGGAAAAAGAAAACCCACACCCAAGAGGAAGAAGGTGGGGATTTGAATTTTGATGGGAAGGGGAGAGGAAACGACACTCCTAGATTGCCAAGAGAGAATTGGAAAGGAAAAAGGATGAGGAAAATGTTACAAGAAAAAGAAGAATGTATGGAAATGAGGATAAATTTGATGGGATTGTGTGTGTTGTAGGTGCTTTTTGCTAGTTTGAAGAGTTGTGATTAGATTTTTGGCTTTCTTGTAGATGGTTTGATGAATGTTTGATGTTTGCAAGTGTTCTACTATAGATAGTTGTTGTATGAATGACATAGTTTTGTAATTTTTGAAATATTTGTACCTCCAAGTTTGTTGCAGCAATCTGAACTTAAATAAAATTTCTTATTTCTATCATTTTGTGGTTATCATTTGTGTTGTCCAACAGGCTTTAGAATTTAATTGGTTGAAACAATTGACAATCCTGTGGATTCTCAATTTTTGAGTTTCACCAAATTGGTATTATGTTCTTGCATTAACTCCCATAATTTAATGTTATACATAGTGTTGTATTATATACGCTATTACTTGATGACTATTGATATTAAATTGCAAGTTGAACATTTATTATCGTGGTTATCATTGAATTCTATATATATATATATATATATATATATATATATATATATATATGACGATTACACCAATGTAACGATGTGATATCCATCATCATCGACCTTACATGGCAATGCTATTATCTTTATTCTTTGAATGTCTTAGCATTTATATACTTTATAATTATTTGAAATGATTAAATTAGTCATGGAGCTTATGGGTTTTGGCTTGACTCTTTTAAAGAGGCATGTTATATTTGTTTTGGCTCGACTCTATTATGAGGATCTTGATTAACTTTTAAAAGTTAGTTTGTATATATTTAACACCTCTTCCAAGCCATGTAAGGCCGCAAGCATCATGACATTATATTTTCTATGATATATGTTATGATACATTACATCATCAGGGACGATGATTCTTTTAAGGGGGGGATATATTACACCCCACCCTAGATTTCTAAAATTACTTTTCACTTTGTAGTAATTATTGTGATGAATCATGAGACTACGAAATATTAAAAGTTACATATTATGATGGAATTGTGCAATGTTATGTTACTGCATTTAAATGGAATTTTGATGGCTATTTGATGATATGAAAATGATGAAATACTATGAGATGATTCTATTTTATTTAAAGAATTTTTAATGAAAATTTAATGATATGATCATGATGTAATGGTTCTAGCTAACTACTCGTTTTTCTTGAGTGAAAATGCAGGAACAATCTAAACGCCCTCTAGAGAGAGAGGGGGAGTACCACTTGGGAGGAGGGTAAGGTTACAAATTCTTTGGAAATGTCATATGAGCTTGGCGTCAGTCAAGTATTTGACCCTGTAAACTAAAAAGTGTCTAGGGATGTCAATAGCGTGCTTGGAGGTAACTCAATCTAAAGTAGTTGAGTTATGTTCTTTCTGTTATGTTTAGTTGGGCAATTTGAGGGTTTAATAACTTTATTGTTTATATATATAAGTAAATATATATGAATATATATGTGTGTGTGTGAATTGGAAAAACATATGCATACATATATGTTCATGTAAGTATAGATAAATATATATATTTATGCATAGTTTTATTACGAAAGAAAATAGCACATACATATGAATATTCATATACATATAAAGCATTGTATTATATATGCATTACTTGGTGACTATTGATATTAAATTACAAATTGAATGTTGATTATTTTGTTTATCATTATTACACTAGTATAATGACATGATATCCATCATCGCTGACCTTGCATGGCAATTTTATTATCTTTATTATTTGAATGTAAGTCGCGGGATTGGGTAGTTAGGTTAAAAATTATTAGTGAGTATCTTGAGGAGATAACTAAAATAAGAATTTAGTTTTCATTCACTTATCTAAGCGTGATTTTTCGAAGGAAGATAGGAGAATATAGTGCACAACAAGAAATATAAGAGGTTTTGAGCTGTGGTGAAGAGATTATCTGAAGCTTGCGTTTCATTTTTTTTCAAGAAGTTATTAGGAAGTGAGCACTCGGGGCATGGAAAACTAAGTGGGGATACTCCTGATGTTCTTACCTTATCATTGTTGTGGTTAAGAGTGATAAAGGAGCCACCATTAGTCTAAACGAAGGGACTGCTCTTAAAAAAATACCAAACTAGTGAGCAGGTATGTGATTCTTTAGTTTTTTCCCTAAGTTCTTTATTTGTTTGTGTAATATTGAGAATGGTGTTTTAAAATCAGCTAGTGAGCAGATATGGTTGTATTCTTCCTCATGAATGATTCTTTATTTGATTATTTAACTCGACTATGCTGAGCTATAATATTTGTGGGTTCTTGGAATATATTGATTTCTTAAAAAACATCTAGGAGTATTCATACTCAAAATTTCATTCTTGCAAAAGATTGGTCTAGGTTTGGTTGATGAAATTTCATTTCTTGAGGGTTTTTGAACTGAGGTTGTAAGGTTGTGAGTAAAGAAGTGGCAAAGGAGCCTTAAGCTCAACTTGATTCTAGTTTTGCTAAGAATGCTTATTTGTTAAGGAATATATTTCCTTGCTTTCTTCCTTAGAAATATTTTGAGATTGTAATGGTTTCTTGGAATGAAGACCTTACCTTTTTATCTTGATTAGTTAAACCCTTCAAGGGTTTTATACTAAGTAGAAAACCAGGTCCAAATGGGGGTATTATGTGTATGAAGTTTCTATACTACCTTGTGACAAATTGGGTCAAGTCAAGAACTAACTATGAGAGTAGTTACTCTTTGATATTTAATATACTTTGAACTAGTGGCAAATACCAAGATCCGGTAGTTACGTTAAGTAACTCGAGAGTTCAAAGAGAGTATAACACTATACCAACTCAGTCAAGTTAAGACTGGAAAGTCAAGGTGTGTTGAACAGTAGTCATCTTTATGATTATTCAATGGATCGAATAGTTGGTTTGAGTTAGCCCTAGGTCAAATATGGTACTCCAAGTCAAGTAGGGGGGGTGAACAAACAACTTCACTCGTAAGTAGCAATTGTATATATTATAAATACTTTTTCCAAAGTGAGTGTAGTGGTCTCTGCATGCACTTGTCGGTTCACCATGACCCATATTGCTTAACTAATTAGATATGTCTTACATAGTTGGAAGGTATTCATAGTTGTATGACAATATTAGTTAAGTAGGGCACAACACCAGAGCTCAAATGGTAGAACTAAGAGGGTTCTTAACTAAACCCTTTGTTGAAGGGCATTGCCACTTCCAGTTAGGAAGGTGTGCGAGGAACCGTTGATCCGTGGTTGGAGGTAAAACACTTGGATGACGCTCTCCCTCTTACGGATGACATGTCAAGTCTTGGAAGATAGAAAGTATCCAAATAAGGGATCTCTAACCTCATTTCTTATGGTATTATGAAATCATTTATGTTGAATTACCAAAAAGTTACAAGATGATTACTCTTTTCAGTTGAAAAGCATGATTAGATGATTTGATATATTTATATGTAATATTCAGTTATGCAATTGCATATTCTATTTTGAAAGGAAAAATTTTATATCTCATTTTACTTGTGATGTTAGTTTATTACTGCATGGTAAATGAATCTTGGTAATTTTCTTGTAACAAGGAGATGGTTGTTACAATTTTTTTACACATTCTATGATATTGTCGATGCTCTTGGTACTACATTAACAATTCCTTCACTTGATGATTTTTCTACATCACTCACCAAGGAGTAGGAAAATTTAGTACAAATGGGTGCTTTGAACTCTTATAAACCATAGGCTCTTATTGCTAATCAAAGAACAAAAGATTAGAAGGCTTCAAATAGCAAAGACAAGAAATAGAAAACTAATGAGACTAAGAACAATGAGCAAGCCAAGGAATTAACATCATATAATACCCTTGAATCCACCTCATCTTCCAAAGAGGAATCATCTTAGGAGAGACCCAAATGTGTATATTGCAAAAAATAGGGAGATAATGAGCATCAATCCTATGTAAAATAGATTGATGAATTGAAACATATTATTTAGAAGAATAATATTCAATTACCTTCAACAATGTCATCTAGTTCAACATCTTCTTTGACATCATCGTCATTTAAAAATTCATGGATAGCTAGAGTGGAAAATGGGAGAAAAAATAAAATTCAAATCACTCTTGGAATTTACAAATCTTAAATTAGGGAGATGGCTTCTTGATTACATATCTTAACATCATATGGCTTCATCATAGGGTATATTCTCTTTATTTGATCCTTAGCACACATCTTGATGGGGAACAATTAATATATGTGTATTTTTGGGAAATGATCTATTGATTGGAAGAAGGAAATTCTTTGTTATGTAATTTTTTTCCATCCTTGTCAACCAAGCTCCTTTCTATCCATCAAATTGCACATAGTGGCACAAGTAAGAGTGTTCAGTTCACACTTGATTCTATGATTAATAGAGATTTGGAGAGTAGAGAGATCATTGTTGTTGGGATGGGTGATCATGCATCTCACTTGTACAACTTTTCACTTTTTTCTTCTAATGATATTATAATGTGTTTGACTAATAATCACACTCATGTATCTAGTGTGAATCATATTTTTGATATTTTTTATCACTTGAACCTTGGCTTTTTTGAAACTTGTGTTGGATTATGTCTCCTCCACCTCCAACTTCTTTAGAGATCATCGTTACCATGGCCTCCACTACTTCAATTTGCTTTGTGGGATGACCTCTCATATTGTAGATTTGGAGGATAATATAATTTTTTTAAAGGAATCATTGTAAATTATTGTTATATAAGCTATATCAAAGTGCCTCACATTATATTGACACTTATTGAGTAGTACAAGTAATGCACAAATCATGTAATATGCAAGTATTATCAACCTTTGTGCAACCCCATCCATAATAGTAGAACATGATGCCACACTATTAAGGTCACAAAATAAGGATATCCATCCACATAGGTGGATAAGGTAGTGACATGGTTAGAAAAATGTACAATGTGCATGTTATACAGAGGGTTCTTATACTCAATGTGTGCTTCAAGTGAGAATAGAAGCTAGATGTAAATACTTAAATCCTTAAACATTTAATCCATGATCTATTGTATGTTGTGAGGAAAATGGCTAGCAACCCTACCTAAAGGTATTATTTCTAGAGGTTTAAAAACATTTTAAAACACTTTTTACAAAATTTCAAAAATATTCAAAAATTCCAAATCCAAGTTTTATGTTTTAAACCATAATAAATCATCCATCTTATAAAATACACCAAAATAATATTAAATACAAGGAAACATAACTAGGAGATGTATCATATAACCAAAACCATTTTATTAAATTTACTAACTATACATCAACTCATAATGATCATTTATCAATTATAGACTTCGTAAGTATTATAAAATATCTTTAAGCATTGTAGATAAAAATTAAATCAACAAATAACAAAATCACTTAAGTAGCATCATGTAAATCAAAATAGTATCAAAATGTATAATTGGATGCAAAAAGTGTGAAAGGGTCATTGAATATGTGGGCCTAACACTTTCAAGGGAAAATGATGGTTCATCTAAGCCACAAATAGAGGCTATGCATTCAAGATGTTGAGGTTGATTGTAAGGGAGTTGATAACAAAAGTAGGTATAATCGAGTATTTCCATGAAGAGAGACAAGGGATATAGAAGAAACCATTCAAGAAAGAAAACAAAAGAAACAAAGGTTGGATAAGGGAGGATTGAAGTGTTTCACTAATGTAAAATTTGAAATTTAATTAACTTTAACCCAAAAATCTAGGTGTAGTAAGGAAATAAATTACCAATAAAAATTTTTATTTGTTTGTATGTTGTGTATTTATTTTTTTGTTTTAGAAGAAGAAAAGAAGAAAACCAAATGTTAAAGTATTTTATGAATTCAAATGTAAAAAAAAAATCATAACCTTAAACTCTAATTATAGCAAAGAAGGAAATCAACAAGAACTTGTTTAGTGTTATTGTTTATTTCAAGAAGGATTTTAAGAACCATATAAGCTATCAAGTTCACCAAATGAAAAGGATAAATAATAATTTATCTAGGAATTAACTTACCATATTCTATTATTTCTCATTTAAATTTTAAAATGAATTTAAAACATGTATGTTTTAAACATTCATTTCAATTTTTTTATTATCATACTAGAAAGTAGAGATTGATTATGAAAGGAAAGTACAAAAGAAGAAGGATATGAAGAGTATTTTCAATTATGATGTTTAATAAAGGTTCTAGCAATTGACAAAGCTCAAGCGGAGGGATTGTGGTTCTAGAATTGCTCCCTTTTTTTATCGTATAATTCATGTATGTTGGGATGAGACAATAGGCAATGTTGTCCAATTAGGTATATTAATAATCATATGGTCGTGATAGTGCTTTTATTGCATTGGCATCTTATGCATGATTGTTGTCTTTTTTGACTATGTTCTTGTAACCTATGCTTGTAACAAAACTAGTTTCAAGGATGGGGTGGTGCCTTAGGAACATATGTGGACCCACCTAAATTAGATTTCCAAATTAATTTAAGAAATATTAAGTTTAATTCTTTGGGAAATGTGTTAAATCTAAGTCCTGAGTGGGTTAAGTGTGTGCAACTAATAATGAGGTTCTTGCAAAAAGGGTTGTCCATTCTACAATTATTTATTGCCAATGTAGCTTGTGATTTTGTTTTTTGTACTTTTGTTTAGTACATTTGTGTCATCAATTGTCCTTATGCTAACATTGACTTTAATTATTCATTTAATAGGTAAAATCTAACAACTAATGATTATTTAGGCACCAGATAAGGTTTGTTTACAAAGTGAGATGGAAAAGTGAAAGTTGAAATAGAAAAAAATATTTTTTGAATATTACATTATGATAGCATCCCAAGAAGCAAAATAGTACCTAGGGAATGACAAAAGGAAAAAATGCGTAGATATAAAAGAACTAATTGTAATCTATGAAATAGATTAAAAGATAATAATCTATCCAACAATTAAAAAATGAACATAAACATACTTAATAAACAAAAACATTAAAATGAATATTAAAAATACAAAATAAATATTTTTTTTCTTTAAACTAGCCACTAATATTTTTGTATCTTTATATTAATATAAACAAATGATAAAATATAAAACTTCATTATAAAATAACTCATTTGTATTATAAAATATAATAACAAAATAAATCTTATATTAAGAAATCTTCTCTACTTATAAACTTTAATCTTATTTTCATTAAAAATAAACTCCAACCTAATTTCTATTTTATAAGCTTTACTAAACTAAACTTGAATCTTAAACAAATAGCACCCTAACTTTTACAACCAATTCTAACATTTGTACAATCAAAACCAATATCTCTACAAAGTCTTTATAACCATACCATCTCCTTAGAGACATGTGTAGATCCATATATTCCACTTTAATAGTGGATGAATCAAATATGAGTTACCTCTTACTCATCCAACTCATTGTACCTCCAAAAAAATAAAACACAGCCACTAGTGGATCTTTGACTATCCAAGTAACCTACCCAATCTACATCACATAGCCATTGAAAGGAAAAAATATAACAATAATAAAAAAAATTAAATTAACCCCAAGAGAATAAAAACATGCAAAAAAATATTCAAAATCTTCCATGTCAACTAATAGATAAACATATCATCAATATGACACAAGATACACCCTAAAAAAACTCTCATGAGGAAAAATTATGTTGGTGTGAAAAAAGTATATTACCTAACTAGTTTATCTCTAAGTCCTATTGACACTAGTTTACTTAAGTCTAATTAGGAAGCCCTTATGATTTTTTTTCTCATGTCATATGATTAATATAATTGTCATAATCTTATTTTGTCATATCCTTTCACCTTGCCTATATAAGCAAGGCTCCTCGTGTACATTATGTATCCATTATATACCTTTGGTATCATTGTATCATTTTTGCATCCATAATCAAGCAATTCATTTCTAGCTTCTCTCTTTTGAAAGGTTGTTTCTAGTGTTGTAGGTGATCTAGGTAGCTTCGAGCTATTGTGTGACTCTTACATGGTATCAGAGCTTTAGATCTATAAGCCCTTTCTCAAATCTAGGAGTGATTACATAAGATAAAAATTTTGGATACATTTCTAAGACAAAAGGACCTTACCATTAAGTCTAGAAGGCACAAAAACCTATATTTTATATATAACACTATAGGATTTGGAGTAAAAATTAGCCTTTTTTAGATTTATTTAGAAGATTTACAAAAAAATATATGTTCATATGGAATCCATGTACTGTATGAACCATACACAATTGCAAGAACCAATCATTATTCTTTATTAAAAATATTATGTTGATTCCTTGTTTTAGCATTCTGTAGTTGCAACTCCAACAATATGGGTTTTTCAATCTACACTAATAGTTACTATGTGTACAATACAATCAAGTTTAAATTTAAAAAAGAATAAAAATTCAAAGGGTGTATTTTTGTAGCCATAGGTCACATAGTTTTAGAGTAGATGGTTTCCACCATGTTAGAATTGTGAAAAAAATGAGATGCGAGATCAAACAATGAACAAAAATGCCTTCCATACAAGAGAGTTGCAAACAATAATTTGTTATATCCTCAACTAGAAAAAATTACAAAATGAAATTTAATACAAAGAGAGGGAGTGCTTTATAAGAGAAACCCTAAATGATAAAGGGATTAGATCATGACAAGTTTTTTCATCCTATGTGATGAGACAAAATTATCTAATAAGAGCTCACTCTAGTTCTAGCAGAAAAAAAAAATTCACTCCTAAGTTTATCTTAAGTGCATGAGAGGAAATTTATTAGCTAATGCATGATTACTCTAACATCTCCCAATTGCGGGGCCTTATCCTTGGCAAAAATAGGTCGGAGTCACCACTCTACTAATGAAAACACCAATCCCATCACTCTCCAACCCATCCTCCATCAGATTCTACACCCTTGCCAAATTTCTTAACTCACTTGTCACTCTGCTCCTTGTAGGCAACACTTCTAACTCCTCAACTTGAATATCACCAATTTCATTACTCGAGCATTGTTGCCTACACAAGGGTAGTGGCCCCATTTTCATTGCTAAAGGATATTTTTTTGTGGGATACATAGCTTTTTTCCAAAGTATCAAATATGACTTCTTATAGGCATCAAAAGGCTAGTTTTGAGCACTTCATAGTGGAACATGTTATTTTTTGATGTTTTGTTGCAAATACTAGATATTTTTGATTGAATTCTAGATTACCTTTTTTGGATTCTAAGCTCATAACTTTCTCTCAAAATATTTTATTTTGAAATTTTAATAGGCATTGGAAATTTATTGAAAAGCTTTTCTTAGCCATCTATACACTTTTTAAAAAAAATTACTAAGTACCTATTATTCCAATTTGAAGTTAGATTTAATGTTTTGGTTTATCTTTTAGAAATTTATAAAAAAAGATTATTTTTTCTCTTGAAAGAAGGGGTTGATTGTTTGTATTGTAAGGGTTCTACTAATTTTTCTCATTTAATTTTCTATATTCTTGTATACACATCATGGATAAAACCCAAATTACTCTCCTCACATCATACAATTATTATGGGTGGAAAAAATGGAGATACATCCAAAAAATTAGGGTTATAGTGACTTACATTGGGTACAAAACTTGAACTAACAACTATTATACAAAAGAGAAAGTGGTATAATAGGTGTGATGAAGCCTATGGAATTTTATATATGTCTATTTATCATGATACCATTTTTACATTGAGTCTTGCACAACACCAAATCAAATATAGATTATATTAGATTCTATTTAGGAAGAAGGATATTTTGAGATGTTTTTAATTGGAGAATGTGATCATTAGTTTGAATCCTACTAACTTTGACAACATTCAATACTTCTTCACCAAGATCAAATCTCTTAGATTATAGTTGAAATAGTGTGGTATTGAGAAAGATGACACCAAATTGATTATTTGAACCATCCTTGCCAAACTTGGACTTGATTCTTCAATTTTGTACACATTCTATGATACTATTGATTCTCTTGGTACTTGTGACCAATGATGTAGTATAGGTTAACTACACTTGATCCATATGGATTTGAAGCATATCTAAGCCACTATGCATCAGTCCCGATAATATCATTCAATGTAAACAAAGTGAAGAAGCCATTAAAACTAGAATATTATAACATGAAAGCTTAATAAACATCTACTCTAAGACATTGAAACTTATCCTATTGGGGGAGTGGTGTCACATTGATGTGGAATGGTGACCCTTTCCCAATCCTTCGGATAATGAGCTTGTTTCAATCAGTTTTACTAAAGAAAACTAATGAAACTAATGAAATATGTGTTGTAAAACATGAGTAAAGCTAGATTAACATGATAAAAGCTAAAATGATCGATGTGAGTGTATGCAATCTATTCTAATATGTATGCAAGATTTGAAAGATTAAAACCCTAGTTTCAAAATATATTAAATGGATGCAACTAAGTTACCATGGAAGCCATTAATGGATGCTCTAATCTAATAATGCAAGTAAATTAACCTAAAATGCTTTTAAAACACAAAATATGGATGCAAGATGAGAGTGATTTTAATAGCATAAGTTTACTATTAAAAGATGTATCCCTATTCAATGGATGCAAGGTATATATATAGAATAGGAAAAATGAAATTCATGATCAAGATTGAAAGAATCAATCAATGGCCAGGGTGGAAGGAAGATGGAGGCATGGATCATGGATTCCCACCAAGGGTTGAGGGTGCAAGATGCTATTTAATAAAGGGCTTGTATTCATCCAAAGAAGCACACTTTCAAAACTTGCACAAGAAGCTTTGTTGAAAGTTTGTTACAAAAAAGGAATATTCCCTTTTTCAAATGAGTGAAGAGGGAAAGAATATTCCATGAGAATAATCCATTTTCGAGGAAAATTAGCATTTAGTTAATTAAAACCAAATTTTAATGTACAAAAGGGGGAGGAATATTCCATTAGAATATTCCCTTTTGGAGGAATGTGCAAAGGAGGAATATTCTCAAGGAATGTTCCCTTGCAAGTGAGAGAATTAGGATTAAAAAGTAATTAAAATAAAGTTTCAATTAGGAAAATTAGGGTAATTCAAGATGTCCATTAAATAATTAGCTTATTTAATGAAAAGGGGTCGAAATGACATTTAATTAAATAATTAAGATCGAAATGACATTTAATTAAATAATTAAGATTATTTAATTTAAATGAGAGGTTTATGGTGTTAAATTAAATATTTTGATTTATCCAATTTAACAAGATGAAAGGTTAGCATGAAAGGGGTAGGAACTAACCTAATTAGATCAATTAGATTAAGAGATAAAAATGATGCAATTAATTAAATAGCTAGGCTAATTTAATCAATTAAGCGAAAAGAGGATGGATTTTAGGATGAAATGATGTTAGTATATCAGATTCAAGTGTGTGATATTATTCAAGACATTTTTAAGTGTCTACATTTTGCCCCTCTTTGAAGAGGGGTACCTGTTATGTTAGTTCAAAGACTTATGCTTTTTGGATTAAAACTGCTGCTCAAATAAAAATAATTATTTTTTGATGCCCCACTATTGCCCCAATAGAAAGAATAAGTTGGTTCCCTACCCCCTCGAGAGATTGGGCAAAAATTTTGAATTTTGGGTTGATCTCTTTACAAAGGTATAATATAGGTTCAAGTGCCAAAACATGCCTCGGGATACCAAAAATGGCTCAGAAACACAAAAAAGAGCTCAAAATAGGTCGTGAAGTGTGGAAGTAGGTAAAACAGGCCAAAACCCTAGCTGCATTCTCAAATTAGGGCAAAAAACCCTAATTTTTGATAAAGGTTCACTTTCAACTCATTTGTGCATTCACACTTGAGAGAATTGTTGCATTAGTTTGAGCTCCAATCTCCTAACAAAATAGTGCAACATGTTCTCCCACAACACATTTCAAACCGAGTTTGAGAGTACCAAAGGCCTCTAGGCGTAGGACCAGTGGTACGCAATTCAAAACTTTCCTTGCATTTTGACCTTTTTGATGCATTTATTAGGCTTTGAAATTTGGTCTAGGTCAGTATCATATTATGTCGATGCTATTTATAGTTTTGACAATGCTTTTTGCATTTTTAGTGACACCATTGTGAATGGTGATACCCTTTAAGATTTAAAATTATGGTTTCTAGATTTCAAATTATGACACGGATGGAATGAGTGATGCCTCCCCTTGATTTGTAATTTAGAATTAGAGTTCTTAGACCTCAAATTGTGACGCCAGTGTAAATAGCGATGCTAGTCATGATATAGAATTTGAATGCACTGGGCATCGTTTGCAATTTGAATTATGGCAACACCTTTGTAAATGGTGACACCTTTATCATTTTCAGGGTAAAACTTCCAAACTTAATTGATTTGAGCCAAATTTTGGCGTTGTGCGCTTTGTGGATGTAGGAGGTTATCTAGCCCTTGATGTCACGCAAGCACCGACCCACTTGCTACATTGGATGATTGGGATGAGCTTAAACATGAGCACTTAGGAGACATTGGATTATGGTACATCGCCTACATGCCTATTGTGAGGACCCATCTGATGATGATGACAATGCTATGCGAGCGATGGCATAGTGAGACCTTGTTGTTTCACTTCCCTACTAGCGAGGCTATGGTCACTCTAGAGGACGTATTTGTAGATACTTTGGTTGTTGATTCATAGGGACTGTGTGATTTATGATAGTGACACAGGTTATGATGCCTACCATGAGGTTCTTCATCAGGACACTATTTTCCTAGCAAACCTAGAGATTGACCTCGAGATGTACAAAGGTCGATCTCTTATTTTCAGACTGGTAGTCGGTGCAGTGATCTCAGTCATAATTGTCCCAGACTGACAAAGCAGAGGGTTCAGTCCTAGATGGGGACTATCATGGCACTAGATGGTTTTCAGGAGACTAGTGATGTTGGCCTTGCTTTATCATGATATGCACTAGTTTGTGTATTGTGATGGCAGTGCGATTGGTGCAGGAGTCACACTCTTGCATATATGAGCATGGGAGCACATTATCGTGCTTTGATTGATCATCCACATGCTTGATGTGGAGCCAGATGATCCAATTGTTTGGAGGTATAGAGGGGATATCACTCTACAACATACAGTGCAACTTAGTATCCCCTATTGGAGGAGAGTGATTGATGATATGACAGTGTTTACATGGCATTCATGGCTACAGATGCCACCCTAGTATGATGATGTGCAACAGCTCTTCTTTTCTCACCAAACCTGTTATATGCAAGGTTGATAGCATACAATGATTGAGCGATACCTATTGGATAGGGTAGCCAGACAGTTTGGTGAGAGGTGGGATAGGCCCAATGATCAATATACCACCATCTTTGCTAGATCAACTCGAGAGGCAACTTGGGGGCCTATGATACTGCCCCATGATGTCATCAAGAGTTTTAGACAACTAGTTTCCAAGCCATGGGCCTATGATCAGGGGTAGGTAGATGTGCAGATGATGCCTGTATATGATGCTTGGTTTGTACCCCTTCCAAACTAACAAATCTAGTAGGAATTCCTCCTTGAGGGAGGCTGAGAGGAAGGGGAGTAGGCAAGGGACGAGGCTAGTAGCAAGATGGGTAGGGCAAGGGGCAGGACAAAGGACAAGATGGGCAGGGCAAAGGGAAAGGTAGAGGACAAGATGGCCAAGATGACCAGTAGCATGATGGACAGGTCCCTGGTGCCCCTCCACTACATCAACAACCACTAGCACAGTAGCCACCCATGCAACCACCACCAGTTCAACATCCATTGTCGGGGGTAGATCCCTGAGATGTATAGATACAACAGTTGTAGCAACAGCTACAAGTTGTGATAGTTGAGCAAGATCAAGCTCGACAATAGGTTTTGGAGCTTATGACAAAGAGAGACCATGAGTGTTAGCTTAGACATACTTTTGATGTTTAGTTGGCATAGGAGGTCGACTGATGACAATAGTTAGAGGTTGTTTCACATTAGCAGTCTTAGTAGGCACAAGAGCTAGTTGGATAGATAGTTTCAGTGTAACTGTACGGGATGGCAAGCGAGGAGGTGGCATATTGGTGGAAATTGTACTATAGAGATGTTCCTCTCTGCTACAGGAAGCCTAATTTTGAGCATTGAAGCTAGGTACAACCGAGTGCTTCTACCTCGACTAGGTACCTAGACCAACCAGGAGATGGTGACAGAGGTAGCCAAAGATAGACCTCTCCTTGAATTTTGAAAACACCTTTTTGTTGTATAGCCTGATTATTTATACAAACATACATTCATAGGCTCATTTTTTATAGCCTCTTGTACATTATACATTTGATGATATTTATACACACTGATTCAGATATTGTACAATGACACTCATGTTTTGATATATATATATGAGATGATACAGGTTTAAGATGTGATGTGTTTTTATTTCATGATTTATGGATGTATGGATGCATATGGTATGATGTGATATTAAATGTGATATTTGATGATGCTCTATAATGTAATGTATATGATATGCAATTTTTATGAGATTGATGCAATGTAATGGATGTGTTATCTTCTTTTTTCAGTATTGTTGTATGATATGTTATGGGATGGATGTAATGATATGCCATGATATGCAGATGATATGATATGTGTATGCAGGATGTATAGGTGAATGAATTTCTTTTTGTGTATGTTTCTCATGTGATTTATGATGTCATGATGCATGTATGGATGTCATGAATGATTATGCAATGGATTAAGATGCTTAGAATAACAAATCTACATTATCTGAAACAACTTAAATGATAATGATGATGTAGTGGATTATGTTTACCATTATTATGATATGTTGTGATGATGCGAGATATATGCATGCTAATAATTTTGTGGATGCGGGATGGATGCATGATAATGTTTTTTTGTTGACTGGCATGATACCAAGTTAGCATGGAAAGAAGATAGAAGAATAAAATGAATGAATTGACCATTTATTTTGAAGATTGATTCAAAATTCCAACAAGTTCTTGATCCACCGAGACTTTATTAGATATGGGGATGAGATGGATGATTTTCTCATATCTTGGGATTGGGATTTTTTGTCATTCCTTATTTTTGATATAACACATAGAAACGATGCATCATGGTATTGATAACCAAGACGACATTGTATCTAGTGTAATGGAATTTGACTCTGAAAACAGATAGGATAGTGCTTTTTCACACATTAACATACAAAAAACCTCATCAGAAATGTAGTTTATAAGTTTAGAATATATCAGACCAAAGCATATGCAATAGTCAACAATCTACTCCAAACAACCTCCCTACACACAACTAAGCAAGTATGCGCCAAGATTATTTTACAAGAATACCCACAAGCATAGAAAATGAAATATAATGATCGATGCTCGATTCCTTTCTCTCTAAATAGTTGAGACATCGTCAAGAGGTCCTCAGAATGGGTTATTGAGATAAATCATAAGAAAATATCAAAGGAAAACAATCGATGTTATCTATATCTCTTCCTGGTTTAAAATAACTAAGGTGATTTCTGATGTTTATGTCCATCGCAGGAAGGATGGATCCTAGGACATGTTTATCAGGTGTTTTGACTAAGACTAGGTGTGTGATAATTGGTTGATACAAACTTTATTGACTCATTTACCTATGATCTAGACTTTAGATTTTGACAATTAGGTTTTCACTTTATGACTTGCAACACTTGTTATCTATTTGTTTTGCCAAAGGTTGAAGATGATGCTCGATCTATTATGGATGAAGGTTTATTGCGGTTGAAAGAAAAATGGGATGGATGGTTTAGGATTTTCTAAAATATTTCAATGTTTTTGATGTTTTTAAAAATGTTTTTGAGGTTGTTTTTGGTCTTTTTGAAAGTTTATGTGAATGTTTATGTTTTTGGATTATTTGAGGCTATTTAGAATTTTCCCAGGTTTTCCAATGTTTTGGAGTTTTTCAAATTTCAAATGTTTTTGCGTTTTATGAGTTTTAAAATGTTTAGGGGTTTTCTAAGATTTGACCAAGAACCTAACCTAAAAGACTATCCTAGGGGCCTCGAGGGCTTATCAAATATGGGCCTTACTATTGATGGGTGTTTTTGCACCTTCTGAACACATGTAGCACATAAGTATGCTACCTCTGTTGAAAGGTAATTTATGAAACTTAAGTTTTAGAAATCACCCCAAGGTCTCTCGAGTGTCAGGTCATGACAATGCTTGGAATAGTTCACTTGGTTGATGTGATTTTTTGGTAATCATAGGGTGGACTTTATGGTTTAGAAAACATGGGAAGTTGGGTCTACAAATGGAGTTTTAAGGTGTTGGAAATGAATGAATAGTGGCTACTCACTCAAAATAGCAAACTAAAACTCACCATGTTCATCAGATTTAGCATTGTTTTGATGCTTTGAATCCTACTCTAACAAAGGAATACAAGAAATAGAAAAAGAGGAAAGGGTTGAGAGGGATGTTCTAAATCTAAGCTATGAATGAATAGTAACAATGGAGGATGCTATAGTAGATAGACTCCCATAATTGATTTTTGCTTGACCAAAGGAACCTATAGCTACACAAAACCAGTACAATCTTCTAAGGTTTGTAGATTTTCATATTGTGCATTCACTTCATGAACATACAATTGAAGTTAGTTGCAGCAATGGAAACAAGCCTAGGCTAACTTTACACAACAGTTTGTCATCAACAAGTGCCAAAAGTATGGGCTAGAAGTCCATCAAATACTATAACAACAACCATTATCAAATCCATTCAAGGAACTACAAGCTAAATCTAACATGGAGATTTAATCATGCATGCATAATGAACAAGCTCAAAGAAAACATCCAAAATACTGCAATGCTTCCTTTTATTGCTGCAATATGCCTCTTACAACAATTCACCACCACCTTAAAAATGAGGAGCACACCCCTATTTATAGTTTTCCAAAAGTGAAATGAATGGCCAAGATTTAATTACATTGTGTGGCCCAGATTTAGTATAAGTTAGGGTTTCACCTACCCCCAATATTTCATAATTTAAAATACATTCTTGTCTTTTTCCCTATTTTGTCTTTTAGTGGCTCTGGCACTGTAGTAGTTTTGTCCTATAGTGACTGCCTTCTTTGCTACAACTGAAAATAGTTAACATCTATCTTCTTGTTGATGTGTACTTGTAGCATCCTTCAACCAATTCAAGTGGACCCTATTGCAGATTCATGTCACTATGAAGTAGATAATCTACTCCTAATTCGAGTAGATAGTTCCTGACAATCACCATTATTTTGGTGGAACATGAAACAACTTCCACTTGCTTATGATTTTGGTAGGTAGGTCTTTGATTCTTTGACACTGACTTCTTTGGCATGCATTCATATGTTAGCTGGTCCTCCCTTGGCACATACTCATGGATAAGTAGATCCTCCATTTTGGTAACCTTAGATATCCATTATCATATTTCATATGCGAGCCTTTGTGCCCAAGGTTTGTGTCTGAAACTGTGTCCTAGGTGGAGGTGAGCTTGGAGGTGCACTCCACCCCGTGGAATTGATACTTCATCTGATTTTTTTCATATTTTCCTCTTGGCACACGTGCAGGCTTCTTTCCTTTATCAACTTTCTTAGTAGACCTCCCCGATGGACCTGCAACAAGTTCCAAAAATCCTACATGCAAAGATGCAGTAAATGCATTTATAAATAAATTAGGGCAAGCGTTAGTAAAATCCTACAAAATGAGGGTTAGATCCAGTAATGCATCATCAAAAGATCATAAAATTCATCAATATTAATCATTTAAGGCTCATTTGGACCATAAACATAAATGTGGGTTTAGGGGGTGCAAATTTCCCCAAGGCTAGAAGTCATTCGAAGCAAGATGGCGTCGAGGCCACAGAGACCTATAGGCAGCCACTCGTAGAAAAAAAATTTGCATGAACTTGGCGATCAAATTCCATGTGAGGCACTTTGGCACGTGTAGAAATCAATTGTAAGGTACTTGAAGTTACCAAGTTAAGCTTGACGCATTTGCGAGTCTAAGGCATGTGGGTGTAGGAAGGTCAAAGGACATTTGGAGTCTCTTTCGTTAATCAACAAAATTTAGAGCACAACGACCCACAAGCGGAAGTCAGCACTGCGAGACCCGCAGGTGCCTCAGACGTTAAGGTCTACATGCAAAATTTTGACCAATTTAGGAGATGTGGGACGGAGCTACCAAGTCGCCATCGTATATTTGATGTTAGGAATGGTGTTGGAGGGACGACGGTCTGCTTAGGTGGACTCGCAACAAGCTCGAGGACCTAGTGTGTGTTCCAACAACTTTCAAATTTGGGCAAGGGAAAAGCCCCTTGCGGAACCCACCATGCAAAAGGATGGGAGTGTAAGGACGTTAGGGAATCACAATGGGGAAACAACCACTTGCATGTAGTTTCCCGCATGAATCGGTCTACATAATGTTTTGACTTAGTCACTTCGGGCAAACCGGGGACAGTGATGAAAGGGAAAATCTCCTAAGGAATGATTAAGCAAGGGTGAAAATGGGTCATGAGACACTTGAAGTCATTAGATGAAGCTTCAATGCTCTTTCGAGTTTCAAGGATGCAGGCATTGGGAGGTGGAAAGGTGTTAAAGTTTGGTCATTAAGTGATGGCATTCAAGAGACGACAACCCACATGGGGAGTTCCACAAAACCATAACTCTTAGCAATTTTGAGTTTTTTCAAATTAAGCACATGGAAGATGCATTAGAAGGGTGCCTAGACATATTCCTCAATGATTTGGCCCCTTTCAAAAAATGTGAAAATATAGAATGTAGAAGTTGAAGGGTCTATTGCCTTAAAAATGACATTGAGAACATGGAAACCCACACACGGAATCCCGCAGACAGTGACGGAGGGACGGTGACTCGTAGAGAAATTCCCACGAATGGTGACAAAGGGATGACAACTCGCAATGAAATTCCCACAGCTTCTTGAAACTCAACGAAACCTTGGCAGTTCACTTAGGCATCACAGAAACATCCCAAATCCATGGGCAACTTGTCCCCAAAGTCAAAAAATGAAGGCAAAAGTGAAGCAAGTGAGCAAGGACCAAGTCAGTAGGAGCAAGGAAAAAGAAAAAAAAAGGGGGGTCCCTGCCTTCGGCGGGGCGTGTGTGCAAAACATGCACAACACTTACCTACATTATACACATAGAGACCACGTAGTTCGATTTACTTTGACTTATTGTTGATGAGATATGAACACGTGATGGATTGTCAGTTTATTATGACATACTCCTATAGGACTAACCTACGATGTCTCGGGGGCACATCAATGATGGTCTTGCTTACGTTCAAGCTCAGAGACTCGTAGTTCAACATGGTACTATTTTTGGATTTTTGATGTTTTGATCTTTTTAAGGATTTTGATGTGTTTTGGATGTTTTGGATTTCGGCTTTACAATTTTTCAAATGTTTTTGGATTTTAGTTGTACAGGATTTTGATGAGATTTTACAAATGTTTTGGGATTTTTGATAATTTTGCAAGTGTTTTTGGATGTTTCGCATGATGTTGACAAGTGTATGGATATGTGGTGATTTCGGTGATCTTCTTTGGGATTTTATTAAAAACCAAGATACGATTGATTGATCTGATTGATAGATTACCAAAAGTGAAAACATTGTTGAGGATGCACAACAATGTAGGGATAGTGTTTAACAACACGCGGATTGGGAAATGATATAGCCTGAGATGATGATGGATTGATTGGATAAGATAGATCAAGATTTTGAAGCTAGGCTTGGAACAAAATTGATTGGAATGATTTGATGTGACGTTGAACTGCAAGTAGATTCAATTGATATTGATTGTTTGGATTGATGTTTGATAAAAGATAAATCTTGATAAGGAACATATTCTCATCAAAATGTGTCATGGGCTAGTGATTTGGATGTTTTCTTACAAATGATTTGACCAATTTGATTTTGTGTTTTGCAAATGTTTAGATCACCACATAAGTTATAGGATATAGCTCAAGATTTATTCTTTTAGCAAGATGTAAGTATCTACACCCAATGTCTAGCAATGTATGGAATGATATGGGTGGATGCATGGATAAATGAATGGATTAATGTATGCGTATGCGAAAGATGACAAGGATTATCTTGTGATAGGATAACATGTTTGGATAGAGTATGCCTCTTTGGAAAATGCCTCACGGCTCAAATAATGTTGGTTAGGATAGGACCAATGATAGTGACCCATGTCAATATGTTTACCATAAGCAAGTGTGAAGTATATACCAAAATTTTGCCAAGATCAAGATAAATCAAGTTGGATGAAAATGGATTGGATAATGAAGGGTTCCTAGATTTATTAAGGATAAGATGGATGGGATACAAGATTTATTATGGATGGGATGAGATGCTTCTACCTGAAATGGTACACATAGATGCTCAATTCTACTCATGATTCCTATTTTCTAGGTTTTCATCATGGTACTTGTCCAAAGCGCCACCAAAGTGGTTTTCACCAGAGGACAATTTTTCTCTTGACTATTTTTTTGATTTTTGATTTTATTTTTTTGAAAGTTTATGCTCATGTTGAACCAGCTAGTGGTGTTGATCTAGATGTTGTTGGTGTTAATATAGATGTTGTTGGTATCATGATGTGCCAACAATATCTTGCTTAGAGGAGTTGTTTTTCTAAGATACGGGTGCTTGAATGCAACCCCTGCATTTCTTCATCTTCTTTATCGATACTGGAGTTAACCTTACCTAGATGTACACATCCCGATAGAGTGCCCTTAGATTCCTTATGATAAAGAGTTTTTGCCAATACATGATTAATACGATAGTTGGATACCATGGATGTCAAAGTGGATGGTGGAATGCGTTGAGGGATACGAGATGTAGATGGATTGGTTGATAGTTTGGAATATTTGTTTCTCCAAACTTGGGACAATGAGAAATGATGGGTGGATATGGAGATTTGATTGGGACCAACTTCTTGATATACCTTGTACGCCACTCTTGAATCTTTCTTTTGTATCGATGGATAGTTTTGATGGATGAGCTTCCCTTTTTTATTTTTCCCCATAGTTTCTTTGACTAATGGAGTTTGATAGGGATGATCTTCTTTCTTTTGCTTTGGTATCCATTTGAATTTTTCTTGTCCATTTTTCTTTTTTGATTTTGTTGCTTCAATAATTTTCTCTTTTCTTTGATACAAACCTCTTTCTTGTGGTTGGTCCCAATTAGTGGGTGGAAAGATGCATGGACAATGATTCATGATATGAATGGTTGGAGTGTTGGTAACCATTTTATCATAAGGAATCTTCGTGCTCCCTATGTTGGTGTTTGCACTAGATAAAGTTGCCCCCAGTATTATGGGAGTATTACTGACATGCTTTGATTATGCTATTGACAAACCATTTCCTTGTTGTTTAAGATTGTTTAGCTTTGTTGTTTCTCGATAATGCTTGATATCCTGATACTCACTTTCTTCAATCTATATGGAGGATATGTTTGATTTTGATTCTTCTTCAAAAGGTGTTGATGCTTTACAATCCATAGAGGAGTCTTCCTCGTGATCCACTTCCACTTGCTCTTCAAAGGATGTTTCTAATTTACCATCCATGTAGAGGTCTTCTTCATGCTCAATTTTGATATATCTATGGATTTTTCTACCCCTTGATCATGTGTAAAGATATTAAGAGTAGGAGACTCTTGTTCCATGGTAATGATATCAAGAGTATGAGACTCTTGTTTTGGATGAAGATCATCTATATGTCCATTAGGAGTAAGCATCTCATGGGTAGATGGAGGAGTATGTGATATATGGATATGATCATTATTTGCAACATCTTGTATGGATTGGAAAATACCCTTTAGATCTTGGTAGTATCTTGGAGATATGGATCCTTGATCTTGATTAATTTTAGAATTTCTTTTGACATGCTTTGGATCAAGTTCTTGACATGGGTCAATTTCAAAGGATGGATTGCTTACAAAGGGTTCTTGAATTTATTCATTAGGCATGGGTATTAGCTCAATATTTTCTTGATCTTCAAGTGAATTTGGATCAAGTTTTGAATTAAGGATTTCTTCAATATCAGCAACCATGGGGTCAAATGATGTCAATATGTCTTGGAAAGGATCATTGCTAGACTTTGGTGAAATATGTTGATCATGCTTTGGAATAAATTCTTGAGGTATGTCATCGAATTCATTGGGTTATGTAGAGACATCGTAAACATGATCATTGGCAAATGAATCTTCAATTTTATCCTCAACAATTATGGTAGAAACCTTTTCAATGTCTTCAACCATGAGATCAAATGATGTTAAGATTTCTTGAAATGGATCATTATTAGATATTGTTGATGGTTTTTTATCGTGATTAAAAAGTGACTCTTGATGTATGTTGATTTGATCATTGGATGTGGTAGAAACATATTCAAGGGGCTCATTGATTAATAGATCTTGGTCATTGTTTTCAACAATTATGGTGGAGAGATTGTCATTGCTATCATTAGTGGTTGAATCTTGATCATTATCCTCAATAGTTATTTTTCCTTGATCAAGAAGGTCTTGGATGAGATCTTTGAGTTTGATACAATCTGATGTGTCATGACCTTTTGTGCTATGGTATTTGCAATAAGCATTATCATCATCTCATGGGAACTTGATGCTAGGTTCACCCCCATTTAATGATTTTGGAAGATTGATAAGTTTAGTATGGACTAACATGTTTAATGTTGATTAGATTGGCTCCCCTAAAGGATTGTATTCATGTTTTTCATCTTGTGAGATTTGTGCTTGTTGAGATTCATCTTGGAGATGCAGTGATTGATCTTTTTGAGGTTTTTGATTTTGATATCAACTTCTTGATATTGAGGATGTTGTTTTTGATATGGTTGATGTTGTGGATACAAATCAATGTTTTGATGATTTCGATGAAGAGTGTATCAATTTGGAGGTGGAGATGTCTCTTGGTGATATGAATAAATAAATTTGGTAAGTGTAACAATTTGATTTTGCAAAATTTGATCTTGATTTTGATTTTGATACCCTTGATATAGTTGATTTGGTTGTTTGTCAAGCATATTTGGAATATACACTTGTGGTATTTGTATGGGATCATGCACAAATTGATTTTGGACAATGTTCTGATTTGGGACGATGTTTAGATTTTGCATTATAGGCTAGCACTAAACATTGTTGTGGTTGGGAAACACATTGTTTTGATTTAGGTAACCTTGATTTTTCATGGTGTTACCTTGATAATATATTGATTTTTCAACATATTGTTTGGATTTTGAACAACATTGGTGTGATTTGTAAACATATCTATCCCATAGTTCACCGAGTGTGGATTTGATATGCTCATGTTTGGTAAGTTTGTATTTGGTATACTCACATTTGGCGTGTATTGATTTGATGGGATAATGTTGTTTTGTTGAAGACTCGTGTATTGATTATTTGGTTGAGAGATTTGTAGGTTTTGACTTTGATTTAAATCTACCATAGGGAAAGGTGTTCCAAATTTTAGATTGGGAATGTTGTAGTGTTAAGGTTTGTAGGATATAATGATCCCATGTGTGAATTGTAATGAATGTGTGAATTGTATTGTAAGATAATCAATTGGTATTGTAAGCTTTTGATAGTTTGGTTGATTTAGATCACTCATGATGTATGACTTGAGTTTATATTCCATGTTTTTCTTATGTTTTTACCTTGTTGCAAAACTGAACCCTTAAGGTGTTTTGGACCAATTATGTGAGTGGATGATGGAAGGGGTGAGTGATATGGGGGATGAACTTTCTCAAATTTTGGACAACACTTTTAGAAAAAAGGTTTGATGGCTTTGATGTCTTGGATAAAAGGTGTTAATGGATTTGTAAATCTTTAAGGTAGACTTGTGACCTTCAAGATAAACTAGTCCACAAATGTGATAACTAATTTAACTAAATGCATGGAAAAGGATTCATTTCACACATAAAGTAGCTAAGTTATGGTTTGGGTTCATAGATGTCTAAGTCAAAAGTGTTGGTGTGTCCAAAAGTTTATAAAGTTTGGTGAAGTGAAAGGTGAAATATGATGAAGGGTGGATGAAATTTTTTGACCCAAAATGTTAACCTAAAATGAACCTTTGTTTTGCAAGACCAAGGTAGTGAGAAACATGTTATACCTCTAAAGTGATAAAACCCTAGGAACTCAATGATTTTGGAAATAGAACCCAATGATTTTGACAATAGAACTCAATGATTTGGACCATGGAACTCAATGATTTTGGTAAAATGGAACTTGAACTCAATATTTTGCAATACTTTCCTTGTCTCAATGTTGCTTGTGTTTGGGGAGTCAATGTTTGAACATACATCAATGTGGGGTGTCATTTGATTTAATCTTTGCTTAAATGATATTTTTTCATTACCACATCAAGAAAGTTTCATTTAATGTTCAAGCTAAAATTTCTATGTCAAAGCAACCTTCATTTCACAAAGTCCCTTATGTGAAAATCAAAGATGCTTAAGACCATAGTTCCCTATGTTAACCTTGGAAAGTGTCGATTTAGATATAAGCCAAAATACTTAGAAGCCTCTAAGGACAAAATCCTTAGGGACAAGCAGTAATATCTAGAATTTTCAAAAGATATCCATACTTAAACTAAAGGGTTTGAAGTTTGATGAATCATGTTGATGTGTGTTTGAGATGTTTTGGAACCAAGCAAATTATCAAATTGACTCACAAGCATGAACAATCCTAGTTCAGGTGTGCATTTCTTAGTAGGCTTACCATCATCCCCTGAGAGATGATTAATCCGTGAAGATCGAATGGACAAATAGGCTATGTCAAGGAAATGTACCATTGTGACACGCCAAGAAAAGGACGACCCCTTCCCCATTTGCTTTATTGCCTCAACCAAAAACCAAACATGGCAAGTAACTTCTGGGAGTGGTGCACCTCCCATGCACTACTTCAAAATACACTTCGAAGGAAATGGTGAGCGACTACTAACAAGGTTCTTAATCCAAACTTTCGAGATAAACTAGTGCTATACATGTAGCGATTCACTCAATTAAGAGGCCTCCCAGCCCTTAGAAATATCTAAGGGTTTTAATGCATCACAAGGATACTAAGGGAGACATTCGTCAGTATAGTAGAGTAACACTAGCTGGTTAATGACTTTTGTCACAACCAATTATTTATATAGTGGACCGAAATGAAAGTACCGCTTGGGTTGTTCCCTCTCACAAGTTGGGAGGCAGGCCCTCTAAAGGTAACACATGTTTGAAGCTTAAAATGCTTTTCGTCACCCAAGATTTCCAAAAGGCACAAGGGGAGAGGATATGCATTTCCAAAAAGAAAAGGTATACCTGTGTGTTTCTCTTCACACAAGATCGCATCAAGCACAAGGGGAGAGGATACACACAACAAGCATACACAAGATCACACAAGCAAATCGCATTCACCAACTTTGAACATAAATTTTATTTTTGGTCCTAAAACATAAAGAAAAGCAACATATGATGGGTTATAATTGTCCCATAAGTGTAAAAACACTTGTTACAATGTAGCTTTAAATGCCTTTTTTTTCAATTAAATGTTTCATGCTCCTATTGAAACCTGCAATCCATGTTCCAAATGTTAGATGAAATCAAGAAAACAAGATGTTAGGGTTAGATAAATGATTAAGCATTAAAACCCTACAACCTAGACCAAGTTGCAATGTGATTTAAATTTAGGTGCAAAAAAATAAAATTTAACTCTACTAAAATTGAAAACCACCTACACCATTGCATAGAGCATGCAATTCTACCCCATTTCAAAAAAAAAAGCTCCGAAAAAGACCTCTGTATGACCAAGATATGGCCATTTTAAGATAGACTATAAAAGTAAAAAATCAATGGCGTCACTATAGAAATATAGCAACACCTTTGCAAATTGTGATGCCTTTGTCAATTATTGTGACATTTTTTGCAATTATTGCAAAGCCTTTGCAAATTGTGATGCCTTTTGCAAATGCATCGCTCTGGTGCAAAATAGTGTCTTTGTAGCTTCCAATTTAAGCGTCACTCTATCCCAAGAACCTGAAACTCACATAAACTTAAGAGAAATTCATCAAAAAAGTTAGTCCTTCCCTCCTTCTAGTGCCAAAATGTGACTGATGACGTAGTATAGGTTATCTACAATTGATCCATACATATTCGAAGCATATTTAAGCCACTATGCATCCATCCGTATAAGAACATTCAATGTAAACAAAGCAAAGAAGCCATTAAAACTAGCATATTAGAACACAAAAGCTTAATAAACATCTACTCTAAGACATCGAAACTTATCATATTGGGGGAGTGGTGTCGCATTCATGTGGAATGGTGACCCTTTCCCAATCCCTTGGATAATGAGCTTGTTTCAATCAATTTTATTGAAGAAAACTGATGAAAGATGTGTTGTAACATGAGTAAAGCTAATTAACATGATAAAAGCTAAGATGATCGATGTGAGTGTATGCAATCTATTCTAATATGTATGCAAGATTCAAAAGATTAAAACACTAGCTTCAAAATATAATAAATGGATGCAACTAAGTTACATGGAAGCCATTAATGGATGCTCTAATCTAATAAAGCAAGTAAATTAACCTAAAATGCTTTTAAAACAAAAAAATGGATGCAATATGAGAGTGATTTTAACAACATAAGTTTACTATTAAAAGATGGATCCCTATTCAATATATGCAAGGTCTATTTATAGAATAGGCAAAATGAAACTGATGGTCAAGATTGAAAGAATCAATCAATGGTCAACATGGAAGGAAGATGGAGGCATGGATCATGGATTCCCATCAAGGGTTGAGGATGCAAGATGATATTTAATCAAGGGATTACATTCATCCAAAGAAACACATTTTCAAAACTTGCACAAGAAGTTTTGTTGAAAGTTTATTACAAAAAAGGAATATTCCCTTTTTCAAATGAGTGAAGAGCGAAAGAATATTCCCTTTTGGAGAAAAAATAGCATTTAGTTAATTAAAAACAAATTTTAATGTGCAAAAGGGGGAGGAATATTCCATGAGAATATTCCCTTTTGGATGAATGTACAAAGGAGGAATATTCCCTTGCAAGTGGGAGAATTAGGATTAATTAGTAATTAAAATAAAGTTTCAATTATGCAAACTAGGGGAATTCAGGATATCCATTAAATAATTAACTTATTTAATGAAAAGGGGTCAAAATGACATTTAATTAAATAATTAAGATTATTTAATTTAAATGAGAGGATTTAAGGTGTTAAATTAAATATTTTGATTTATCCAATTTAATAGGACAAAATGTTAGCATGAAAGGGGTAGGAACTAACCTAATTAGATTAATCATATTAATAGATGAAAATGATGCAATTAATTAAATAACTAGGCTAATTTAATCAATTAAGCAAAAAGATGACGAATTTTAGGATGAAATGATGTTAGTATATCATATTCGAGTGTGTGATATCATTCAGGACATTTTTAAGTGTCTACAATACTACATTAAAAATTCCTTCACTTGATTTTTTTACATCACTCACCAAGGAGTAGGAAAAGTTAGTTCAAATGGGTGATTTGAAGTCTTCTAAACCATAGGCTCTTATTTCTAATCAAAGAACAAAAGATTAGAAGGCTTCAAATAGCAAAGAAAAGGAATAGAAAACTAACTAGCTTAAGAATAATGAGCAAGCCAAGGAATCAACATAATATAATACCCTTGAGTCCACCTCATTTTCCAAAGGAGAATCATCTAAGGAGAGGCCCAAATATGCATATTGCAAAAAATAGGGAGATGATGAGCATGAATGCTATGTAAAATAGATTGATGAATTGAAACATATTCTTTAGAAGAATTATTCAATTACCTTCAACAATGTCATCTAGTTCATCATCTTCTTTGACACCATCATCATTCAAAAATTCATGGATAGCTAGAGTGGCAAATGGGATAGAAAAGATAAAATTCAAATCTCTTGGAATCTACAAGTCTTAAATTAGGGAGATGAATTCTTGATTATGTAGCTTAACATCATATGGCTTTAGCATAGGGTATGTTCTATTTATTTGATCCTTGTAATTTACCACACATCTTGATAGGGAACAATTGATATATGTGTGTTTTTGGGAAAGAATCTATTGCTTGGAAGAAGAAAATTTTCATTATGTACTATTTTTTCCATCCTTGTCAACCAATCTATTTTCTATCTATCAAATTGCACATAGTGGCACAAGGAAGAGTGTTGAGTTCACACTTGATTCTATGATTAATAGAGATTTGGAGAGTAGAGAGATCATTATTTTTGGGATGAGTGATCATGCATCTCACTTGTACACCTTTTCACATTTTTCTTTTGATGATATTATAATTTTTTTGACTAATAATCACACTTGTGTATCTAGTGTGAATCATATTTTTGATAATTTTGATCACTTGAACCTTGGAGTTCTTGACCCTTGTGTTGGCTTATGTCTCCTCCACCTCCAACTTCTTTAGAGATCACCGTTACCATGGCTTCCACTACTTCATTTTGCTTTGTGGGATGACTTCTCATATTGTAGATTTGGAGGATAATATGAAAAATTTAAAGGGATCATTGTAAATTGTTGTTACATAATCTATTCAAAGTGTCACGCATTATATTGGAACTTATTGAGTAGTACAAGCAATGCACAGATCATGTAATATGCAAGTATTATCAACCTTTGTGCAACCACATCCATAATAAGAGAACATGATGCCACACTATTAAGGTCACAAAATAAGATCCATCCACATAGGTGGATGAGGTAGTGTCATGGTTAGAAAAGCATACAATGTGCATGTTATAAAGAGGGTTCTTATACTCAATGTGTGCTTCAGGCAAGAATAGAAACTAGATGTAAATGCTTAAATCCTTAAATTTTTAATCCATGATCTATTGTATGTTGTGAGAAAAATGGCTAACGACCCTACCTAAAGGTATTATTCCTAGAGGTTTAAGATCATAAAAATATTGAATCACTTTTTATAAGATTTCAAAAATCTTCAAAAAGTCCAAATCCAAGTTTTATGTTTTAAAAAATAATAAATCATCCACCTTATAAAATACACCAAAATAATAGCATTAAATACAAGGAAACATAACTAGGAGATGTATCATCTAACCAGAACCATTTTAATAAATTTACTAACTATACATCAACTCATAATGATCACCTATCAATTATAGACTTTGTAAGTACTATAAAATATCTTTGAGCATTATTTATAAAATTTAAATCAACAAATAACATAATCATTTAAGTAGCATCACGTAAATCAAAATAGTATCAAAATGTATAATTGGATGCAAAAAGTGTGAAAGGGGTCATTGAATATGTGCGCTTAACACTATCAAGGGAAAATGATGGTTCATCTAAGCCACAAATGGAGGTTATGCATTCAAAATGTGAGGTTGATTGTAAGGGAGTTGATAACAAAAGTAGGTATTTATTTCTATGAAGAGATGAGGGATATAGAAGAAACCATTTGAGAAAGAAAACAATAGAAACAAAGGTTGGATAAGGGAGGATTGAAGTGTTTCACTAATGTTGAAATTCAATTAACTTTAACCCAAAAATCTAATTGTAGTTAGAAAATAAATTACCAATAAGAGTTTTTATTTGTTTGTATGGTGTGTATTTTTTTTTTGTTTTGGAAGAAGTAAAGAAGAAAACCAAGTGTTAAAGTGTTTTATGAATCCAAATGTGAAAAGAAAACCATAACCTTAAACTCTAATTCTAGCAAAGAAGGAAAATCAACAAGAACTTGTTTAAAGCTATTGTTTATTTCAAGAAGGATTCTAAGAGCCATATAAGCTATCAAGTTCACCAAACTGAAAAGGGTAAATAATATTTTATCTAGGAGTTAACTTACCATATTCCATTATTTCTCATTTAAATTTTAAAATAAATTTAAAACATATCTATTTTAAACATTCATTTCAATTTTTTATTATCATAATAGAAAGTAGAGATTGGTTATGAAAGGAAAATATAAAAGAAGAAGGATCTGAAGAATATTTTCAATTATGATGTTTAATAAAGGTTCTAGCAATTGACAAAGCTCATGAGGGATTGTGCTTCTAGCATTGGTCTCTTTTTCTATCTTATAACTCATGTATGTTGGGCTAAGACTATAGGCAATGATGTCCAATTGGGTGTATTAATAATCATATGGTCATGATAGTGTTTTTATTGCATTGGCATCTTATACATGATTGCTGCCTTTTTTTATTATATTCTTGTAACCTATGCTTGCAACAAAACTAGTTTCAAGGATGGATGGTGCCTTAGGAGCATATGTGGACCCACCTCAATTAGATCTCCAAATTAATTTAAGAAAGATTAAGTTTAATTCCTTGGGAAATGTGTTAAATCTAAGTCCTAAGTGGGTTGAGTGTGTGAAGCTAATAATGGGGTTCTTCCAAAAAGGATTGTCCATTCTATCATTATTTATTGCTAATGTAGCTTGTGATTTTGCCTTTTGTACTTTTGTTAAGTACCTTTGTGTCATCTATTGTCCTTATGCTAACATTGGCTTTAATTATTCATTGGATAGGTAAAATCTAACAACTAATGATTGTCTAGTCACTAGATAGGGTTTGTTTACAAAGTGAGATGAAAAAGTGAAAGTTGAAATATTACAATATGGTAGCATCACAAGGAGAAAAATAACAAGAAATGGCAAAAGGAAAAAATATTTAGACATAAAAGAACTAATTGTAATATATGAAATAGATTAAAAAATAATAAATATAATGAACAATTAAAAAATGAATATAATCATTCTTAATAAACATTAAAATGAATATTAAAATTACAAAATAAAAAATTTCTTTAAATGAAACATTGATTTTATTTATATATATGTTAATATAAATAAATGATAAAATATAAAACTTCATTGCAAAATAACTCATTTATATTATAAAATATAATAACAAAATAAATTTTATATTAACATATATTATATATAAATCTTCCCTACTTATAAACTTTAATCTTATTTTCATTAAAAATAAACTCCAACCTAATTTCTATTTTATAAGCTTTACTAAACTAAACTTCAATCTAATCTTCATTTTAAATAATCTCCAACCTAATCTTCCCAAGCTTTCAAGTCTCGTAATAATTAAACTCCAACCTAATCTTCTCAAGCTTTCAAGTCTCAGATTAATTATAAATGAAGTAAACCAAACCTAAGTACTCCACCTATAAAATAGTTACCAGTCATTCAAGACCCAGATATATTAAAAATTAATAGAAGCCAACTCATTTATCACAGGGAGAATTTTTTTTCATAAGAGCAAAATCACTAACTTACCTCAAGAACCCACATGAAACAGCATTTTCCCCCAAGATTAGATTGAGCACCAAGAATAACTTGTTACAACAAAAGTTTCAAAGATTTGTTCATTGAATTATTGTTTACTCTTAACACCGTCTATGCAGTTGAAATGACATTTTCATATTTTTACATTCAATGTCGATGTGATATGCTCCCTGGAAATGTGAGCAAACATGCTTTGTTACAAGGGTACATTTTAACTTATTATATTATACAAATTATACCCATAAGAAAATGGTAGCATGCTGTTTTCTCATTATTAAATGAGATTCAGGCCGCCTACTAGCTATGAACTCTAGATTTTTGGAAGCTTGTAAATAATACATCTCCCCCCCAAGCAAAATCAAAGCCAACTACAAATCAGACAATTTAACAAGCATAACAGAGCCAAAATTCTTATGTAACACAAACGTCCGGCGCCGATTATGTCTTTTTAATAGTTTAAACGTCATGGGACCTTTCGGAGCTGGATTTTAACAGCCTGTCGATCTGGATTTTAAAAAGAATTTAATGCCATATCCATCCAATTGCTAGCGGACAAGGAAGATAAATGGGGAAATGATCCAGATAAGAGACCCAGAACTAGTCAACTTTGCAGTAAATTCATAGGGCGGTGAATTTGCATATTGGTGGCCAAGATTTTATTGCAAAATTTATTTGCACAGCAAAGTGGATATTGACATTTGGAGGTGCCCACAATGGAGCAGATGTCCGAAGGGTCCAATTGTTGGTTGGGACCCACTCTCCTTACTAAAGAAGGAAGTCTGCAACAGCTGTGGGATGTTGTTTGTTTCTTGTTGCTTCTGCATTAATCCTTGCTTTCGCTGATTTGTATTGGGTGAATATGAGTTCATCTGAAACGTGGGTTGAACTTGGCCTGGGGATCTCAAGATCAGTTGTCATTACATTGATATATCAGATGGATTTTTGATGCTTGGGTATGTGGGCGTTGTTGTCAATTTTATGATCATTAGATAAATTCATTATGCAATTGATATTTGAGAATTGCCCCAAAATGAATTTCAATATTCAAGGAATTGGCCAGTAATGAATATTGGCGTTTGAGGATTGCTCGATGATGAATTTGGCTGTTTGAGGATTGCTCAACAATGAATTTTGGTGTTTTGAGGATTGCTTAATAATAAACTTTGATGTTCGAAGGTTGCCCAATAATGAATTTTGATGTTCGAGGGATATCCAGTTGAAACTAGATGATTGAAGGTTGTCCAACAATGAATTTTGATGTTTGAGGGTTGTCAGTGCATTCTGATGTTGGAGAATCGCCCAAAACTGAATTTGGAATTTTAAGGATCGCCCAAAACATTTCGATGTTAAAGGGAACCCAATTGAGAATAAGCTAAGTTGGTGTAATGGATAGTAACGAAACAAGTTCTTCAAGTCTGATATTTTCATGGGCGAGAATGAAGGCCAATGGACAGGAACAAGATGACTTGGAATCTGGGTCTCCTCATCTGTGGCGTCCTGGTTCAACTTCCTATCCCATGTCCTTACCCCACATGTACCCCATGTCTGCAAGGGCAGAGGAGATTGCCAAAGGGAGGCAGGAGCTCATTAAAATGTTTGAAGGAATGCCTGAATCAAGCTATGAATTGTCACTGAGTGATCTGGTGGAGCAGAAGGATGCCATGCAGAATAAATGCAATGAACAGGCAAATACAGAAACAGAGGAATCAGAGGAAAAAAGTACAGAAAAGGAGTCAAAGAAGAAGACAAGAGGAAACCATAGAGGTGGATCAAATAAGAAAATTGGAGAAGACAGTAAGCAGTTTCTTCTCAACATATTTGTTCCTAGCAGTTTGACATCTCGTTCTCATAGGTCAATGCCTAGGACTTCTTCTTCAAAGAGTGAAGACTCTGAAAAAGGATCAGGGAACAAACATAATTTCACTTATATAGCAAATCTGTTGAAGACCAAGACAGCTTATTCTTCTATGGGATCTTCAGTTGATTTTTCTAAGTTGTCCCCGAAACCTGCAAATGGAAAGGCTTATCACGCCCTTCCAGCCAGTTCCATGGAGGACTGTCATAGTTCCAGGCTTTGGAAACTTGTCAAGTTGAACCGATGCTCATTGTGTTATGGGCATACTTTCCTGTCGAGGACTGATTGTCAGGTATTGCTCACATACTCATCTCAATTCCAATCTGTTGTTTTCCTTTTAACCTGTGAATTCTTTTCAATTGAAATAAATTAAAGTACATTCAAAGTAGCATAGTCAACATCCAAAAACCAGTTCAGCCAACAGCATTCAGTCATCTTTGTACATTAAAAATTGCAGAATCAACATCCAAAAACCAGTTCATCATAGAAGAGCAATTGACAGTATTCAAACATGTTTTTGAAATGAGGCATAGATAACGGTTATGGCAGATTTGAACAGGAGCACAGATTTTCTCAATGGTGATTTGAATGTTAAAGGTGTTGACTGGCATAACCTCCTCTTATCTCTTGCAATGCTTAAGACTATCAATGTGTTGACTGTAACTTTCAGTACATTGGTATCTCGGCAAGTTATTTTTGAATAGTATGCACTCAGAAAAGCTTGATTGGGTACTAATCGTTTGAGTAGGAAGTATAATTTGTAGTCCCCTTGCTAGTCCTTTCTTATTGTTGTAATCCTATTGTAATTTGAAGTAAACTTTGGAGCAGGAAGCCAAGTGGCACAACCGTGTGTGTATTTAATGAAGACAAATAAAATTTAAAGAAATATTTTGCCCATGCTCCCTTAGAGATTCTAGTTCTAATGTTTTCCGTATTTTGTTGTCTACAATCAACATGAAGTAGTTTTCTTGTCATCAGTTAAGCTCATTTGGGTTACTCAATTGGGTTTGCATGCCATTTTAGCACCTTGATTCTGAGAATTAGAAGAGGAATAGATCTCCTGTATTGATCAAAGTAGCCATTTATGGTTGAATGATAACTTCACTGCCCATTCTCTCATGATGGTTTCTCATGAAGAGTCAAGATTGTCATCTTTTTAAACCTTTTAATGGTCACTATCAAATAATCATTTCCTCTTTGGATGGCTGACATCCACCTCAAAAGTTTACAAAACTGGCAAGTAATGGCTGGCAAGTAATGGCATATATTTCTTAGCTAAATTAAAAGCACGAATCTTCTTGGGACTCCAGCTGTAAGTTGCTTAGAGTTTTCTTCTACACAATAGAGTGGTATGTTTCTCAGGCCAAGTGGAGTCAATTTCTGCTATCTGATAAAAGACTAAATTAAAAGCACGAATCTCTCTTGGGAATGCCAATTTTCTTATTTGTACAGCTAATCGTTGCTGTCCACCTCAAAAGTTTACAATTCTGGCAAGTAATGGCATATATTTCTTAGCTAGTTTACTCCCTGTAAGTTGCTTAGAGTTTTCTTCTACACAATAGAGTGGTATGTTTCTCAGGCCAAGTGGAGTCAATTTCTGCTATCTGATAAAAGACTAAATTAAAAGCACGAATCTCTCTTGGGAATGCCAATTTTCTTATTTGTACAGCTAATCGTTGCTGTCTTTTTATAACTTATTAACAAATTAAAACTAGACTAGTTCCTACATAACCTTTCTCATTGAAAACGTTCCACACATGTTGTAAAAGCCTAAACGATGATGATGCGGGCTTCTAATTTCCTGCGGTTTGATGAGTCATAATGTGTTGGAGGTAACTATAGAAAGGAAAATGTTTAATGTGTTATCAACACTTATACATAATTTTGAATTATTGTACATGGGTAATCTGCTGAAGATGACTACAATACTGTAGCTTAATTTAACCCAGCAAATATTGTTATGTGATCTTTTTGCCAAGTTGGTCGTATTTCCAATAATTCACTACACACTCGGACATAACTGTCTTTTTTATGTCCAATTTTGTTGCATCATGATTGAGAATATCTCATAATATGGTAATCCTATTTGCCTAGTTGAAACACGGCCATTTCCAATGCAAGCTTGAAGGGATCATTCCTGATTTTATAAGGTATTCTACTTGTAGATTGTGGTGTGGCTAGTTTGTTAGAAATCTTCTCCTTCAAAACTCAGTTTGTTCCCTGAACGGTTAAAAGTTCTTGACCATTGTAGACCTGTCACATAAAACCGGTTGAAAATAGGTTCTAGTTTAGTCAGATTCGCATTGATCGTTTAATTTTCTCCTTTTATAGCCAAGGTAGGTTACCAAACCACTCTAAAGGCGCACTTGTTAATAAACGTCCTGAGCTTCTCTTTGAATGCTTGTAACATGAACTGGAGATGTTGCTATGATTGTTTCCTGTCATATTGAAAACCAGTATATCATCCAAGTAGGGGATGGCAAATGACCTGGACATACGGGCAATTTTCCTTTAAATGATAGAGGAACATGAGATTTTGTCTACTACAGACTTCATTTTTTGTGTGATCTCGAAAATGAATACTTCTTGCTGCTCATATATTTGTTTTCAAGAGGCTATTTGTACATCTTTGGAGAAGAATATTTAACTTGCTAGGTAAGACAGTTTCACTTAAAGAGGACACTTTTAGTACAACCCACCCTATAGGATGATGTCCAAAGCAGATACCGAAAAATATTGTTTTATATGCATATGTTCATGTCTTTTGTTTGACCTACATTTAATTGTGTCCATGGATTGGGTTGATAATCTTTTTTGTTAGTGCTTTCTACGAAAAGTAATTATTAACATGAAATATGATCCCTGAAAGCATGAGTGTGTTTTTGAAACCCGACCCTAAATCAGTTCTTATGTCACCTTGAACTCAGAGCATATTTTGGGAGTAACATGTTGAACAACCATCCCTCAAGTTTTATGGCCACTAGAGAAACTAAATTAGAAGTGTACCTATAATCAAAACTACTAGATTTTATTAAAGAACTTATACACACTGCACTTTTATTTATCTAATCTTATCAGAGAGCTTAAACAGTTTGCAGTTGCACTATTGGATATACTATATTTGTTTCTTTCCATGACATGCTGCCAAAAACTGATCATTTGCATTTTCAAGCCCTTCTTTGGAGATACCAATGCTCATTTTCACCACCTTTTTTAGGTTCAAAAGAACTGTTTTCTACAATTTAGAACATTTTTTCAAATAGCAAGACATATGTCTTGAGAATGATGAAAATGCACCCTCGTTGTTAGCCATTAGAACAATTGAACTAGATCGAAGGAATGTGTTAATCATCGGTACCTCAATAGTCATCTAAGTCTTGTCAAATTTGGAGTCAACATTAGGAATAACGAAGTTACTCACCAGTTATGTGCACATGTGGTCAATTATGCAGTCATTATTAGGGATAATTCAGTTTCTCATCTGGTTAGTGTTGAGGTCCAAGAATTGACCCAGGCCACACTATGGGAAGCTTGAACCAGCTCAACCATCCAGACAACCTCCAAAGAAGGCCGGCCTCTGTCTAATCTATTCTAAACCAGCCTATACTAGCATTCATAGGAAAAAGGGATAGGAGGTAAGGGTTAGAAAAATGCATAAAAATTAAAGAAGGTGGTGCGTCAGTTTAGAGAGTGAGCAACTCTGCAAAGACAATTCAGAACACACAAGAACACAACCTGCATATAATGCAGAACCATAAACTCATCTCACATTGCAAAGGGTGAGAAAGAGATCTAAGAACTCTGATGAAAACATCAAATGCCTAGAAAGTAGACTCAATCACTTCTAGAAACTTGTAGACGGGATGGAACCTATTGCAGCTGGGGATGAGGAATTTCAAGGACTCCATTTCCAGTACCAAATGCCTATAGGATTCATTCAGCATCAGTAAGAGAACTGGGACCAAAATCTACAGAGAAATGCCATGATGTGGCCAATCTTCTGCAGAGTGCCCCTCTAAAAAATACCAAGTCCTATTATTTGTAATTCATCCTAAAGAGTAAGGGCAATCTGTAGTAATTGATTCGGTAGGAGATCCAATAGGTGAGGTTTCAAGAGCATGCCACCCACCATTATTGCACATGCCTACTTTTGCATAAATTAGAGAAGAGTGATCCATGTCATGAGCACTTCTATGATCTTCCTTGATTTGGGGATCATGTGAGTCACTCATTTGAATTTAAAGGCCTCACATTAATTTACTTGCCCCACACTCCTCATTTGGGGAGGGGAACTATTACATTTATTTTAGAGGCCACAACAAATTAAAAATCATTCCCACTCAACATGCTATGTGACTGCAGAATTTTGAAGAAATGGAGATTTTTATTAAAATTCAAGCATAACATATTATCATTTCCAGTATGAAGATATTTATAACAAAGTGTTAGGTGTTGTTTATTTCTTTGTTCTTTAAAAAGAATTGACATACAGTTATTTTTCTTATTATGTTCTATTGTTTTTAAATTTTCTTGCATATGGCTACTGTGTTCCATGATGCAAGCTGTCTTTGAAATGCTTTCAGAAAAAAAATGTTAAAAGTTTGATCTAATCTATTGTTTTTATCGGCTAAAAAATTTGTAGAGGCATTGCTTGGGCGTGTTGGGGTTATATAAGTGTGAATTAAAATATAACCGCTGAAATGGTCCTGTTAACATCCTTTTAAGCTCATCAATTCTTCTGTCAAAATAGGGGATTTTTCTGCTTGAATTCTATTCATGTTTTGAGATAATTAAAAGAAAACTGGTCTGAGGAAGTAACATTTAGTTGTTTATCAATGCAGGAATGTAGAAGATCCTTTTGTAAAAATTGTGTCAAAGTGTCGATTGAAAATACCGCAGAAGGAAAAAAATGTTACAATAACTGCAAGGGTCAATTTAATGCTGTAAGGTATGGGCTTGAAATGTTTTCTTTCATTTTGCAGTTTACCTTTTCTAAAACATTTTTTCATCGTTGATGAAAATTTTACATTTGCAGGTACTCTGAAGGACAGTTAAACAGATGTATGCCTTTCTTACCCCTTAGCAGAGCAAAATCTGAAAGAAAATCAAAATTTTCTCTAAAAGACCAAGAGAATGACTTCCAATCCATCTGATGCATCCAATTGTATAAAAATATGTCACACAAGGTATTCTTCAATGTTTCAAACTACATGATCAATGTCTACCATTTTTCTGAGTTGGATTCACGTGAAATGTGCTAAATTAGAGATTATCTCAAGGCTGGATCAAGGAAACCAGGGTTTTGAATTAAGTTCCATTTCAAAAAGAGAGCCAAATGTAACACAGTAGCTTGCTTGGCGAGTGAATAATGTTTTAGTGTTAGAGTTGAACAGTGGGCTTTCTTGCATGCACATCCTAAGTTTATAAAGGATAATATTAAATGTCAGAAATAAAACAGCTCAAATTTCCCTTTAAACTACTTCTTTCCTTTCTGCGAGCTTTGCGTGTCACTATTAGTTTTATAACCGTGGCATTTAATCACATGGCAAGAGACCTGACACTAAAAACTATATAAAATGCAATCAGTGTTGGGAACTGTCTAATGTTATACAGTACACACTGAATGGCAAGCGAATTTTGCTACCACCTAGAGAACTGAGGTTGATTCAGTGCATCATCTGGTCATGAAGGGATCTGGTACTGAGACTTATTCTTCTAAAAAGTGCTTGTTAGAGCATCTATTGTGGTGGAAAAGTTTCTGCATTGACCACGTAGCTTTGAAATTGATAGACTATATGTTTTGGATAAAGAACTCTGAGAATTGAATGCAAAATCGTACATCTTGTTCAAGACATAAGAATTTGTCTGCAAATGGTTTCCTTTTTTTTTCCCTGTTTAATATACATTATGATTTGAGGCAAGAAATCTTGGAACACAATAAAAAGAATCATTTCCTAACTGGATTGAAATCGCTATACTTCTATGCTCATTGCAAATCTAAAATCTTTTGAGTTTTTTCCTGCCTCATACCTAAATAGGACTTTTTTTTAATATTTCCTCTGTTATCTGTCACATCCCCCGCCCGTGACATCCACGCTGGACAAGGCAGATGGGGGAAAATGAATTAAAAATAAATAAAATAATGAACAGAAGTAATCAGTGGCAGACCACACATTAATATGGTATGGCAGCCCTACCATTTCCTCGATCATTCTCGTGAAGGGACAGATTGAGATTGAGATGTGTAGAAAAAAGTATGGCGCATGAGAAGGAAAGGGGTCCGTGCCATTAATATGGCATGGCGAACCTTTACTTGGTTAGAAAATTGTGCAGGTCGTGTGGAGAAGAGGCGCTTGGCAGTCTTCAAAACCCCCCGCAACCAATTCATGTGGAGACCCGCACACTATTTTGGGAAGGAAACGACTGCAAGATAGACGAGTTGGAGGAAAGACGGGAGGAAGGAAAATGTAGAGGAAGGCAAGGAATAGAGGTGACCAAGAGTGAGGCGAGCATGGGTTGAAGAAAATCCTTCAGAACGCCAGCAGTGGAGGAGAAAGAGGGAGAGTTTGGCGTGAGGAAAAGAGGTACCTGAGAGTCTTCCACTCCCACAATTTCTTCAGTTGGAGACAAGTGCAATTTTGGGGACAGAAAAACCATAGAACGCAATAGCAGGAAAGGTATGAAAAATGTGGGACAAATTTCTAAGGAAGGCACCAAAATCGTGCAGGAGAGAGACTCCACAGAGAATCACATAGAGAGAGAGAGAGAGAGTAAGGGGCAGGAACAAAGAAAGCATAGGGAGATAGAACGCATAAAAGAAAGAAGAAGAAGAGAGAATTGTTGGGGAGGAAACTCGGACAGGAAAAGAAACTAGGGGAGGCCAAACTGGCATGCAAGGCCATATATGCATGAAATGGATTTGTTAAAAAGCTCAAGAACTTTCAAGCAAATGCTATTGGCAGGTGTGAAAGCCACGTTCCACAACCATAGCCATCATTCTCCTTGTCTGAGCCAGGAGGAAGGTCTGTAATGACTATGAACATCCATGAACAATCAAAGAGACCATGAAATGCATGGAGAAGGAATGCAGAGAGCACACAGGAGATAAAAGAGCAGAGAGAAATATGAAAAGGAAGAACTGAGGCGGGGTTGAGTGGACGTGGGTAAAAGGAGCATTAGGAGACCAAGCGTAGGGATTGAAGACTACAACAGAAAGTCATACCCCAAACATCAATTGCCAGCATATCGATTCTTCTATTCTCCTAAGTGGAAAAAACCAGAGCAGAGACAAGGTACGTGAACTGTTTGACAAATTGCCTCAATGAATTGTGATACTCCATTTAATCATGAGAATTGCTATTGTACAGAGAATTATAATTATTATCAATGCATAAGCTCAAGATTCAAATCATAAATACATGAGATTCAAGCAAGTGAAATCATCATTCTTAAATCTAGAACTTTAAATATAATTATATACGAGGGATTGTGTATGTGAGCATGGCTGCATATAGCTGGGTGTATACTTAAATAAATGAGACAAATGCAAGTTGTACGCACCCATAACCAACCTTTATTTGATCATTGCTAACAAGGGCTAAATAATGAGTGATTTTGGTGTCTAAAGGGATGTATTATATTGGACAGTGTGAGCATATTAAATCTTAGTGTGTTTAGAATCTATCTTTGTAAGGGCATAATGTTTCACCACTATTTATTAATAATAAAAATACTACTTGACATTATTAACATTGTTCGTAGACTAAGCAAGCTACAAGAAAATAAAGGACTTATTTATGTTTGCTAAATTGTGTAAATAACACAACTATTTTATTGGACCTAGACATGTGAGGGCATCATTGTAATATTCCTCAATTACCTCTATTGGACGTTTGTATGTGCTTCTTAGAATGTTGTGCCCTTTTTAATCTCTTTTCGACATTGCCTTACTTGCTCAATACTTACTTAATCGAGCCCTGACAATAAATAACTTATTATGTAGTGGATAAGGACATTATTGATGAAACTAAAACTATAGTTACACTAGATTGTTGCATGCTTAATACATGGAAACTATCTTTTAATTTGATGGTGTTGTTGAGTATCCGAAAGAAGTAGTGAGAAATTAGAATACTTAAATAAGTAATCTTAGTTGTTGAATAAATATTTGTTGTTAGAATGCTTATAATCAAATGGTTAAACTAAGGTATGGATGTATATGGAAGGCGAAGAAGTTGAGATTAGGAGGGATTTATAAACCAAGAATTTACTATAATCAAGGTTTGATCATTTGAATAACATTATGTTCGAACTTTAAGGGAAATAAAATGGCAAAGAGTTCTAGGTCAAATCTTTAACCATAAGATAACCTAGTAATATGAACCAAGAATAATATACACTTAAAATGAGCCTTGGCTCGTGGTTGCATAATATTGCAAATAATGGTGATTCCATCTAATGATATTGCAACCACACTTTACTAAACATATCTTTAATGTTGAAACTCGATACTTCGATAATTCATTGGTACCATGGTAAATGTTTTTTTATGACTACATGATGTCTATCAACCTCTTCAATACGAGAACCCTGCTATTGGAATTATCATGTGAACAAAGGAAGGGGACTACTATTTAATTTGACAACATTGTCGAGAGTGAGTTATGATCTATAAATCTTATGTAGCATCTCTTGATACCCAACTAATGACCATTAAGGTCGGGATTAGTATAAATGGCAAGTATGAATAAATTATCCAATCTATGAACTAAACTATTATAAGAATATGAAGTTGCACCATAGTGTAAAGGAAATTGAAAAATTAAGAATACTATTAGTAAAATTACTATTGGTTTTATATTTTCATATGTTCGCTCAATGGACATAGTGTTGCCAACTCTCTTAAGTAGGATTTAGGCATTGATTATACCTTTAAAAAGTTTATAAATACTATTGGATGTTCTTCGAAGATATCTATTGACCCCTTGAGTATAAGAGCCTCAATTGAACCTATTAATGAGTTTCAAATAGAATGATTTCTTATGGGTTGTGTGAACCAATGTAACTTTGTATTAAGTAATATGCCTATCCCCTAGGTCAATGAGATGAACCTAAAAGAGAGTCAGGATGTTCAAACAGGATTATAAATAAAATGGGTGGATTTTGATCCAAGACCTCAATATCCTTAAGGGGGGAGTGTTAGCAAAACCTTGTTTATGGGAAACAATATATATACAACCTTTAAGAGACCTAGTAGGGAGAACTACGTGTGACTTTGATATGTTTAGAAGCAAGTACGTAGGAGGTCCTTAGGTGAAGGATGTCTTTGTGACCTCAAGTCCAAAGGAGGAGGGTTCAAGGGGATAACTTTGGGGTTTGGGGTTGTTCCTAACTTGTTTTAGTTTGAGGCTGAAATGGGTACCATATGGGTATGAAACAAGTTTAGGAAATTTAATAAACTATATTTAATACATGATGTGCTTTTGAATAGTAAATAAATGAAGGGATTTAACTACTTTATAATTTCTATTTGATTATATGTATTTGTTGGATGAATTCCATCTTGTGTTGGTTCCATATAACTTTTATGTGTTGTGAAAAACGACTCCATATCTAGAGGTCTCTATGTATAGGCCCTCGTGTATCTATTGATTGTGATTGTGATTCATGCTATGTATGACCCGCCCAAGAGTGAATCTCCAGGATATTTAAGCAGTGACAAACAGTCATTAGACCGTGCCAATGACTGATGTCTAAGCTACTGCTAGGGACTAGCTGACATTCACTTGGTTCATGAAAGTGAAGGTTGTTATAAGCTACCTGAGTTATATGATATGGCAACAATTGCACGGATAGGGACCCACCCGTGCGAGTAATGGTAATCCAAGGATAATTGTTGTATCGAGGGGGTTCACTAGGTGTTACCCGAGATTGTGAAGATAGCTGACAATATCACTAAGGTCATAAAGTGGTATATGTCAGGAGCTACTTCTTCTTGGGTGGACAAAATTGTCGTTGGTAGCCTATATGCAATTAAAGTTGGAATCCATCGGGCTATGGTAGGTCCACTACTTGTGGAAAGCCTTGGGATGGTGGTCAGACCCACGATGTAGTATGGGATGCACTGAATCCTCTTCCCATTTGTCAAACTATATACTTGGCCTTGTTGGGTTGAGGACAAACCCGCGATGTAGTATGGGATGCACCAAATCATCTTCCCATTTGTCCAATGGTGAAGATCGGAGGAAAGGATAGGACCCACAGTGTAGTGCACAATCACTAATATTCTTTCTATTTGGGATGCATTATAGACATGCATTAGTCAACCATTGTATTTGTGATCTATGTATGATCAAGTTATTGTGTATGTGTTATGTGTCGGAGCTAGTCATTGTGTATGTGTGATGAGTTGGAGCTAGTCTCTGTGTATTTGTGATAAGTTTTGGAGCTAATGACTATGTATTTGTGATGTTGGAGCCAATCACTAATGTAATTGTGGTATGTGTATGACCCAATCACTGTTGTACTTGTGATGTGCAAATGAGAGTCATAGTTGTACTTGTGATGTACATATGAGCTAATCACCATTGTACTTGTGATTTTTGTAAGATCCATTCACTATTGTACTTGTGATGTGTATGAGCTAGTTAGCTTGTGTATATGGAGGTATGCTCATGACAGTCTTTGTGTATGACCTTTGGAATTATGGTATGATACACGCCTTGTGAATATTGTGAATGTTTGTACGCTAATGCTTGGTGTGGACCCAACACTTGATGGCAAGGTTATTATTATTATATTATAATTGGTTAAGTTAAAGGAGCCATGGGCTATTGGTAATGCTCTCTTGTTTGCTTTTGTCTCGTTTATTCAAAAATATCTACTTGTCTTATCTATTTTATTCATGATAGGGTCTCTCCTCCACAATGAGGTTTGTTTCTATCACACATCTCGTCTATTACATTTTACATCTTGTTTTTTTCTATCTATCTGGATGTCCATGGAGGTGGAAATACCAAAACATGGGTTTGATTAAGGCAAGCCTTGAAACAACCCCAACATTTTTCCTCGTCCTTTTTGTACGCAGATTTTTGGATTTGAAGAGCTAGGTACTTGTAGATTTCAGGTTTTTATCTCCTAGTTTGACAAGGATGACAACACGGGGCACAGACGTCCCTAAAACATGTCATCTATTGGTCACAACTTTGTCCTTAATAGGGAAGAATCTGTAAGTCTTTATCTTTCTATTTTTGTAATCAATATTTTGTTTAAATCTTGATCAAATTCTATTAATTTACAGTTTTATCATTCTAGCCTGGTATTTTATTTAATTATGTTATTGTAATATTCTCTATTTCACACTTTGTCACTTGAGCTTGTACTTTGAGGTAATCAAGGGTTATTCGCTCCTTGTAGACGCTTCTTTGTCCTAGAGACTTGGGAGTAGTGAATCCCCTCCTATACATTTTGGTGAACCCGATGTGAAACTCAATCATGTTGGATCTTTTTCTTCAAAACTTTAATGCTTGTGATGATGCATTCTCTAAAACATATTTTGATATGTTGGATGATGCCCTAGATGATTTCTTAGGGGCATCTCCTTCTAGCTACAGATCTGTTGAACATACTTCTTCATCACAACCTTCTTCCACTTTGCAAGTCGAAGAGTTCATGAATGTAGTTATAGTTTCTACAACCCCTCAGAGGCCTAAGAGACCCTTCATTTATGTGATCTCAGCTAGCTTGTCTCCTAAAAGAATTCATTCTACTTGTGGGGTTCCCATCACTATTGACACACTAGACCTTTACACAAGATTCATGTAATCTAAGGCTTCCTCCCATAAAGTGGTAGCCTATACTTACAATAGTAGAAGGAATCTATAGCACCCCTCCATTTTGCTATTTTGATCGAACAGTGTTCTTCTATGTATGCTTTATTTCTATTAGCACTTTGACTTTGGTACTTGGTTCTATTTGATCGCAACTATTAAGCGATGCGTATGTAATATTTTGATGTGATGGAATTTTACTCTGATGTTATCATTATGACATTTTTTGAATTAGCGTAGCAGATATTTAATTAAAGATGCCTTATGCTTTTTATTATATTGTTGATGTTAGACTCATTAGTTAGAAAGTCTGTATTGGTGAAGGGGACGGGATTGTATCACTCGCTTGCGAGCACCCTATGATTTTGAGATTTCCTCTTCATGGTGTGTTTTATTATATCATATATATGCATGTTCGATATACTCTTTGTTCGCAGGTTGATAGGTACAAGACATCGACTCCACCTGATTTCACAGGTTTGAGTGTGTCCATTGACCAACGGTAATCGATTGGGAAATAGTAGCTAGGTTTTTCATGCCAAGTCACCACCCTGGTCATAGTGTGTCGTTGGGTTGTAGTCGGGTTTAGTTGTTTTAATGTTGTCCCTTTCACCTTGGTTATTTATTTAATTTCATATTATAAAGGTTATTAAATGGTGGGTGTAGTTAAAATGATGATTAAATATATCTGATTGTAATGTTGAAATGTTATTTATTTTATTGATTAATTTAATTTAATTAATAAAATAATCTAATCTTGGATTAGATTTAGTTTATTGATTAATTAAGTTAATAGTGATAAATTGAATTAAGTTAGTTGTTTTGGCATTATTGGATATTTAGATTTAAATTAAAAAAAAATGAAAATATGTTTCAAATTGCACTTTTTGAAAATTAATATGTAAAATAATTTCTTTACAAAATTTTGAATTCTTTTTGTAAAAAGAAATTTTTAAATACATGAAATTCCATTTGGAAAGCAATTTTGTTTTAAATTTTTAAAAATGAAAATATCCCCAAATTTGCAATAAATTTGGTGGATGGGATATTTTTAGGGGTTTTGACTAAATTTGGGGAAACTCTATGAGAGCAAAGGGAATTTCATTTTTTCCTTTCAACTTTCAATTTGGTGGAGAAAAGATTGGCTGTGGCTTTGTTTTTGGATTTGAAGAAAAGTTTGGATTTCTTGGGTGAGCTGGAAAACAAATAAGATTTGGAAGCACCATTGGAATCTTTCAAGCTTTGGAGAAAAAACCAGGTTTCTTTCTATGATTTTTGTTTTCATTTTGAAATTTTTTGCAAATTTTATTATGTTGTTGGAAAAGTTTTAAATTCTGTTTGATTTGCAAGAAAAACTCATGTCAAATTTTATTTCCAAAACTTGAAAAACTCTGTTGAAATCATGGAAAAGAAAACAAAGCAAGAATCAAACCATAGAAAATAAAAAAAGGATAAGAAAAAGAATTTCTATTATGAACTAGAAATTAAGAAATTGTGCTTGCAAATTAGTTTGTTGTGTATTTTGTTTGGAGAAAAGAATTTGCACAACTTCAGTGTTAAACAATGAAAATTTATATATATATGCATATATATATTCATATATTGAATTCATGTTGGGATTCTTTTTACCCAGATCTCTTTTTTTGCCAAAAAAGTTAAATATGTTCTGTTCTGGAATTTTTACTAGAAAACAGAGCTTATTTTTTGTAGAGAAGTCTTTATAAAATAAAATTGTTTTTTTTTTTAAACTAAAAAAAAAAGAAATTATGATTAATCGGGGGGGCAGGGGGCCTGCCCCCACAGTCGCCCCCCATGGGGAGGTGTTGTGGAGGCAGCGCCGCTGCCCACATAGCGCACCCCCATATGGGGGAGGTTGCGTGGGCAGCCTGGCCTCTCCCTTTGGGAGGAGTCCCAATGCAGGGCTTCCTTTTTATAATTATAAATTTTGTTTTTTAATTTTTTATTAATATTTAAATTAAAAAAATTAATAATTATTTATATATATATAATTTATATATATATATACATGTATATATATAATATGCATTTATTGTGTATATATATACTTTATGTATTTTTAAATAAGTGAATTAGTTGAGTTAAAATGGATTTATTTAAATGATAATTATATATTTAAATATATTTATAAATTTGTATATACATTAAGTATATACTATATATATATATATATATATATATATATATATATATATATATATGTGTATCTAAATATAGTTAATTTTAAGTTGATTATATTCATTATGGAAGTTGAAATAAAAATTGTTTTTGGTTTTTAATCAAATGATTTTATTTATCAAATTGATTTTGATTATGTTGCATGATTGAAAAACACGAAATTAAATCTTTGATTTTAAATTTCTCAACGTTGTGAATTAAATTTTATTTATTTTTGAATAATTGCAAGTAACGTTGATTGAGTTGATTAGATTTAAAAAATCCTAACATTAGTTTATTTAATTGCCTAAAATGTTTTCTAGTGATGTTCTTGTTCATTCTCGGTGTTGGGCAATTGTGTCTATTGTTATGTAAGTCTTCCAGATTGGGTTTCCTTTGAGGTTGGGGTTTCTCATATTGCCTTGAGTAGTGCATCTGAATGTACCCATTGTTTTACCCAATTTTTGCGACCGGGAATGGTTTGTGCCTCCTTTGGAAGGAGTGGATGTGTTTTGTTGCCTCCAATGTTTGGAGAAGGGTTTGACTTTTGTTGTCTCCAGTGTTTGGAGTGAGTTTTCATTATGTGTTCCTCCTAAAGTTGGAGTGGTTTTATCTTGTTGGAATGCACCTGGGATTCCCTTGGTGATTGGTTTTGTTTGGTATGTTAAGTAGAAGAGTGGCTTTTGTTAGGGGCCAAAGCCCAAAGAGGTGAACTGGGAAACCTTCAGAGGTGGTTTAATCAAGTGATAACTAAAACAATATACTTAGAAGTTTAGGTAGTTTTTCACACTAATTAAGATAATTGAGCCTCACTCATGGACGTAAGTGCTCGTATAGGCTTGGGGTGAGTGGGAAGGCCTGGAATGGCAAGGTCATCTATCTTGTCTTTATGAGAGGTATTTGATTTTGCATGAGTGAGTATGGGTGTCGAGATTCGGTAGAGGCCATCAAGACAACTCATAGTGGGGGTCGGAGCCTATGAAGATTCCCAGAGGATATCCCATGTCGAGCTATGTGATGACACTCTTTCTATGACAACAATTGGTATTTGGTTGTATGTGTATGGTCTTCTTATCATACGCAGTCTGTTTTATTTCTGGAAGCAATGTGACTTATGTCAATGATGTTAGAGTTGTACTTGTGTTATCCTTGTGGTTGTATGGTTTATGTGATTGGTTGTGCCAGTATGAGTTAGTCTGTGTCTAGGGGTTGATGGTCTTGTATAGGATTCCTTGTTACTATCTCCTAGCACAGGGGGTGAGCCTTCGGGTATCACATGGTTGGGTGGAACGTGCACCTTAATCCGTTGGGTCGTCTTCTTGTTCGTGTGGACGAGATTTCCAGCTGGAGAGTTCATGGGATCTTGTTGCTTTCATGTTTTATTCATTTCAGTAGTTATTGTAATTTAATACCCCTCATTTGTATCGAGGTGGAAGATGTAATTTGTAACCGTTTTTATTGGATTTACCCCATTCGGGGAATGAGTGTTGTAATCGTATTGTAAATTTATTGTTATTTTAAAACATGTGGTATCTCTTTTGCTTCGATGTAATTTATCATGTATGGAATCTATGCGTTCAATTTGTTAAGTAATTAAATGTGATATTTTCAATTCATGTTTCTTGTTTGGGTTTTAAAGTAATCTCAGTCTTGTAACCTTAGAGGTTGTTGGCAATGGGTAGTGAACTTGCATGTTATTTGTACTTAAACAAACAAAACAAAACAAATAGTACGTTTGAGTAGTAAATTGCAACTTCATCTACGGTTGCGTGGCGGGGCATTACAGAATCAACAAAATTTAAATCAACCAACTTCTTTACCACCTTCTCAACCAAGCCTTCCTCTAGCACCTAAACTTGCAGCTAAAGCACCTAGTGAGTATGATCTTGTAGAGCAACTTTGCTTTACTCTCGCCAAGATCTCACCATGGGATTTACTTTAGACTGCTTCGATTTACCAAGGTATGCTTCAAGCATCCTTGCAAAATATTCTCTTGCCTTCTTCTACGAGGTTGACAGATTTTAATACATTGATGGCTCATATTTGTGTGGATTTTCCAAGTATTATGTTCTATCCATATGAACTCCCACCTACGAAAGTACAAAAGCAAGTGGATCCTCTAATGATAATAGTCAACATTAATAACATCGGTATTAGGTGTGCTCTCATTGACACCGGTTCGACTCTCAATATATGTAGCATTCACTTGTTACCTAAAATTAAAATTGATTCATCTTCTCTTGCTACTTCTTTGTATATTCGTGGATTTGATAACGTTGGTTGATAAGCTTTAGGCACGATAGATTGGGACTCATTACCATACCCACCCTAGTTTATGTTATGCTTGGCCCTTTACCTTATAACATTCTCTTGGGAAGACCCTGGATTCATGCTTTGGGAGCAATCACTTCTACTTTGCATTATTCTATAAAGTTTGTTGCTAATAACGAAGTAGTTAAAATCAAGGTTGACTCTGATGCTATACACCTTTTTGAAATGGCAGTTGTTGGTCAGGCCTCGGTTGCTTCTGCCCTTAAGAATTTTATCCCTTCATTATCTTATAATGCATTGACATTTGCTCAAGCAGTGCTTGTTTCAAAGGTTGCTTTTGAGATGGATGTCCCTAAGGAAGATTTCCCGAATCAATGAATCATAAGTCTACCCCTTCTACTTCTTCTAAATCGAAGGCATGTCTTGGTGATGATTGGGGATCCTTGGAATTTATCGAATCTTTATCAGGGAGTACAAAGTAGACCCTATCCACCTAGACATTCCAACAATATCATATACGTCTATCAAGAAAGTCATTTTTCCTCCCACTAGAAGGAAAATGATCATGCCCCCATTAAGGAAGATGATCATGCCTTTGTTGAGGAAAATAATCATGCTTATGTTAAGGAGGCTAGTGTTTGTGTTCTCGCTAAGAAAGATGTCATAAAGGAGTATGATACTTGTTATTGAAATCATGCTATTTATGTCGATCCTCCTTCTTCCCAAGAATCACAAACACATTATGGCCCTGGTTTCAATCTCCTTTCTAAACATGGTTATGGAGGTAGTAGTTGTGGACGTAGTGAACAAGGTATTAAAGTCCCCATAGAGTTTGACCTTTGTGAGCATAATATGAGACTTGGATACCATCATACGAAATCTAGGAGGAAACCATGGTTGAATGTTAACATGATTTCCGTCAAACCTCCTTCTCTTGAACTAGTTCATCTTGAATTCATTGAAAACAAGGTAGACTCTAACAAGGTTCATTTAGATGTTTTCTCTTTGGAGGAAGCACTGAAAGAATTCTTAGGTATCTACTCTCATTACCTTCTTATCACCATAAATGGTGATTCCTATATTGCTTGAATAAACAAGTATACTTTGGAGAATCCATCATGAGGGTTGATGAGAAGGCCCCTTTATCTAATGTGGATGATGATGTCCCTATAACTCATCCTAAATATCGTAGTGCTCTCCTTAAAGGAGATACTTCCAATGTTTTCATGGATCATAAGTCTTCTGATAAGGTGATTAAGATTGGAAAGTGTCTTTCTTCAGAACAATCTAAACAACATTATGATTTGTTACATTCTAATCCTGATATTTTCACTTGGTCATATGAGGATATGCCTGGTATTGATGAGTTTGTGGTGGTTCACAATATCATTTTATGTCCTAGTGTTAAGCCTGTTAAATAAAAGATCCGAAAAATGAACCCCAAGGTCGCCTTAATAGTCAAAAATTAGATAGAGAAGCTCCTAAAAGCTTGCTTTATCTGTCCTATTGACTATTCACCTTGGATATCGAATATCATCATTGTTAGTGAACGTGATGGTCATATTCATATTTGTATTGATTTTTGTGATCTTAATAAGGCTTCTCTTAAGGATGATTTTCCATTACCTAATATTGATATGATTGTAGACTCGAGCGCAAGCCATGCCTTATTGTCTTTCATGGATGGCTTCTCGAGCTATAATCAAATTTGTATTAACTTGAAAGATCAATATAAGAAAACCTTCACTATCTCTTGGGGTACCTTATGTTATGTAGTCATGATGTTTGGGTTAAAGAATGCTAGAGAAACTTACCAACATGCGATAACTCTTATCTTTCATGATTTCATCCACAAGATTCTAGAAGATTACATCGATGATATCTTGGCTAAGTTTACAACTTGTCAAGATCACATTGAAAATTTTCATCATATCTTTGAAAGACTCATGCTATATAAAATGAGACTAAATCCTCTTAAGTGCATCTTCGACATAGATGCTAGCAAGCTTTTAAGATTTATCATCTCTCATCGTGGAATTAAAGTCGACACAAATGAAATTGATGCAATAGTTAACATGCCTCCTCCCAAAAATATCTCTCAACTATGTAGTTTGCAAGGGAAAATTCAGACAATTTACATATTTGTTCTCAATTGGCTAATCGCACCTTTCCATTCACATGTTTGTTGAAAAATGATGTCTACTTCCAATGGGATGATGAGTGCAAAAAGGTTTTTGAGTCAATCAAAATTAATTTGGCCAATTATCCCATCTTAATATCAGCTATGCAAGATAGACCCTTTTTTGCTTTATATCTTTGCATCACTTCATGCCTTGGAAACTTTGTTAGCTCAACATGATGATGATAGTAAAGAAAGAGTAGTCTACTACATTAGTCATATTTTGGTTGATTATGAAACTTGGTACTCTACCATGGAGAAACAATGTCTCACTCTCGTTTTTGCAACGTAGAAGTTGACATTATCTTCTCCATGCAAAAAATCATGTTATTGCAAAATGTGATCTTCGTATTAAACATTTGTTCACTAGAACTGATCTTTCAGAAAGGTTGGCGAAATGGGTAATGTTACTTTCTGAGTTTGATATCAAATTTGTGACTCAAAAAGCAATTAAAGGTCAAGTTGTTTTCAATCAATTGGTTGAAGCTCCCTCATCTCACTCCTTCCCCAATCTAGATTATTTCCAAATGAAAATTTGTTTGCATTAGACCATGAATTTGTGTGGGAGATTTAATTCGATGGATCAAGCTATCAAACTAGCTCCAAGGCAAGTGTAGTTTTAATCACACCTGAAGGTAAGTCAATTCCTCTATCCTTTCGATTGGAATTTCATTGCATTAACAAATGTATCATTGAGTACAAAACTCTTATTGCTAGCTTGTGTACCACAATAGTTCTAAACATTAAACATTTGTATATTTATGGTGATTCTAAGCTTATTGTAAATCATATCATAGGAACATATCAGGCTAAGCAAAGTAAGCTATCTCAGTATGGGGATTTGGCTTTATCCTTGCTTGATCGTTTCTCTTCTTTCATGATAGATAGTGTTGCTAGGAGAGAAAATCAACACACAAATGCAATGGTGAGTGCAACCTCCCTTGTATCTTCAAACAATGGTGTAGAAGAGTACCACTTTTTGGTTCATATTCTCCATTCTCCTGTTGTCTCTAATCAACCTGAACCTAATGATCTAGTGTGTGCTCACATAGACTCAAGGGAATGGCATTCTCACATTTATAATTATTTGAAGATTTGAAATTTTCCCAACGATGCGACTAAAAACGCTCACACTCGGATACAAAAAATTTGAGTTTGATACATTATACTATTTGATGTTCTATATCGAAAATCTTATAATGGTCTTCTTTGGTGTCTCACTAAGGAAAAAATACCCCTTGCCCTTCAAGAAGCCCATTTGGGCTTTGGGGGTGGATTTTTTGGTGGTAAATCCTTGGTGCGTAAACTAATTCACATGGGATACTTTTGGAAAACAATGTCCAACAAGATTACTTTACCTTTGTGAAGAAGTGTCCTCAATGTCAACAACACAACAATCTCATTCAGGCTCCTGCACAAGAGCTTCAAAATCAAACCCCTCCTTGGCCATTTGGAAAATGGGGGTTGGATATTATTGGAAAAATATCACCTCTTTCTTCTAAAGGACATACCTTCATCATTATCGCTACCAATTACTTCACGAAATGGGTCGAATTTGTTCAACTTCAATCCATTAACATTGAAGCAATTTATAGCTTTCTTCTAAACAATATCATTGCTCATTTTAGATCCATGAACGTTGAAGCAATTTGTAGCTTTCTTCTAAAGAGGTGAAGCAATTCCTAGAAAATTTGCATAGTCAACACCACTTTTTTACACCATAGTATCCTTAGTCTAATGACCAAGCTAAAGCATCTAATAAAACTCTTGAGTTGATTCTACGCAAAATAGTGAATAAACGCGATAAAGATTAGCAAAATCAATTAGCGTATGCCCTGTGGGTCTATCGCACAAGTGTTTGTATGACTTCTAGTATGACCACATTATGGTGCTGAGGCTATCATGCCTTTGAAGTTGAGAATTTTGTCTTTGCGGGTTTCCCTCAAAGGGTTGATTGATGATGACACTTACCGTGTTGATCATTTGTATCAGCTTGAGTTGCTCGATGAGCATCGATTATAGGCCCTCGAACATCTCCAAGCTTATCAATGGTCTATTTCTAAACATTACATTCAAGGTGTTCTTTCTCGAACTTTCAAGGTAGGTGATCTCGTTCTCCATAAGAATCAAGGAAATTTAAATGCACCACCTGATTAAAAGGAGAAGTTTAACCCTAATTGGTTAGGTCCTTACATCATCACCTCTGTGTATGGTTTTGGTGTCTATCTACTATTATATGTGGATGGAATGCCTCTAAAAGAACTAGTCAATGCAACGCATCTTCGTCGATACTATGCATAGTGTCTATGTGGCATATGCATGACACTCATCCCTCAATGGTTGTAGTTTGTTATGATATGACATTTCTTCTTTAACACATTATTTTTTTTTGTGTTATGATGTGAGCATACGTATTTAATTAATTTCTTTAATTAGGAATTATATATATACATGTGTTTTATTATGTTGTGTATCTATGCATTGTATCTAATAAAGTCTTTTGGTTAGGAAATTAGATCATCATAGTATTTAATTAAGCATACATCCAATGTGTGTTTATTTAGATCATGATAGCATCCAATCTAAACATACATCCATAAACATGAATCCATCACATAATCATACACGAAAGCAAAGTACAAATAGGAACACCATGATGTCAATCAAAATCTCAAATATATATAATATATATATATATGTCATGTACGTATATCACACCACTATCTCAAAATATGTGTCTATACATCAAAACAATGATATACATTAAAAAATGATCTGGTATACAAAAATTTGGAATATGCAAAATCAGGCCTCTAGCCCTAAGGTGTGTGGCTCCTCGAGCCCTTTGGCATTGGCAGTGGCAAAGGAGGATGTTGGATGGATGCATATGAGTGCAATCGATGCATTCGTGACGTGAACATGCTTCATGATCGCAACTGTAATGCTCAATAGATGATGTTCTTTAAACCACATAATTGTTGGTGTAATTAATTATTAATTACACATTTGCATAAGTTTACTTAGGCATATTTATTTCCTAGGATATAGGATCTTATCTTTATCTTTTGAGCTATCTTGTTGCTCAAGATAAGATTAGGTTTAGGAATCTTTGCTTTTATAAAGCAAATAATCTTTTGTAATTAATTGATCTTTTCGAATATATCAAATTGCATGTTTTTATGCAATCTCTGCTTTTTCGTTTTCCTCTTCTGTGGAAGGAATATTTTGGTTTGCAATCAGATCTTGGCTATTCTAACATGGTATCAGAGCCTCGATTAGCAGCCCCTTCTCAGCATTTTTGGAGGATTTCGTTGCAGAGCTCGTTCGGAGTCCCTCAAGGGTTTCAATCCTTGAGTACATTTATGCAGCATCTTGGATCAGATCGGGGTTTTCCGTTGGATTCAGAGCGCTGGAAAAAGTCAGAAATGGCTTTCGTTTTATTCATTTTCATCACCGATTGCCAGATCTGCGAGGGTTGTAAGATCGGTGATTTATCTGTTAGATCTGGGGGTCGCCTGATTTTTGGAGCACTTTGGGCCCAAACGGACCTCGCCGTTGGATTTGCAGCGCCCAAAAACCCCCATTTTCATATAAAGCATGTCCGATTTGGACACAATCGTCCGGAGAAGCAAAAAAATTTTGCCCAAGGGCCGTACGGCCCCCAGGCACGCATTCCGAGGTTCAAATTTCGAGAAAAAATCAAAAAACTATTAAAAAAATCAAAAAAATTGGCGCAAGGTTTGCGCAGCCAGAACAAATGTATTCCGCCACCCAGCGGCCACCAGGCGGCCACCGGGCGGCCACTGCCAGACCGCCGCCGCCAGTTATCTCCACCCATGCGCCGCCCAGCTCCTTCAGCCCCTGCGGGCTCCGCGAGGGTCATATTGGCGACCACAGCTGAAGCTGCAGCCCCCTGCCGGCTCTTAGCCCCCGGCCTGGTCACATGGGTGACCAAGGGCTGCGCCGCAGCCCCCAGGCCGCCAGCACCCTGGTCCGCCCATGCGACCAGGGGCCGACCCTTTTCAGCCCCTGAGGGCTTACTGGAGACCTTATTGGGCAGTTTTGAGCAGTTTTATGGAAACGCGCATAACTTTCACATACGATGTCGTTTTTTTGCAAACGAGATATCATCGGAAAGCTGTTTCCGAGCTCTACGCATTGGTACTGGTGAGATTTTCTGATTTTGCATTTTTGATGCTTTTTTCTGTCTCGGAAGTCAGATATTGTCATTTTCACTCCGGGACCCATATCTTTTAACTCGCTTATCCGTTTTTCGCGATTTTCATGGCATCGGAAAACTGGTTTCAGCCTCTATGCAGATCTGAGGTTATTTCCAGAAAATGTGTAACTTATTTTATGCATGCATTCATTTTTGTTTAGTGTGCTAGGTTTGCATTTTCACCTATGTTTCTGTAATTTTGCATTATCTCCTTATGCAATCATTGGGTATTGTAATAACGAACTGATATAAAGTTCCATTAGGGGGGTTTCATGCATAATAATCTGCATTTGATCCATATTTCATTTTGTTTTGATGGCAACTCGTATGGGTTATCTGGTCTCTTAGTTTCTTTTGGCCACATTTCTTGTCTTGCTTGACACATGTCGGATTCATTGGTTCACACTTCAGATTGAGAGCCTATGGTTAATGATCCACATTGGATCCATCTCAATTTGAGGGCCATTTTTTTGTGGTTATTGTTCCAGAGTCTATTTTTGGTACTCCTTCCCATGGAAGAGTTTCAGTCACAGTTTGGCATCGGCATCGAGATACTTGGTTTCCAGATTTTGTCATCATTATGGGTTCATCTTTTTCATCTATTGTTGCTCATAGATTCCAGAGTTGTTCCAGTTTGGAGTTTTCGAGTGTTCCGTGGCATCGGGTCTTCTGTTGCTTTATCATGATTCCTTGAGTCAATCAGTGACTCTCATCCGGTTTCAGTAGTATACAGAAGAATATTTCCTTGCTTGCCTATATCAAGATCCAGTGTTACTCCACAGAGTTCTTCCAGTGATTCTTCGCAGCAGTTCATCTCACTGAGGGGGGTTTCTCTCTCTTTTCATTTGTACATGAGTACCTGATCAGGCCTTGTTGTCCGGGACTCATATTTGCATAATAATTTACTTCTCCCTAAGTTGCACTTATGGGGGGGTGTTGGTGTAATTAATTATTAATTACACATTTGCATAAGTTTACTTAGGCATATTTATTTCCTAGGATATAGGATCTTATCTTTATCTTTTGAGCTATCTTGTTGCTCAAGATAAGATTAGGTTTAGGAATCTTTGCTTTTATAAAGCAAATAATCTTTTGTAATTAATTGATCACTTTCGAATATATCAATTTGCATGTTTTTATGCAATCTCTGCTTTTTCGTTTTCTTCTTCTGTGGAAGGAATATTTTGGTTTGCAATCAGATCTTGGCTATTCGATAGATGATGTTCTTTAAACCACATAATTTGCCAGAACTCATTACATTCCAAGTATAGTAAAAACAAAGGATACATATATCAAGATCTTTCCATAAATGCTAAAAAGGAAAATTCAAAATAAATTTCATTCTATGTATGCAAAAGGAATAAATTAATTAACAAACAAGGATTATTGCAACAATACATATATGATTGCCATTTGCATATCAATGAGTTTCCATAAATTCACTCAAGTTTTCAATTACATCACTAACTTTCAATTTATACATCTATTTCAATGTTACATCAAACTTTCATTCCAATACATCTATTTCAATGTTACATCAAAACTTTCAAATAGAATTACATTTACAAGTGGGCTTTGCAAGCCTTCCACAACAATACATGAATACATTTATAGCACATAAATCTCTGAACCTCAACCATCGTGACATCACTGGTCTTCTTGCAAACTGGGGCCAAGAGCGTGATTAAGGCACCTTTTCTGCCCAACCACAAAGTACATGACTTCCCTGGGTTCCTTCCTAACTCGAAGAAATCCCTGGCCCTGCATGAGGAGCCTAGCAACCTGAAACAACAACGCAGGAGGGAACTCTCGATGCAAGCCTGATGCCTATATGCATTCCTAACATGAGAATCACATATTTCTTGCAAACAGGAGGTGGTAGAGACCTATATTCATTTAGTTCTAGGCTTTTAATTCCATCTATTTCAATGGTGCAAGTGCTTGACCAAGCATAATTAAAATAAATGATAGTTTTAGAAAAGGTAAAACTACCGTCTCTGTGGGTCCACCTTTGGCATCCTGTCCCGGAAGTTTCTCAAAAATACAGTAAATAATGCATTTTCCATCTAAGAACACATTCGATTTTACACATTGCTAATTCCAAAGAAATTTCATCATTCTTCAATGTTCACACAAAGATTGTCAAAAATAGCTTTCATGCATGCATTTAGTAGATGAGGTTTTCTTGTACAATTTCAAGTGAGTTTACAATGAAAAATAAATTCAGTCCCAATTCTATCTTCTAAATTAGTTTGTTCAAAGTAAATAATTTTGATAGTTTCAGAGAAGAAAGAAAACTACTCTTATCGGAAAATTCACTAGTTTTAAATGCATTTTCTATAGAGTACATTTGCTAAAACAAATCATCTTCAACTCTTAATATAGTCTTATGTATACTTTTCTAAGTTTTGTAATGATGTTTGGTGTTTCATAGTGCACCACTATTCAGAAAGAAAAACAAACAGTTTAAGAAAAGAAAAGCAACGTAGATTTCAGATTGGTAAATGAATACATGTAGCCTATTAAACTTGGAGTGATTTAAATGTGTTTATTTTGCATCTCTCTCTAAGTTTTAGTTTTAATATATAATCTCGAACACCATGTTGTGCTTTCAGTGTGTTACCAATGACAATCGGTAAATGTTTTTGCAATGAACAGAGATATATCTATATCTATGTACTTACATTTGTATATTTATATATAGAAATATATTTATATCAGTATATTTACATCTGTATCATGTTATTGTTAATGGGTAAATGTTTTCTGGAATGTTCAGAAATATATATTTATTTTAGTATGTTTATATCAGTATCATAATAAATTTATAAAAGAACATGTTGTGAACATATACTCAATGCTGAGAAATTATGCATAATACCCATGAAAATGAGTAATTGTTTCCAGAATTGTTCAAATATATATATATATATATATATATATATATTTCACTATATGCAAATATATTATATATACATATATATATATATACAATGTATCTTAGTCAACAGCGATTTCCATACGAATCTATAGGTGAGGAAGCGATTTAAAAATAAATAAACTACAGTTTTGAAAGTTTAGAATATAATTTAAATTGGGTTGCGGCCCCCCATATGGGGAGGCGCTACTTGTGGAGGGCAGTGCCTCCTCCACAGGCTACGGCCTGTGGAGGGGCGTTGTCCACCACAGCGCAGCCCTTCCCTTATGGGGAGGGCTCGGCTGGGGAGAAATTCCCAACCGGCCTTCACAACAAACATTCATTTTTAAAAACAAAATTTTTGAATACAATAAGATACGAATTCGGCTCCCTTCAAAGATTCATTTTTGTATACAGCCAAAATCACTCAGATTTATAAACATATGTGAATATATGTTGGTATAAATTCATTCACACTGGTTATATATATATAATCCACAATAAACAATCTGGCACAAGATTTGTTCAGGAATTTACTAGAAAGAATGTTGTTTTCAGAATAAAATATAGAGCAATGAAATTATCTTTAAAAATTTAGAAAGGATTTTGAAACAAAAGTACAGATTTCACCGTAATATTTTGCACAACAAACATAGAGTTTTGCACTGCCAATTCTTTGCACACACAACAAATTTCTTCCCTTTTTATTTGGAAACTTAAAACAATAAAAGAGAATTATGAAGAACCTGGATAATTCGCTGACAGCTGAAGGAGCCTCCTTGCCATTTCCTCTTCTTATTTTCTCTGAGATTTCCTTCCTGCAAGGTCGTCCTCTTCTCCCTTCTTTTCTTCTGTTCTTTTTTTTTTTTCTAATCTATTGAAACTAAAAACAAAATCCCAAAATACTATCCGAAAGCCATGTAGAAAGCCAGTTGCAGAGCAATTCCCGAATACTTCAAGAAAAGTTTTTCAAGAACTATTTCCTTCTTGGGAACTCTTTTCCCTTTTTAAAAATGCTTTTTCCTTTCCATTTTCTACCCTAATCTTGAAAATGGATTTTTAAAATAAAAATAATATTCAATTTAATTGCATGTAAATCCCCTTTTGAAAATATTTACCCAATAATAAAAATAAATGTCTTATAACTAATGGTTAATTTATTAACTCAAAGATTAACACAAAATAAAAGAAGAATAGAATGCATACGCATCAAATTTTATAATTAATATTTAATTCCTTTACTTTATCATGCTTATATTTAATTTAACTAATCATTAATTATTTGCAAATAATCAAACAGTCATACAAAAATTATCATTCCTAAATGCATTGTATATGAATCTATGTGTTTGTGTGTGATCAAGAGGTCTTCCTACTTTGTCTTGTCAAGAAGCTAACCTCCTCTCCTTAATCACACCCTTGGTCTTCGACCTCCTGCAACTCAAGTGCACTCAGGCACACAACAATAATTGTATTAGTATCCCATAAAGATATAAATCAAAACAATATAATACTTTGATTCAAGTATTTCTATTCTATCCTATTTTGCTTCATCCTCAAGTAAAACACATTCATTACTAAACAACTTTTCAAAGTAAACACTTTCATATTTCTTCACACCAAAGCACCATAGTATTTATTATTATTCTACCACACACATTAGTTCATTCACATAAAGAAAAAGCAAGGAGCATCACAATTCGAGACGTGACAGCAACCCTCAGATCCCTCCTCTAAGCTCGACCGCATCCTCTTGTAGCTTTGACACCTGCTCTTGTAGTGAAGCCTCCCGCTCACGAGCCTATTACAACACCTTTTGGATTTTCCACATTTGGGAATCATCAACTGGCCTCACTACCTCTACCTACCTCTCAAGGTCATCAAGCTGGCTTTGTAGGGCATCACGTGTCTCTACGACACTGTCAGCCCACGTTCTGTCATGTTGTACAGATTTGTACTTTCTAGTACGGTCTGGAAGTTGATTGGAGAAGTTGCAAGGGTTCATCGTCTTTGCAATGCTTTTCGTTTGGCTCAAATCTATTGGGTTTTGAAGAAGCTATAGGAATTTTTGTAAAAAATGTCTTAAATCCTACCTGGGGGTTCCCAATCTTTGAAATAATGCCATAGACAAATATTCCACCATGGGAAAATGTTGTAAACTTGTGGAAAACTTTGTCCTAACATCATCTACACCTTTGCAAGTTTGGAGTTCATTTCATGCACGTGGATGGAACATCTAGTTGACAATTTGCTCATTTTCATAGGGGAACAATCATAAAACATCCACCCAACCTAGGGTTTGACAAAACCATGAATTGTTTGATGTTGTTTGGGTGTAGAACATCATTCCATGTTATTTGGAGTCTGTGTGGACCAAGAATGCAAATGGACCAGTTGTTTCTTGTGTTGGTTGAGTGATAGTGCTTGTTTGGCCATGTGACTATGTTGCCAAAGTTGACAAGAGCACCAAATTCTAAATGATTGTTTGGAGAGATTGGTTGGTTCAAGAATGTATGTGAGTTGTCAAATGTGTTGGAGGGTATTGAAACATTGTTGCCCCACTATTTCATTATGTTCTTCCCTTGTTGATGAGTTTCCTTCCTTGGATGCCTACTAGGCTAGGTTGTCAATGGTGACAAGGTGTACTAATATTTCTTGTGCATTGCTTTTCAATGAATCCCTTGAAGAAGTGTGTTGAAATAGACATGTTATGTTAGGATCTTCCCCTGCTTTGCATCACCCGTTGCCCGATCATGGTGGCTAGGTCCACGGTCCCTAGACGACCTCATGTGCACCTCCTCATACATCATCCTCAGACACGCTATAGTCTCAAAAAGATAGGCATGCCGCTCTGCCAATCGGGGCTTGTACACGTCAAGAACAATCCCTTGCATTTGGATGGATAGGGCCACCATTGTTATGCATTGCTCAATGAAGGAAATCCACTCATGTGTTCCCACTGCAACCATCAAGGAGGTGGATGCTATCATTACCATATCATATCAAAACATATATATATATATATGAGAAAAACCATAATGAAAGCATTGAAAATAAATAACATGTATCACACTCGTACTTGGGTCCCCAACTTACCAATGTGGATCAGGGGGCGCTACGCTTGGCCTTGTTGTTGTCACTGAAGGATGTGTGATTGCTTGGCTCGTAGGTGGAGCCAATGAGATGGGGACTACTAGTGGGGGTGAAGATACCCTCCTCACCACCATCACCACCACGATCCTTGCCTCTTGGCATCTCTACACCAGCATCACCTGTTGGGGCATTTGCTAGGAAAATTGGAGTCAGGCCTACCATCACTCACCACATTGCAAAATTGTGGACGACATTGACATCCTCGGTCGCAAGGACTAGGGGATGATTGTCATTATCTGACCTATCATCGCTAATTGCGGCGTTAAGTGATAGTTGGAAGGGAACTCGACCAAGCCCATGCATTTGATATGCTCAAATGCCTACACTTGTAGTAGCATGCATACGGTAATACTATGATACTTGTAGTGCATGTAATGCCTAAGGTTGTGGTAGAGATGTGCAAGCAGACTCTGACACTAGGCAAAAATTGTGCCTTGCTCCTCCATATACAGATGCAATGGGTGAGGCCCTCATGCGGTGTGAGCCTCGCCCATCCATCACAATAAGAAGCATGACTATGACTATCATGACTTGAAAAATGAGTGGTATCACCACTCAGCCCTGTTTGTCCTACCCTTGTCATAGGCTACTTGACCTCAGATGGGTAACACGGTGATGCGGTAGATGTCCTCCAAGGTGATGTTCATCTTCCTCATTGGTAGGTGAAAGCTCGAAGTGTCTGCATCCCAACGCTCCATGAGTGCCATCAACATCAGTCTATGGTACCTAAACTTCGGCATGGTGTATATCCACTAGAGGTCGACCCATCACAACAAGTCTTGGTCACTAGGATGGAGCTCATTGTTGCAGTCTCACAATAATGTCAACAACGGTCCGTAAGCATGATCTTGAATCTCTGGCCATGCCTGCAAAAACACCAAGCTTCACATCAATTCCTTCTATATCTTCAAACAAATTCTAACTCTACATCACAAATTTCTTATGTCAGACTCTAAGACGAATGCATGTTGCGTAGATGTTTGTGTGATAGGCTAGCATTCGAGTTGAATGACTCCTGATGACAACATGTGGGATGGACATGAGTGCGACTGAAGGATGCTGACATGGTGTTGAGATGACAACACACCAACCGGACGCGTCCACACCAGATGGACACCTACACTACTCGGGGAAAACAAAAAGCTAAAAATATGTGCTAAAATGAAAAGATGGGTCAAAAAATTTCATCTCATCTGGCTTGTTGCTTGTTGTTACTGATGCAAAGAGTTGCTCGATCCTCGGGGCTACGTACTCTCATCTATGGGGCATTTTGTTGACTCTTCTCTCATAAAATTCAACAAGATCCTCGTCATGAATAGTGAAAATATGACCCTTCCATGGGCCCACACAGACATATATAGGCCATTTTTTCCCTTTTTTGCGGAAAAAAGTTCCTTCCATCCTTCTTGTTTTCACCCCACCTAAATGGGGGCAAAAAAAAGAGGGGGCATATATTCACCTTTTCATCATATTTTTCTTTCCAACCACCAAGTTTTTCATAAGCATTATTCTCATCGTGGTAGCTTCTTCCAATTTTCAAAATTGACCTAAATTTGAGCCTTTGCAAAACAAAACTTCATGTCAAGCATTGTAGTTTCTCACAGAGATTGAATGCTAAAGGGCATCACCAACATCCACTTGCTTGACCTTTGCAGCCTCTCCAGTATCCTTTTTCATGCAAAGCTATAAAATTTTCAAATTTTTGATCTTGCATTGATGTTTTTTTTCTACTTAGTGTAGCTTTTCTTTTTTTTGAAAATTTAGCTCACTAAAGCGGGGGAAAAATGTAGTGTCGCAAAGTTGCACCCCATGACAATTTCACACTTGTACATTTAGCCCGCTGCATTTATGGCACCTTGCTGCATTAATGACAAAACTTTATGAGTTGGAATTTCATGATTTCAACTTCATAAGGGACAATGGTGAAGCATTAACAATCTGCCACCTCATTTCTTACAAATTTTTCAATAGGATGTCTACGCGACACATGAACGTCTATGCGATGCGCTAGCATTCCTAAACTTTCTGAGTTTTAAATGAGGGAATCTCATGTTCTTTTCCTATGACACGCATTATTGTGACAGAATCGTGAGTGTAACGGCTCTTCCTGCCCATGCAACCTCACAAAACTCCTCTTTTCACTCTTTCTCTAAGTCATTCTCACTCTCTCACTTACTCTTTCTCTCTTTCTCTCTTTCTCTCTATAGCAAAGTTCTATTGGAATCTCGTCTCATCAATAGCCAAGGATCTCTTGCAAGCAAGTACGTCTCATCTATCAAGCCAAGAGGGAGCCACAAACTATTGGTAATACTCTCTTGTTTGCTTTTGTCTCGTCTATTCACAAATATCTACTTTTTTTTTCTATTTTATTTGTGATAAGGGATCTCCTCCACAACAATGTTTGTTTATGTCACACGTGTCATCTATTACATTTTACATCTTGTCTATTTCTAGCTATTTGGTTGTTTGTGGAGGTGGAAACACCAAAATAGGGTTTTGACTGAGGCAAGCCCCAAAACAGCCTTGACATTTTCCTCATCCTTTTTGTGTGAAGGTCTTCGGATTTGAAGAGTTGGGTACTTGCAGATTTCGGGTTTTTATCTCCTAGTTTGATAGGGACGATAGCACGGGGTGCAAATTTCCTTGTGATGCATTGTCATCCATTGACCGTGACTCTATCCTTCTGAGGGAAGAATCTATAAGTCTTTATCTTTCTATTTTTATAATCAGTATTTTGTAATTCTTTACCAAATTTTGTTAATTTATAGTTTATTAATCATTCTAGCATAGTATTTTATTTAATTAATTTATTGCAATATTCTCCATTTCACACTTTGTCACTTGAGCTTGTACTTTGAGGTAATCAAGGGTTATTCGTTCCCAATAGACTCTTCTTCATCCTAAATACTCGGGAGTAGCGAATCCCCTACATTGCGTAGAGAAGTTCCATCCATTGACAAAGACAGAGGAAACATGTTGCTCTAGATTGACAGTCCTTCCAACAACATTTGGGGTGTTGTTAACCTCTCAATCGAACTTGAACTACCTACTCAAATATTGCCCCTAATCGCAACACTTGGGTTGTCGGAGGCAAGCACTTGAGCTGTAGCAACATGTGTGGGGTTGGAGGGGGATTATAGTGGAGGTAGACAGTTAGAGAGAGTGTGTTAGTGCATGGATGCATCGCAAATTCTAATTGCATGTGGTTGGAATAAATAATTAATAATAAGTGCTAAATAATGGACTGAAATAAACTTAGACAAATCTAGATCTTTTTCTTAAAGAAATTAAGTATTATTTGATTATGAAATATTTGCATATAGATTTAAAACATAAAACAAAACAAATGAAAAAAGATTTGCCATCAAATTGAAAAAAATACTACAAATGGAAATAGAATGTTTCCGTCCAGTTGTCAAATCAATATTTATCTAGCTTTTATGTGATAAGTGAGATTTTGGAGGCTTTACCATTAAACAATAAATGAAACTTGTTTTCCAAGATTCAATAGTGGTTTGTAGGCATGAGACTTATTTCAAGCTCACATCTCACACTATATATAGCATATCGACTATTACTATAATTGTTCATCTATATATTCTCACTTCCACTTAAAATTTATTAGCACAAAAGAATTTAAAAATCAATAGAACCTCTTGCTAAAAAAGCTCTTGACTATTTTCTTTTTAACTCTTATTTCTATTTACCTATAATTACTATAATTTCTCATCTATATATTCTCACTTCCACTTAAAATTTATTAGCACAAAATAATTTTAAAATCAATAAAACCCCTTGCTAAAAAAATCCTAAATTTCCTTAGGAATCCACTAGAAATTTTAGCTAGCTCCCCTCAATGGATCATGCCTCAATACTTATTATTTTAGGTTATAGGACAAAAATGGGAAACCTACATTATTATCAAGCCTTTACTTTAGGAAACATATATTATTGTTACAACCCATAAAGGAACCAATTTTATTATTATCTCCCTTAATTACTTAGACACAAATCTCTAGTATTTAGATTTTTATCTATTGATCTAAGTAAAGCTAGTAATTAGGGGACAATACACTATTTGAGTAACTTAATGTATTATTAGCAACAATTGAACCAAATTCAAACAATAGATGAGAAACAGGTATTTAACTAATTTTATTATCTATCTATTTGTAACCATAATGTAATTTTATTCGTTTATCTAAAAATTAATTCTAAAATAATATGAAATCATTTAAGCATTCATTCAAATTTTAGATAATAGAAAACTATGATAGTTGAGATTGCACGTGTTTAGATTTACTAAAAACACAAGAAAATAATAGGGAGAAGAGGATCATGTTTGATTGTAAGTTTGAAGTTAGTGTAGTAGGCTAGAAGATGCAGGAAGAGGTTTTGGACTAGAGAAATTAAGTTCTAGAATCTTTGTTTTTACAATAGCCTACACAATAACATGAATGCACGTGATCATGTTTTTATTGGCATGATATTGTCTTTTAAGGCACAATCATGTCTCTCCAAATATTGGTATCCTTTAAGACATGATAGTATCCACTTTACATAATTGCATCCTTTGCAAATGCTAAGCCAAACTTTAACCTATTTTTTGAGGGAAAAGAGGGTTCTCAAATGTTATTTTTGAGACATACCTTTGTCAAGTCCCATTGCTTAGTCAACAATTCAAGAAAAGTGTATTTTTAAGTGTGTGAGTTCTAGATGCTTGAAAAAAGGCGATGTGTGTAGTAATGGAGATCATAAGGTAGATTTTTGTTCGTTATTTTTTGAGAACCAAACTTGATCTCAACCATTATCTATGAATCTACCACAATTCAATAGTCAATAATGGTGAGGATTGGCCAACAAACAAGTAAAGGATTGTTCGGCCCTTCTACACTTCGGGCTCTGTGAAACCCAGGAGGGTGAGGCTAACAATATTTAGATGATACTCTTGTGCCATTTTATCATGAATATTGAAATAACAGATAATTCTCATGTAATAGCTCAACAAATAGAATGTATCAAAGAAGTTGGTTGCTTCTTAACAACACTCTACATTTAGAGCATGAGAATGGTGAAACTTATCACAAAATAATAGCAATTGTAACCCATTTGAAAAGTTTGTCTATAAAAGTGATTTGTTGTTGAATTGACCAACAAAATGTATTATGAATATTCCTTGTCCAGACTAGTCATTCCATTGATTTATTCTTGATCTGCACTAGTTAGCAATATGCCCAAATGTTCCACAGGCATAACATTTAACATTCTTTCTATTGATAGAGTTATTTGACATATTTTTGCATTCAATTGACTTATGACCAAACTTATTGCAATTGAAACACTGACCGGAGAATGATGGATCACTTGATTTCATTTTACTTCTACATTGAGCAGCCATACCAAATTTATTGCAAGCAAAATAGTATCCATTAAATTTTTGAGCATTAGGTTGTCTTAAAGGATGCCTTTTTGCTTTGTTCATCTGATTTCCTTGCCTGAAATTCCTTTGTCCAGATCTGGAACTTTCTTCTTTCTCATATCCAAGACCTCGCTTGTCATTTCCATTCTTCTAACCTTGAGTCAACTCATCAAGCTTAACTAAGATAATCTTGAACTTCTTGTATTCATTTGCAGCAGAGAGTTCATCCTTGAGAATAACAATTTGTCTTTCAAGCTCTTCTTCATTGTTTTTGGATTGTTGCAGTTCAATTTCCAACTAAATGAATCCTCCATTAATTATGTTGCATTCATCAGATCTTTCTTTTAAGGACTAAGCAAGATTCTCCTCATTCTTCTTTATCTCTTCAATCTCCTTAGTCAGCTTCATCACCATAGATTTCAGCTCATGCTTTAGGGTAGCATTGTCTCTAGCAAGCTTTTCACATTCTTCAGTTATTTCCTTCAAGGTTTGATTCGGGTGAACACCATCCATGCTTTTTCTCTCTTTTTGCTTAACCTGATCACAGAGATCATTTCTCTTCTCCCTAGACTTAATAATCTGATCCCTCAACGTCTGAATGAATTTCTCAAGATCCTTAAGAATTGGTTTCAATTCCCGGGCTTTTGCTTTGGACTAATCAAGATCATCAAGTGCCACCAAAAGTTGATGTTGAAGACTACCAGAGTCCATTACATTCCAAGATCCACCTCAAGTTGTTAAACTTCTTCAGAGGAACTAGGCTCTGATACCAATTGTTGGAATCAGGGAACACTGAGAGCGGGGGGTGAATTAGTGTTCTGCAAAATTTACCTTTATTAATCTGATCTTTAAACCACTTACTGCATTAAGCCAAAAGAAAGATGCAAGCACATAAAACAATCATCCACAACACCATAACACAAGGATTTTTACATGGAAACCCTGTTAGGGGAAAAACCATGGTGGAGGTCAATCCACAATTTGAGTACTCAAATATAACTATTTTACAAATGGGGAATGCACATGCATTCAAGCACACTGTCTAGAGCTCATTGCTCAGATACAAAAATAAGACTCATTGTCTTACAAAGGATTTGAATTACATCCAGAAGATTTGAATTGAGAGAATAACATCTGCTAATGCCTGATTACAACTCCGATTAAGCTCATCAATCACATTCTTGACCTACTTGTCTAATTCTACTCTTCTGCTTTGTCTACTTTCATTCGCATCACAAATCCTTTTATGCACAAGAGAAACTGTGCATAATCACTCTACTATCCTTCTAAATTTTTCAACATACTTCGCACACTCAATTCACACACCAAAATGATATAAATGATCAATAATATATATCTGCAACAAAAGATTTAATCACCCATATGTCAGCTTCAATAAAACATAAAATATTTTCCAAACTGTCAACTCAAATCTCAAATAATTTTCAATGCGCATCAACCAAAGTCAGCCACAGCATAGTGAGGACCCAAAACAGAATCCTTGAACACGAAAATACCTTAAACAACTTTACCTCAAACATCTGCAACACGCTACATTCATCAAGTCAACCATCTAGCAATGTTATACAGAAAATCAATCAACCGGATCTCCTAACTCGTACACCAATTGATGCGACGATGCAAAACTCGAGAATAAGATATTCTAGATACCCAACGACCTTCCCTAAGATCCTCAACTCAAACTGATAATCTAGTAATGCATATGGATTGACAAACTTAACTTTAGTCGAATACCCTGTTCTTCACTCTGTCTTCCGGTATGGACAAATACTGAAGTGTGGACCGGATCAATGACTTAGGTTGCCATCAATGACAACACTAGAAGCCATATGCCAACAATCTCCCCTTTGGCATTGATGGAAACACTTAGTGAAAAATGACTAAGTGTTGGAACCAACATACTGCAATCCTTCAAGACTTCAAAAAGTCATAACTGACATAACTGCCCCTGAATTTGATAAGGCATTTTTCACTGCTCTCTCTCCCCCTTTGACATCAATGACAAACCGAAAGAAAAATTCCTACAGTAATCCCTTTTGAAGTGTAACCAAAAACTTATTCAAAAAAATTGAAGAAATACAGCCGCAACTTGTGTTAGAAAATTATTTTGTATTTGTCCTTCATCTCCGGAAGAAACTTCTTCCATGCTTCTACCACAATCCCAGAGATTGTGATCATGTTGTTGTTTTCATATGTCTGGTTGATAATCTTTATGAGGGATTCCGGTATGGTGATGGCTTCTTCTAATATCTCTCCTTTCCTCAGTATCTTAATCAACTATTGCAATCTGCATTTTTTTATGTCCTTCACTTTCCAAAAGGTGTCAACAATCCTATTTCTGGTGTTTTGAACATTTGTATGCCCTGTCTATAATTCTTGAATCCTTTTCTTAATTGCACCATCTTAATACTGAAACATGTTAAAGTCTTGTCCAATACTATTCAGCTCTGTTTCAATTTGTTCTAAATTTTCTTTGTACTTGTTGATTGCATGAGGCCATCGAAGACAATATTTATAAATGTTGTTTGTTGTGTTTATGTATTGCCTTAGCTGATTCATGTGCCCTTTTAGCTTGGTGAGTGATAATTTGTATTGCTTCTTCAGGTGTAGAATTACTTCTTCTTCCTTGTTTTGAGACTCAGAGTCCATGATTTCCTTGATGCATTCAATCATCTCTTATGGCAACGTATTATGTAAACTCTCTAATTTAATATGGTTGTGCAAAAGATGAGCACTTAGTCCGTTTAGAATCATGTCCTGCGCATATGAAGGTCTGATAGACCATTTGTTTGTGATTTTCTGCATTCCATCTTCCTCATGAATAAGTTGCAATAGCTCTTCTTTGGTTAAATCACCTTCTTCTTCACTTTCTTATGTCATTGCCTTTTCTTGTTTTGGTTCAGCTGTTTCTAGTTATTTTCTTTGGGTGTCCTCAATTTCCTTATTAGATTCCTCATCTGGTATGTCCACAATCACCTGTTTTTTTCCTTTCCCTTCAACTCTTGGAGTCTTGCATGTCGGTGGAGTGCAGACAACAATTTATTTTGCTCTTTTCTTCTTTCTCTCCATCTCACCATAGGAGGAACCAACTTCAAGTTCCCTTACTAAAAGGGGAATACTAATTGAGCCAAACTTCCCTAGCAAACCTTTAAAGAAACTTTCATATTCTTGATCATAGTTTTCCAAATTGTTAGAATGAATGTAAATTTGCTTGCAAACTAGGTCACTCTCTTCCCATATTACATTGTTGTTCAATGGTAAGCAATTTAGAAGATACATCACAAGACATATAACCAAAGTACCAAACCTAAAAGGGTAATCCATCATCTTTTTCAATTATACGTTCTCCATCAGTTGATCTTTCAGTAATCCGCAAAGGTCAAAATCCTGACCTTCCATTATCATCTTGTGTGAAATGTAAACAACACCTGCCGAAGTTGCACCTTCTCTGTTTCTGAAAAAGATTTTGTAGGATACTCCATGCGCAATTTACCTTGTCATTGAATCTCTGATTGGTGAGATTATTAATGCCCTTTGATCTCCAGTTACTCCGGTTAGGGTTTCGACTTCTTTATTTCAGATTGACTTCTTTTTCGGCACATCCCCAACTTTGCATAACCCAATTACAGTTCCAATCACTTCTTTTGAGATATGGTAGGGTTTATACATAGTTAGAATATCGTCATTTAATCTGTCTAGAATAAACTCACTAATTTTTGTGTTCTTGAAATAGGGGAATTCATTCCAAATATCCAAGCTTTCGTGTTTTTCTTCTTTCAACCATTTCAATTCATCAAGTGACAACATGTTTCATACAACACTAATCTTCTCACTGCTATACTCATCTACATTTATCATTCTTTTGTTTTGTTCCATTTTACCTTTTGTACTCATGTCTTGTTTCTACCAAAGAAGTTCTTCAACTGCACACCAAATTAAATGAAAATTTCTCAATACAATTGAAGTACCCGATGGATTAGAGTTTCACCACCGAATTATCTTCACACTTTCAAAATTTTGTTGCAAAGTGCTCTCCTTCTTTTCTTCGATATAAAGTGGCAAATGAGGGTTCCAACTTGCTTTTTATAACTCACACACCTAACCTTTTGTTGTATTAAATGCTTTTTCCCTAGGTGTTCCAGATACCCTATTTTCTCAGTTAGTGAGAGAAAAATTCTTTTGCGGACCTTCAATTGCTTGAATTTCTTTATGAGTGTTTTCCAATGCATCTATAAACAACTGTTGACAATCTGCTACATTTCGGCACCAACTACTGATAGGGGAAAAGGATTTTCATGAAAAACTCTCCCTAGGCTAATGGCCTGAGATCAATTCCTAGAGGAATTACTAGCACCAGATTCCGGTACGGAACCATTTCCTGCATCAAACTCGCTCTTTCTTACCCATGTCTTCTTCATCTAATCTCTTATTTCATCCACAGTCACTTTCCCTTTTCCTTTATCATCTTTTTGCGTATTTTTGCCTTTGTATGTCAGACCTCTTCTATCCATATTTTTGTTTCTGCAGAATCTTGCAATGTGATTGTATTTGTTGCAATTAAGACACAACCTTTCCTTGTCCATACTAGTCATTCAATTGATTTCTTCTTGATTTGCGCTAGTTAGCAATATGCCCAAATCTTCCACAGGTATAACATTTAACATTCCTTCTATTGAAAAAGTTGTTTGACATATTTTTGCATTCAATTGACTTAAGATCAAACTTATTGCAATTGAAACACTGACCAGAGAATGATGGATCACTTGATTTCATTTTACTTCTACATTGAGCAGCCATATGACCAAATTTATTGCAAGAAAAACAGTATCCATTAAATTTTTTAGCATTAGGTTGTCTTACCAGATGCCTTTTTGCTTTGTTCATCTGATTTCCTTGCCTAAAATTCCTTTGCCCAAATCCAAAACTTTCTTCTTTCTCATATCCAAGACCTCACTTATCATTTCCACTCTTCTAACCTTGAGTCAACTCATCAAACTTAACTGAGCTAATCTTGAACTTCTCCTTGTATTCATTTGCAGTAGCAAGTTCATCCCTAAGAATAACAATCTATCTTTCAAACTCTTCTTCATTGTTTTTGGATTGTTGTAGTTCAATTTCCAACTGAATGAATCCTCCATTAATTTTGTTGCATTCATCAGATCTTTCTTTTAAGGACTGAGCAAGATTGTCCTCATTCTTCTTTCTCTCTTCAATCTCCTTAGTCAGCTTCATCACCATAGATTCCATCTCATGCTTTAGGGTAGCATTGTCTCTAGCAAGCTTTTCACATTCTTCAGTTATTTCCTTCAAGGTTTGATTCAAGTGAACATCATCCATGCTTTTTCTCTCTTTTTGCTTAATCTGATCACAAAGATCCTTTCTCTTCTCCCTAGACTTAATAATCTAATCCCTCAATGTTTGAATGAATTTCTCAGCATCCTTAAGACTTGCTTTCAATTCTCGGACTTCTGCTTTGGACTGATCAAGATCATCAAGTGCCACCAAAAGTTGATGTTGAAGACTACCAGAATTCATTACATTCCAAGATCCACCTCAAGTTGTTAAACTTATTCTGAGGAACTAGGCTCTGATACCAATTGTTGGAATCAGGGAACACTGAGAGGGGGGGTGAATCAGTGTTCTACAAAATTTAACTTTATTAATCTAATCTTTAAACCACTTACTACATTAATCCAAAAGAAAGATGCAAGCACATAAAGCAATCATCCACAACACCATAACACAAGGATTTTTACGTGGAAACCTTGTTAGGGGAAAAACCATGGTGGAGGTCAATCCACAATTTGAGTACTCAAATATAAGTGTTTTACAAATGGGTAATGCACATGCATTCAGACACACTGCCTAGAGCTCATTGGTCAAATACAAAAACAAGACTCGTTGTCTTACAAAGGATTTGAATTACATCCAGAAGATTTGAACTGAGAGAATAGCATCTGCTAATTCCTGATTACAGTTCCGGTTAAGCTCATCAGTCACATTTTTGACCTACTTGTCTGATTTTGCTCTTTTGCTTTGTGTGCTTTCATTCACATCACAAATCCTTTTATCCATAAGAGAAATGGTGCATAATAGCTCTACTATACTTCTAAATTTTGCAACATACTTCGTACACTCAATTTGAATACCAAAATGATATAAATGATCGCTTATATATATCCGCAACAAAAAATTTAATCACCCATATGTCGGCTTCAATAAAACATAAAATATTTTCCAAATTGTCGGCTCAAATCTCAAATAATTTTCAATGTGCATCAATCAAAATCGGCCACAACATAGTGAGGACCCAAAACAGAATCCTCAAACATGAAAATACCTTGAACAACTTTACCTCGAGCATCCGCAACATGCTACATTCATTAAGTCGGCCTTGTAGCACTATTATATAGAATATCAATCAACTGGATCTCCTAACTCATACACCAATTGATGTGACGACACAAATCTCGAGAATAAGATATTCCAGATACCCAACGACCTTCCCTGAGATCCTCAACTCAAACTAATAATTTGGTAATGCATATGGATCGAAAAACTTAATTTCAGTCAGATACCCTGTTCTTCACTTTGTCTTCCGGTATGGACAAATACTGAAGTGTGGACCGGATCAATGACTGAGGTTGCCATCAATGACAACACTAGAAGCCATATTCCAACACGGTACTCTCTTTATAATTTTCTCTGTGATCAATTACAAAACAATGAACCTCATGCTTTTGGCCTTGAATTCCTTATAGAAACGAAGGAACAAAACAAGCTTCGATCTAGAAAGTACACATGTCACTATTCAATGGGACCATTACAAAATATATTCCCTTTGCAGTTATATTTTCATCCTCAAATGGAGGGAAATGTACATGAGACAAAAATTATTTTCATTTGTTGCTGGAGATTCAATCACGCCTTCCAAAAGGCATCTTTGAGTTGAACTAACAATATCCACGTGCTCCAAAAATGTGTCCATATACACCAAGTGAACATGAAGGAAAGCATAAAAAGAATAAAACAAAAAAGACAAGAAACATATCCGCATCTGCAATCTTGTCATCAATTTCAAATTGGAGAGAAGATAATATATTATCCATACTTTAGAAAAAACCTAATCTGTACTAGTTCCAGGCTATGCATTGTGCTTCTCTCATCCATTATTCACCATGTTTGTAGATTCAGGACCAAAGTTGTACTTGCCACCCCACAATTACAACTCAATCATCCAATACATCCAAATACCTGCTCCTCCAGCCCTAGAATTCATTTTCAGTCGACCAATTGAACACCATGACCTCATCAACCTTCTTCCTATAAGGTGAATACTTGGTAACAACCTGATTTGTTTCTTTGTCAAACTCTACTAGAACAAATTCGGCATGGGCCAGCATGTCTATGTTTCTCTTCAACATGCTCATATTATGCCCTTCACAAATCAAGGCAGCCTACTATGAAATAACTTCATTTGTTTATCTTCTCCAGTCCTACAAGGTTTTGATTTTACCATCATCCATTAAAATGGATGGAAGGAGACCATGACGTGTTTCATGAAAATTCTTGATTAATTCTCTTATCCTTGCCTCCAAAAGGTTTATATTCCCCCTGAATTCTTGGATTTCATCCACCATCTGGATGGTAGGCTTCAGTATCATGCTTGGCTCCCACAGCCATCATCCTTAACTCTTGCAACCTAGGAATCCATGTTTCCATTAATGGAATGGCTATCTCCTTATCAGTATCAAAATTGTTTATGGAAAACTTCATGGCAGAGTAGCTAGCACGAATTCTATTCAATCTGCTATTGACCCCCTTATTCAAATGTTCCAAAAATTCAGTGACAATCTTCATATTGCTAACAAATATTTCCCTACCATGATTGTCACATTTTTCTTTGTATTCCCTTAGTTGCTTAAGTAACACTTGTTTGTTGACACCTTCTTTTGATTGGGGTGCTTTTGATGTACCTAGCTCCACAATTGAGATGGGTATAGTTCCCATGTTGTAAGGCACAATTTCCCATGAAGAACTTGTTGGGGGTGGAGTAGCAGCAGTTGGCTCATATGAAGGAGTGGGAGAGGCAATATCAGTATGCATTGGTTCCCCTGATTGAAAATTTTTTAATTTCTCTTTTAACAATACTACTTTTGTTTGTAATTGCATTTTTTGTTGTTGATTATTTCCATAGTCAACCAGCAAATCATTGTATTGCTTTCTGAATTGCTCCTTTTTTGCAGTCACTAACTCCACTGTAGCTCTTATGAATTGTGCTACATTCACTAACATGGTGGTAGCCTCAATCCTTGAAGTGTCAAACACCTTCTTTATTATCAAACCTCTCCTATAATTTTTAGCAGGCTCTGCAATGTCAGGCTTCTTTGTGCTTGGGGCTAAGGCCCATATGGCTAGTGTATCCCTCTACTCCTTGAATGCAGATCCTTGCAGTGCTATGGTAGCCTCCTCCTCAGAATTGTACAAGGGTCTATCACATCTTTTTATTTTATCAAAGGCAATTGCAAAGACTAGGTCACATTCTAGCAATAACAAGACACCACTCTTCCTTACTAGCTCTCAGCCCTCAGTTGTAGTCATCCCTTGGAATTTGGCCTTCATCTCCTTTAAAACCTATGCTTGAATAGTTGCATCAAGTAGCTCTGGGTGGAGGCTTCTTTTCAATGCAACATTATTGACAAACTCTTCCTTCTTAGCTCTATAAGCAAACTCCATGAAAGCATTAGACTTCACAAAGGATTCATCATCAAGGAACCTTGTGCATGCTTCAATTCTAACATCATTAATATTATTCACTATGGTAAGGTTAGATTTTCTCAACCTCATACCCAACTATTGTGGCACAATTAGTGTTGGTGCAGAAGGCACTCCCTATTGCATTTCCTCTTATGATACCCAAATTTCTTCAATGAAGTCATCAGCATCATAATCCACCAAACTTGTTGATTGGACCTTTTGTTTCTTCATTGGTGGCTCTTTGGGTGGTGATACATGTTGTGGTGGGGAATCAAAATCAACAATTTTAGGTCCAGTTGACCTTGGGGGAGACGATGGTGGCATTTGTGGCACTATAGAGAGAGCTCTTTGCTCCTCTTGTTGAGAGGAAGCAACAGTTGCATCTTCTTTCTTCGCTTTGTTCTTTCTCCTTATGAAAACCTTCATTTTTTGCTCCTTAGGAGGCTGGTATGATGGCCTTTCCTCCATAGCAAGGATTTCTCCTCCACCCCGTTCCTCTTCCATAAGATCCTTCACTTTATCTTGAATTATCCTCTCACCTTCAAGGTGACCAACCACTGTCTCAAAATTCTGGAACATATGTTCCATTCTTTGCATTATATTGGGAATTTCCACGAGAGTAGTGAATTCAGGGTCCTTTTCCCTTATTTTCCTTTGCATTTTGTCAAAATCAATCCATTTTGCTTTTCTATCCTCCTGCTTTAAAACATCAAAAATGTTCCTTACTACATCCTCAAGATATTAGAAAATGTGGACAAACTTGGAACTCATGTTCCTTATCTTTAGCTAGGCTATGAAACCTTCAGGATCATGATGATCCCTCACTTCTGCTCTCCTCATGCCGAAAGGCTTGAGTAAGTCATTTATTTTGTCCCAACCTCCTTTAATCATCACAAAATCATAGAAGCATGTATAGGAATGGAAAAAAGTTCCCTTTCCTTGATCCTTCAAATGTTTATTTTCCACACTTCCCAGCTACCATATCACTTCAAGGAATCCAATTCTTTTTGGCACATACTTAGGCAGTGAGTGGGGCAAGACAGTTGCACCATAAACTCTCAAAATAGTATATCTGGGATAGGGGATAATGTCTCTGCAATTGTGATCAACACCCAACTCAGGTCTCTTGTCCTTGGATCTCAAGAAATCATGCAAGGCCTTGGGAATCCTTAGCATGTTCACAACTAGAGTTCTCCTCAAATTGGAGGCAAAGAGATTCTCAAAGACCATATAGTCAAATTTTCATCCTTGTCGAGGACAGTAGTCTAGCATTGGACAGGAAATTCCATGTGACCCTTTGCCATCTCAAGTGTCATATCCTTCCCAAAGTAAGTTGCACCTTTGAAAAGAAACATGTGCGTAAACAATGAGTACCAGCTAAATTTTACTCCCACTTCTCCTTTCTTCAATCTTACCAAGCCTTCATGATATTTTTCTACAAGGAAACCTCCATAATAATATGTTGTGGAGTAATGAGGGTATTGAATATGTGCCTCCATTTACATCCATGCCATGGGCATACCTGTGACCAGGTCATACCCAATGATTTGGAAGATGGAATAGAAATAATTTTGGAAATAGGGCACAAAATAACTAATCGGGTAGGGCTCTTTATCAAATGGACCCAATGTAACCTTTCGGCCCTCAATGGTTGCTAGGTGCTTTGGCAATATGTGGGCTTTGAATGAATGCTTAGTCTTCTCATACTCTGCTCTAAGAACTTTCTCATCAATTTGAACCATGTCTTCACTCCATTCAGTGAGCTTGAAAACATGAGCAATCTCCTCCCTGGTGACTTTAACCATATCAACCCCATCAAAGGCCCTTGTAGTCCTTGTGACTAGTTCATAATTGTTAGCCACTGCTTTCAACGAGTCAATGTCCATACAGACATTTGGCACAATTAATTTTCCCAAATCAAGATTCCAGGGGTTGCTAACTAGAACACCACAATTTCTATTTCCAAACCAACCGCTGAACAATTATCATCCAATGTAAGGCAATGTGGCATCCCTAATAGCACTATGGTTGTCAACCAAGCCTTCTACAACTTGCACACCATGGAACAATGACTGGCCCTTTGGTTTCTCACTAGTAGAGGGTGGCAACTAATCAGTTAGGTCCTTAAAGGTTTGACAGGAACTTTGGAGCCAAAGGCTTCCCCTTTTAATGAAGACGATTTCACTTTAGGAGCCATGACTCAAGGGTTTTTGTAAGATAGGATTTCTAGTTTCATAAAATAAAACCTACAGCTCGAGCAATGGTTTGACATGAAGAATAGCAAGGCAAGACCATCTAATTGCTCGAAATGAATGTCAAACCTTAAAAGAAATGCATAAACTAGAACACCCTAATAATAGAAAGATTGGGAGACCACAATTGAGCAAGTATTAAACAATTTCAATAGCAATTCAACTTACTGGTTTAGCGCAAGCATGAAACCCTAACTTCAGCATTGAACAAGCTTGAAAAGTGTGACACGAGCTCCCTGAATGCACAAAATGTTTTTTATAATTCTCAATTATGTTTTAAAACAAGTTTTAATAGCTTTAAAACTTTCAATTTGGTAGCTTTGCATCTTTTCCGCCATTATGGCTCGCTCACGCAAACTAGAACAGTTTACTTGTCCTCAAAATTAGTTTTGAATATTGACCGCTGATCATGCAATGGAAGTGAATTGACAAACGATCCAAATTTAGTCAACCAGGTTTGAAAAAGTTGATTGTAAGCAACCGTTGCATTTATCCAATCAGAACAAATCATGTGGCAGAGCTTCCTAGTCACACACAGGCTCCACTATCTCTCCAGCACTAAAGCAATGTCCACACGTCAGCTTCCCCGCTTCCCCGTGAGTCTTAACCCGTGCACAACTTTCAACAACGGGGAGAGGGGGAAGGGCTTAGATTTTTAATCTCGAGTCTTAAATATGTCTACACTTTACAACTCAAACCTTTGATAGTGTGCATAAATCTTGAACAAACGAACGATGCAGATTATAACATCTCACTCATTTGTGAAACACATGCCTAAATACCCTTTTAGTAACACGGGCTTTATCATCCATACCCCTGTGCTGAAATATTTCATTAATATTTTCCCCTATTCTAATGTTTCTCTTGTCATTCACAAAATTATGCGTGGCATTTTCCCGCTTCCTCGTTGAGAGACGGGAGGCAGAGGTGGGTCCCCCATGAGATGGCAGGGACTAGTCAAGATTGACCCACGTCATCCACCCTCATCTGTTGATCTCTTCCAAGCAGAGAGTTTACTTCCTTTCACAACCCGGTGGGTCCATCTAATAATGGGACACGCGTCATCCTCTTGTTGCCCCATGATAATATTTAAAAGAAAAAAGAATCCAGATGGGGAGGCGAGGAATGGTCCAAATGTAGCCGCTTCATTTCATCTCCACCGTTGATGTGTTCCATCTCACCACCCACTAACTTTTCAAAGATGTCGAACCAACCAATATAGAGGACACGTGGCACTCACCTATCGGCCCATGAGATTATTTTAATGCAAAATAAAATCGAACAGGGGCTCGGGGAGTGGCTAGGATTTGCTCGCGGTGATCGAATGGTCCTCATAAAATAGGAAATCTGCACATGCCAATTGTTTGTTCTTAAAAAGGGGCTATTACTAGGTAAACGATGGGAAAGGATATAAAACCTAAGGATGAAACCTTGGACCCGACAAATATTTTGATGACTTGTTACCCGCATAGTATAAAGGAAATGTTTTTAATAAAACGACAGGTAGCGACAGGATTTCTAGGACTCAGGGGTCGATTTATAAAACAAGTTAAAAGGAATAGGTCACGACTTGAATGACCGAGAACTGGTGATAGGAGGTTAGCGACGAATCATAATTTTTGCAAAGGACACAAACTTGAGGTCTTTTGCAAAGGGTTTTAGCAACTCATAAACCCTAAAGCATGATGACAAGAGAAAACCTAAGCCCAGAGACATGAGATTAGCCAAATTTTGCAAAATTTCAAGGGGAACACAAAGCATTTTTTAGGAGTTCCACCAATTTGTATGTTTACAATGGTCATGGAGTCCTAGGAAGTGTGTGTATTGAGTTGTGCTTGCATGCCCCTCTCCTAAATTCTTAGTTCCTCTTAATTTTCTTGAAGGATTTCCCTTTTAAACACTTTCTACCCATTTTTAGTTGTTGGGAATCAAATTAGGGTTTATGAGAGAAGATAAATGTTTGGGTCAAAATTTGGGATTTTGAATTATAGGTACATTACCATGTGTGGTTCTACCCAAAGGATAGAATTGTAGTATGTTAGTTTCCAAGGTGGGTGGATAATAAAAAAGATACAAGAAGCTACAAAAGTGGTGTGTCTTCAATTTTGGGAACAAGGCATAATCTAAAAGTTAATTTAGGGTTCTCAATAGTAGAAAATGGTCAAGATTCATATTTAAAAAGCATTAAACTAAGTACAAAATGAGGTGGAAAACTGTAAAGTATGTTATTTTCATCTCTTTATTTTGTCACATGTTAGCACATATTTGAGCTACAATGAATCAAGTATACTAAATTAAATAGAAAGTAAATTCATTATATTTGACAAGTGGATACAAATAAGGATATTGAAGAGTTTTATTAGATATTGGAACTAATGGTTTTGTTTATAAAGGGATGCCTTTCTCTTAAGTGTTGAAGGTTTTTTGGCTACAATGGGAGTGTTTGTCTTTGTGGTATATTCAAATTTGTGAAGAAGATTGTATATCATGGCTTCTACCTCTTGCTAGGATATTGAAAAGTTCAATGGAATGGGCTACGAGATGTGAAAATTAAAGATGGAGGATCTCCTATAAGAGAGATAAGTGGTTTTTGATTTCACAAGAAAGTAAACCAGCTACAATAAGTGATGAAGATTGAAAAAAAAATATAAGAAGGCATGAGGAACCATTTGGTTGTGTCTTACGAATTTTTTCCTTTTGAATGTCTCCATCGAAGACGCGGTCCAAAGACATAAATGATATATCAAACTAAAATTCAAATTATATCTCAAGATAAATGATAAGTTCTAGAAAAGGATAGGTGATATTCATCAAACTAAAAAATTTTCCAACAAGTTATATCTCAAAAGAAGATTATATTCTTTAAAAATGAAAGATGGTGAATCTATAGTGGATCATTTAAATTCTTTTAATTTGATTATAATTCAAATTACATCTGTTTGAAGATGAAGATAAATTTATCTTGTTTCTTTGTTCTTTTCCCTAATCTTGGGAAAATTTCATTATTGTCATAAGTAGTAGTAATGCAAAACCTAAGATGGATTCCATGATCTCCATACTTATTTTAGAAGAGATGAGAAGAAATTCCATGAATGTTGGCTCCCTAGGTGACTTGCATGTGCAAGATAGGTCCAAAGAGAAAGGATCTAAAGGGGATAATGAGAAGGATAAGTCTAAAGTGCATTTTAAAATCCTCGAAAAGAGCAAAGTGTTGGAATTGTGCTAAAAGAGGGCATGTGAAGAAGGAATATAGGAATAAAAAAAATGATTCCTCCACAGAAAATTCCTTTGATGTTGATTGTGATTCTTCATTTATTTCAGCTAACACTATTAGTGATGATGCTTGGCTTATTGATTCAGGTTGCTCCTACCACATGATTCCTCACAAGGAGTGGTTGACTAATTACAAAGAATATGATGGAGGATAAGTTTTCCTTGGTGACAACAACACAAAAAGATTGTTGGTAAGGGAAAGGTAAAGTTATGTTTCAATGATGGGAAGATTAAAACACTTAATAATATTTTACATATTCTAGAACTTGCAAGAAATTTATTTTTAGTGTCCAAGTTGAATGATTTTGGAATGCATGTGACATTCGATAAGTTTGGTTTTAGGTTGGTAAGAGGGAGTTTGGTGATAGCTAAAGGATCTCAGACAGGGAATTTGTTTAGGTTAAACACCTCTGCTTTAAATAACTTTGTCAATGTAACTAACACAGAAAATACATGTATGTTGTGGCACTATAGATTAGGTCACATAGCTGAAAAAGGACTTAAGACTATCCTAAACAAAAAGTTGGCTGACAGTATTTTTGTTTATTTTGTTGGTAAAAAAAAATTTGTGAACATTGTGTGTTTGCAAAACAAAATAGATCGTCATTTTCTATGCGCCTTTGTTTTATATTATAGGGAGCTTGATTCCAAATTGGGCTATCCTTTGCAAGATAAGAATCCTCAAACATTAACGGAAGTTGACAAAATGGCTAGAAATATAGAGAGCAACATAACATCATCTCATAAAATTATTAAAACAGTTGATGTAAGACTTCAAAAACTAGGTGCAACAACTTCTAACAAGCCCCTCACAATAGAAGAAAAACTTGAAACATTAATGTGGGATATGGATGATCTCTCATAAGGGTTGCAAGAAATGAGAAGGGCTTATCCTCTAATAATGTTGCTACTCATTTTAATGAAGATTGGAGATTGCATAATAGACCTTACAATTATGATTGGTTTAAGAAACCCAAAAAAAAAAATGGTTCCAAAACATGCAATTCGAGGATGGCAAAAGAGACACACCCCTAATCCCTTGATAATTGATCATGTGATCAAGAATAGTCATTTGGTGTGACATATTCTATTTTCCTCATGATGCATGCAAGTGTGTTGTCACTACAACGCTTATAGAGGAGAAATAATTCCAACAAGAATATGTTGTTGCACCTAAGTAATATGAAAGTGGAAACGTGGACCAACTAAATGCATGTGAAGAAGATGGTTTTTTTTAGTATAATCATGACAACCATCATGTTAAGTATGATCTACCAAAAAATAACTTCAATCAACTCAAATCAATATAGCAAAGGTATAAGAGAGAAAAACTGTCTAATGAATGTTGTAAGTATGTTGTTGGTGTTGTCATTGATGTCAATAGTTTCTGGTGTTGGTCATTGATGTCAACTATATGGAGATTATGTGTTGAAGTTATTGGAAGGATGTTGGTGTTGTCATAGTTGGGGAGATTATTGTCATGAGCTTGTTGTGATTTGATAAGAAGGTGTTATGGTGTTGTCATTAGTTTTATCATTGATGTTTTAATGAATAAAAGTTGCAGTTGAAGTAAGTTCATCTGGTTTCCAAGTGCTTTTGAGAAAATGTGAATAAAAGAGATTACAGTGTGATAGAGTGGTGTTTAGTGTTGTGCTCTGCACTTCTTTATGGTTGAAGTTATGTCTGTGTGGTTTGGTTATGTTGATCAGAGGTGTTATATCCAAAGTTGAAGGTTCTAGATCATACAACAACGAAAGTTGTGTTCACTAGTGTGTGTGTCTATGAAGAAGATTGTTTGGGAGAAATGAGTTTGCTTTGCATTTCTCCGCATTGAAGTTTCTTGTCTTGTGGATTTGGGGATGTGCTTATAATGTTTGTATCTAATTTCCCTTGAGGTTTTAGGTGTTGAGGTGTTCCATGAAGTTGGTTAGTGAATTGGATGTTTGTGTCAGTGTGTCTGGTTGCACATAATGGTGGTGTTCTCAGTTTTAGGTGGTTGTAGCAATGTTGAAGAATATTTTGATGATGTTGGATTATTCTGAGATGTTGTATGGATATTGTGGAGTGTTGTTATGTGGTCCACAAAGTTTTCTTTAGACCTGGTTAAGCATGAACGTAATATTTAAGGGTGTTAATACAGGTTTGGTCGACTTGGCGTGTTAGTGCTAATTATGGAAGTGGTGTGTTGTTTGTGGCAGCGTGGTGGAGCATGTTGATGTATATTTGGGTCTTAGTTAACCCATGGTGCTGACCTATTTTGGTGTTGCACGTTTGAGGAGCATAACCAACCTTAGAGAATGTTTTCAAGGTTGAGGATGCTATATATGCAAGGTAAATTGTTGGAGATGTGTGTGGATCTATAGAAGGTGTGCAAAAGATGCAAATTTGATTAAGTGCGGTGATTTGAGTGTGAGCTTAATGCCTATGACTCTAAAGCAGTGAGCAAAAGGGTCTGCATTTGCAATGTGCTTGAAGTTACTAGAAGCAGTGAGCTTTCAGAGTTGTTGTGGTGGATCTTCATGTTGCTTTGAGATGGATTTCTCTTTGTAATATTCCTTTCTTTTTTCTTTCTAATTTGGAAATAAGCCTATTGTATTTGGTATTGCAATTCATTTATATAGTGATCCAATCATCATCGTTGCTTTTCCCTTCTTGGGTTTTCCATGTAAATTTGGTGTTCTATTGTGCATGTTGTTTTGATGTGTTGTTGTTTCACTTGTTTACTATCATGCTAAAGTTGATTAAGGGTTTAAGAGCTAATAAAGATCTAAATGTTAATGAGGGTTTTGATGTTTTAATGTATAAATGATTCACCCCCCTCTCAGTTTTCTTGTGCATCTATTAATTGATATCAGAGCAAGGTTGCTTGGAAGAAGCTTAACCAATTGAGGTAGATCCGAATGGTGCATAGGAAGGAGGCTCCCTTGTTTTATGGGATGAATTATGTATTTTGGAAAACTAGGATGAAGGTTTCCTTGTTTCCCTAGGGCTTGGAGTTTGGAATTCAATTGAAGATGGATATACCATGCCCACTATTGATCCAACAACTGATGATGAGATCAGGGCATATGAGAACAATGACATACCAAGGAATGGTCTTTTGAGTGGTCTTGTTCATTTAGAACTTGTGAAGGTTATGGGCTACAAATATGGTAAAGAAATCTGGAAGAAGCTAGAAAGTATCTATGAAGGAGATGATAAGGTCAAGCAAGTAAAGATGCAAAATTTGAAGACTAAGTTTGAAACCCTAAGGATGGCAAAGGATGAAGATATTGCAAGTTACATGCATAGAGTGGATGAAGTTGTCAATTCCATCAATGGCCTTGGTGGAAAACTAGAAGAAGATGAGGTGGTAAAGAAGGTGTTAAGAAATCTTCCTAAATCTTATAGTTCTAAAGTTTCTGCTATTGAGGAAGCTTAGGATTTAGATCATTATTCTAGAGATTGGTTATTTGGTGCTTTAACTACTTTTGAATTGAGAGAGTTTGGTCAAAATGATTCAAGAAAAGAGACTACTTTTAAAGCTAGCAAAACAAAGAAGGATGATGGATCAAATCCGGATGATCTTGATGAAATAGAAGCAAATTTTGTAAGAAGTTTGAAAAAGGGCAATGAAAAATACAAAGGTAAGTTACCTTTCAAATGTTTCAATTGTGGAAAGATAGGACATTATGCTTCAAGATGTCCAGACAAAGTTTCAAATGACAAATATAAGGATAATAAAGGTAAATCTGTGATGCAGGAGCATCCTTGGTTCTTGGCAATCTTACATCAACCAAAAATATTTTCTTTCAATTTTTTGTTCTTGTTCTATTCTTGCTCAGTTCATGTTGGTGGATTTGTCATCTTTGCTCACTAGACCCTGTGGATCTTTGTGTATATCGTCGACATGTTCATTTTCCTTGTTCCAAGATTTGAGCACGATTGGATCTTTTTCCGGCAAGTTATTATTTCCAGATTTCATGGCAGTTTCTTGAACTGGCACCAAAATAATTTCAAACTTTTCGGCTAGTTCGATCGTTGTGGATCATACCCATGACTTGCAGATTTGAACGATGTGATTTTAATTGTTTCGTGGAGTGTCCCCGACCATTATAGGTCCACACTTCATCTTATGCACCTGTTGGAGAGTAATCCAAATTTGAGTCCGGCCTATTCTTGCACACGCTACATTTTCTTTCCTTGGAGAATGTAATGATCTTTGGCCGACGTGGATGTTTCCAGAATTGTGGATATGATATAAAGCTTGTAACCGATCATTAGAAGGGGATAGTCAAGTAGTAGTAGATTGAGTAGATTAAGATAGATCTGAACTATAAAATTTTGCTCGCATATAGGAGCATGTTAGAATATTGTATTCTTGAGCATGTTGTATTAGGCCTGTGAGCCGAATATGTAAGCCCGAATGTTTCTAGCCTAACATAACTAAGATTTTTGTTAATGAGAATATTCGCATATGAATTTGCCTCCATATTCTATGTTTCTTTCGTTGTGTTACTCTTGTTGCATGGTCTGGATTGTTTTCTTTGAGGACCCTCCTACCGTGGTTGCGCCAGATTGGTATCAAAGCAAGATTCGATATGTGTGAGGTCATTGGAATTCGCAGAGTCATGTTGAAGATTTGTTGTGGGGTGGCGGATTGAGGATCCAACCTGCAATTGCAAAGGACTTGTGTAAAGATGGCGGGAAAAAGAAATGGTAGAGGAAATGGAGCACGTGGAAATGCAGACCAAGCTATGATGGAGATGTTAAGAGGAATTGATGCCAGATGGATGCAGTTGAAATGGCCTAGAGAAGAGGTTAACCAGTTGATGATGTGAGTGATGAAGAAGTAGAAGTACAGGAAGAAAGAGGAAGAGAAGAGAAACCTAGCCTTGATCAGGGAGAAGAGAGGTTCATAAGAGCCCTAACTAAAGTGAATACAAGACCACATTTCAATCCACTAGATTATAATGGTAAGTTGGATTTAGAAGAATTGCTTGATTGGATTACAGAGATGGAAAAGTATTTTGAATTTGAAAGTACCACTAAAGATAAGAAGGTGAAATATTTTTGTACAAAGTTGAAAGGACATGCATCCCTTTGGTGAGAACATTTGTAGACAAATAGGAAAAGAAGAGGAAAGGAAAAGATAAAATCGTGGGATCGGATGGTGAACAAGTTGAAAACAAACTTTATGCTTGCAGATTATCAGATTAGTTTGTTTCGAAAGTTGCAAAATTTGAAGCAGAAAGAATCTAGTGTGATAGAGTATACTGAGGAATTATATAAGTTGAATATCAGATCTGGACATTCAGAGGATGAGATTGAGCAAGTAGCTAGATATGTGAATGGTTTGAGGTCGTCTATATAGGATGAGATTAGTTTGATTAAGTTGTAGAGTGTGGAGGAAGCATATCAGTGCGCCCTAAAAGTAGAGGAGAATTTGAATAAAAGACATGAGCAGAGACAAAGAGGAAGAGGTGGAAGATTTCAAAGAGTAAGAACTTTTACTGGAGGAGGAAGAGGATCTTTTCTAGATCAGAATAAGGATAAGGAGGTTAGTAAGAATGACAATTCATACAACATAGGTGATGGAAACTCTTACAAAAGAGGAGGTTATGGTGGTTACCAAAATGAAGGTTACATAAGAGATGATAGAGGACAGGAGAAAAGAATATTCAAGGGAACTTGTTATAAATGTGGCAGAGGACAGATAATTTGAATGTAATCAAGGAGAGACAAGCAAGAAGAAAGAGAACAATAGAAGGACAACCTTTGTTGAGGAAGAACATACTAGATCATCTAACAAACTGGAAGATGGAGAAGTGTTGGTGAATAGAAGAGTATTGTGTCAAAGTGAGTTGAAAAAGGAGTCATTGCAAAGAAAGAATTTGTTTCGAACAAGATGCAAGGTAGCCGGTAAATGTTGCAAAGTGATTGTTGATAGTGGAAGCTATGAGAACATGGTTTCTGAAGAGATGGTGACCAAATTGAAGTTGGAAAGGTTGAAACACCCGAAGCCCTATCAGATTGATTGGATTCATGATGAGTATAAGATATTGGTAAGTGAACAATGTTTGGTGAAATTAAAGATAGTAAATTGCCATGATGAAGTTTTGTGTGATATCATGCCTATGGATATATGTCATGTTTTGTTGGGAAGGCCTTGGTAGTATGATAGACAGGTTGTTCATCATGGAAAGAAGAACATATATACCATTGTTGCTTATGGGATGAAGCAGACCTTGTTGTCATTGGAAGATGTTCCTAAAGTTGAAGTTTGTACGAATGTTAGGGTTTGTCTAGTTGATGGAAGGAGATTCCTTGATGGATTGAGACATGAGAATGTGTGTTATGCTTGGTTCCTAGGAAGGTTAAAGACTTGAAGCATGTAGAAGAACACCCAAAAGAGATAAAGGAGATACTGACAGAATATGAGGAGATCATTTCAGATAATGTACCCGATGGATTGCCACCTATAAGGAGTATTAGCCATTGTATGGATCTGATTCCTGGAGCTAGTTTGCCTAATAAAGCAGCACACCGGGTGACACCGACAGAGAATGGGGAGTTGAATAGGCAAGTGCAAGAGTTGTTTTGGAAGGTTTTGATTAGAGAAAGATTAAGTCCATGTCCAGTACCTGTTGTGTTAGCACCTAAAAAGGATGGAGAATGGAGGATGTGTATAGATTCTAGAACCATAAACAAGATTACGGTGAAGTATAGATTTCCTTTGCCTTGGATGGATGACATTATGGATTGCTTGAGTGGAGCAAAGTAATTTACAAAGATAGATTTGAAGAGTGGATATCATCATATCAGAATCAGAGAAGGGGATGAGTGGAAAACAACATTCAAGGCAAATGAAGGATTGTATGAGTGGTTGGTGATGCCTTTTGGACTGACAAATACACCAAGTACTTTCATGAGGCTGATGAATGAGGTATTAAAGAAATTATTGGGTAAGTTTGTGATTGTGTATTTGGATGACATCTTGGTTTTCAGTAAGAGCAGGGAAGAACATTTGTTACACATAAGATGATTTTTGTAGAGGTTGAGAGAAGAGAAATTTTTGATAAACATTAATAAGTGCAGTTTCATGAAGGAAGAATTGGTATATCTGGGATTTGTGATATTTGTGGATGGATTGAAGATGGACCCTGAGGAGGTAAGAGCAATTGTTGAGTGGCCTATGCCAGATAGTATTGGAGAGGTAAGATCATTTCATGGATGGCTAGTTTCTACCGAAAGTTCATTAGGAATTTTAGTTCTATTTGTAGTCCTATGACAAAAACAATGAGAGGAGATAGGAAGAATTTTAGGTGGACGTCTGGAGTAGATCGAAGTTTTGAATTGTTGAAGCAAAAGGTGATTAAGCAGCTTGTGTTGGCTTTACCAGATTTCAATAAGATATTTCAAGTAGATTGTGATGCAAGTGGAGATGCAATTGGAGTAGTATTGGGTCAAGAAGGGAGACTTGTAGCTTATTTCAGTGAGAAATTGAATGATTCAAGGAGAAGATATGTAGTGTATGATCAAGAATTTTATGCTATACTTCAAGCCTTGAAGAAGTGGAGACATTATTTGTTATCTAAGGAGTTTGTGTTGTATACAGATCATCAAGCATTGCAATATTTGAACAGTTAGGGTAAGTTGAATCAGAGACACATGAGATGGGTAGAATTCTTGCAAAACTATACTTTTGTTTTGAAGCATAGGAGTGGAAAATCAGAGAGTTGTTGATGTTTTGAGCAGGAGAAGGAATTTATTGATGGAGGTGAGAGTGGAGGTATTAGGCTTTGATGAGTTGAAGAAATTGTATGAGGAAGAATCATATTTTGCAGAACCTTGGAGAGCTTGCAAAGAGCTTGTTTCAGAGGATAGAAGTTAGTGGTTGGATTATTTCATTTAGGAGGATATGTTGTTTAGAGGCAATCAGTTGTGTATACCCTAGAGTTCAATGAGGGATAACTTGGTGAAGGAGAAACATAGTGGAGGAATGTCAAGACACTTTGGAGTTGATAAGACAGTAGCATTGGTAAGTGAAAATTACTTTTGGCCACAGATTCATAAGGATGTTAGGAGATTCGTGCAGAGTTGTAGAGTTTTTCAAGTTGCAAAAGGAAGTAGTCAAAATGTTGGATTGTATAAGCCTTTGATAGTTCCAAAGAGAGCTTGGAAGGATATTAGCATGGAATTTATACTTGGTTTGTTGAAGACACAAAGAGGTAATGATTTTGTATTTGTGGTGGTAGATAAATTTTCTAAGATGACACATTTCATACCTTGTAAGAAGACAACAGATGCAGTACATGTAGCAGACTTGTTTTTCAGAGAAGTGGTCAGATTGCATGGATTACCTAGGAGTATTGTTTCAGACAGAGATGTAAAGTTTGTTGGTTACTTTTGGAGGACACATTGGAAGAAGCTGAAGACAGGTTTGAAGTTTAGTTCTACTTTGCACTCACAAACTGATGGAAAAACATAGGTAGTGAACAGGATTTTAGGGAATTTGCTGAGATGTTTGGTTGGAGAGAAGATTGGAAGTTGGGATTTAGTCCTTGCTCAAGTGGAGTTTGCTTACAATAATTCAGTAAACAGGAGTACAAGAAAGACACCTTTTGAGATTGTTACAAGAGTTCATCCTAGAGGTATATCAGAGTTGAGAGACATCAGTATGGAAGATAAGAGGAGTGCAGAAGTAGAACAATTTGCAGAGCACATGAAGAAAGTGCATACTCAAGTGAAACATCAATTGGAAGATATGAACCGGAAGTACAAGGAGAAAGCAGATGAAAAGAGGAGACATAAGGAATATGAAGTTGGAGATGAAGTGATGGTATACTTGAGGAAGGAAATATTTCCAGTTGGCACATACAACAAGCTAAAGATGAGGAAGTTTGGACCTTGTAAGATCTTGAAGAAATTTGATTCAGGAAATGCATACGAAGTGGAGTTACCGAAAGGTATGGGAATATCACCCATATTCAACATTGTAGATCTATATCAGTATCATGAGGAAAAATTCAGTGAAGATGGTGAAGCAAAATTGGAGAATCAGTTTCTAAGCAGCAATCGGATGAGATTGAAGAGATTTTGGATGACAGAGATGGAAGGAAGACTCGTGGAAGACAGTACAAAGAATATCATGTGAAGTGGAAAGGTAGACCAGTTGAGGATTCTTCTTGGATTTCTTAGGCTGAGGTAGACCATCTTGGTTTTCCTTTAGCCCTGACAAAGTGAGAGACTCACTTTTCAATAACCTTGGATGTCTGATGTAGAAGCATCCTTGGTTCTTGGCAATCTTGCATCAACCAAAAATATTTTCTTTTAGTTTTTTGTTCTTGTTTTGTTCTTGCTCAATTCATGTTGGTGGATTCGTCATCCTTGCTCACCAAACCCTGTGGATCTTCATGTACATCGTCGACATGTTCATTTTCCTTGTTCCAAGATTTGAATGCGATTGGATCTTTTTCTGGTAAGTTATCGCTTCTGGATTTCATGGTAGTTTCTAGAACCGGTACTGAAATAATTTTAAGCTTTTCGGCTAGTTCGATCGTTGTGGATCATTCCCATGACTTGTGGATTTGAATGATGTGATTTTAATTTTTCCGCGGAGTTTCCCTGACCTTCATTATAGGTCTACACTTCATCTTATGTACCTGTTGGAGAGTAATTCAAATTTGAGGCTGACCTATTCTTGCACACACTACATTTTCTTTCCTTGGAGAATGTAATGATCTTTGGCCAACACGGATGTTTTAGAATTGCGGATATGATATAAAGCTTGTAACCGATCATTAGAAGGGGGTAGTCAAGTAGTAGTAGATTGAGTAGATTAAGATAGATCTTAACTGTAAAATTTTGCTCGCATATAGGAGCATGTTAGAATATTGTATTCTTGAGAATGTTGTATCAGGCCTATGAGCCGAATCTGTAAGCCCGGATGTTCCAGACGAATGTAACTAAGATTTTTTTTAATGAGAATATTTGCATCTGCATTTGCCTCCATATTTTGTGTTGCTTTCATTGTGTTACTCTTGTTGCACGGTTTGGATTGTTCTCTTTGAGGACCCTCCTACCATGGTTGCACCAATCTGGCAAGAGAAGTTATTATGTTAAAGAAGATGCTAGCATATCTGATGATGAATTTGAATACTCGGATAATGAAAATGATGAATGCTTGTTCATGGCTCTTAATGTTGGAACCAATTTTACCAACTCTAAAAGATATATGAAGAAAACTATCCTGAAAATAGGTCACAACATCAAAGGGACTATGGTGACTAATTTTCATACTAGAGTGGAGAAAAATCACTAGATAATTGACAACGGATGCTCAAATCATATGATAGGTGATAAGAGTAAGTTTGTTAAAATTGACAAGTTTCAAGGTGGTCTTGTTAAGTTTGGCGATGATACATCTACTAAGATATGTGGAAAAGGTTCAATTAGTTTTAATGGAAAGCATAATACAAATGATGTTCTTTTTGTCAAGGGTCTCCAGCATAATCTTCTGAGTGTAGAAAAAATGTGTAGCAAAGGATATAATCTTGTATTTTAGGATGGTGGTTGTGAAATCAAAAAGGAAGATCTAGAACTTTGGTTGTTATAGGAACAAGGATAGATGAGAATGTATATTAGCTCAAAGTTGCTAATGGTAAGTGCTTCATGACTCAAATCAATAAAAATTGGATATGGCATAGAAGAATGTGTCACATCAATTTTGATAGCCTAGTGAGGATAAACTCTACTCAAGCTATGAGAGATCTAGCAAGAATTACAAAGCTTATCAATGTAGTTTGCAAGGAATTCCAGGTTGGGAAGAAAATAAGAAAGAGGTTCAAAATAAAAAAAATATTCTACAACAGGACCTTTGGAGTTGTTGCATACAAACCTATGTGTACCTACAAGAACATGAAGCATTCAAGGTGACAGGTATTTCATGTTGTTGATTGATGATTACTCTAGAATGACTTGGGTAACTTTTCTCAAATAAAAATCAGAAGCTCTAGAAAATTTTAAAGCATTTAAAGCTATGGTTGAGAATGAAATGGATATGAAAATCAAGTGCTTAAGGTCTGACAGAGGTGGAGAGTTCAGCTCCAATGAGTTTAATTTTTTTTATAAAGAGCATGGAATAAAGAGGCATTTTTCAACTCCTAGAACTCCTCAAAATAATGGAGTTGTGGAGAGAAAGAATAGGACATTTCAGGAAGTAGCAAGGACAATGATGAAGAAAATCTACTGGACATCTATTGGAGAGAAGTTATTCATAGTGCAATATACATACTCAACAGAGTATAAGCAAGAGTAAACAGTTCAAAGACTCCCTATGAACTATGGTATGGAAGAACTCCTCCTATCAAATGTTTCAGAGTGTTTGGAAGCAAATGTTATATCAAGAGAGATGAAGAAAGCTTGGGAAATTTTGATGCAAGATCATTCGATGAAGGAATCTTTCTTGGATATTCGACAAGAAGTAAGGCTTACTGGTGCTACAACAAGAGGGTGTTCAGAAGATAGTTGAAAGTGCAAGTGTCAAAGTACATGAAGAACTACATAAAAACTCAATACTCATAGAAGGAGATGAATTTGATGAGTCCTCTTGCAGAGAAGAAGAAAAAGAAGTAGTGAAGGAAAAGGATATACAGGTTGAAGAAGAAGAAGCTCTAGAAAGGATTCCTACGACTCCTAAGTATGTGCAAAAGAATCATTTTGAATATCAAATCATTGGTGATAAGAGCATAGGCATGTTGACAAGAAGAAAAGTTGCTATGATAGAAGAGCAGGTAAATTTGTGTCTACTTTCCAAAGTAGAACCTAATACAGTGATTGAGGCATGTAAGGATGAGAATTGGACCAAAGCTATGGAAGAAGAATTGATGCAGATTGAAAAAAATTAGACTTGGGAATTAGTCCCAAGACCAACAAACAAGAATGTAATAGGAATTAAATGGGTATTCTGGAACAAGTTGGGTGAGAATGGAGAAGTTGTCAGAAATAAAGCTAGAATTGTGTGTAAGGGCTACTCACAAGTGGAAGGAATATATTTTGAGGATACATTTTCTTCATTGGAAATAATGGTGGCCATTAGGATGTTTTTGGCCTTTGCAACACATAAGGACTTCAAGATTTATTAGATGGATGTGAAGTCTGCATTATTGAATGGCAATTTGGAAGAAGAGGTATTCAATCAACAACCAGAAAGCTTTTAGTTATTAGACAATCCTAATATGGTTTGCAAATTGAAGAAGACATTGCATGGACTCAAGCAAGCTCCTAGAGCTTGGTATGCAAGATTGGATAGGTACTTGTTGCAATAGGGATTCAATAAAGGTACCACAAATAGCAATCCTTACTTTAAAGTTGAGGAGGATCAAATCTTGATTGTGGTTGTATATGTTAATGATATAATTTTTGGAGGAAATGAGGCAATGTCCAAGAAGTTTTCAAAAGAGATGAAGAATGAATTTAATATGTCGATGTTTAGGGAGATGAATTTCTTCCTTGGGCTACAAATTAACTAGACAAAAAATGGAATATTCATTTCATAGTCAAAATATGTCTAGGAAATGCTAAAGAAGTTTGGAATGGAAGACTCTAAATTGGTATTTACTCCTATGGTTACTAGTTGCAAGTTGAGAAAAAATTATTAATCTCCTATGACCTATCAAAGCAAGTACAAATCAATGATTGGTGGATTGTTATACCTAACTGCTAGTCGACCGGATATCATGCATGCAGTTTGTCTTGTGGCCAGATTTCAAGATCCAAGAGAATCACATGTGGCAACAATAAAGAGGATATTTAGATATTTGTAGGGCACTCCAGACTATGGTCAAAGGTAGATTATTAATGCAATACCTTTTCACATTCAATATCGAACATTTGGTATCAAAACCTAGCCATATTTTCTTCTTGGGTGGAAGTGTGAAGGTTTTTTGAGTTGTAGTGGGAGTTTTGGTTGATCTTATTTTACATATCTTTGTGTAGAATCCATGGATACATCCTCATCTTTCTTGGACATTGAGAAATTCGATAGAAGAGGTTATGATTTATGGAAGCTAAAAATGGAGGATGTAGACATCAAGAGAGGGATTGGTGGTTGGCAACAACAATAGAAAAGAAACCAAACAAGATAGATCAAGATGAGTGGGATAAGATGTATAAGAAACCATGGGGAACCATCCATATTTTTCTTGCATATTTTGACCTATTGAATATTTTTGCGGAGAAAACAACATATGATCTTTAAAAATGATTGAGTGAGATCTACCAAGCCAATAGTATGGTAAATAAGTTGTTTTTAAAAATAAAAATATTCTCTTAAAACGAAGGAGGGTGATTCGATAGAAAAGCATTTGAATACATTTAACTTGATTTTGAGTATCTTTATTTGATGTTAAGATAGATGAAAAGATAAGTGTATCATGTTACTTTTCTCTTTTCTTAGGTCATGGGACAATTTTATCCTTGATTTTAGTGCTAATATCAAATATCCAAAGATGGATGCTCTTATTGCAACACTATTGTCATAGGGAATGAGCAAGAGGCTATGGATATCTCATCATATGCTCTTCATGTCAAGGGAAGTTCCAAGGAAAGAGGTGGATCTAAAGGAGATCAGAAGGGGCCTAAGGATAATTCCAAGGTAGATCTAAGATTGAGTAAAAATAATAAAGTGAAGTTTTAAAATTGTGAAAAAAGGAGACATGTGAAGAAGGAATATTGAATAAAAATAATAATGGGATTCCACCAGAGAGAATTTCTTTAATTTAGGTGACAAAGTTTTGCTTCCTTCATGTAATATTATTTCTAACATTGGTTGGTTGATTTAGGATTCTCCTATCAAATGACTCCTCATAAGGAGTGGTTTCCCACATATAAATAATATGGAGGATAAGTATACCTTGGTGGTAATATTTAATATCCCGTTATTGGATGAGGAAAGGTATAGTTGTGTTTTAGTGATGTGAGATTAAAACATTCAACCTAATTTTTTACATATTCTTGGATTAGATAGAAATTTAATTTTAGTTTCTAAGTTAAATGATACAGAAATGCATGCAATATTTGATAAGCATGGTTGTGGATTGCTGAGAGGGAGTTCGGTGATAGCAAGAGGGATAAGGATGGGAACTCTATTTAGGTTAGATGCCACAACTATCTTTAACTCTACCAATGCAACTGAGAAAACTAAAAATACATGTATGTTGTGGCACTATAGATTGGGCCACATACTTGATTCTAGTTTAAAGACTATTTTAAGTAAAAATTCGTTAGACATCTTTTCTTATTTTGATGAGAAATTTGATTTTTATGAACGTTGTGTGTTTGGTAAATAAACAAAGAAACATATTTTCCTTCAAAAAGTAATAAACCTAAGATTAAATTAGAGATAATTCATTCAAATGTATTTGGTTGTATGGATTTTGAATCTATTGGAAAGTTTAGATATTTTGTGTTCTTCATTGATGATGTTTCAAGATTTACTTGGATTTATTTTATGAGACATAAATTTGAAGTTTTTAATAAGTTTAAAGAATTTAAGGCCTTGGTCGAAAAGCAATCAGATTGTAACATAAAGGTTTTGAGATATGAAACTGGAGGAGAATGTTGTTATAAGGAATTGATGACTTTTGTAAGCATGTGGGAATGTTTAGAAAAAAGACTACTACATACACTCAACAAAATGGGGTTGCAAAAAGGATGAACCAAACACCTATAAAAAGAGCCAAAAGTATGTTAAGTAGTTCATGGTTGGATACATGTTTTTGGGAGGAAGTCGTGAGTATTACTTGTTAAAAAGATCTCTTTGTAAGGATCTTGATTCAACATGTTATGAAGTGTGGATAGGTAAGAAACCTTTTATTTCACATTAAAGGGTTTTTGGTTGTGAGGATTATGTTCATGTGCCTAAATAAAAGTGATATAAGTTGGATCCAAAAGCTAAAAGGTGTATTTTCATTGGATATGATGAGAAGATTAAGGGTTATAATCTTCAGAATCCACTAACCAAGAAAATTATCTATTCTAAAGATGTATTTATGGGACTTAGAGGTATTACTAACCCTAAACAACCAAAAGAAAAATAAAAGGAAAGGAGAGTGGACTTTGAGACTAAGCAAGAAGATGTGCCTCAAGAAGAACAAAGAGATGAATTAGGGAATGATGAGGTAGAAAATGAAGAGGGTTCAAACGAATATTCTAAGAAAAATGGAGAGGTTAGGGAAGATAAATAACAAGAATTTGAGAAAATTGAAGAACAAGAAGAGCTCCATAGTCCTATTCTTAGATCCACAAGAAAATGAAATATAGTTAAGTATAGCCCACCATTTTTTTGTATATTTGCTTTATTAAGTACTGATGATGAACATAGATCCTACAAGTAAGCTATTAGTGTAGATGATAGTGAGTCTTGGATATAAGCCATGCAAGATGATACTATGGCTTTAGACTCTTGTAACACCTAGGAACTTGTGCATTTTTCCAAAGGAAGGAAAGCTATTGATTGTAAATGGATCTTTAAGAAAAAGTTTAGAGCAAATGGTTCACTATAAAGGTACAAAGCTAAACTGGTAGCTAAGGGCTACTCCTAGAGAGGGAATTAATTTTGGTGAAACATTCTCTCATGTTACTAAATTATCCTTTGATTATATTTCTATTATCCATAATTGTTGCTAATGATCTTGAAATTGAGACAATAGATGTTAAATATACATTTTTCCATGGATACTTGGAAGAGGAAATTTATATGCAACAACCTAAAGGTTTTAAGGTAAAAGGGAAAGAAAACATAGTTTTTAGGTTAAAATAGTTTCTCTATGGTTTAAATCAATCACCTTACACGTGGTATCAAAATTTTGATTCGTTTGTTTTGAAGTTGGGTTTTGTAAGAAGTGAAGAAGATCATTATGTTTATATTAGATGTATTCATGATCATATTATAATTGTTGCCTTATATATGGATGATATGTTGTTTTTCAGTAATACCAAGGGTATGATTAGTGAATTGAAAGCTCATCTTTTTAGTTTGAATAAGGTGTTTTACCTTATAAGGTCACCTAGTAGGTCCTATTGTAACGCCCCGCCAAGGAACCCCATAGGACAACACGAACAATGCCACATTAATGGAACATTTTTTTTTTAAGATATAATAATGGAACACAAAACACAATCATAACAAATAATCTAATCCTAGGTCCTCTAAGGTTCCATGACCACGCTACTCACATAACTATCAATCAACAGACTAGATTCATTTCATTAACTACTATGATAACATGTTTAATCTAACAAACAAAGTTCATTTTAAGTCGCAACATTATATGATTCTACAATATGTATTTCCAAAACTTTTCATCGGATAAACATCATTAAAGATCATTTCTAAATAGCTAACATATACAAATACATCACTTAACAATATCCATTACAAGAGAGTTCATCAATATCAGTTACAACATTACAACGTTTACAACAATACTTCCCCGAGTACATGTGGGAAGAATACATTTGGTTACAACAAGAGATACATTGATATACAATTCCATTACATATACATAAATGATAGTCCTCTCAAACTGGAACTGGAATCCGCTACACAAGGAACAATCTCCACGCACACAAACATGCAACAAGGATACCCAATGGAGGAAAAAGCACCAACCTCTCGACCATGTGGAACCCTAAGGTCCACCCCCTGTGCTAGGAGATAACACAAGGTTCCACCACAAACAGATAGTCAAAAAGACAACAAGCTAACATAAACAAAGGCTATACATGGCTCCAACACAACACTGCAACAACATTAACGTCACATACAACACATACATTGCTTACAACACTGACTTCACTTTCAGAGGCACACACACAATAGAAGGGAAAGTATAACTAGGGAATGCTAGACTACAATAGGGAAGAGTGTCATCACATGGTCCTGGCATGGATTGTCCTGATAGTCTCCAGTCTCTCACTAGATGTCATCCCCCATCTATGGTTGTCCTGGTAAACCTCTTACTAGGGCTCGATCCCATAGGGTGACACATGCATAACCAACATTTCTTTCATGAGGACAAGGAAGTTGATCTTGCCAACCAGGCCTTCTCAACCCAGCCTTAGCCTAAACGAGCACTACAAGCATGGGTGAGACATCCATTATCTTGTTTAATGTGAAATCTACCCATTCCCTCTAATTATTTTAGGTTATCACTAGATTTAAAAAATCTTCAATGGGTTGTCCTAGTCACCACTTTGGGTTTTGGCCCCCATTGAGATCCACTCCCCCTACTTGCAACTAGTAAACCCTACACATCAAGCAAGGCATTTACCATCTTGCATATTGATCACAATCACATGAACCACACACAGTGTAAGGCATGGACCATCTTGCACACTTAACATAATTACATGAATCCAAACACAATGCAAGGCATTGACCTTCTTGCACACAACATAAAACATTACCAAACCACTTCCAAGAGAAACCGACATAAAAACAATACATGCCAAAATACTCCCTCCTAGGTCTTTGGAAACCAACCTTAACAATTTACACAAATGACTCCCACTTTAGACAATTACAAATCACCCGATCCAAAGTCAAGCACATTGTTCAATGCAACCAAGCAATCATAGCATTATAACCTTGGAAAATGCTCTTTTTAATAAGGCATTATGTCAATCACTTATTTTCACTTAATTCATATTTCAATTAAAGGATTACTTACTCCAAATATTTATACTTGAAAATAGCAATACTCTAAATACTTAAATTACAGGGCAATTTTACTAACCATCTATAACTTAATTATATAAAAATAATCATCATACATCCACAAATTATATAAAAATAAATCAATCCTTACACTTTTACCCTTAAACAATAGCAATCTTTTTATCTAAAGTCAATTAGATACGTATTTTAACATTAATTTTCCAATTAAATTTCTTTAACTAAATAACATTTTATTTCAACACTCTCTCCCATAAAGCACTAAAATATATAATAATATATATAGATACACACACACACATATATATATGTGTATTTATATATATATACACATATATATACATATATACATATATATACATATATACATATATATATATATACATATACATATAGATACATATAGATACATACATATATATATACATAAAGATATATATTATACATATAGATATATATATACATACACACACACACACACACACATATATATATATATATTATCTATTAAATGCAGACAAAATATAAAATTATATTATATATATAAAAAGAAATTGTGATATTGTTTTAAACCCATTCGATATGCAAGCAATATCAATAAGAATAAAATCAAGATTGAATACCAATCAGTTTAACCATGTTGTTAAGAGTGAAATCATACGAAGGTTACTACCAGTATTCAACATAAGACATGAAGTATTCAATTTAAAATACTTTGGCTCCAGGAAAACATGTAGTGAAGACCGTACTAAAGACACAAGAGGAAAAGGGCATACCTAGATGCCAATGTAAGGACAGCAATAGCGCTACAAGGGTGAGGGACGCAACCTCTGACAAAGGCCTCAAAGATCACATCGTATGGAATTTACAAGGGGACGCATCTCAGGCAACGACCACAAGGTGACAAGAAGGTCACACAAGCTGGGTAGAAGACCTCAAAAGAATCTCAATTTATGAAACGAAATGATGGTAGGGCGCGCACCAACCAAAATGATGAAAAGGCTTCAGAACTATCAAGCAAATGTAACTGAGCTGCAACTACAAAGGCACACTGAAGGACACCATTACCAAGGCTTAATGAATCAAATGTAAACTGCATTGCAAGAATCGATTGCCCAAAGTTTAACCATCAAATTGAATTTGAAATATTCAATATAGAATATAATATGCAGGGGTGCGCTGAAAGATTTGGGAAAAGGCCTTGGAAACTTTTAATGTGTATGCCATTAGTTGGGTATTATGACCAAATGCCCCAAATAGATATTATCTCATAGAACACAGTAACTACAGGACTGCACAATTTGAATTTGTCGGAAAGGCTTAAGAAATTTTAACTATTGTGCAAGTAACAGGGCAAAACAACAATAAGATTGATATTAAGGAAGAGGTCTTTTGGAACAGATACGAGAACTCAACGTGTAAGCCATGAATAGACATGTACAGATCATAAGTTGTAGTGTATAGGTCAGGGAAACAATATGGAGGCCGAGTATGAAATATAGAGGCTACGACGGCTAAAATAACATTGTAACGACTAAATGGAATATACAGATAATTACAAGTAAAAAGGAATACACAAGGTGAAATGATTAGGAACCCTTCGCAAGCAACATATTAGGAATTCTATTGCACAAATCATACTTGCTAGGAATACTTAAAATGATTTTCAAGAAATACAATTGCCAGGTGTAAATCCATGCTTGCAGACCCAATCTTTTAAATAGTATGCTCGAAGGGATGAAAATTTGTAAAATGCAACGGTTGCAAGGCACACACGATCTAGGTTTAATCAAACTTCAAGAATGCAATCGGCAAATGTAAATAAATGCTTTCTCAAGAATGCAACAACTATAGGATATGCATAAATATATATTTGCACAAAATTTATAAACAAATGATTAAATCGCTAAACAATCAAAACAATAGCATTATCGTAAGAAGAACAAAGACTCATTTGTGAATTTCGCTTTCCCCAAAGTGATTTGATACAATGCCTTCCTTCACCTATCCTTCTACATTCCTCCTTCTCAAGAGTCAACAATGGAATGAAATTCTTTTACAGAAATTTTCTTCCAGACAAATTACTTCCCTTCTCAGAAAATAGAATGAATCCTCCCAAATCTTTCAAAAGGAAAAATATATAAAAAAGAAAAGTTGTTCGGTTTTTTGAAAACCAAAATCCAATAAAATCTCCAAAAATCCCAAAAAAAACATCAAGTTTCTTTATAGGCAACCTGTTCAAAGTTGTGCATGCACTGCATGAAAAACCTTCTATCTTTTTATATTATTTTTACTATTTATCAATGATCACATTCCATTATAATTCAATTTTTATTTCATTTTATTTTAATATTATATTACACATTTAATTTATTATTAACCATAATTATTACTAAACATATTTATATTTATTTATCAAGTGCCATTTTTACTTAATAAATTATTTTAATGCATCAATTAACCAAAACAACATTTATCTAACTTTAAATTAAATGAACCTAATGTCAAACAATTACCTAAACACTATCCTGGGTCAAAAACAAGACCACAAACAAAACTAACACATCAACAAGGTACTAGACTAGATACTCATCCTCTTCGAGGATGATGGCTAAGGTAGGGGACCAAATGTTATCTCCAATCAACTATTCCATTGGGTTTAAGGCACACTCAGACCTGCCAATTCAGGTGGAGTCGATGCCTAGTACCTACAACCTATAGCACACAAACATCTTTGCACATATATATATAATCATCACATACCTAGTGAAAGGAAATCAAAACATCGTAGGGTTCTCACAAGTGAGAAATACGACAACCTTCCATCCACACCTAAATAGCATTTAAAAGCGTCATATGATATATCAAATAACATCTCATAACATCAATAATCATAAATCACACCATAATAAAGTAACACACTCTATTTCTAGCATATTCATAAACATGTCATAATCATCATCAAAATAATCAAAGACTAATCAACATCTAACATCACTATTCCATTAATCATTAGAATATCCATAAGCAAAGAGTACTTTAGATATAAAACCAATCCACAAGAATTTGACATAAACATCATAAAAAGGTAAATCATGGAGGGGCACTACACCTATTCACATGTAAAGATTACTTAGGTCTTATTCACATGTTAAGCTTATTTAGGTCCTAGGAATCCTAGGCATGATATTTTGTTGGGTGCACTTTGGGACAAAATAAACTTCACCATTGAGTCCAGAAGGCCCAAGAACCTCTATTTTGATATAAAACACTTCATATTTGGGCAACAAATTTTTTTGAAGCATTTTTAGTGTTTTGGTAGGGTTCACACTTTTTGTCCATACATATGTATGAAATCCATACAGTCATATGGATCCATACCAAACAACATGTCATACCTTATCACAAGGTACCAATCTATATATTTGGTAGCATATTTAGTAGAATATTCTTTGCTTGCACAATTTTGCATCACCTCTACACAATTGAGTACAACTCTACATCATTAGTCGCGTTAAAAATATAAAAGTGACTCTCTTTTTTTAAATTAAGTTTTTAGCCCCTAATTTTCATTGAGGGTCCCATGGCCAATGGCTTGTGCCAAACTCTAATAGAGTTTCCCTCTACTCACAGAGTAGACTCACCACCAGTGACACATGGGAGCCACCACTCCACCACTGCTTATGCAATATTAATATATATTTTTAAACACTCATTTTTTTGTGATTTCACACTTTGGTTGATTACTTGGACATTTTGGAACCTAGAAACCTTTTTGTATGCCCGATGGCTTCATTTGGGCTACTTTACATATATTTCCAACTTTTTTTCCTTTTTGGTCATTTTGAGCATATTTTGAATGCACGTTCTTATTCGTAGATGCTCTAAGATAAAGTGTCACTATTGTACATACTTTTTAGGGATTTTTCACATTGTTATGTCATATTTTGTACTCTCACTACTTGTAAATTGCAATGGGGGATTGTGTAGCACCTTATTTTTCCATCATACTCTTGTCAAGTGAGTGTCCCTCCATAAAAACAACAAACCCTAGTTATTCTTGCTTCATGTGTGTGTGCCTTGGTTTGCACACCCTTTTTTAATTGCAAGTACTTTCTTGTGCACTTTTAGATGGTTTTTTTCTCCTTCATGCATTACATGGTGACATGGAGTTTTAGTGAATCTATCATGCCTCTCCCTTGTTAGCATTATGGGGGGTATCAAGTTGTTTGTGTTAATGCTTCATTAGTTTCACATAGTTAGTTATGTATCTAGTATTTATTCTTATGTAGTAGGTGGATGTAGAAGTTGATTACCTATGCATTTCAATTAGCTTGAGCACTTACCATATAAACACTCTTGCATTCCTATTTTGTGGATGCAACCTTTCATTCTCAATTGATCAGTGTCCTTGGACTATTGGATCCTCTATATTCAACTTGCGATATTATTTGCATTGGTTTAGTAGTGTCATATGGGTAATTCATGGAGATTCATGTGCCATTTGTATCTTTGATTGTTAGATGGTTTTCATTTTTTTTCCATTTGATCATTGTTCAAGTAGTGCCATTTAGAGCACTCATGCAAATTGTTGTCTTCTTGATCCTGACCATCATCTCGATTTCAGCTAAGGTTCTCCATTTACAACAATATAGTAGTAATCTTTCAACAATTTTCTATAAATTATTCGTGCGTCATGATTTTATTCATGTTCTTTCTCTTTTTGGGACATTGTTTTGGAGGCTTCTTGAGTCCTCATTCCTTCACTTTTCATTTTTTCTCTTTTGAATATTTTTTTCCCATGGGGGTTTTCTCCTTTTCTCTATTTTTGAGAGGTTGCATTTTTACATGGGTACCTATCATGGCCTAGTAGTTGAGACCCATTCATGCATCTTTGCATTTTATGCATTTGTATTTGTCTACTTCTCCCTAAGTTGTACTTAAGGGGAAGTCTTGGTGTGAATAAGGTGTTTCACTTAACTAGTTCACCTAGTAGGTCCTATTCACATGTTAAGCTTACTTAGGTCCTTGGAATCTTTCCAAAAGTCTTAGTTGTCGTAAGATCTTAACTTATCTTTTGCATTTACTTCTTGTAACCTAGGTCATTTAATATTAGTTATCTCATCATTTGCATGATCCTGTCTAATCTTATCTCTCACCTTGCCTATATAATAAAAGTCTCATGTACATTGTAATCATAGGGGTTTGTACACTTCACATCAATAAATCAAGAAAGCTATTACCTTTTTGTGCTCTCTTGTGGAAGGTTATTTTGTTTTGTAGGTGATTTGAGGCTACTAGAGTTTATTATCAACTCCTACACTTTCAAGTGCATTTGATATGAAATGTTTGGGGGCAACAATGTACATATTAGGTATGAAAATCAAAAGAGATCAAGTAAACAAAAAAAATTAGTTATTGCAAAGTATGTTAATAGTATTTTGAACGGATTTAGTATGTAGGATTGTAAATCAGTTAGAATTCCTTTACCAATTGAAGATTATTTTGAGGATATGTCTAGTGTATCCTATACTATTGATATAAGAATAATTTATGAAATGGTTTGCACTAGACTAAATACTTCCCAAGAAATGGTGGTTTTAAGAAGGTTTATGTCTAACCCTGGTAGAGAACATTGGGATTATGTGAAAAGGGTGTTAATATATTTGTGTGGTGCTTCTGATTATTTCTTGGTTTACAATGGTATTAATAGTATGGTTAATAAATTAAAAATACAAGGTTTTATTGATGTAGATTGGATAGGTGACTTGGATAGTTGAAGGTCCACTAGTGGGTATGTGTTTACTTTGTTTGGAGGGGTAGTGAGTTGGATGAATTATAGGTAGCCTTCAGCTACTTTATCCACCATTGAAGTAGAGCATATGGTTGATATCCATGTCTCTAAGGAGGCAGTTTAGTTACAAATATTATGTACAAATATTGGTTTTGATTGCAAAACTATTCAAATTGGTTGTGATAGCCAATGTGCATTTTTTAGCAAAATCCTACGTATCATGCACAAACTAAGAATGTGGATGTACATGACTATTTTTTTAATAAAATGATAGCTAATGGATAATAAATTTGAATAATATTGACACTCAAGAGAATGTCGCATATTCACATACTAAACTTGTGAGCACAAAAAAGTTTACATGGTGCAGGGAGGCCATGGGCCTTGTTCCTAGTACTTAGTTGACTTATGTATTCCTAGGGATGAATTTACAATGTATGATGTCAAGTGGGAGAATGTTAGGATTAAGGTTCCACCAATGTTGTAAATCTTATGTATTTAATTACTCTTAGTATTGTTTGTAAATCATTCATATGGGATGAGGGATTCACCATCAATAAGAAATATTTTTTATCATTGGAGTTTATCGTTATAGTAATTAAGTTTTACTGGTATGATAAATAATTTTATTACTAATAGTATTTTACTATTTACTAGGAGGGAATCTTGGAGGAAAAGGGGGTTATAGGCATTCAACTTTTTAAGGGGGTTGTTATGAGTTTTTTTTTCATTTTGGGTAGCTATTGTTAAAGATAAAACTTCTTGTGGTTATAGAAAACAACCGCCAAGTTATTTAGAAACTATTAACAACCAGGTGTCCAAATCAAGTAGCTGAATAAATTGGTTGCAACCTATTTTATCCTATGCATTACATTCTTGTATTTATTCATGGGAAGCATTGAGGTTTGATAACCAACCTGGATGCCCCATTTAGGAGGTAAAAATGTTATCTAAACAAGCCTTAAGGTGGTAGCATGGGCTTGCAATTATGAGTGAAAAAACTTTTTTTGTAGGTGTCTAAGGATTGAAAATTGAAGAGGAGAAATGAAGGATTGTATATAAACTCTATTTTGAAGATGATATAGATCTAAGTATCTCTTTTTGGTGGAGTTTTTTCTGAAAATATTTTCTCCATGTAGAGAAACAATATAAATACATATGAAACAAAAAATTTACACTGTGGTGAGACAAAAGAAATGCAAATGAATGATGGAGTCAAAAAGGGTTTTGCACATGGTCTACATTGCTCACCTGTTGACGAATGAAAGAATGGTAGAAAACAATAGCAGTTGCACGTGGTCTTCACTACAATACCATTGTAAACACTGTTGTGAGAAAAACAAATGAATGGAAAGAGATCAAAGAGAGGTCCAAGAAGAAACCTACTCCGATACCATATTTAAAAGAGAGAGAACAAATTTCTCTCAAATTAAAATTAAGTCATTCACACTAAAAAACCTATTACATAGTATTGCCTTTATAAGGCCATTATTCCCGTGTAAAACTAGTTACAGGAATATAACTTCCAAAACCAATTTTATTTATTAAATTAACAATAGCATGTTAATTTGGGGTTACCCGTTTAACGCAGCGGTTGAAACACTTGCTTGGTGATGTTTCCACCAAGGTTCAAATCCCTGCTAGGCCGCTACGCTCGCAGGCTTTGTGCTTTCACTGGGATGGTGGGCTCACAAATTTGAACAACAATAGTGTTAGGCACCTTAAAAATTGTCATTACGGATTATAAAAAAACAATAGCATGTTAATTTATTTATTTAACTATATATGTCAAGTACTAAATTCTAACATCCCCTCTTAGTACTGACATAGATAGAAACTAGAAATTAGTACAAATATTCTTGTTTCTATCGAGATGCAAGATTACTCGGTGTTGGTGAGAATGCCGCTACAAGAAGCACACAAAATAAAGAATGTCGTTACAGGAAGCACACAAATACCATCGAATTTCTATGCCAATTTCCTTATTCCTCGATCATGAACATACATATCACAACAACGAGAAATATGATTTACAATGTGTAGGCATCTATAATAGCAACACTCGTGGTCTTAACAGTGTATTTGAAATGATCGACTGCTTCTCGTCCCATATATCTGTTGATACTTCCTCACTGATCTAATATAGTAATGTATCTGGCATTGTGCTTCCTTATTCCTCCCAAGTAAAGACAAACTATGTGGCTCTATATATCTTACATTGTATACTAAATAATGGCTTTCTTGAACTTCATGACTCCCTTAGACTGGAAAGTCTGATGCTTTTCATCATATCTCCATTCAAATATTCCACTACTACAGAAATAAGCGATGCTCCTCATAAACTCAGGCGATAGGCTTAAACGACTCTATCTTGAGGCAATGATATCCACCAATCACATTCTTTTTGTTCTTTCCCTTGAGGAAAAATCAATAAGAAACGATCGACAACATAGAATACAAAATGCCTGATACTGGGTCTGATGACCAAAACGTCAATGGAGTTGAACCGATATGCAACATATAGGAGTGATGCTAGAAATATGAACAATTCTGGAATCCTCAATCCGTATTCATTACAAGGCCCAAGAAAACATGAATCCTCCAAATTTTTGACACCCTGTTCTTTTCTAACACTCAGATATAAACACACTTCTGTAATAGATTGGGGGATATATAAATTTTAATTTTTAATTTTTTGGAATGACAACAATGAACAGAGTGAAGTGTTAAAAAATGGTAAGATTGAACACAGTGGAGAGACAAAAGAAATGCAAATGAATGATGGAGTCAAAAAGGGTTTTGCACATGGTCTACATTGCTCACCTGTCGACGAATGCAAGAATGGTAGAAAACAATAGTAGTTGCATGTGGTCTTCACTGTAGTACCATTGTAAACACCTCTATGAGAAAAAAAAAATGAATGGAAAGAAATCAGAGAGAGGTCCAAGAAGAAATCCGCTCTGATACCATATTGAAATGAGAGAAAAAATGAGATTGCTCTCAAATTAAAATTCAGTCATTCACACTACTCAAAAATCTATTACATAGTATTGCCTTTATAAGGCCATTATTCCCATATAAAACTAGTTACAGGAATATAACTTCCAAAACCAATTCTATTTATTAAATTAACAATAACATGTTAATTTATTTATTTAACTATATATGTCAAGTAGTAAATTATAATAGTTAGTGAGGTTGACTTAGTTATGAACTTCTTGCTATCACCTACTGTAGTTGTCAAACTCATGTAATATGTTGGCATACAAAGTAATTCATGCTCAATGGGCATTGGAAAATTTGGATTAGTTCATAAATTTTATTGAAGTCCTAACATAGTCCAGAAAGGGATGGAATTATCATAAATGCCTAATAGAAAATTGAGGTATAAATGTGACCAACTTAGAGTCATTATAAAGGTGCCAAGGGAAACTTAAGTCCTTGATTCACTATTCCACCTACCCTCACCTACTCTAAAACACTTCCAACCAATAAGAGTAATGGTATGTGACCTGCTAGGGATTTTCTTATAGACTTGTGGTTGTTTACTGTTATGCCTTGCATAACCTCCCCATTTTATTCTGGAACAAAATGGGTCCCCCCCTTTCTTTCTGTTGTTTTTATCACCTTTCATTGTTTGTTCAGGTCTTAGAAGTCCTCTTGTTTTCCTCCTAAGTTTGTCTTTCATTCTGTTTGATTTGGTTCTGCCTCACCCAGAGTTGGGTTTCTTTTTGTTAAAACTGAAGGCATGATGAACAATAGTATATTGTATATGCTTTTGGGGAATAATGAAGGCATTGTTGTGCAGGGTTCAATCATACATCGGAATGATATCTCTCAATGAAGTCAGTTAGGAAGCATGCCTCAATCCAGTTTAGCATAAAACTCCTGAAGAAGAAAGTCGTTGATACCTTTCAGATGTCTTGCCGACTGGCAGTATGTTGTATTCATTTGGAATCCACCGGTCGCCTAGACATTTCAGTCGTCGTGAGGTTTTATATGTCTCTCCGCTTGGGAAGGTGTCTCGTCGACCGTTGTACACAAGGCTAGCGTTGCCGAAAGAGTTTTGGTTCAGGGAGAAGTCTTCCCAACAAATCGAAGTCTTGACGATAAGGGGTAGCGTCGACATGAAGTCTCACCGACAAGGTTGACTCTTGCCGAAATGGAATGGCATTGGGGAGAGTGGTTTGAGTTCGACATAAAGTCTGGCTGAAAAGGAAAGGTCTCGCCGAAGGGTCATGGTTCGGCGTAACGTCTCGCTAACCCGAAGGAGTCTCCCCGAAGTGGTCTTAACTCACCAAAGGATTTTTCCTTCGACATAAGGTCTTGTCGACCAGTGGAGGTCTTGCCGAAGGTTTCTCCCTTCGGTGTGATGTCTCGGTGACCTGAAGAAGTCTCGACAAAAGGGGCGTGACTTCGGTGTAATGTCTCGACAAAGGGACCTAGTCTCGCCGACATGGAATGATATCGGCATAAGGTCTCACCAACCCGTGGAAGTCTCAGCGAAAAGGTTTGTCATTGGGGAGAATGGAATGAGTTCGAGGAGATGTCTTGCTAACTATCGGAGTCTCACTGAAAGGTGGGGGCTTCGCTATGAAGTCTTGTCGATAGTGATGGACTTGCCAATGGAAAGGGATATCGGTATGATCGATGAGAACTCATTATGACCTCTGGCCGATAACGATTTTCATGTCGATGGTTTTTGTGATATCGATATAACTTGTGCAGCTCGACATGAGGTCTTGTCGACCGTTGTATGCTACGCTGATGGCTACTATGAGGTATAATCGCATCAGGGAGACATGATTAGTGTCTCACCGACATGCGATTCGGTGTGAACAACTTTTGACTGCCCAGGAATCTCATGTGGAATGTGTTCACCCAATCAGAGGGAACTAAAAGTGAACCATGGGTCATTTGACTGATTGATTACCCCTGTGAAGAAGATCAACAAAATGCAACCGGTGTGGATCTACTCTGTGAATGAGTTGATGGATCGGCTTGAGAACAATGGTGTTCGGATCTAGATAGGAAGTAAGATGTTGTCTCTCAAGAGGATCAACTTGCAGGAAGAAAGGAAGAGGAGGTTGTGTGTCTCAGTGATAGTTGTGGTGTCTATTGATAGAGGGGATCGACATTAATGATAATGCTTTGGAGCATTCAAAGCAGCCCTTCAAGGAAGTTCGAGGATGGACACGGAGGCTAGAAGTAAATGCCATAGTTGCAAAAGATCTAGAGGTCATCCCCGGGGCAATCTTTCATTGACAAGGACAAGTCAGCATTAACTCTATTCAAAAAAGATTTGAGGGTCGACCCTTCTGAAGTAGGATATTTTTGTAAACCCTAAAATAGTGGGTTAGCGCATTCTTTTTGGGGCATTCTGTATATATGGCATTTTTTCCTTTTTGTAACAGGGACGACAGGGAGAAAAGGAGGAACAGTAGGAATTTTCTAAGAAGTAAGAGAAACTTAAGAGTAGCAATAGAGTAGGAGTTAGATTCGACAGAAGGCAATAATGTATCTTTCAAGTTTTCTTAGTGTAGATGGAAACAATCTGAAGACATAAGGTTTTTTGTACACTGGTGATTGTGCCAGATTTGTAAATGTTGTTTATTTGTTTCACTAACAGTAGAAGCAACCAGATTTAAAACTACTTCATATTGTGTTTCAGAATGGTGTTTATCTTGGGTTAATCATTCGATTTGAGAAGCTTTCAAGGAATGAAGTTTTATTTTATGTTTTGTTTAAATAGTGATTTGCAATTTGTTGTTAAAATTAGCACTGTGAATGAATGAAACTGTGTGTTAATCACAAGTTGATTTTGTTCTCTAGTTTTAGTTACCAATTCCTTGAAAGGTAACAAGTCTGGTTAAGTTGGATGAATTATCATTCTCTTCAGTTTCAAAGATTTGATCTATCTTTTTCTATTTCTTTAAAAACCCCAGTTAAAGTAGGTTTAAGTTTATGTTTAATCTTAGAACGATCCAGAAGCTCAACGTGAGCAGGCCCCTTGAACATTATAGTTCACATCAACCATTCAGTGAAATCAACATAGTCGAGAACCGATTACCAAGACCTTGCGAGTTAGATATCCATGTGTTATTCTTTCTCTTTCAGGAGAGAAAAATAGTAATATTTTGTTTAACTGTTGTGCTCATCAGAACCATCAATAGAGAAATTGGTGCTAGAAGGAGGGCCAAAAGAGCAAGCTAGATAATACTGGTTTTTTCTCATCAGAAAGGCCCCATAGAGTTCTTCGATCAACTGAAAACCCACCATCTTTGATAGAACTCAAGACCCCAATAAGACACAAGAGTCACAAGACTGGGGCAACCATCATACCACCCTTGTCAGCTCCGCTCATTCCACCAATATTTTCACCAATACCCCAATGGATTCTTGTTAAGCCACCACCGAATCCACCTCAAGTGCCATCATAGCTGGTTCAACCCATCCAACAGCTGACTCAACCACCACCACCACCAATGGCGTTCTTTCAGAATAATCCCTCTCCATTGGGGACTATTCCTAGAGGTTGTCATGATATGCCTAAGAATCTTGAAAATTTTTGTCCCAAGTACATTCATGGCGAATCAAGGAGTGTTGAAGAGCACATACAAGCTTTTAAGGATGCTTGTACCAGAGCTCAGATAGCTCACCATGATGTAGTTTGTAGGTTTTTCCCTTATTCCTTAGGGGATATGGCATACAACTGGTACGTAAATCTTCCTCAATGTTCTATTATGAGCTGGACGGACCTGGAGAATGCTTTCATCAATCAATTCAGAATTTACGTGGATCGAGCCATTTTGTTCCACCAATTTGCTACCATTAGGAAGGAGTCAAGTGAACCTTTGCCCTTGTTTAATACCAGGTTTCAACGAATGTATAGGAGACTACAGGACCCCTATCTAGTTGCTAAGAATAGTGCCATTCAGGTTTACTTTAGAGTTATAGACCCTTTGATTGCCTTATTCCTACAAAGGACATATCAACCAACGGACATTGATTCCATGTCTACAGTTTATCATCTAGCCATCAAGCTGCAACAACAAATTAGCTCCCAACAAGGAAGTTTGGGAGGAGGTTTTCCTTCAATGGGGTATCAGATGCATAGCCCAACCCCTTTATTCAATATTGTCCCAGGAATGTCTCATTCCCATTATGGACCTATGTCTAAGTTGCAGACTCAATCTCCTATTCCATTCTTTACCAACGAAGCTCCTAACTTCTTTCAGCAATCACAGGCTCATCACAGCCCACATAGTCATCATAACCAAGCTGGAACACCAAATCATGTCGGTCAACCACCTGTTGCTAAGAGTGTTGAAAGTGAAAAGACATTCCAACTCACAAACGAGGTGGAGATCTTAAAGAAAACTCTGTCTCAAGTCACAAATGATATGGCTCAACTTAGATTGAACCCTTCTCAAAACCAAGGTAATTATCCTAATCAGAGCAATAACAATTAAGGTAATTATCAGAACAGCTACAATCACAACTAAAGGGGTTATCAAGGCCAAAACTCCCCTAACCAAGGCTATCAAAATCAAAATAGAGGATATAACCAGAGGCCAAATAACAATCGACAATGGAATACAAGACCAAATAATGGTGGAGTTTCCCACAATTATCAAGCTAGTCAGGACAAGTCACATACTACAAATGTGGCTAACCTTAATTTTATGACTAACTGGTGCAGGCTGCATGATACTGCAACCCATTATGAGGTAAACTGCCCTTAAATGGAGAAAGTTGTCAAGATGGCACAGGCAGATGCCCAAACGTTCCAAGGGAATTCAAATAAAGAAGGTGGATCAATAGATACAACAATGACTTATGACCTCTTTGAGGAAGAACCTTCATTCCCAATGCAAAATGAGAATGAACCAGAGGAAGATATGTATGATGCCCAAGCCTTTCAGACAAAAGGAGGACACTTCTTAAGAAATCAGAATAAGGGTTCGTTCACTACATCAGCACCACCTAATCACATGGTGCCTCCGAATCAAAGTGCTGACAATAACCCTCTGCCGCCAAAAGGTCCACCTGAATTCCATAACAAAGGTAATTCACCTGGTGTTGTCAGATGTAATGCAAGCTATAACACATAATTTGATATTGTTGCTGAGATGTAGAGACATAAAACCTCTTTATCATATTTTGCATCCTAAAGTGGTGCCCTGCTCAATGAGAGATAGTGTTGAAAGCTTTGGAGCAAGCTGATAAATCAAAAGGGAAAAACAAGGTGGCACCTGTTGCAGACATGAACGCAGCTTTGTACAGAAGCAAGGTAGGTACCCCACCATTTCTTTTAAGTTTAAGAATCTATGGGAAGAATTTACATAATTGTTTGTTAGATTCAGGGGCTTCTGACAATGTTATGCCATTTTCTATATGCAAGAAATTGGGATTGAACCCTGTCCAGACAAACAAGAAGGTCATCCAACTTGCCAAAACAGAGGTTAATGTGATTGGAGAATTGAGAAATATACATGTGCAAGTAGGGTCTGACCCTAGGATTTTAACCAATATAGATATTCAAGTAGCAAACATCCCTGAGACTTACGGTATGCTGTTGAGCAGAGATTTGATGAAAAGTATAGGGGGATATCTATCCCTCGACTTTTCACATATGTGGCTACCATGGAGGGGAGTGCCTACGCAGATTAGGATTGAAAGTGAACCTCGCCTCAAGCATATCATCACTAAGTATGATTGTCCCAATGAGGTAGCCTATTTCAAAACCGAGATACGGGTTTATAAAAGAGAAGAAATTTTAACCTTTTCGGTTCTTGATACCAAAGATTTGTCAACACAAAAGTTCCATGATCCCACGATTAATGAAAATCAACAGGCATTGATCAGGAAGCTGCAACAGGATCAACTGGTCTTAGGAGAAGATAACAATTTGTAGAGTATTTTACTCCCTAATTGGTGTAGGATACACTACCAAAATCATTCGAAATTGACCTGCCAACCCTGTATCAGCATTTTAAATCATGTCTTCCAATCTCAGGAAATTAGCCTAAGTCACATCGAGACTGTTGCAGATCACTTCTCATTTGAAGCCAAAGATGCAGTAATGTTAGCCAGGGATAAGATACCCTCAAAGGAAGTGCCTTCTCAAATTGAACTTACCCCAGTCACCTTTCGAAACCAGTATATTTATGAGGAACAACCCCAAGGTTTGCTCGATACCCCTGCACTCACGAGTATACCAAAACCCAAGGGATTAATCAAAGATGTGACTATCAGAAAGATAGCCACAAATTATATGATATATCTGTGCGGGAATTAGAAATTACACCTGAGGAACCTATTGAACACCTCTTACCAATATTAGATTCAAAAGATCAAGTGGCCCCACCTATGGCTCATCTTATCCAAACACCCATAATAACCCCAAAGGGATCAACTCCAGCTCATGATCAGCTATGGACCCTCACGTTTGATGGATCCAAGTCCAAAACAGGTTGTGGTGTTGGGATTGAATTAACTAGCCCGAAAGGGAAAACTTTCTTTGCTTCTTACAGGTTGCAGTTTGGATGCACTAACAACGTAGCAGAATATGAAGCTCTAGCTCGGCAGTTGATGTTCGCACATAAGAAAAAAGTCACTGCCTTGATGGTTAAAGGAGATTTAGAAATAGTTATTAGGCAAGTGCGCAGCCAATACACATGTCATAATAAAAGGCTGGCAACTTATAGAAATCGGGTATGGAACCTGATTGAAGACTTTGATGCTTTTGGGATTAGTTTAATCCCTAGAGAAGAAAATCAAATAGTTGATTCATTAGTCGTTGATGCAAGTACCCTGGAACCCATGCAAGAGTCCAAGCTAAAGAGATTCTCGATAGAATTGATATCCACCCCGGCTATTCCTGATAATGTCGGGAACTTTCAAGTCTTTGATGATGATCGACATATCCTTGATTTTCTAGCAAGCTCAAATGTTTTTGAAGGGCAGATCATTGATGAGTCCTACAGGGATCAAGGAGATTGGAACCCTGAAGATTGTGATAGAGGGGAGGTCCTCAATTTAAAAAGTAATAGAATTCCCAAGGGAATGGTGGCTTTGGAAATAATTTTTGATTCAGACCCAAGGGCTCGGGAAAAGGTATCAATCGAAGATAAAGGAAGTGAATATGAAATTTTTAATCTAGTTGATTCTGGCCCAAAAAGAAATGTCTACATAGGAAAAGTCTGGCCTGAAGAAATTAGAGAAGATATACTGAGGGCATTAAAGAAAGATATTGCTGCGATAGCCTGGGGGTACGAGGATCTGAAGACATTTGATGCCTCTGTAATGACTCATACCATTCCTCTAAGGCCCGAAGCTAAACCATTTCTACAGAAACAATGCCCTATCAATGCCCTAATTAAACCACTGATCCTTAAAGAAGTTCAAAAATTGCTTTCTGCAAGAATAATCTTCCCTGTATGACATTCTACATGGGTGGCAAACTTGGTTCCAGTCTGTAAGAAAAATGGAGAGATCAGGCTATGTGTAGATTTCTGGAATTTAAACAGAGCTTCAGAAAAAGACAACTACCCACTCTCTTCACTAGACAAAGTCTTACAGACTGTCAACGGGTCTCAGATGATATCGTTCCTGGATGGTTATTCTGGATACAATCAGGTGATGGTTAACTGTGAAGACAGAATGAATATGGCCTTCACTACTAAGTGGGGAACATTTGCTTACAGAAGGATGCCATTTGGTCTAATAAACGTTGGAGCAAATTTTCAGTGTGCCATGGACATAGTGTTCAAAGATTTGATTGGCAAATGCATCATCATTTATATGGATGACTTGACAGTATTCTCTAAAGATAGACTGAACCACACTGCAGACTTGACTAAAGTCCTTGAAAGATGTATCTAGTATGGCGTCTCCCTGAATCCTAAAAAGTGTGTGTTCGGGGTTTTTGAAGGGAAACTTTTGGGACACATAATCTCGGAAAGAGGAATATCGATCGATCCAAACTGAGTTGAGTCCATTTTGAAAATAGCCATGCCAGGAAGTAAGAAGGAGATGAGATCCTTCTTTGGAAAGATCAACTTCGTGAGAAAGTTTATCACAGGCTTTGCAGAAATTGTTAAGCCATTGAATGAAATGATGAAGAAAGAGGTCTGAATAGAATGGAGTAATGAGGGAAAGGCCACGTTTTCATAGGTCAAGCGATCCATTTCGGAAGCGCCAGTCCTCACCAGCCCTGACTACTTGAAGTTGTTTTATGTTTGTTCTTTTGCTTCTGAACACTCCTGTGTAGCTGTTCTAACTCAACGAAGAGAAGAGGGGGAGGAGAAGCCAATTGCCACTTATTACTACACAAGATAGACAGAAGCTATACCTTGTAAGAATAGCACGATGGAGGTAGTGATCAAGTTCCTCACTGAATGCATCACCACTAGGTTTGGAGTACCCTTCGCATTGGTATGTGACAATGGCTCTTCCTTTTCTTCTGCTGAGTTCATTTCATGGGCTTATGATCACAAAATTGTTTTAAAGTATTTTTCAAACTATTACCCACAAGGAAATGGAGTTGCAGAATCAACCAATAAGAATCTCTTAGGGGTAATTAAAAAATTGTTAGAGAACAACCCTAAGGACTGGCACACCCAGCTAAGATTTGCGTTATGGGCAGATAGGACTAGGATCAAGGCTGCTTTAAAGACTTCACCATTTAAACTAGTGTATGGACAAGAGCCTATGTTCCCTATTCATTTGCAAATACCTATCCTTGAGTTTATGCAGAAATTTTATTTTAATGATGATAGGAGTGAATTAAGATTAGCTGCCTTGTTGAAATTAGAAGAGCAAAGGGATGTCGCCTTGCAACAATTCTTTAGACACTAGGCTGTTGTCAAACGTTGGTTTGACAAAAGAGCCAAAATCAAGGCTTTCAGAATATCATACTTTGTGTTGCTATGGGATAAAGCTAGTGAAAAGAAGGGTAGTCACAAAAAATTTGATAAGCTCTGGTTAGGTCCCTATCAAATTGTTGAGATCCTAGGAGAAAATGCTTTCCAACTGAGTGGTTTAACGGGAGAACTTGTTCCATTGCCTGTCAATGGACAGTTTCTTAAACATTATTTTGGGTCATAAAGTTTGGTATTTTGCTGGGGAGTACATTTGTGAAAATAGTTCTTGTTGGCATTCCTGCTTGTAAATGGTTTCTTCATTTTTGCTTGTAAATAATCTCTGTATCTAAATAATTTTGTTCTCTTTGTGAATAGTTTGTTGTTCTTTATGTAAATAATTTTTTTTTCTGTTTGTAAATGGTTTTGTTGTTTGTTTCTTTCTTTCTTTCTTTTTGTCCTTTCGTTCCCTTTGTTCTTGTGTTTATGTCTTGTTTTGTTCTTTGGGGTTTCTCTATTCTTTCCATCTTGAAATGGTGGGTTGTTATCTGAAGTATACTTTGGTTATTAGGAGGAAAGTGGTTTAAATATTTTCAGGTTTTCTGATTGGGTGATTTTGTCCTAAATTCGTTGTTTTATTCCCATTATCAATAAGAGTTGTGGAAAGTCCTGAAAACAAGGTGCAAAGTAAACAATCTTCATTAGTTACCTCTGAATCTATCAAAAATCACCAAGATCATCTCCCTTTGTAATGGTATATTTGTCCTAGGGTGATAGTGTTGTAAGATTTGAGTGAAAAATCTAATTCCTAGATGTTGTTATGAGGTCCATGGTAGTTTTCAACCCACAACAGATGTTAAACATCTAACATATTGAGAAAAAATTGAGTGAAATATTTGAAACTCCAAAAAAAATATATATATCTAAAAGAAAGGAAGACTCAATATGAATGGGTGACTCCAGTATCTCTGCCGGGGCTATGGATGTCTGACTAGTAGTAGAGAAATGTTGTGAGAAAACTAGAGGTATCTTCATCGAGGCTATGGACGTCTAACTGGCAGTGGAGCAATGCCCAGGATATCATTGCACAACAGCTAAAAGGGAATGAACTCATGTAGTTCAAATCTTGCACATTGTTGTTCAAAAGATGAGGAGAACTTTATAAAAGGATGATGCACCATCAAGCACACACATAGATTCAGGGGTAGCCACTGTTGATTTACATTTGAGATTCTAGCTCAACCTTGATTGCTAAAATTGACCCAACTGGAGTTGTGATGTTCATAAACCAGGGGTTCTGGGTAGCTGAATCCTTTAGTTTCTTGAAAATGGTTAAACCATTTTCCCAACTGAGTTTCCATTTGTTATGCCTTGCATAACCACCCCATTTTATTCTGGAACAAAATGGGTCCCCCCATTTCTTTATGTTGTTTTTATCGCCTTTCGTTGTTTGTTTGGGTCTTAGGAGTCCTCTTGTTTTCCTCATAAGTCTATCTTTCATTTTGTCTGACTTGATTTTGCCTCACCCAGAGTTGGGTTTCTTTTTGTTAAAACTAAAGGCATGATGAACAATATTATATTGTATATGCTTTTGGGGACTAATGAAGGCATTGTTGTGCAGGGTTGAATCATACATCAGAATGATATCTCTCAATGAAGTCAGTTAGGAAGCATGCCTCAATCCAGTTTAGCATAAAACTCCTGAAGAAGAAAGTCTCTGAGACCTTTCAGATGTCTTGCTGACTGGCAGTATGTTGTATTCATTTGGAATCCAAAAACCGTTCGCCCGGACATTTCAATCGCCGTGAGGTTTTATATGTCTCTCCGCTTGGGAAGGTGTCTCGCTGACCGTTGTACACAAGGCTAGCATCGCCGAAATAGTTTGGGCACAGGGAGAAGTCTTCCCGACAAATGGAAGTCTCGGCGACAGGGGGTAGCGTCGGCATGAAGTCTCACCGACAGGGTGGACTCTTGTCGAAATGGAACGGCGTCGGGGAGAGTGGTTTGAGTTTGGCATAAAGTTTGGCCGAAAAGGAAAGGTCTCGCCGAAGGTTCATGGTTCGGCGTAACATCTCGCCGACCCAAAGGAGTCCCCGAAGTGGTCTCATCTCACCAAAGGATTTTGCCTTCAGCATAAGGTCTTATCGACCAGTGAAGGTCTCGCCGAAGGTTTCTCCCTTCGGTGTGATGTCTCGCTGACCTGAAGAAGTCTTGGCGAAAGGGGCGTGACTTCGATGTAATGTCTCGATGAAGGGACCTAGTCTCACCAACATGGAATGATATCGGCATAAGGTCTCGCCAACCCGTGGAAGTCTCGGCGAAAAGGTTTGTCATCGGGGAGAATGGAATGAGTTCGGGGAGATGTCTTGCTGATTGTCGGAGTCTCACCGAAAGGTGGGGGCTTCGCTATGAATTCTTGTTGATAGTGATGGACTTGCCAGTGGAAAGGGATATCGGTATAACCGATGAGAACTCGCTATGACCTCTGGCCGATAACGATTGTCTTGTCGATGGTTTTTGTGATATCGATATAACTTGTGCAGCTCGACATGAGGTCTTGCCGACCGTCGTATGCTACGCCGATGGCTGCTATGAGGTATAATCGCATCAGGGAGACACGATTAGTGTCTCACCGACATGCGATTCGGTGTGAACAACTTTTGACTGCCTGGGAATCTCACGTGGAATGTGTTCACCCAATCAGAGAGAACTAAAAGCGAACCATAGGCCGTTTGACTGATTGACTACCCCTGTGAAGAAGATCAACAGAATGCGACCGGTGTGGATCTGCTCTGTGAATGAGCTGATGGATCAACTCAAGAACAATGGTGTTCAGATCTAGACAGGAAGTCGGATGCTGTCTCTCAAGAGGATCAACTTGCAGGAAGAAAGGAAGAGGAGGTTGCGTGTCTCAGTAACAGTTGTGGTGTCTATTGACAGAGGGGATCGACATTAATGATAATGCTTTGGAGCATTTAAAGCAGCCCTTCAAGGAAGTTCGAGGATGGACACAGAGGCCAGAAGTAAATGCCATAGTTGCAAAAGATCTAGAGGTCATCCCCGAGGCAATCTTTCACTGACAGGGATAGGGGGATTCACATTGAATGCAACATTAACTCTATTCAAAAAAGATCTAAGGGCCAACCCTTCTGAAGTAGGATATTTTTGTAAACCCTAAAATAGTGTGTTAGCGCATTCTTTTTGGGGCATTCTGTATATATGGCATTTTTGCCTTTTTTGTAACAGGGACGACAGGGAGAAAAGGAGGAACAGTAGGAATTTTCTAAGAAGTAAGAGAAACTTAAGAGTAGCAATAGAGTAGGAGTTAGATTCGACAGAAGGCAATAATGTATCTTTCAAGTTTTCTTAGTGCAGATGGAAACAATCTGAAGACATAAGGTTTTCTGTACACTGGTGATTGTGCCAGATTTGTAAATGTTGTTTATTTGTTTCACTAACAGTAGAAGCAACTAGATTTAAATCTACTTCATATTGTGTTTCAAAATGGTGTTTATCTTGGGTTAATCATTCGATTTGAGAAGCTTTCAAGGAATGAAGTTTTATTTTATGTTTTGTTTAAATAGTGATTTGCAATCTGTTGTTAAAATTAGCACTGTGAATGAATGAAACTGTGTGTTAATCACAAGTTGATTTTGTTCTCCAGTTTTAGTTAGCAATTCCTTGAAAGGTAACAAGTCTGGTTAAGTTGGATGAATTATCATTCTCTTCAGTTTCAAAGCTTTGATCTATCTTTTTCTATTTATTTAAAAACCCCAGTTAAAGTAGGTTTGAGTTTATGTTTAATCTTAGAACGATCCAGAAGCTCAACATGAGCAGGCCCCTTGAACATTATAGTTCACATCAACCATTGAGTGAAATCAACATAGTCGAGAACCGATTACCAAGACCTTGTGAGTTAGATATCCATGTGTTATTCTTTCTCTTTCAGGAGAGCAGAATAGTAATATTTTGTTTAACTATTGTTGTGCTCATCAGAACCATCAATATTTACCCTCACCAAGTCCTTTAGGTTTGATTTCTAGGACATTTATAGGGCCCAATGAACATCCTCCCATGCTTCATAAGTACTCCCAAGAATATTTTGACATGATTGAATAAAACTGACCCTTAAGAAGTATGGACCCTCTCTACAACATACCAATCATCCGACTATAAAATTTATTATAGATTCTTGCACCCTGCTCAAAACTATTAAGGAAAAGAGGGGTCTTAATTTCAAGGGGATGGAAAATTTAGAAAAAGAAAGATAGAGTTGTGATAGAAACAATAGAAGAGAAATTTTCCATAGGAAGCCCTTGGGTTTCATATTTTAATTTTTGGGTATCAAATCTCTTGTAACCTATAAAGAATGAGTATAAATACAAATTCAACCTTGTCTAAGTGTCTCCAAGTGTAGTATGTTCATTTCAAAATGTATTTATGATTATTTAATCATCCAAAAGATTGTAAAATCTTCACAATTATTTTGTGAGATATATTTCAAAATAATAAAGGAAGTGTTCATTATTCAAGGATAACTAAGTAGTACTCATCTAATAGTCTATAATTCTAGATATTTATCTGAATATATGCGTAGAACCTAGGTTGATTACATATTTTGATTGATATAGTATTTTATAGGAGATTCACTAAGATATAACCTCCAGTTTCTATGGTTGCATCATTTACTTAAATTTAATAGATATATTCCCAACTGAATATAGGCACTCATCTATTTTTACTTCATATTCCATCATCCTTGACACATTAATAACAAAATAAAATATTTACTTTTAGTTTGTGTTGTTTCCAGTGATTTCCAACTTCCACGTGTTAGAGTGCACAATAGCAATAGATATTGTTTCGTTGATATCATCAAACACTCCTCATGGTAATTCTTTGTTGTTCAAATAAATATTCTTAACCTTGCATATTCAAACCAACATATAAGTACATTGTGACAACTGAGACAGAGATACATTACGCAATGGGTATGGTTTGTGATAGGGAAGTTACTTATATTATGCAAAAAAAATTAACTGTAGCATATTAGGGAAGCCCCATTGGCCTAATAGAACTAAAATTGAAGGAGGTCCTACCCACCTTAATCATTGGTCCTTAGTTTCTCGAACTTGATCATAAATGTGTGGTCTTCTTTTCAAATTTGACACCCTTGGAATTTGGAAGGTGATTCAACTTTAGATATTTGTGGGTATTAGGCTAGGTGACATTAACCTTGCAATCCTATGTGATTTTTTGTCTCCATGTTTCTTAGAAAGTGTCCTAGGGGACATGTGAAAAATTCATTTCATATTGGCATATTGTAATTATTTTTTTAAGAGGAAATTTAATGTTGGTGGATGTTACATATCACTAGAGGATAAATTATCCCTCCTAGGTGTCCACATTGGGAATGTGAGAAGTCTTAAGTGGGGCATCCAAGTTTCTAAGGAAATAGGTGTCTATTGGTGTTCCATTTGGAAGTTGAATAGTCATTGAAGCATCCTAAAGGTAGAGGATGAAGAGGCTACGGGTTAGGCACCCATGTTGGATCCTTGTGCATTTAATTTAATATTTATCATGAATCTTGGTCTTCCAAGAAAGGTGTGTGGGTTTTTTCAGGTGGTTTTGGCACCTCTTGTTTTAGTTTACCATTGCAGTTTTGCTTCCCACAAGTTCTATAAATTGGAGCCATGAGATGGTAGTTTCATCTTGTGTTATTTGCAAGTGTGTGGAAGCATACAAGTTGTAGATCAGCAAGGAATTGTATTATGGTCTATCTCTCTTGTGAAGATAAATAATATATTCACCCTTTTTTCTCATTTGGAGTTTTTCCCAAAAGGGTTCCTCCACATAAATCTAGTCTCATATTTGTTTGTTGGTTTTTCTATTATGGTGAATGTGCAATCACATACATATAATCTGATTTGGTAATCTTATTTATAGGTTTGAATTCACATACATAAGTTAATATTGCAACTTAGTTTCATCTTGTCTTCAACTTTTGGTATCAGAGCTAATAGTTATGTTTAAAAGGGGATGTCTTTCTCTTAAGTGTTGGAGCTTTTTTGGTTGCAATGGGAGATTTTGTTTTTGTGGTATATTATAGATTTGTGAAGAATATTGTATACCATGGCTTCTACATCTCATCAGGATATTGAAATTTTCAATGGATTAGTGGTTGTTGGTTTCACAAGTAAACCAGTTGCACGTTTGATGAATTTTGGAAAAATCTAGACAAGAAGGCACGAGGAACCATTCATTTGTGTCTTACGAATTCTATCATTTTGAATGTCTCCCCCAAATACATAGCATATAACTTTTGGAAAGGGATAGGTGATATATCAAACTAAAAGTTTTTCTAACAAGTTATATCTCAAAATACATTTATAAAATGAAAGATGGTGAATCTATTGCGGATCATTTAAATTCTTTTAATCTAATTATAAGTCAGCTTGAGTTCATAGATGTTAAAATCGAAGATGAAGATAAATGTATCTTGTTTCTTTTTTCTTTGCCTAAATCTTGGGAAAATCTAATTATTGTCATAAGTAGTGATAATGCAAAATCGAAGATAGACTCCATAATCTCCATATTTATTTCAGAGGAGATGAGGAGAAAGTCCATGAATGTTGGCTCCCAAGATGCCTTGCATGTGTAAGGTAGTTCCAAAGAGAAAGGGACTAAAGGGGATAATAAGAGGGATAAGTCTAAAGGATGTTCTTTAACCCCTAGAAAGAGCAAAGTAAAGCGTTGGAAATGTGGTAAAGAGGGCATGTGAAGAAGGGATGTAGGAATAAGAAAAAAAATGATTCTTCCATGGAAAATTATTTTGATGATTCTTATACTTTGTTTATTTAAACTTACACTATTAGTGATGATTCATGGCTTGTTCATTCAAGTTGTTCCTACCACATGACTCCTCACAAGGAGTGGTTTATTAATTATACTGAATATGATGGGGAGATGTTTTCCTTGGTGATAACAACACAAAGAGTATTGCTGGTAAGGGAAAGATAATTTGTGTTTTAGTGATGGGAGAATTAAAACACTTGATAATTTTTTATGTATTCCAAGACTTGCAAGAAATTTTTTTTAGTGTCTAAGTTCAATGATTCTGGAATGCATGTGATATTCGATAAGTTTGGTTGCAAGTTGGTAAGAGGGAGTTTGGTGATAGCTAAAGGATCTTGCATAGGGTACTTTTTCACCTATGTGACTTAGGTGAAAAAGTACTTAATACTATTCTAAAAAAAGTTGGTCAACAATATTTCTAATTATTTTGTTGGTAAAAATATATTTTGTGTTTGGTAAACAAAATAGATCATCATTTTCTAGTGGAACTAATAAGATAAAGAGATTATTAAAGATCATTGATTTAGATGCATGTGGACCAATGGATATTGACTCTTTGGGTAAATCTTGGTATTATGTCCCTTTCACCAATTATGTCTCAAGATACACTTGGATTTATTTTATGCATTCTAAATTTAAAAATTTCAATAAGTTTAAGGAATTTAAGGCCTTAGTTGAAAATAAAACAAATTATAAGATAAAAGTGTTGAGGTCTGACAATGGGGTTGAATACTATTCTAAAGAATTTGATGAATTTTGTAAGCATGCATGTATTGTTCAACAAAATACCACTCCTTATACTCCCCAATAAAATGGGGTAGCAAAAATAATGAGTTGATAGGTATAGCCCATCAAATTATTATTGTGTATTTAATTTGTTAAGTACTGACGATGAACCTAGATCTTTTAGGAAGGCTCTCTTTGGAGGAAAGTGAGTCTTGGTTGTAGGCCATGCAAGAGGATATGATGACTTTGGATAGTTGTGACACCTAGGATCTTGTTAGTTTTCCCTAAGGAATCCTATTGGTTACAATTGGGTGTTTAAAATAAATTTGGTATAGATGGTCGACTAGAGTGGTATAAGGCTAGATTAGTTTCTAAGGGCTAGTCCTAAAGAGAGGGAGTTGATTTTGGTAAAATTTTCTCTCCTATTACTTATTAAATTCTATTATATTCCTATAACTACTGCTTATGATTTTGAGATCGATCAAATGAATGCTAAAATTGCTTTCTGGCATGGGAATCTTGAGGAGAAAATTTATATGTGACAACCTAATGGTTTTATTATGAAAGGAAAAGAACAATTGGTTTGCATGTTGAAGAGACCTTTGTATGGTTTGAAATAGTCACCTAGGATTTGGTACCAGAATTTTGATACTTGTTAGTAGGTCAAAGGTCGGAACAAATCCTACCACAGGTTACCGCAAATGGTCCGCAAAGGATGAAAGAGACATCAGTTGTAACTAGGATACATGTCCCTTCATGGGAATGCAAATATATATACAATGTAAATAATATGCGAAGTAGATAAGGATAAGGATAGGTATATGGAAGATATATATATATATATACATGAATTTGAGTTCTATGTGTGTTAGAAATTTAATTTTAAATTAGTGTCAGAAAAACTCTTAGATAATTTTATGCACCAACTTTTATTAGGTTGGATGTAACAAAATTGATGACAAGTCAATATTCTAGTTGTCTATTGAATGTTATTGCATATTAGTTCTCACCTTGATATTATTTATATGTATTATTTTATTTTCAAATTGATCATGTAAATGTTGTAATGTGAGTGATGTTGTTAGAAACTAAATTGCTATTATATAAAGGACTCTAGCTAAATTGTGTAATGTCTAGATAGATCGTAAGTAAAATTAAATTATCAATTGATGTGTAAGCTTAAATAAATGTAATTATGAACATTCTTGTAGAAAACTTAGCAAGAAATTAGACGTATACAAAATAATTTAACTATTGAAGTTAGTACAATTAAACAATTGTTGAATTTGGGATAATACCACTATGTTTTAGATCAATTACTATATGTGATGTGGTTGATTGAATTTTTTTGAAATAAAATTCCTAAGTAAATATATTGTATACTCTTACATGTATGGTTGTCATGAATATAAATGATGTCATGATTATGAGAGTATGTGATGTGGATGTAGAGTGCAAGAAATGAACAGATCAATTACTATATGCGATGTGGTTGATTGAAATTTTTTGAAATGAAATTCCTAAGTAAATATATTGTATACTCTTACATGTATAGTTGTCATGAATATAAATGATGTCATGATTATGAGAGTATGTGATGTGGATGTAGAGTGCAAGAAATGAACACCTAGTTTACTTTGTAACACAATTTGAGTTGAGATGTGATATGTTTCATTTCAATAAAATGAGTGTTGTCAAAGTAGAGTGAAAAATATAGTTGTGTATCCCCAACCTAATGTTGTTTTGAGTTAACTATTTTTAGTGGTGGCCTCTCATATAGAATTACTTAATAATGCACACATTACTTTGGAACCCTTCATTTTAGTCAAATATATAAATATTAAATTAATAATAGATGGCGATCTCCTATTGGTAATTTAACTAATTTTGACCTTCCAATTTATTAGTAACCTTCTAGCATAGAGATGGCTCCTCCTCCTACGTATAGTTATCAAATTTCATATTTGTTATTTAGGTCATATTCAAAGTCATGATGCAAAAGTTCCTTAAAGGATACATGAGGGGAAATGGTCCTTGTTTCTATGATGTCTTGTCATTATCCTTGATGGTATCACCAATGAAGTAATATATGGGATTAGGGGAAAATAAGTTGTATTTTAGGATATGTACTTATTTATTATGGATATCACATATAGGTTGCCTTTAGTTTGATTTTTGAGAAAGGACTAGTGGTGTATCCAAATGTGGTAACCTATTAAACTTGTACTAATACCACATATTGTTACCAATACCTTTATTTTGGCACATGATAGTCACTCTTGATATTAGGTTTCAATGGGATAGATTTTGGGTGTGGTGGAGGAATGTGAGATGTTAATCCATTGAAGATAAACCCTAATATCTTTGTTTACCCTCATCAAGCATGCTAGTAATAGCATTTGTGGTAGAGAATCTTAGTTGTGATTCTTGTGGCACTGTTTCTAGCTTAACGAGATATTGTTGATCTACTATTGTATTTGGATGGATGTGGGAATTTCAATATTGTGATGGAATTTTTAGTTATATTGAACTTACATCGAGAAGCTACACCTGTAATACTTGGCTTGAGATGATGATATAATGGGTAATACTAGTGTAAAATCACGCGAATCAAAAGGGAAGGGCACTTAAATTAGACTTGGTATACTTGATGTTTGAAAAATATAAATCCATTTATTTTCTAGATATATTAAAAAGACTATCCATAAAATATATATCCCTTTAGAGTCATGAATAAACTATAAGAAAGGGCTAAAAAAATTTGGAGCGTGATCTAACCATCCTTAATTTAAAATATGTAAGCAATAATATTGTAAGGACAAATGGTATTAGCTTTCAACTAGTTCAAATACATAGGAAGTTCGAGTGGATGCTTAATGAGTTCTTTGGGTCCTAATTCCCTAAAGAAAGTGATCTTATTTATGATATCATTATTCCAATAATTTTGAAGGCTCTCTTGAGAAAGGTTCATATGACATAGGGGAATACCCAACATTTTTCTCATAAGCTCAACATTGATTTGACATATAAATGGATTCCCCTTATCTTTTAATGATCTATGAGAATTGGTTATAGTACCATTCAAAAGTATTAATAATCTCATTTCTATATTGGTTGATAACGATGAAGTACCTTGTCAAGATAGGGGTTCATGTTCAATAAACATTTTTATCTATATGCTTTGATATTAATATCTAAGTTGAACTATAATGATGATAACTAATTGTAAACCCGAAACTCTAAGCATGCTTAGTGGTGTAAACTAACCCTAAACCCTAGAAATATCAATCTACCTATTGATCGATATATCAATTCATCTATTAATAAATAAAGATCAATTGATATTTTGAGGGTTTTGATTGTATCATAAATTAAATTAAATCAACTCTAGGTTTTAAAACCCTAATATTTAAATTTATGCTTTATAGATTATAGTTTAAAGGTCCTTAGGTTTATAATAGATATTAAGGTTTCTATTTTTAGTTAACGTTGTTTAGTTAAGGGTTTTGAATTTTAAAACTAAATTAAATTTAGAGATTAAAATTTTATTAAAAAAAAGCATAAAAACATGTAAACATTAAAGCCACCTACCTAGGAATGCAACAAAATGTCTCTTATAGAGGGTGGAGGTGAAAAAATGTTTTGTTAAGGTTGTTTGATTTGTGTACCCGTTTTGAAGTCCTTTTCCTAGTCTTCCTCACCATGTGAACTGAGAAGAAAATCAACTCGCATGAAGGAAAAATAATTAATAACTTTATGAAACAAATACCCATTTTCAAATGAGTACCCATTTAGTAACAAGATCCCAAGCCTTAACAAGTACTCATTCCATTAGGATCTTGTTCCTAAATAGGTACCTATTTTTTTACAAAATAGGTATCCATTCCCATTGGTGTTTTTCCTCTATGCAACACTTCCACTAAAAGTTGACTCACTATGTTGCTTTTACTCATATATTCCTCTACCTTTGAGTTGTGACTCTCAAATTCTATGGATCTTCCTTCTTGCATTGGTATAACTCTTATACCATGTCCAAAGGCATCACACTTAACAATGAATGGCTTAGAAATTTTGGGTAGCTAAAACTAGATTTGTGCATTCCTTTAACTTATAAAATGCTCAGGTGGTTGCCTCATTCCACTAAAAGAATCCTTCTTCAATAAATTTTTGAGGGTTGATTCTATGCCACCACAATTCTTTATAATTTTCCAAATTTTATAATAAGGCCCTTAGAAACCCATAGGTCTTTGAGTTTCTAGGCATTTTACATTCTACTATGGTCTTGATCTTGTGAGGGTCCACCTTGACTCCATCATGTGAAGCAATATGACCTAGGTAAATTCCACTTATTTGACTCCAAACACACACTTGAATGGCTTGGTATAAATTTGACATTATTTAAGAATGCCCAAAACTTGATTCCCATGCTCCAATTATTCCTTCCAAGTTTTAATGTATATTAGTATATTATAAAAAAACATCAAATCAAATTTATGTGTAAATGGATTGAAGATATAGTTCATAACTTTAAAATATAGATAGTATTTGTGGGGCTAAAGGGCATACTGGCTATCATGGGTTTAGAAATTTGTTTTATGTACATCCTCATCTCTAATTCCCATTTAATAATAAGTATAATCTAGTTTGTAAAATAAATAGAACCATTAAGCTCATATAAAAAGTATAAATTAATAGAATTTGAAACTTATCTTTTTATGGTGTACTTGTTGAGCTCTCTATAATCATAACACATCCACTAGGTGTCATATTTCTTGCCCACCATTGCTATTGGAGAAGAGTAAGCACTTTGACTATGCTTTATAATACTTGCCTCTAACATATCTTGTGTCACCTTCTCAATCTCGCTTATATGTACATATGATTACTGATAGGGCTTGATGTGAGGTGGTTTACTCCCTAGTACCAATTGAATATCATATTCATGATCTATTTTATTGGGTAATTCTTTAGCATATCTCCAAGAGTGATTATCTATAGCTACTTGTAGATCTCGTAGTGTACCTGAACATTTGACTAGTGAGCTTCTAATAAAAATAGTTGGGCCATAATCCCATTGCACCCTTATTAACTATATTTTGTATTTGATGAAAAATTACTATCTATAGACACTTTGGATGCAAACCTCTTATTTATATTCCCTTTCCCGTTAAGTGAAAATAGATGAATAACTCCTAGAAGTTCATCTCAATTGGTGTTAATGTTGTAAACCACTAGAATCCCAACATGAAATCTATTTCCCCCATATAGATTGAAAACACAAGGCAATCAAGTCTATGCTCTCCCACAAATATTTTAATGCTATGAAATTTCCCTAAAATAATTATAATACCTTCATCTACAATCATGACCTAAAATTTTGGAGTTGGATAGGTAAAACAATTTAGACTAGCAACTGACTTCTTGTTGATGAAATTGTGAGTGCTTCCTAAGTTTGTCCACATTATTACTCTCTTTCTTCAAGAAACCAACTACCTTAAGAGTTTGTTGGGTGCTTTAATGTGAGAAAGTGCATGATAAGAAATGGTTGGCTCGATATCTCCTAATTACTCATTTGACTCATTTCCAAACTCTAGTATTTCTTCATCTTCTTCATCACTCAATTGTTCAATGTAGGACAATTTATTTTGAGAAAAATTATCCTTTATTTTATTTACTATCATAACCAAAACATAACCCTTTCCCCCCCTTTTCCTCAATTTGTTGAGGATTCAATATATTGAGTTGAGGGAATGGTTGTGCTAAAAGATCTCTCTTGTGCCATTTAACCCCTACCTTCTAGGAGTTAAAAAAGTTATCCTCTCCTCTACATACTAGGATGAAAGAATTGGATTTGAAGTAAGTCTAAAATTGTATATCTCATGTTTGATGTGATCCTCGAGCCCACCAAGAAACAAGTCATTCAAGTTCCCTTATGTAATTACCTTTTCTTGCAAAGGAAGGTTCTAGAATTATTGAATATAATGCATGACTAATATTTTTTCTTGTAGTTTAGCTAACTAGTTGAAGTAGTTGTTTGAAACACTATTATAGTGTAATTGTGGTCCTTCGTAAAAATTATCTATTTGATTGGTGTGCCACACAATAATGGGTTACACTTTTGGGACATCCTGATTTTTGCCTAAATCACATATTTTTAGAAAATACAATGATTTATGACTTCAAAGGTTCCATTTAAATTATTTTAATTAAAGAGGGATTGATCAAACCCCCTTAGATCAAACCCCCTTGGATAGAACCTTGTTAGATTTAAACCATACCTATAATCGAGTCTCCTCTACACCTATCAAAATGCTGATAAAAAACCACTTTTGATTTACCTTTTGGGTGATCAAATGAATTCATTTAAAATTTATGCTTTGTAAGCCTATAGCCCTTATTATAAGCTTCCTAAAAAGTATAATTTTAAATATGTTTAATTTGATTATTATATTTATTTTTTATTTCTTGTGAATGTAGGATTTTCAATGAACATGAAGTTCTTTATATCACACATACGAAAAAATAAAAAAATAGGGAAAAAAATTTCTAAAAAATACATGTGCCCTATGTATTGATGTCCTTATTCCAACAAAAAATGAATAAGTTAATTAAAATCAATACAAAAAAATTTATGCGTGCTGAAGTACACCTTTGTCCAAATTATAATTACGCTGACTTGGAAAATTAATTAAAAAATATATATGTAACAAAAAATTATGAAAAAATATCCATCCCCTAGATATTTGTTTGAAAATTTTGTATTTTAAAAATCATAATTGTATCCTATCTATAAAAAAAGTTATGTGTGTCGAAGTAAACATCACTTTTTAAAAATGTTGATTAGTAGGAAAAATAAGTTATTAAAAATTACATAAAATGATTCACAATTTATTTTTTAATTTTAAAAAATATATAATTAGAATCTACACAAAATATCTAACAAATAACTAGTTTGATTCATCTTCAAAACCTTAATGGTTTAGCTACTATAGGTGTAAGGAAGTGAATGTCTGGTGAAAAATCTTGATTTTAATGTCAAGTTTGGCCAAAAATTGTAACCCATTATTGTGGGATCACCCTTGCTAGAGGCTTTTCTTCCTTTAAGCAATAGCCATTGGTACTAAATGAATGGCTTTAGTTCTAGATATAAGGAAACAATTGTCACTTTTTTCCCACAAGGAATTTGATGCACATAAAAAAATCCATTTAATTTATCTAAGTTACCAAATCTTTGTCATATAACCTTTTCATATCCACCTTTGGTTGTAGGTTTTGAAACCGTACACAAGTGCTAACTTTTGGATTTATTATATTTAGTGTAGATGATTCACATTGATTGATTGTCACATCTAGTTGTGAGTTCGATTGATTCTTGATATAATCATTGATAACTAACAACGTGTTATTGATGGTAGATATGTATCCTTGTACATTAGCCATTTTTTCCTACATGATAGCCAACTTTCCTTATAAGTTGTGCACACATATCCTCTTCCTTCTTTCCCACTTCATCATCTAATGGAGATGGAGTTATAATTGAGGCCTCATCCAATCTAAAATCCAAGTTTGTATTCTCTTTTTCATGACTCTTTCTTGGTGTGTTGAATTCTCGCCCTACCTCTGGTTTATGTTCTTGCCATGTTGAGGCTTGATAGTGCAAAATATAATTTTATTGTTGACTAAACCTTGATCAAATAATTTCAAATATTTTTCAACCACAAAATTGAATGTTTAAAGAGTGGACTCCTAATGATTTTTTTTCAAGCTTTCCAAAAATATAAACAAATTTCAAAAATTAGAAACTGCAAAGTGAATTTATGAAAAAGCCTAAAATTAAATTAACTTACTCAATATAAATAAATATGATTCAAAACAATATTGCATGTGAATCAATGTGTGACCTTGCTCAACCCTCCATAGTTTAGAAAAATATTGTTATTTACAATCTTGGGAGTGAAATTGTTAGAAACCCTAATTCCATAATGGATCCTTCAAATATGCTCCAAATGACCTCAAATCTATATTTTAGTAGCTTCCATATGTTCTTGATAAATCCTCCAAAAATAAAGAAACAATTCACCAATCTGAGAGAAATATGCATCCACAATTCAACTTTTTGAGTAAAAAAATTGCCTTTTTTCTTACCTTTTGGATGCAAATATTATGCTTTGATACCATTTGTAATGAAATAAATTACACAAGAGATGAATAATATAGGAAATATTCTACAAATACTTAATAATAGTTAATAATAATAAGTCTCTTTGAGATGCCAGACCTCTAAAAGTCTTCAATAAGAAGATAATTCACAATATGATGATCATAAACAAACCACTAGCTTTTATATATACCATACTTATGCCTTGGATGCTGCCTAGACTAGCTTAACTAACTATATAAGACTATAAATGATTATATAATGTACTTTGTCTCAAGTCAATTACACATCTTTATACAATTAATAAGTTAACATAATGGTGGGTGTGTGTGTGTGTGTAAGTGTATTATATGCATGTATATAATATCTACAATATGTATATCTCCACAATACATATATGTGTACATTCATAAACACATATGTGTGAATGCATATACATATATATGTATGTATACAAATTTGTGTACACATGTATAATAAATCTACTTGTACATATGTGTACATATAATATGTATACACCATATATGCACATAAGAGTAGGTATTGATGTATACATGTATGTGTAGATATACATAATACATATATGTGTACACGCATTTCTATTTCATCTACACATACATGTATGCATAATGTGCATATATGTACATTTGTGTATACATATTGTTACCTTGTATGTGTATATGCACATACAATACATATAGACGCGTACTATAAATACAAATACAATATAATATGAATTATATATATATATATAGGTATACATACATATACCTATATATATACACACAAACACACACACACACATATATACACATGTAGGTATACACACACACACACACACACACACACACACACATATATATATATCAATGATGTGTCTTGCTGCAAAAAAATGTCGATAACAAAAGGGTAATATATATATATATATAACAATGATGCGTCTTGTTGCAAAAAAATGTTGGCAAAACCTTCATAATCTAATCTTTGAGATCAACTGTGATTGGAAAATTTAAAAGTTATGTTTGTAGGAATGACCTTTGAAATGTCAAAATTAATAAGAATGTGCACAAAGGTTATGGTGTGAAATTTGTGTTGTCATGGTTAGCCATCAAGAAAATGCCAAGAGTGTTTCTAATAGCCTCAAAACATGCATCAAACCAAAATTAGCGTGGAAGGTTTGAAAGATGGAACTACACTAGTTTAACCCTGAAAGACTTGATAAAAGAATTAAATTAAAGATGTCATGTCTTGAATCTGACTAGAGATCCAATATTTTCAATAGAGAATAGCATTCCAAGCTTGCTCACAATCAAAAACAACAATAAAGAGACCACAGGCACAAGGATAAATCTCAGAGTTTACCTTTCAAAATGATTGCCAAGCATCAATGATCCGTTTGTGTAGGGCTAGAAGAGAGAGCCACAGGCCATTGAATCAACTGATCAAACCATGTGATGCGAAGAAAGCTTCAGTTTCTAAAACTTAATTTTTTATCCCTTCCTCGAAGACAAGTACGAGAGATTTGGAATTATAGTTAATGGGTTTGCTTTTCCCCATGCGAGAGATTCAAGGTAACTCGTGAAAGTGGGAGGGGAGCAGTCCGATCTGAGTCTGTCGCATCTTGTTCGAAGCTAGGGTGCGTGAGAGGGTATGGTTTTGAATGTGAATCATGAGCAAAAGGCCCAGGATCCAGAGTAGGGCACGAGATAACACGCGATTCATTCTTGTCGCGGAAGATGTAGCCCTTGTATTTTGTAATTTTGAGGGAGCGAAAATAATTGAAGCTATCGAAAGGGGGATTGTCCTTAGAGAGCCGAGAAAGTCGGTTTGCTGAAGTCTTGAGCGCAGGCGATTTCTACAGAGCGAGAGGGTTTAGCAAGGCAGAAGGGTTTGGCAATGAAATCCTTAGGATTCCTTTATATATGCATATGTACATATACGCAGACGTACATATATTTAATATATATATATTAATTATATATCAATTTTTATTTATATGTATATAGATATAAATATAAGTAAAAATATTTATATATAATTAATGTATAGATTCATTGATTATATGTATGTATATATTAGCACTTGTATTTAAAGAAGGTTCAAGGATTACGTCAATAGAAAATTATATTTATGTTAATATGTTAGAGTAGTGTTTGTGTAATTAATATATCTATAATATTAATTAAATATATGAAAATAATTATTAATAAATAATATAAATGAAGTTGCAAAGATAAAGATCACCACAAATATTTATTTAATATTATTAATAATGATTAATATTAATAATCAAATTAAATAGTAACATGAATAACAAGTATTAAATAATAATAGTTCTACTAGCAATGATTAACAATTTTAATAATAACATATTAAAAAAAACCCATTATATAAATTGCATTTGCTTGAAAGTTTCCAAGGCCTCTTTAATAATAATAGTTTTAAAATTATATAAATTGTATTTGCTTGAAAGTTTCAAAGGCCTCTTTAACAAACCCATTATGTGTAAATCTTGTAATTATTGCAATCCATGAGACCACTCTCGTCGAGGCATTTTGTCAAATAGTTCATGTGCCTTGCATATACCTCCACATTTTGCATACATGTCTATCAGGGCATTCACCACTAATACATCTGACAATAATCCACTTTTGATAATGCTTAATGGATATTCATACCCTATTCTAAAGCTCCAATTTTGGCACAGGCTAAGAGGATGCAAGAAAAGGTTGTGGAGTTTGGCTTAAGATCTGTTGATTGCATTTCCTCAAATATGGCAAAGGCCTTTTCAAAAAATCCATTTTGTGCATACCTTGAAACCATGGCATTCCACAAAACGACATCTGGTCAAGGCATTTCTTTGAAAAGCCTTGAAGCCTCATCAAGAACACTATTTTGTGCATATCTTGCAATCATCACATTCCACAAGATCACATCTAGTTGAGGTATTTTGTCAAACTATTCATGAGCTTTAGATATGTTTGCACATTTTGAGTACATGTCTAGCAAGGCATTGGCAACAACAACATCAAAAAGAAATCCCTTTTAGATGATGCTTTGATGGATGTGAATACCCAATTCCAAAGCTTGTATTTTGGCACAGGCTGGGAGAATGGTGGCAAAGGTGATTTGATCAGGTGAAACATGTGGTAACTGCATATGGTGAAATAACATTAATGTTTCATGAGGATCTCCATTTCTTCGGTACGTTGCAATCATCACATTTCATGAGAAGTTGTCTCATTCTCCTCCTCTCATGTCATCAAAAATTTTGTGAGCTGTCACCAAACTCCCACAATTGACATACATGTTGATAAGCGTATTTTGGATAAAAGTGCGAGTGGCAAATGCAAATCCCCTGCGATGATGAATGAATGAATTTGTTTACGTTTTGAATGCACATTATTACCAACCTAGGGTTACACTAAATGAGGATTTGTATGAGCTTCTATTGGAAGACTGTGTGTTGCGGGCAGATTGTGTAGCGTTACAAGTTTGGGCTCAAACTACATTCACAATATATATAGTCTATCAGCTAATGAAATAGTGCATGTAAATTTCCTTTTAATCTTTATGCTTTTTTACTTCGATTATAATTAGTTTCGCGACACGTGTACATTGCACGACAACCAGTAAACAACTATTGGGAAATGGTTTCACAATAACCTATTTACGACATGAGACAAGTTTCGACTCAAACTGCATTCACAATATATATATAGCTTATCAACTAAAAGTAAAATAATTCTTTAATAAAAGATAAAAGTAGATATTATTTAAGAAAACAATTTTTTTTTAATAAATATTAATTAAAATAAATAAATAATATTCATATGTTTTTCCTTATTTATTGTTTATTTATGTTTTCATATAAGTACATAGATACTAAAAATGATATTTATAAAAAATATTGTAAAAAAATATTTCTTTACACTAATTTAAGAATAGAATGCAAGCAATTAGATTGATTCATAAGACCTACATCTATCTAATAAATGCTAATAAAAGTAATTTAGATATACCTATCTATCTTATGTAACAAATTCAAAATAAATATTCTAAAACTTCAATTATTTTTGAAATACAAATATTTAAAATACCTACATGAACAATACAAAAATATCTTAAATTCAAAATATGCAATTGATAGCTCTATTATCTTAGATGTAAGATATCTTCTACATCTATTTAGAATTTTCATATTGAAAAAATCTAAAATTAAAATTTATATTATTTTTTATTGTGAAACATCAACTCTTTTGACATGCATGTTACTTAAATTTTCTATTAAATAAAATAGAATATTTATTTTTTCCAAAACTTAAAATAAAAAGAATTATTATTATAGATCTTTTTCCAAAACTTAAAATAGAAGATTTATTATTATTTTCAAAATTAAAAATACAAAATTAACAAGACCAAAAGCAACACTTTAATTTAGTTAGACTAAATGAAGTCTACATGAAAATTAACGTATATTTAGAAAAAGTGTAGGAAAATGTCTCGGAGTTGCTTGAAAGAAGAGTAACATACCAAAAACAAGTGGAAAAAAGAACACGAGGAATCTGATAATATGTTTGGTGCTAACTCAAAAACATCACTAGCTTATAAAACAAGGGAAACTGGTGGCATGGGAAGGGATCCCTATTTAATACTCCTCAACATATTATTCTTAAGGTAAGGTCTTATGGAGGGGATATTCCTTAAAAATCTCAGTGTATGTTGTTTAGCTTTTTTAGGAATATTTTAAAGTTCTTGGTCCCATGGATCTAATCTTGTAATTCTATTTAAAATTTTAAACTCCAAAATCTAAGAAATGAACTATAGTGCTTTGATAAAAAAATTATAAATAAATGAAAATTCTCTCATTATTATTTTCTAATAAGAATTTAAAATTTTAGATGAGAGACAAATGGCATAAAAAACTCCTAAGCTATACAGGCAATTTCTAGCCCCACCCCAATTTCACCAACTGAAATATTCATTCCTAAAAGGAAGGGGCTCATATTTTTGTGGAAAAGAGTCCAATTAATCCCATAGCACGATTTTTTTTTCCCATGGAACCTCCTACTCATTTTTTTTTCCCACAGAAAATTCTCTCATTTTTTTTCCCATAGAACCTCCTGCTCCATGAAAATAGAAGCCCAAGTCCCCCATGAGACCATACAATTATAGATCGAGAATTCTCCCTAACATGGTCCCCCTCACCTCCTCGGCCCTGACCAGTAATAACACAGCTGCCAACCTCCAATCAATGATCAACAGTGAGTCCCTACTACTGTGGAGTGAGTGCGGTGTCAGACGATATTTCTAGCGGTGCACTCCAATCCCCACCGAAGTAGCATGTGCGAACTATAGTTAAAAGTCTTCTAGCGGTGCACTCGGGTCCCATAGGCCTTCTTTTGGTCTCATGGATGTTAAAATTCTTCTATTCTATTCTATTCTATAGTTGTTTAGTTTGTGTGTAATTAAGAGAGGAGGAAGGCAGGAGAGCTATAAAAACACACACCCAACGAATGCATGAAAAGAATTGATCTGCAATTTGTGTTCTAGTCGGCTTTGAGCTCTATAAAAGTTGATATGGTGAACTGCAAGTGCTTTGCATTGCTCGTGATGATGATGGTTGTGGCGGACGGGTTGACGTCAACGCAGGCACAGTTGACTTGCACCCAGTCATTTATGGTGAATAACAACAACAAATTGTTGAGCAACTATCAGACGCTGAAGCAGCTAAACGCGAATTTTGCATGGACATGTGTACATTGGCCCGACTTAACCGACACACTCTAAGGGTACACTCCCTTAGGTGTCCGGGGCCATGTGGGGCCCTCTTAACCTAATCTTTCCTATTTGCATTTTCTTAGCGCCTTTTCAAATCACTGTTTCCGTAGCATTTGACCATTACAGTTTATAGTTGGCATTTTTGTTCCATAGCTGTTCGCATCATGGTTTGGTTGGTCATTGGACTGGGCGATTTACGTTTAATCCCACATTCATTTCATTTCTACATACGAGTGAGTGTATTTTATATTAAGAAGAGTGTGTACTACTTTTACCTATTAAAAATAAAAAAGATTTTTTCTTTTATTCTTACATATTAAGTAATAATATTTTTCTTAGGAGATTTATAACTTATTTATAATTTTAATAATTTCTATTTAATGTTAGTTATTTTTAATATTTAATATATTAATGTTTTAATAACTATAAAATATATATTTAATGTTATTAAATTTAATTATTTATTTTCATGAAAATTTGTTGTTTATTATATTTTATTTAAATAAAATAAATTTGTTTTTTATAAAGAGATCGACATTAAAATTAAATAAATTAAATGTCAAGTTTATCTTAAATTTAATGTTACAAATATGTTATTTGAGATGTAGATGTTAGATTATTTGAAGTGTTGGGGATTTGAAATTTGATTCTACAATAGTTTTCAATGAAATGATTTCTTATCACCCCATGACTATAATTGTTTATTCTTGCTTGATAAATATTGGACACTCTAAACAAAATTAGAAAGTAAATAGTTTAAGGATTGTTTTTACATTCCAATTAGAAATTTGGTTTAAATATGGAAAAAGAAAAAGGCAATGGTGGATCAAAAGGATAGCAAGAGAATATTCTCTCATAAAAATAAATTATAATGTCAAATATTTGTACACATAAAATCTAGTTCCTTTTATGTCACATATGAATATTTATGATTGTTTGAAAAAAAAAGATTATAAAAAAAATCCAAAAACTTGGTATTTGTTAACGGTAAGTGGTTAAATGATGATTTAGTACTTAAACATTTAAATAATGAACTTCTATTAGTGTAGGAAATGAGATATTTATATTTTAAGAATTTTATACTTTTTAGAAAAAAGTGTAGGAAAGTGTTTAGTTTGCGTGTAATTAAGAGAGGAGGAAGGCAGGAGAGCTATAAAAACACACACCCAATGAATGCATGAAAAGAATTGATCCGCAATTTGTGTTCCGGTCGACTTTGAGCTCTATAAAAGCTGATATGGCGAACTGCAAGTGCTTTGCGTTGCTCGTGATGATGATGGTTGTGGCAGGCGGGTTGACGTCGGCGCAGGCACAATTGACTTGCACCCAGTCATTTATGGTTGAATAACACCAACAAATTGTTGAGCAGCTATCAGACGCTGAAGCAGCTGAGCGCAAATTATGCATGGACATGTGTACATTGCGTGGCAACCGATAAATAACTATCAAAAAATGGTTTCACGATACCCTGTTTACCGCGTGAGACAGGTTTAGCTAAAATTTCATTCACAATATACATAGTCCATTGGCTAATGAATATATACAAATATATACATCTATATATATATATATATTTTTTCATTGATTGTATGTATATATATATACATATACACATATATACATGTACATATACATTTATATATATACATATATTTAAATGTTTCCCATATGTGTATATATATGCATATATACATAGAAGTAGAATATATAATTAATTTATATATCTATTATGTTAGAATCTAAAAAGATGAATAACCCAAAAAAATTGTGCAAATGAATAGATACTAGCAATTGCACCTTGGTGTGCAATGGGTACGCCGAAGAGGTGAGGAAGGTCATTTTGGAAAAAAAAAGTCTAATTTTTGGGTATATTTGTGCAGTGAATGTATTAATGGAGAAGTGATATGCTTCCATTTACAAGGACCCAAACTTTAAATAGAACCTTTGAATTAGGAAAATAATCAAGCTCGTTTACAATTAATATCTACATGTATGGGTCTATTTTGTTTGGCATTGCTATTTTGTCATTATAACATTCCCTTGTTAGGTCTGTTAGTGTGTTGTGTGGTCTGAATAATTTCCACCTCTTTATTTGAACTTTTGTTGGATGGTGTTGCTGACTACATAACATTTGACAGTTAAATTAATCAAAATTAATGTCACATATAGCCATTGTAGCCATTGAAAGATAAAACAAGGCTTTTCCATGGCACTTCATTTATTGCTGCCATTTTTTCTTAATCACTGTGAATGGTGTGTGAGTGATTAGTTGTCAGTTTACACTCAAATTCATGAATTAGCAAGATTCATAGTTTACAAGTGTGGTTATAGTAATGCCATTTTTAAAATAAAATGTATGTGCACATTTGCACATATAAAATAGAATATGTTGTTCTTTGAAAGACCCCAGTCATTTCTCATTCACCCATTTGGAGTAATATTTGGCATGCATGTATCTACAACAAGTTGTCTCATTTGAGTGAATACTTAATATGTATTGTCTAGCTATTTGTGAAGAAGAATATAAATGATTTATCTTCTTCTTACAATTTTGTCGCCATATTCGATTGTGAAAGAAAAACATTGCATAAATAAATCATTTATTTATAGATCTAAACAAGAAAGAATTTAAAACCCAATATATATTGTGTACAACACCAATAGAAACATTTAAGCCAAAAAATAAATTACATCCTATACATTCTCATGTAAAGAAAATAACAATAATCTCACATCCAACAATTTTATTAATGAATTTTTCTTTATGATAGATGCATGAAATACAAGTAGTCATGTTGAAATATGATCCATGCAACTCGAGATTTGATTTGATACATATAATCCTTAAAGATGATACACATAAGTAGTATTAATTTTCCAAATCTAGTTTACATAGATGTCTTTATTAGGTGTGATTTACTTATTCCAACAATTCCTTGAGCAATTAATTTTAGAGGAGGTTGGAAAGTATCAACATTTAGGTGTGACAAAACTATATCAAATGCTTTTTGTTGTTGGACAGATAGCTCATGTTGGGTAGGGCGAGTGGTAAGATGGTAGATTTGAAATGTTGGACGGTTGGATTCTATGAATGTTGTTGCAAAGACTTGGTGGTGTGGATTGATTTGGGAAGATCCCCAATCATGGTGCAAGTCAATGTCACAGTGACCAAGCATGTCTAGTTCATCAAAGTGGAGGGGAAGGCATGGGTATAGGTGAGAATAGTTTCCATTCAGATGGGTTGTTATCATCTTCTTGATCAGAAGAGGTGGGAATCAATATCTTCAGGAGCTTCTATTAGTGTGTGTAGCACATGCCAAGAAGATCAATCATGGTGCAAGTCAATGTCACAGTGACCAAGCATGTCTAGTTCATCAAAGTGGAGGGGAAGGCATGGGTATAGGTGAGAATAGTTTCCATTCTGATGGGTTGTTATCATCTTCTTGATCAGAAGAGATGCTGGAATCAATATCTTCAGGAGCTTTTATTAGTGTGTGTAGCACATGCCAAGAATGATAATTACATGCAAAAATATCCTCTATAATTTGAGCGGATGATGAACCAAAATCATTGTGAATGCTGTGAAATGGCTTGTATAGTAGTAGTTCACTCCAACAAAAAGCTTCAAATTTTTTGTCGTCTTTTGTGGGGATGGTTATGAAGCATGGGGAGAAACACACAATGCCATGTATGGAGTGCTCTTTCCATTGGCTATGCTTTCGAGATGGTTTGAAAGTCCATTTTCTATTAGCATCAACATCAATTAATCTTAAATTAGCAATCAATAAGCAAACTTATTGTCAAGCGCAATTTGAGTATATTCTCTAACATAGTTACTTATTGATTTACATCAAGCTTCATCAACAATCCATAATCAACTCAGTCACCTTTGTCACCTTCATTACCACCTCACATTGACATGAATTGTGACATTTTATCATTTTTACTTTTAAATCTTGCATGACAAGCCTTATAATACTCCTTGACACCACCATTAATTTGTCTTAATTATTATTAGATAGATATATATTGATCCATTTTTAAAACATAATTACAAAACTTACGATGATATCTCAACCGTAAACAACATAACTTTTACAACAATGATCTAACAAACCATAATTTCAAATTTTAGTTATCTCAAACTTCTAATAAACTAATACTAATTTATACTTAAGTAAATATTTATATAATTAAATTTAATATGATTCTAATGATATTTTTTTTATTTACCTTTAGTTTAAATAATATTTTATTTTTCCTATCAACCTTTTAGGTGGCTTTATTTACCAATTTCGTTATATAATCAATATGAAATGGTTTTTATTAGTCTACCATAATCATAATACTAGGCTAATAACCTCAGGTAATTAAATTAGATATTATTATCATTATTTAAACACATTCTACAATGCATACGACCTACCCCCTACATGTATTAAAGTTTAAAATTTTGGAGAAGTCAAGCCAAGTGAGGTAGTGTAAGCAAATGTGTTTGTCGGCTCCAGATCTTAGTTTTTCATCAAAAATTCAACATGAACACAATGACTAAAATGTCACGCAGATATTTTTCATGAGGGTAACAGATAAACAGACATGAAGAAACAGTTAAATGTGCAAGGGGGGCATCATCAATGCCAACGGTTTTTTACCAAATATTAAATGCTCTGTAGTATTATTTAAATTTGGCGAGTAAATTCCAAATCCACGAGGGCTTTGAGTTGTTTGGTCACGAGTCACCACTGCATCTAAAATAGTGCCAAACTGTTGATATTCAGAACCTGTAGCAGCTAAATCTGGAGGCTAAAAATTTGTTAGTGGGGATGGGCCTCAAACCACGTGCATTTATATCGAAAAGGCCAACATAGATACTCGGCAAAGCAAGAGAAAGAAACATTAATCACTCACATAATTACGCCCGCCGACAAACATAGATGTAGCAGAAACATTCACGTACTTTACAGTGGCAAATATTAAATGGGTGAGATTTATTAAACCATATTGCATTGCTTGAAATCATCTTCTAACCGTTGATTTCATTAATCAGGTGGGCTATTTTGAAATAGGATATGCCTTCGGCGTAATTAAATTATGAATGTAAATGATACAATATCAAAATAATAACACAGAGTTAGTCTTTAAGAGAAATGAAAGTGCTCGTAAAGAAAAATAGCATTAGGAGAAATCAAAAGAAAACAGTTACATAATACAATGAGAAAGACAAGCTAAGAGGTGAGTATATATAGAATATGAGAGGGGGGAGAGGTAGAAAACACAATCAATGGGAAGAGTCTGCCAAAATAGTCTAAAATAGGCAAGTGTAACTCCCATGGAAGATGTCAACACTTTGCACCCACTTATACTAATACTCACATTATTAATCCTAAGCAAGCCTAATTAAAAGTGTAGGAAAAATCTACAAATAAAATAACCAACTAGGAAAATAAAAGCCTACAATAACACCTCCCCTTAAGCATGTTTCGGTGGGTGAAAAGGTGGGTCCCAACAAATGAAGCCTGATAAGGTACTTGTGTACAAAGATATCCACCCCTCAAAGAGAAGAAGCCCCCCACAAAAATGAAGTATGCCACCCATGAGAGAGAAAGGAAAAGATGGAAGAACTAAGAAGGCCTCCCAAAGAGGACACCAACCACACCCAAGCAAAGCTTGTAAATGAATAAACTTGCTCCTAGCAAAGGACTTGGTAAAGATATTTGTGATCTTCTTTAATGTTTGGCAATATTGAAAATCAATGATGTGATCATCAATCAAATCCCAGAATGTAGTGCATATAGATATAAATGTGTTTGGTCCTCTAATGGTGGTTCATTGCATAACGAATCCCATAATAGTGAGTACCTTGAATATAGTGGAGAATCTGCTTAGTTGCTTTCCGATACAACTCATGTGGCGGTTGATCCCACAATAGTGGTTTACAATTTTTGGTCAAATTGGACATTGAAATTATTATTTTTAACTAAATCTTCAAATTCGAGCACCTTTAGCGGCTAAACCGTGAGGAATTTGAAGATGATGCAAAATAGAGTCTCGTCACATTTTTTTTGTAGATTCTAAAAATATTTTTTTCAAAAATTTTGGAATCAGATTGCACTTCTTTTTCCATCTCCCACGAAAACTAGTTTTTTTCAAAAAACAACATTTTTTAAAAGTGACGCACACCATATAACACATATATTTGTTTCCATGAAAGATAAAATTCTAATTCTTTCAATTTTAGATTTTTAACTCCGATATCTAGTGCTTCCACTTGGTTAGATAGTTTTTTATTGAATTTTTTTCTTTAATCAAGTTTTGAAGTCAAACCAATTACAATTCAAACATAGCGCAACTGTATAACGCGTAACTTTTTTTGTATATATCGAAATTCATTTATTTTTTTTGTTGGATCCAGGACTTCAATATCTGGTGCACTCATATTTTTCAAACTTTTTTTTTTTATAATCTACTATTTTTCCACATGTGCAGAATAGAGACCTTTATTCTCGGTGAAGAACCTATGTTTAATAAAACTAAAAAAACAAATACATAATAAAATCAAAACATATAAAAATTATATTCATTGGATAGCTCATTCCGAGGACTATCTGATTCCAGAAGGGTTTATAAAGACTTCTCCATTTTCATCCTCAACTCGAGCTCTGAAGCGTAAAAAATAGACTTTTTTGTGTCTCAGGAGGGGGATGAGGGGCAAGGGGGGTTCGAATGAACCCCTAGGGGTTCCAATGAACCTCTTCAAGGGGGTTCGCTCGAACGCCCTTTGCTATGCATTTGTTTTATTTTTTGGCGGCCAAAATTTAAACGGGTTCGCTCGAACACTAGTTTGAACGAACCCCTAATGCGTTCAATCGAACCAGTAGGTTCGTACGAACCCCCAAAATCACTTTTTTTGCTTTGGGGTTATTTTTTGTTAGTTTTCCTTCCTCACTTGAATTGTAAACCACTATTGTGGCTTCACCCTGGCACCTGCATGAATCAAGAGACCATGCCTATAGCATATAAAATCTCAAATCTCGTGCTATTTAGGTATATGAGACTACCAACAAGTTGTCAATACAAAGTACCATCAACCAAAGTTGAAGGACACTTAGCCTTAAGTTTGACCCCATAACAAAAATAAAGTTCGTGTAGGCTTACAATCAACCATGTAAAATTTGGAGAGAATATCGAGTGCATACTTAGGTTGTGTGAAGAAGATACATGAATAAGATTAAGTGATCTCAATCCCCAAGAAGTAGTGTAATAGGCCCAGTTTTGACTTAAAAATTGATCATGGAGGGCAATTTTCACTACTTGAATTGTGGGTGAGTGACTCCTCCTAATCCACAAATCATCAACATAGAGAACTAGGAATGTGTGACTATCATCCTACTACAACATTTAAACAAGTAGATCATAATGACATTGAGTGAGCACAACTGTTATAATGAAGGAGCCCATCTTGGTATACCACGCCTAAGAGGCCTATTTGAGGCCATAATGAGACTTACAAAGATGAAAACAAGGGAAGGATCTTGAATGAACCCTGTGGCTAAGTTCCATGTATATCTCCTCTTGAAGGTCACCATGAAGAAAAACACTCTTTAAATCTATTTGATGAGCTTCCCATATGTGGGTTTCAACAATAACAAAGACAAATAATATGTAATTAATTTTGGCGATTGGTGTAAAAGTCTCAAAGTAGTCAATCCTAGGAACGTAGTAGAATCTATTAGCAACCAATCAAGCCTTATGCTTCTCATTCAAACTGTCTGCAACAATATTTTTTTGATAGATCCACTTGCACTAAATGATTTTCCTTCCCTTAGGAAGGGGGATAAGATCCCATGTATGGTTCCTCTCCAAGGAATTAAACTCTTACTACATAGAAATATCCCACTTGGGATACTAGAAACTTCCTAAAAGGACTATGAATCAAAATTTGTAGCAATGAGATGTGTAGTCTCATGAACCTATGATCTTGTTTTTTTGGTGTCTAAAGGATCCCCAACCCAATCCTCTATTGACTGGAATATTTAGTAAGCCCAAAGAGGCCATCTAGTTGGAGAATGTAGAGGATAATATGAATGATGACTAAGTGAAAAATGTGAATCCTCACTATTGTCACTATTTGTAGAAAACTCCTTTGTAAGACCAAGAGGATCATGATCCTCTAAATAACTACCAATATGCTCCAAGGAGTCCAAAGTGATGATTGATGTAGAAGTGGAATGAGGAGAGTTGTCAAGAATCTCCTAAAAACAAACACTTGTCTCAATGAAAAACTCATGAGTGATAGGATGGAGAAGTCTATAGCCTTTGACATCATTTGGGTACCCAATAAATATGCAAATATTGCTCTATAGATCCATGGCCTTGCATTTCCCTAAGATTGAAAAAGAGTTATTCCCTTCACAACTTTGTGAGGAACTTACTTTTGGACGTAACACACACAGTTAATGGCCTTCACCCTATATAGTGGTGTCAAAGATTTAGAGTATAACATATATTTAGCCATCTCTTTCAAGGACTAATTTTTTTATTCTACTACTCTATTCTACTAAGGAGTGTAGAAGATTGTATGGTACAATTCAATGCACTCTAAAGCATAAAATTCTTGAAAACTATTATTGACATATTCATCCCCATTATTTGTACGAAGAACCTTGATGTATTTCCCATACTATTTCTCCAAAAATTCTTTGAAGTCCAAGAATGAATCAAAGAGTATAGACTTTTGTTTGAGAAAATACACAAATGTTTGTTGCAAGTATGTGCAATTGCTATTGTCATTGGTGTCAACAAGCTTGTGTTTTCATTGGTGTCAACCGTATGAGCAAGAGATTGATGCAAGAGTGTGAGCAGTTGATATTGAGTTGATGTTGTCTCTGATGATGCTTTGATTAGTTGCATTATGTTGTCATTAGTAAGCTACTAGTGTCAACCTCTAGTGCTGCTTTGATAAGCTTTTGTCTATGGATGTATGGTTGAGTTGCTATGTTGCAGTTGGCTTGGTGGTGATGAAGAAATGTTGAAAATTTTGAGGATGTGTCTCTGGTGCTTGGTTTCCAAGTGCTTTTGATAAAATTGAATACAAAGAGGAAACAATTTGTTGTAGAGTAGCATTCTGGTTTGGCTTCGTATTTCTTCTATGTTGAAGACTTGCTTGTGTGATTTGGATATGTTGATCAGAGGTGTTTAGAGGTGTTGCATTCAGAATTTGGTGTGTTGGATCATTGTGTAGAGGAAGGTGTGTTCACTAGTGTGTGAACTATGTATTGTAAAAGTATTTGGGAGAAATGGTTTTGCTCCACATTTCTCCACAGGATGGTTTCAGGTCTTGCAAATCTGGAAGGATGCTAATAGTGTTTGTATCTTTCTTCAGTTGAAGTTGTTCGTGGTTTGGTGCTTTAGAAGTTAGTTTCTTGAGTTGTAGTTTATGACAAAATTGTTTGAGTGTACTAGGTGTGCACATTCTTCAGGTGAAAGTTGTTGCAAAGGAATTTGTTGGATTTCGAGGTGTTTGTGGAATATTCTAGATCATTTTCAAGCTTAGCGTGTTGTTCGCAAGTCATCTTCGGATTTGAGGAAGCATGTACTTAAATGTTAATGGTGTCGACCTTGGGTGTTTACACTAATTGTGAAGTTGCCTTGGTGTTTGTGAAAGTGTGGTGTGGTGTGTATGAGTGGATTTAGGTCCTAGCTAAGGTGTGTTGCGGTTTGCCTTCATTCCTTTCCACTGTGGGAATGTTTTGGTGTTGACCTAATTTGAATTTGTGTGTTGAGTTGTTGAGGGATATGAAGATAGATGTGTGAGATGTGAATGATGTGAATTGTAGAGTTGTGAGGTGCTAGTTTGTGCAGTACAGTGTGAGCTTTCATGTGTTAGATTACTAGCTACAGTGAGCAGAAGGTGTCTACAATTCTTTAGTAAGACTGCAAAGGTGTTGATGTTGTTGTGGTGGAATTTTATGATACATTGAGATGGTTTTCTCATAGTAACACTCTTCTCTATCTTCTTTTCTATTCTGGTAGTGAGCCCTATTGTATTCGATGTTTATATTACTTTATACTGTGAGCTAATCCTCATCGTGGTTTTTCCCATCTTGGGTTTTCCACATAAATCTAGTCTTTCTTTGTGTATGGTGTTGATTTGGTTCTATTTATGTTATTTGCTTTCATGATAAATCATTCTAACAGATTAAGGGTAAATTGATTTGATGTGGATTTGAATGTTTATGAGGGTTTTGAAGTTTTAAGGTACAATTGATTCACCCCCCTCTCGGTTGTCTTGCACATTCAACAAGGTGTACCTAGAAAAATCATCAATAAAAGGTCGAAATATATTGGGCTCTATTGAAAGATGGGTGAGTAAATGGACTAGCCAAATCACTATATAGTAACTCCAAAAGTTGTGAGGATCTCCAAGCTTTTCCCTTTCCAAATTTATTTTTTGGATGCTTTCCAACAATACATCCTTGACAAACACCATTAGAAAAATGAACTATAGGCAATCCTATAACTATGTCATGTTGACTAAGTTGTTGTAAGTAGTGGTAGTTCAAGTGGTCAAACTATTAATCCCACAAGTTGCTCACTTCATCATAACAAGTAAGAAAAATAGATGGAGGATTAAGAACAAAGTGAGAAAATAGATAAAGTCGTGACTGATGATCTGCTCTCCCAACTACAACTGTAGAATCACTATGCAACTCACGAATCTATTAGAATAATAAGTTATTCCACTTAATTAATTATATCATATTGGTTAATTAATTAAGTCACTTATTCCTTTAGTTGCTTAAGCTAAACTTAGGCACATTAATAATTAATTAATTATTAAGTGTGCACACTAGGGTTTCATTTAGGGTTTCCCTTTTAGGGTTTCTTGATCTCCTTCATAAGGATTGATCTCTTTGTAATACTTGATTCTCTTTAATGCATTTTTACTTTGAGGTTTACAAAACATCTTCTTTGGTTCTTCATGTTTTTTACATGTGATAGGTGATTGCATGCAGTGATCTTGGTTTTCTAACATGGTACCAGAGCTCTAGACCTGCAGCTGCCTATTCGTGATTTGAAGATATGGCCTTTCAGTGAGTTTCTAATGCAAGGGTTTCCATAGGCATCTTTTTTGCAAGATCTAGAGGTAGCCGAATTTTCAGAGCAGTTTGGGCAGAAATGGAGGTCACCATTGCGTTCACAGCGGCCAAAAACCCTAAGAACGCCCTTTGTTTTGTCAATTTTTGAGCGTTGGTCTAGAAGGCAAAAAAAAATTGTCTGGGGGGTCGTACGGCCTCCCAACACGCCTTTCAATGCACAAAAATAAAATAAAAATAAAAAATGTGCATTTTTTGGGACCAGCGTCGACGCCTCCAATGTAAAAGGGCTCTGCCACTGGGCAGCCACCCATTCATTGCCACTGCCGACCTCCATCGCCGGGCCCCTCCACCAACCCCTGAGGGCTTCATCACTGCAAACCCTCAGTCATATGGAGGACCGGGGGCCCTGCATTCAACCGCAAGCTAGAGAATATTCTCTGGAATTCTGCCACCAGATTCCATAATATTTCGGAACGATTCTGTAGATTTTGGCGATTGAAAAAAATTTCAGGTAGCTGTCAATTTTTTTTTCCGGCAGGGGGCGATTTTTTTTGTAATTTACGCTCGTGAACTGCTGACGTCAGCGTACGACCGACCCTCTTTGCCCCTTCTAGCCCTAATTTTTCCTAAAGGAGCTATTTTTTTCTTTTGGTCATAACTTGGGCATACGGTATCGAAATCGAGCAAATGAGATATCGCCGGAAAGCTGGTTCCGAGCACTTTCTAGTGGTGCTATTTATTTTTCAGTATTTTACTGTTTATCTGTATTTATTGCTGTTGGAAGTCAGATGTTTATTTTATGCTTCCGAGCTCATAACTTTTTGCCACGATCTCCGATTTTTGCTATCTTTGTGGCGTTGGAAAGGTATTGAGGAGCTCTATGTTGTTGTACATGCACTTTTTCTATATCTATCCCAGGTTGATCACTTAGTCCAGATTTGGCCCGATGGGTTGTTTGGAGATTACTTGGATGTTTTGGCAGTTGGGAGGGTGCATCTTGCATCTTTGCACTTCATTTTTAGTAATACATCATTCAATAATCACTTACTGCTTCATAGATTCTAGGGTTGTTCCCGTTTGGAGTTTTCGAGTGTTCCATGGCATCGGGTCTGTTGTTGCTTTATCATGATTCCTTGAGTCAATCAGTGACTCTCATATGGTTTTAGTAGTAAATAGAAGAATCTTTCCTTGCTTGCCAGTATCAGGTTCCAGTGTTACTCTACAGAGTTCTTCCAGTGCTTCTTTGCAACATGTCATCTCATTGTAGGGGGGTTTTGTCCCACTAGGTTTTTCCTTCTCTACCTCATTCTTGCATTTGTAAATGGGTACCTGATCAGGCCTAGTTGTCGGGACCCATCTTTGCTTTCACGCATCTTATTCTAGTGTTTTAGCTTCTTCCTAAGTTCATCTTAAGGGGGGGTGTTAGAGTAATAAGTTATTCCACTTAATTAATTATATCATATTGGTTAATTAATGAAGTCACTTATTCCTTTAGTTGCTTAAGCTAAACTTAGGCACATTAATAATTGATTAATTATTAAGTGTGCACACTAGGGTTTCATTTAGGGTTTCCCTTTTAGGGTTTCTTGATCTCCTTCATAAGGATTGATCTCTTTGTAATACTTGATTCTCTTTAATGCATTTTTACTTTGAGGTTTACAGAACATCTTCTTTGGTTTTTCATGTCTTTTGCATGTGATAGGTGATTGCATGCAGTGATCTTGGTTTTCTAACAAAATCACCACTAAATTAGGAGAGAACTCAACTTGCTACATGAACTTATGTGAGTGATTTGATATACTGACAAGAGATTAGTTGATAATGAGTGCACATTAAGAACATCGTGGAACGTGTTGTCCCCCACATCAACATACCCTCTCCCACACACCTCAATAGGAGTGTCATCACCCATCAAAATGGAAGGCATATAACATAGCTCCAAAAATGCAAGTTCATCCTTAGATGAAATTATGTGGTGCGAGGCACCCAAATCAATTGAACCTAGGTGGATGGTTATGAAGTAAATAATACAAGGTCTCGCTCTTCTCGTTTCCCTTGCTATTTTCTTTTGCCTTATTAGACCCCCAGTTTAAACTTTGTCTTATTGATTTATGAACACTGATATTGTTCTTTTGAAGAACGTGTGTCAAGGGATTACTTTATTTCTTCAAATATCTGTACTCATCATGACTGGTTCTTTTATAATAGGCACATTTGACCTTCTCTTTCTTAGACTTGTCACCATTCAAAGATTGGGTCTCATTAGTTTCTTTTAGGGCAATTGATTTCTAATCCTTCTTCTCCTTATTGCTCTTTTATTTCTTATCCTTATTATTACTACTTTGTCCTTTATGTTCTTTTGTGCCTTGGTTAACAACCAAGGTATGTGACTTAGAGGATTTTAGAGTAGCCATTTGGATGAACTTATCTTGCTCCCATGTGAGATAGATAGCAAAATTATCTAAAGATGACAAATTGAACTATATCCGAAGTGCACCCTTAGTAGCATAGAAGGTAGAAAAAACATTGAATATTTAGAACTTAGCTTAGAGAGAGTATTGAGAATCAATCATGCATCTTTCTTTTTAATTCTATCTTTTTTAATTATAACCTTAGTGATTTCAACTTTGTGAAGAAATCTTGGATTGTGTTAAAAAAAATTAGATTGAAACTTATGAGTTTATTTTCCAATATATGACCTCTCATTGAATCTTGTGTGACAAATAGTGTCTCTAGCTTAATCCAAATTTCATTTGGTGATTATGTATATATATGTGTGTGTGTGTGCACACACACACACACACACATATATATGTATATATATACAATTAATGTGTCGGTGTAGGTTTTTATTTTTCTAGTTGATTATTTTACTTGTATGTTATTCCAACACTTGTAATTAAGCTTGATTAGGGTTAATAATGTGGGTATTACTGAGAGTGAGTGCAAAGTGTCGATATATTCCATGGGGGTTACACTTGCCTATTTTAGGCTATTATGGTGGACTCTTCTCTTTGGTTGTATTTGTCATCTCTCCCCCTCTCATATTCTATAGACTCACCCCCTACCTTGTCTTTTTCATTGTATTATGAAACTTTTTGATTTTGCATTCTCCTAATGCTATTTTTCTCTGTGAGCATTAAAATTTCTCTCTTGTAATTAACTTTTTATTGTTATTTTGATCTTGTATCATTTGCATTTACAATTTAATATTTATTCATTTGCATTAATTTTTGGGTTATTCATATTGTCATATTCTAACATGGTATCAAAGCTTATTTGGTGTGAGAATAGCTTTTAGTTTTCATAAAGTTTCTAGAAAGCCAATATACTCTTCTCTTACATCTTTGGATAATCTAGAGAACCAAAAAAGTTTGAAAGAGATATTCTTACCTCTAGGATTTTATACTTATATTTTTTTGAATATAGGTATTTGCAATGTATTTTGATAATCTTGGCGGCTTTTTCATCTATTTCATAACATCCAAAAGGCTTAAGAAAGTCATATTTGGCTTTCAATTCATCAAAATTGAAGCTCAAAAAATTAGTTTGCAAAATAGGGGTTTAAAGTTGAAATCTAGAGGACAACTTTCAATTGAAGCATTTTCAAACATTTTGTATTTTATATATACTTTTGTATTTGTATTTACAATACATGTGTCTATATATATACACAAGATAACTATATGTATATATACACACACATATATGGGTAAAAGTACAAAGCTATGCCATAGTTTCAACCAACTAAATAGTTTCAAGCGAAATTGTGTCGACTTGAACAGTTTCAAGCTTGTTTTGCTTGAAATCACGTGGCATATACGTGGTACATAGAGTTTCAGGCGAAACACTTTTGCCCGAAACCACAAAATTTGAACTTTTCCCTTTTCCGTTTTGAAATGTGGCTCATTTTATGTGCAAGGTTTCAGTAGGAAACATTGAAACCCTTTCTATCGAAATTGTCTATATGACATCCTAGTTGGCAACCAACTCAACTTTTTTAAGAATTTTTTGAAACTTTCAACTTCAATTGAGTATTTCTTCAGTCAAATTATTTTTTTTAAAAGAAGAAAACTACCTTTTTGTAGAGATTGGAGTGGTGAATCCAAAAATGTAATTTTAAAAAATATTTTGATTATTTTTAATATAATTTTTTTTAAAAAATAATGCAAGTAGGTTGTTAAAGTTAAAAAAGAGGCTGATTAAATTTTTTTAAAAATAGTAAAATATATTTAAAATTTTTGAAAAACATATAGTGCACTAGAGGAGAGAATCCTCTTCAAAAGGGTATAATTTATTTTTTGAAAATATCTTAAAAATTAGACAATAGTTTTTTTTTTGATTGGTAATGGGCAGTTTTTAAGGTGCCTAACACTATTGTTGTTCAAATCCGCGAGCCCAAGCAAGTGTTTCAACCGTTGAGTTATACAAGTCACCCCCAAAAAATAGACAATAGTTGATGTCAAATGAAAACTATTAAATTTTGGAAAGTTTGACTTTAATATATTATTATGAGAAAAATATATATCAATTTTTTTAAAATTTTTTTTCCATGCACTAGATATTGAAGTTACCTATTTTGAAAAAAAAAAGGGGAAAATGAAGTTTTTTTTCATTTGTTTCTTGACGTCAAGTGAACATCATTTTAAAAAAAAAAATTCAGCATTCCAAAATTTGCTATTAAATTGATAAAAAAATAATCAAAACAATTTTAAAAAAATCTTGAAAATTATAGAAATAGACTTTATCAACATTTCTACATTTCATTAGTTTACATCATTTTGAAATTCAAAACATAAAGACCACTTTTATGTAGTTGGAGTTCAAAATTCTTTTTGCTGTTGGTCGATTTCTTTATAGAATGTGACACAAGTTTGTACTTTTACCCATATACATGTGTATATATATACATATACATGTAAATATATGTATATTTATATTAATATAATATATTGTATCCATGATATATATACATATATATGAGTGTGTATATACACATTATATATTTACATATACATCTATATATCACACTACATATATGTACACATGCATGTATATATACACTATATACATATACACGTAAATATATGTATATTTATATTAATATAATATATTGTATACATGATATATATACATATATATATGTGTGTGTATATATACAGATTATATACTTACATATACATCTATATATCACACTACATATATGTACACATGCATGTTTGTGTATGTATATATATACACATGTGTACATATATGCATATGCGATATGTGCATTGTATATATATAATGCATACACACATATTTATTGTACATACAATATACATATAATGCATACACATATGCATTATATATGTATAGTACACATATATTGTATATATATTAAATATAATTAATTTCAAGAGGTATTTTACAATGATAACAAGAGGTGGAGTGTGATGACTTGAATGTGCTAACAAAAGTTCTTATCTTTTATCATAAATATTAATATTTAATAGTAAGTATAATATTAATGATAACAAATTTCCATAATCCATAGAGATTATAGCCAAATAGTTTATGGATTTGATTATGTAAGTGGCTTTTGCATCAAGTTAAGTAATGTTTGGGATCACACTATGTGATTAGAGTGAAGTAGAGAGCATAAGAAAAAAATGAGTCGCTGTAGACCGAGAATTATATAAAAATGAATGAAATTAGGAGGAGGGAGAGGGGTTGTGCAAGAAATGAAACACAAGAAAGCCACTAAATGGACCAAGGAAAATGAAAGCAAACCTACCACATAGACTCACTACTAAGTGAATAAAAAAACCATAAAAGAAGAAAATGATTAGAAAGACAACTTTATATAAGGAGTAAGACATTGTTAATTTTATATTTTGAAAGATAGTTATAAATAATATTATTTTATAAAAATATTAAAGAAATTTGGATTTTGATGATGGAGATTATTTGGACATTACAAAAGGATCTATAAAACAATACAAAGATATACTAGGAAATGTAGACACCTAAAAATGACCTAGGCCTGCAAGCTTCATTTTTACCATTTTCGTCCTAGCATAATTATGGCATTGAATTATGTCCTTGGTCCACATTCGACTATTGATTAAATAATTTATAATTGTTTAATTAATTCATGTAATTTATTCTTCATGATTATTAAATAAATAAATTTTATTTATTTATTAATACGTCATTAATTCTCTGAATCTTCCTTTAATTAAATAAATTTCTTAATTTATTTAATTACCCTTCGTCATATATTTCTTCCTGATTATTAAATAAATAAATTTTATTTATTTATTTAATATGTCACTAACTGTCTTAATTAAATAAATTGATTAATTTATTTAATTAATTAGTCTTATCTGATAAATTAAATGATTAAATTTAATTATTTAATTGCCAATTTAATATTCTTCTCATTTTAAATAAATTAAATTATTTAAAATGTCATCTCAATCTGAACTATCAGTCCATTTTGATAAATAATTTGAAAAAGATTATTTATTATCTCACAAAATCATTATTTTGAATTAATTTAATTTAAAATAGTAACTAATCTTCCAAAAATCAAGTAATCGGGCAGATTCTTGATTTTCCAAATCGAATCTTCAGTCCAAATCTTATCTTCTTGATTTTTCGAATCTCACAAATCAGACAATCTTATTTTCTTGATTTTTCGAAAATCTTTATTTCTTTAATCAATTTCCTCATTTATTCTCCACCGTCGATCCGATCATCTGAGATTTTATTCTGACCGTTCGATTAAAGAATTTGCCCTGACCCTAATTAGGGATTCTCAGGTTTAATCTGGACCTCTCATTTTAGGTTTTCATCATCAATTAATCTCGCCCGTTCATTCGAAATGGCATTTTCTATAAAATGCCATTTTCCTCTCACTTTTCGATTACACATGCACATGCTGACATTTTACATAGACATTCTAGGCATTTACTTGCACACTTAGTTTTCATGTGCAATTTTGATATTTATTCTAGTCATTTGATCAAGTCTTGGCATTTGTTTAGGCATAGACATTGACAATTGTAGTTATAGGCATAGGCATTTAGACTTTTAAGCAAATCCTTCATGGCTTGTTGTAGGACTTAGACATTTTTAGATTTTGCTCGCACAACGAATTTGAGGGCCACATTATCCAGCAAGTAAGAAGGTATTACAAAAGTGAAGCATGGAGGTATCGGCGATCAGGTATAATCGTTATGTGTTTTACTTCCTTTGTGTTTTGTAAGATCTTTGGGTTTCATTGTCATTTATTGTCTGTTGCTAACACTCCTAATCAAACCTAAAAAAAATCCCTTGATTATAGGAAATATAAAGCACTGGAAGTTATTAATTAAGAAATTAAACTAGAGAATAGGTTACAAAAAATATACTAAGAAACATTAAAATAATAAATTAAAAAAGAAAATTAGATAAATTAATTGATGCAAAAATCACTTACACAATCAAATCGGTCAAAAATATAATATTTCCAAAATAATCAACACATAAAATTAATGTCTCCACATATATAATAAATAAAATAAATTTAGAAATCTCTCAATATTTTTTAAATAAATATATACTAATATATATACATATAAATATATATATATGTGTCCCAGCGCTACACTATTTATATGTATATTTTATATATATATATATACGCGCAAGCTCTACACCATTTATTTTGTCAAACTTAAGGATATTTATCAGCACAATCCAAAACGTTTGAACTGTGAAAACACAACACCGATTGATCTTTATTTTAAAAAACATTTAAAAATCTGTACATTTGTCAAACTTTATTCGGCATATAATTTCCACGTGATCAAATTCGAGGTTTTTGGTACCAACTGAAATTCTCCATTGTCCACTATTCAAACATCACACAAATCGCCCATCTAACTCCTTCGCTGTCTGCTTTTTTTAATTGCTATAAAATTTCTATTTGCAGCGCTCACGTGCTAATGAAAGTTGAACTTATATTCTGCTGCAGTGGATCCTATATTTTATTACTACAGTAATGCCATGACTTTAAATGTTGACTGATTAGGGCGGGCAGGTGAGTTTTTTCCTTTCCTTGATCGGAATGATTAGATAGAAGATTAATTATCGTTTTAGCAGCTTATAAGCTTTTTTGGCTGCTATTTACCCAGGTCGATTTTGGTAGGATATTCAGATATCTGGTTTCTAGGTCTTCAGGAGCCTTTTCCAGGTAACATCCATTTAGTTATTTTGATTACCGATTTTCTTTCTTGATACCCATTATTTTGTTTTCTTCAGGATGTCATTCGATCAGATTTATTGGGAGTTCTTGGATCAAATATTCTTCAATTATTTAGATTCAGATTTATGCTAAGTTGAAACTGTAGGGTTCTGTTCAGAATGTGATTTGATAATATTTCATGTGTTTTTTTTGGGTATAATTTTCTCTAATTTTTTAAATTCAGGTTTAAGGCAAATTGAAATAGTAGGGTTTAAGCTAGGGTTCATATGATCTATTGGCCTTGGACGGCATTGATATCTAGGTCTCTTTTGCTTATCATTTTCCAGCTGTTCACCGTGAAATTTTGAATCTCAGGGTCCTAGCGGATACGTTTATATATCTTTCGGGAGATTTATGAAGAATTCCAAGATTAACAACAGTAAAATTTATAGGATCCCATCAACTTTATCGTTTTTAAACAACAATAGAATTAATAGCTATAAGTAGTTTACAGGTGTTATTTTGATTTGTATAAGTAATCTATAAGTTAATCAGATTGTAAAATGCTGTTTTATTCCCTGGAAGTTTGAAGCCTGGAAGAAGCTCGACACAATCTCTTTTCTGTAGGGATTTGAATCCAAATTTAATTTTTTAAATTAAATTATTAAAACCTTGCAAACAATCAATATTGGATTATATTTTCGTTTGTCCTAGATCTGTTTCAATTGAAATAGTGGTCTAGCCTTTCTCTGACACAGTTTTTATTTGATAGCAAAAGAGAAGCTTGGAACCTTTTTAGCATGACTTTTATTCAATTAAAACAGAGGCAAGTAATGAAATTACTAATTGAGTGGAATTGTTCATTTCTCTCCCATGTTCATCTAGCACCTACATGTACCATGCATAGGTCAATATATATTTGACTTTCTTTTGGTGCAAAATCCGGGCTAATTGTAGAACAGTCATCTATAAATTGACATATAACATGAATTAATTTTCAACTCATTTGCATTTTCTCAAGCATACCAACCCACGAAACAAATCTTACGTACTACATAGCAGTTATTGTGATGTTTTTTTTGATACATGAACTGGCCTTATGCTGAGCTGCGACAATTCAGAGTGAGAGCAATTACATTTTTAATGACTTTTAGGCTGGAGCTACAAACTGTGAATGCTTTCAGCTAGAAAAATCTGGGACATTATTGTATAGTTATGTTCCCTATACTGCAATAAACTACTTTAAAACTGTAGTCATTATACATTATAGCAGTGTTCCACGGAGTTTCCTGACGGGGACATGTCCCTTGTCGGGGATGCGTCTCGGGGACGGGGGAACAAGGAGTCTAAGTTTGCGGACGGCGGGGGGGACAGCGGGGGGAGGGGGGGAGGGGATGGGGAGTGGTGCTGATATACATATGGTACTTGAATAACTAGTTATAAAAAGATGTTTAAGAATAACATTTCAAATTAAACTTTGGCAAATTAATAAAATTGCAAATACTAACATTTTAAATACTTGAATACTATTACTAAAAGACTAAAAGTAAATAAAATATTAAAATTTGACAAATGAAATTGTTGAATTTGAGATTTCTATTATATGAATATTGAAAATATGACATGTCACATCATAATATCATATCATAAATATGACTGGTTTTCCTCTTCTTCACCTAGTTGTTGCAAAACATCAAATGGCATATGTGAGCAAAAAACTGAAGAATGAGAGTGTTTTGTTTAGCTTATGACTTTTAGAAGGGTCCCACAAGCCTTTAGGGTTTGGCCCAAGGCTCACATTCCAAGGGAAATTGAAAGAAAATTTAAAAAGAATTGCTTTTTTGGACGTCCTAGTGTGGGGGACGCTTGGGTGTCTTTGAGGCGCTTGAGGGACAGCTAGAAGTCCTCGAGACGTCTTGGAGACGTCCAAGCGTCCCCATCGTTTCCTCGGAGTTTCCCAAGTCCTGGTGGTCGTGGGGGGACGGCGGGGGGACGTTTCTTAGCCGTCCCCAAGTCTCCAAAACGTCTGGGTCAGGGAAATGGCAGAAATTGGGTGGGGGGGGACGCGTCCTCGTGGAACACTGCATTATAGTCATTTTCCCTACTACTACAATAAACTGCTATAAAACTATAGTGATTATGCATTATAGTAACATCCCCTACTACTGCAATAAACTGCTAAGAACTGTAGTAATTATATATTTTTGACTATGACGTACAGAGGATTTGTGCAGCATGATAGTTTTCACCTTTTAGGATAAAACCAAAGCACGTTCCTATGAAATTAGACCAAAACAACAGAAATAAGACAACTGTATTTAACATTAATACCACCCAGGTCAGAGAGGTCAGGTTGCTCCTGAATTACTTGAATACTATGTCAACAACAGTTGATTGCTCATCAGCACCAGTATCCTATGTTGCTGGTCCCGATTTTGCAGTTCGCTGATTTTATTTTCCTTGGTTCAGTGTGGTTGGTTCAACATTGAATCATCAAGTATCAGCTGTGTTTTATATTTAATTTTGTACATCCTGACATGACCTTCAGGAGCTGTTACACTCTATTTCTGGCACCTTCCCCTAGCTGTCCAACAATTAGTGGGTCCATGTTGTTGTTGGCTGCTGACACTATCATTTGAATTCAGCTGGGCGATTGTTACCTTCCTTTTTAGGGAGGTTTTCTTATGATAAAAGTGGTGCATATGACTGAAGAGGCAAGAGTTACAGAAGGGAATATAGGAATTGCAGGCACAAGCCTAGGAAGAACAACATATAGAGGTACAAGGGTCTAAGAGACTCAAGGAAAATTTAGAGATCAGTGCATTAGAAGGTCTTGTTACTGGGCAATAACCTGTAGGAAGTTTGTGAATCTGGATGCTTGCTCATAATTTCCAAGTCATTGAAAGTTATATGCCTTAAGCTCAGTACCTTTGTCAGGATAGTTGACTCTGCTATAATGATGTAATGAACTACCATGCTGTCATATTGTTATTTCTGAAATTACTGTTATGTTCATGTTGCTGTTGTGAATCAGTATTGTGTAAGGAGTTGCTTGGATTGGTTGCCCTTCAATGGGTATGTGATCCCTGTCTGCATCAGAGCTCGTGTTTGAATTGATGCATGTCTTTTGTGCCAGCTTTATGTGGCTTAGGTTATTGCTTGAGGCACAATTTTGCACTCATTTTGGTTGTATATATTCAAGCTTTGGCTCCCTATTAAATTTTTTGGTCTTTAAAATCTTAGGTAATTTTCTAGGATTTTCTAGCTTTGCAGAGCTCTAGAAAAAGTCTAGTCTTAAAGCAAGGTGCACCCAAATTTGTTACTTAAGTCTATTTTAAGTTACATTGTGGGCCCATAACCCTCAAGTCCCAGGATCATTTTCACCTCTTAAACTTTGGAAAAAAATTGATGTTGCTTAAATGAATCAGGTGGAATAAAATAATACTTTTCTAAGATATGAAAATCATCCGAGTGTCAAACATGGGGATATGCCAAATTTGTACAAGAGGAGTGACAATGTCCAATTGATTTGGAAGTTGGACAAGAATTGGATATTAGTGTAAACCTATAAATTTAGGTCCTATTAAGTGTTTGTGGATGATAATTGTCGCTATGAATTCTAACATTTTTGTACATCTTTTATATTATTGTACTTGTTATTGGACTTGATCAATCCAATAATTTTGTTCTTGAGTATTATCTGGGAAATATATAGTTAGAAGGTTATAACATGTTATTAATTACCTACGAGTCTATGACAAGGTGATATATGTGGAAAAAAGTTTGACTAGGTTAAGTGTTACAAACACCCTATAAGCTATTTTATATTACACCCTCATTAGATTCAAACTTGCCTCAAAACTTTGTTTGAATGTTTGTGAAATGAAATATACTTTGTTTAAGGGAAATTGTGTACTTGTTTCTATTTGATTGTTTAGGAAAAGAGGATATGACTTGTAGTAAAGGACACCTAGATCCTTTTACTTAAATACAAAATTGGCTTTGCACAAAGGAGTGAGATCTTGATATTCACAACAATCCCATAATTCATCATGATGAAGGATTGCAACATTTTTTTTATCATTTTGGATTTCAACAATGGTAATCAAAAGTTTGTATTCTTTGCCTAGGATCTTTGTGGTAATGAAATGAGATAAAACTTGTCTTAAATAATAGGTCTTGCCAATTTCCAACTCTTGGTTTTGTTGTTGAGAGTTATTGGAAAATAAAAGTACATGAGCTAGAAGAATATTGACAATTTTAGGTTTGCGGTTGATTCCTGGGGGCCCTACTATTCGCCAGGGGCATACTTGAGAGGATGATATTAACCTTATTGGTAATCAAGTTGAGGAAAGTATACTAACAACTACTCTCCAAGGACATCATTGTAGTATAGAGTTAGACATAACCAAGACAATTGCCACTAGTTGTAGAGTTTTTAATTCCTAACTATATCAAAGTATCACAACAAAAGCTAATTACATCACAAGAATGAGCAATGTCTAAGAATTACAAATCCACAAGGATGATTTGGGATCTTGGTAACTTTAAGAGCATCTTAACTTGTGATTGCTTGAGGACAAGCGATCTTGGGCAGGGTAGACTGTAATGTCCCGTTTAACTCCTAAATGTTTGCAACCTATGTTTCAAAAGAAATCAATAAAAATAATTAATATTACACTGTAATGTTCCCAAGTTGGGGCATTAACTGATTTGCCCTAAAATGTTAGCCATCAAACCCTAGTTCCGATTGAAATCTGATTATGCAACTCAAAATCTGAATATACTCAAGTAAAATGCCAATAATTCAAGACTTCCAATCAATGATTCAATATAGCAATGAATATCCATGCACCCATCAATAATGATAACGAATACTCCTTCAAATCAAATCAGATTGTGCCCTAGTTTTCTGTAGGAATAATTCTGATCTCAACCCTAGGTTTCTGAGTATAAGACTGCTCTTTATGATCACAACAGCTGATATAAACATGCCATATCATTCCCAAGTCATGGTATGAAGATCCTTAATAATATTCCATCGATTTGGCCAATAACATAACACCTACAGTTCTGATTTTCAGAATAATATGTCTGCTATAAATCTGAGAATACGACCATATACTTCTGCCCTAAATATGCAATTTCGCCCAGCAGATGATAGCAAGAATATCACATAACATATCAAGCATTGAAAGCACATTCACACATGTTCATAAGGGTGTGACAACCCTCAACATCCACTAAACCATAGGTCTGAAAGTATATTACTGTTTGATTGAAAATGCAAAGGAAATAACAGACAGTAATCCTTAGACTTATCTCTTAATCTGAATAAGAATTCTGCTCCTATGACATTGATGCCCAAGTGGAGATCCGTGATGAACTCCTCTCTATACCTAGTTGGGTTTTCGTCCAACCAAGTAATCCCTCTTTAGGATTTTCGTCCTAAGAAGTGCAGGTCTGCTCCTAATTCACAGGTCTGTAATTGATTTCCAGCTTGAATGATCTCTAAATGCCAATAAGTAACTTGTATTTATACGAGTCTCATGCCTTTTCATAATGCAGGTCGGCCAGCCTTGAACGCCCCTCAAAATTGGTGTTAAAAATACAATTTTTAAATGTTTTATGACCACCAAACCCTTCCTACTTGGGATGACTAGCCTTGGGGCTGAAATTATTATTTTTTTCTTCATTTTTCCTCCCCAATTGAGTGCCCAACTTGAGGAATAATATTCAGCTCCAAAATATATTATTAAATGCTCTTTCCTTTTCTCCAAAGCCCTTCTAATTGCCCCAAATGATTCGCCCAAGGCTGATTTGTCTTCAAATAAATTATATGCTATTTTTCTCCCGACTGCAAAAATATAAGGAATCCAATGGTGATAACGGATTGCTTGGGAACATTCAAAATGCACCTCAATAAATTCTTTGGATGAAATCAAGGACATGACATACACCAAACTGACATTAAATAAAGATTAAGTTGTTAAGAATGTGAACTAGCATATGAAAGGTTGTGTCCCTTGAGCAAGATAAGTTATATAAGGAAGGTAGATCTAGACGGAAAGGAAGGGCGAGGAATTATCAGGACTGATTACAAGTAATAGAGAGCAACACTAACAAATTGATTTTTTTAAAATTAAACTATTATTCTCCAAGTGATGCAATGAAGAGTTGTAACTATTGAGGTGAAGAGGTGTGACTCCCTCAAACTTGAGATATAAAAGGGAGAGCATTTCATTTGAGAAAGAGATCCATAACATCATTCAATCAATGAATTAAGAATAAATATGACATGACTCCTAATGTTAAAGTTTGTTACACACACACACACACATATGCCATAATTGCATAATGATATTTTATTACCAATTAATATAGTAGATTCCCTTAGCAATTTATTTTGAGTTTATAAAAGTGTTTTGCAAATAGGGAGGTTGATCAACCTTTTGAGTCCACAAGAGGTGAAGTACCAGCCTTATCTTCATCAAGCACGCCACCTCGAGATGGAGCACTTGTGGGCCAGGAGGCATATGCGTGCTCTTGGGCTTGTTGAGGAAGGCAGTCTTCATTCATCTTATCAAGCACGCCACCCCAAGATGGAGTGCTTGTGGGCCAAGAGGCAAATGAGTGCTCTTGGGCTTGATCAAGGAGGATGGAATGCCTCCAAGGTGGACTGAGGGATGGAGTGGACTTAAGATCCAGCCATGTTTGTGGGCTAGGAGGCGGATGAGTGCTCCTGGGCTTGAGGGTCTTCTCAAGTACGCCACCTTGAGATGGAGCACTCGTGAGCTGGGAGGTTATGAGTGCTCTCGAGCTTGAGGGTCCTCTTAAGCACACCACTTGAGATGGATGGACAAGGATCCACCCATGCTCTTGCAATACAAGGAAAACCATCCTTGAGATTACAGTTTGCAAGTACTTCAAGTGAATTCCTAATATGATTGGCTATAGGAATATGCTTTGGAATAACCATTAATGATGTTAAGATATTTTGAATCCAAATTTTAATGATGCTATGAACTATAAATCCAACTATTATGATGTTTTAGTTATGATGTATTGCTCTCAATGTTATAATATTTTGTGTTAATTTGAATATAACTATAAAGTTTATACTTGTTATTACTAATATCAATTTTTAGTGATTATTATTTTGTAGGCCTAAATTTAGGAATATCCCAAATGGGGACATTATAGATGCTTTGGCCGACCTAGTTGCTCAAACTAATGGCCTCTTAACTTGGAATGATTCCAAATCACTCTTGGATCACATCACTCGTCAAGGGAATAATGAGGCATACATTAATAATTAACTATCCACTAGAGGATGTGGTTAATGGTCTCCTCGGCACAAGTGGAAGAACTCTATGGAGAATTAGTAATAATGGAATTGAGAGGGGAAGTAATATCTATGCTTCCTTGTTCAATCTTAGCATCTCCACTCTCATGTTCAAGCTTGTCATCCCCTTCGGCTTTGCTAGTCCTCTTTGTGTTGAGGTTTTCAATTGTTGCCTCTCCTTAATCATGGTTGGAGATTTGATTCAAATAGAGCCTTCAAGTTGTGCGAATATAAAAAATGACAAGGAGGTTTTGGGTATTATGTAGAGGGGCAATCTCTCTTCATATATGGAGGACTTGAATGGCTTTGACACTATTATCTCCATCAATTTTTCCAGCTACTGGAAGGCGGGCATGGTCTATGTGTGGGGCATCTCGTTTCATGTCTTTGAGGAGGTGATAGATGTTGCCACAAGGCTTCATTCAAATGGTGTTGAAATCCCCAAGAAGGTTAAGGGGAACTATAAGGACTCCATGAAAAGGTTTCTGAAGAGGCAAAAATATTAATTGGCTTCAAAATGGTTTTAGTAGGGAAGAGCTCCCTGGGTTTTGGAAGAGGGTGGAAAAGGTTCTAATGCGCTACATTACGTTGGAGGGGAGATACAAAAGGTTCCGTTCTTACCTCTTTCCCATGCTTAATCACTTGCACCATAATGTGAGGATGAATTTTGCTTTTTAGATCTACTCTACTTTGGAAGATTTTGTTCAAAAGGTTCTCTTGGGCAAAAAAAGATTTAACCTTGCATCAGGTGCTTATCTATTGTTTATATTGGTTCCAACTTGCTGAAACCCCGGTCCCTCCTATCCATCTGCAGGTTTATAATCCCTCTCTTGTCCATTTTGTGGAGGGTCCCACTACCAAAAAGCCCAAATTTGACAAACCCTTCAGTCTAGCTAATCCTTGCTCCTTGTGGGTTGGTTTGGCGCCCACCTTTGCCGTGGACCCTTCCCCTTCGTCCCCTTGTTTTAAGAAGCAAAAGATCTCCTTTAGTAATCCTTGTTTGGAGCCCCTAACCCCATCTATGTTGATGAGGATTTCCTTCCTAATTCTCTTGTGCAAGACCCTGTTTTCCCTACACCAATCCTACGCCCAAAGGCAAGGGAAAACTGTTCTCAAGCTTCCCTAGCCCCGCCCCCCCTCCACCCTTGTTGACCATCCTCTATTGGAGGTGGCCCTTTAACTCTGCTATCCCCCCTAGTCCCTTCAGTTTGTTCAAGGGTAAAGCCCCTTTGTTTGCTGGGTGCTTTGCTGCCCATGGTTTCTAGGAGGCTTTCTCTTTGGGCTCCATGGAGGGGAACCCCCATTGTAGCTCCTACATTAGACTGGAGGAGAAGGTCAACACCCTTATTAAGGCCATCAATATTCAAAATAATATTTTTAAATGGCAGCTAGCTCAATGGCATTTAGCCAAAAAGAAAATCTAGCACTTGGAGTTTGTCACCCATTTTGAAGTCTTTGATTGGCAGACTGATTTGGTTGAGGAAGATATTTGAGATTGTGTGAAAAACTTGGGCAAAAAATTTGATAAATGTGAACAATTGGAGAAAGTTGTGGATTCTATCAAGAAAACTCAGGAAAGCATCACAAACAGTATGAAGGAAATTATTGCCTTCAACAAAGAAATTGTGAAGAATTCTGCGACCACTTTGTATGTGTTCCAACCTGAGTTGGAAAAGAGAAGAGCTAAGCAACAAATAGATTAGATCAATGCTCCTCAGCTTGGCCTTGTGATGTAATGTCCCTAATTGGTAATGGCCTAGATTTCCCTTACATTCTTAATTTCCAAATAAACAAATGAGTTAGAGAATACTTTTCACCTGATTGAAACCTTGATTGAAGTCCTACACATAGATTAGAACCATTTACCATAATCAAACTGATTAATAGAATGGAATCATTTATCACAACAATAATAGTTAGTAGTTTGCCATAACTGGGTATTAATAAACTATTGATCAATCATTAGTTCAATCACAAAGTAATTTAACATCCTTGGAAGGTTCGATTCACCATGATGGAGGAGTGAGGTTGCAATGGGTGTCTTGGTGACCCAACTTTTCCTAGGCCCAAAGGCAGTACCCTTTGAGACAAAGGCAAGTAACCCTTTGGCCTCCTTGGTACCCCATTATAGGACACATTGGTCCTCCATTATAGGACACTCAGTCCTCCATTATAGAACACATAGGTTCTCCATTATAGGATATTGGGTCCTCTATTACAGTTCTCCATTATAGGACACTTGGTCCTCCATTATAGAATGCATAGTTTCTCCTTTATAGGACATTGGGTCCTCCATTATAGAACACATAGGTTCTCCATTATAGGACACTTGGTCCTCCACTATAGAACCATAGGTTCTCCATTATAGGACAGTTCGTCCTCCACTATAGAACCATAGGTTCTCCATTATAGAGGTGGCATACCTAGGAGAGTGCCCCATTGCTGTTCCCTTTTGTAATCTCCTTCTTCTATCATGGTGCCAATATGCACATAGTAATTTAATCAAATTCATACTTGCAAATAATTCATATCAGCAATGCATGATGAACTGGGAATATGCTATCATAAGATAATATGCATGAATCAAAACAATATATCATAATCCTTTATTTCTATACTACAGCAATATATGTTAATTCACAATTCTGAAATAATTTAACTGACTGATACAATGGTTTTATATTTCTGAAATCATAAAATAAATGATATTGACAGAGATTATATCTGTCCAGTCGATCTGCTCTTCCTTTATTCCCCAGTCGATGCTCCCTTGTTTTGAAATCGCCTACCTTTATATGCCCCGATAGCTATTCAAAGTTCAAAGGTCATGTCTTCTTTGCATATCATGATCACACCTTTTTACTTCATTGTAGCTGTTTGCTAATATTATTGCTGCTGTTCGTAATGGTAATTAATATGTTCACTGCTGACTTAGTGATTAGTTTGAACCAATGCTCTAAACTACTTATCACTGCCTATTAGGAATCGGGCTTGTTTGAACAGTTTGACTGCTGCTGTCAATGATAAGAATCGATGGTATTTAGATTTGTTTATTTATTACTAAGGCATAGTAATATTAGTTTCTTATGAATATTATTTTTATTACTATGATATTTACAAATATTAATTGCTCTATTTTATATTAATATAATTATAATATTATCTTGATAATTATAATTATAATAAAATTGCTCATATATATATATATTTCTTTATTTATTTTCTCATTTATTTACATTTCAATGTGCTACGTTTTCGGGGACATGACATGCGAACAGATCTAGGAAAAAAGGCAAGATGCTAAGGGCAATGCTTTTTTCTCAAACAGATTCCCCTCCTGACAACAATGGCACACAAATCTGTAAGTCTATGGAGGCAACCTTTGAAGAAAAAATGGATTTTTTGAATTGTGAGTGGTAGGCCATCAATGGCCTAAAGCTTCCTGTGGACATGTAATTGGTTTCCTTTGGTCTTTTGCTCGCTGTTGTTATTTATTGGTCCTTGTTGGTTCCATTCTCATTTGTTTTTTTTGTTGGTTTCAATCTCATTGCTTGTGAGACTCATTTTGTTTGCCTTCTTGGCTGCTTTGTAAATGGGTTCAGACCCTTCACGTGTTTTGTACCTTGATCAAAACACATAATGTAATATTCGATGTATTGTTTTTGCTCACCCTGAACAATTGTTTAATCATTAAATATATATATAAAATAAGCTATTAAAATGGGATGTGACATTATATATTTGCCCAAAAGGCATTCCATGTTGTTCACATGGTGACTCCATTTGCAATGAGAAGGTTCTAAACTTGATTGTTGACTGAAAGAAAGGAAAGAGAAGATCCTCCCTTTGTCTTCTTGCAATTATCTCCTTGTAGGAGAAATCAAAAATTGATTTGAACTTTGGTCCCTATGGAAACCACCCATTCTCTATCTCTACCCATTAGTTCACACCCAATACCAATTCCACTTTTTGAAAGAATTTCTATGGCATAATTGAGCCCTTGTCTCTTGGGACTTGGTGGGCCCCTTAGTTACACAATGGTGAAGTGGCATCCCTGTTTTGGCTCTAAAGCTTTTGTCTTTTCTTTAGGGAATAGCTTTGTTACACCTAAAAGGCATATTCAAAATGTTGTGAATATTTGTGCCACGCACCATACCATGGCCTTGGATATCACCCTTAGGTTGGTAGGTGCTTCTTTCAAAGGGAAGGCTCTTGATTGGTTGAAATGACTATTTGTGGGCTTGGCTATGGATAGGTATGCTCTAAGATGACAAATCAATGATTTGTTCAAAGGAAAAGGGGTTAATCTCTCCTTGTTGGAACAATGTATTATTATCAAGAGGGCCTTGTTGGAATTTATTCCAAACTTTAACATTAGGTTTAAAAGAACTTAGGAGAGGATGCCTCTTGAGGGTCCACCCTTTTTAGGCATGGCATTTTTATACTTCTCAAATATTTTAACCCCCAAATATCTAAGATGATCTAGTCCATGGGTGGCGAACTCTACCTCAAGCTTATAACACATTTGTGTAGGTTGAGAATAGCCTTATACAAGCTGGGAAGGTGACCCAACCTAGCACACTAAACTCCCTTTCTAATGGTCCTAGTTCCTTGCTCCCTTGTTATTGTGGACGTAATCCATCCAATTTCTTATAAGAGCTATGGCCTTTCTCGATACTTGCATCTGTTTTGCAATGACTGGAGAAATAAAGAGCTTGATTAGTTTTATAAATGAGTTTGTGGCCTTAAAAAGGCATGCAATCCAAAGGAACTAGAGGCCTGTCTACAATAACAACAATGTAGGTTATTCACCCAATGAGTTTCAGCCACCTTTGTAGACACCATTGGCCTCTATCCAAGCCATTTTTCCTATCTGAAGAATGCAGTGGATTTCTCCATTATCAAATTGGAACAATGCCTCCAAGGTCATTGTCCTTGCCTAGAATAATAGTGGAGAGGAACATGAGCTTTGGGGTTTAGCTTGTAACCTTGACTATGATGCAAATGGTTGCCTCATTCACTAGGAACATGCTTTTATGGCAAGTAATTCTTTGCATTGGAACTCTATTGAAGAGTCGCATTCATGGTTTATTTGAAATGAAGGAGACTTTTATGTGTTGAATGAAGACCAATGGGTCAATTTTCAACCCTAGATTCAATTAGACTACATGATGAGAGCAATAAGAGGTTACTAGATATTCAAGTCATTTATAAATAATTCTTCTCCCTGGCTATTCGTAGGAAGGCCAAAGGAGATCTTGAGGGAGTGCTTGGAAAGGTTTCTGTGGATAAAGCAAAGCTAACAAACAAGAACCAAATTGACCTATCAACCTGCCCATGGGCCTAAGAAGGATTTCAATCCCAATAAAAAAGCCAATAAAGTAACGGATAAGTTATGCCCCACTAGGAGAGATGGTCTTTGCCGAATAGTTCAATGCCATGGAATTAATAAAGAAGATGCCCACCAATTGAACCACTTGAGATGCCTTGCAAAATCTTTGACAGATAAACTTCCTTGAAGAGACTTGGTATAACAGTGATTTAGCTGTGATTAGTCGGGATGGATTAGATGAGACTGTGTGCATTGACACCATGAAAGTTACCCCTATCATTGATTGAGGCTTGGTGTGACATTCCAGAATGAATGATCTGCCTTGAAAGCATATTTGTTACCTATACAATAGTAGCATATTTGTTACCTATACAAAGGGTAGTATATCTATGTAGTATCAAGAGACCTGAAGGTCTGATAACTTCCCAAAGTTTTGTCCAGCATCAATCCAATGGCCAGTCATCCTCCTTGGAGATGCTATGAATGACCTCATGTCAAGCGACTCCTCCCTTGATCCTGAAGAAATCTAAATATTTTAGAATCTCCTTGAACTTCTAAGAATCCCAACTTGGCATCTGTTTCAAAGAAGGTTGTGGCAGCTGGCCTACTGTCTAATTGAAAGTGTCTCAAATCATTATAGTTATTGGAAGCCAGTCTGGAGTCCATATTGTACGATCTCATCAAATGAGTGAAGATCACTCTATCCAGTATCTTCAAGAGATCATCAGGCTGAATCTATGCTTTGATTAATGCATGTCTTTTGTGCCAACTTTGCGCAGCTCATATGAATAATGCCTTGGGTGCAGGTTTCTTGCTCATTTTGACAGTAAACATTCAAGCATTGGCTCCCTTGTAAATATCTTGGTCTTTTGTAGTCTTGGGTACCTTTTTAGGTTTTTCTATCTCTGTGGAGGTCTAGCAGAAGTCTAGTCTTATCTTGTACCATTTTTGCATTTCCATGTACTTCTAGGTGTTCAAAAGCAATTAATAAGGATCTCATGGTTACTCTATACTCTTGGTGTCTATTTTAACTGTGAATGTTAATCTGCTAGGCAGTGATAATTAATGCCTCTTACATAACAATTAGTTATGTTTTCTTTAGATGGTTTGTAGTATACATTTATGCTTTAGCTTGTGTTTATATAAACGAAGGTTGATTATCTTGGTATCTCACTCCTTTTCGGTCTTGTTTTAGTATAGTTTGTAACTCTTTTTTCCCGGCAAGTACATAGGAATAGTTTTGCATTTTGATAGAGGAACAAGATTGCTCCAGAGGTCTATCGAGCATTCAAGAAATGTGTTCAACCTCTTCACTGTAGATTTGAAACAATGGGTGAAACTAGAAGTCTGGTTTACCTAATCAACAGTTTTCTCTTTACTGCGTATTAGGAACAATTGGTGCAACTAGAAGTCTGGTTTACCCATTCAACAGGATGTTAGAAATGTATTAATGTAGCTTTTACAAGCTAACAATGGGTTATTTCCTTTTAGCTCCAAAAACCAAAATATATCTCCTTTCCTCTGATATGTATTCTTTGCAATGTGGATTCCTAACTTCAAATTAGGAAAATTTTCATCCAGATTAATGAGTATTTTGTGCCTTGAAACAGAGAATCCTTTAAACAATGGTGCTGTATAGAGGAGCATTGGCTTTTTCAAGGCTTCGCTCTCGTCTTGTAAGTGGACATTTAATGAATGCCTGATATTTATTCTTATATCTAACTCCATATCATGCAATTTAGTCAGAATGTGATTTATCTGCCTGTTTAGATATTTCAATATATAGTTTTGAATTGCATTATTCTGGTTTAAAATAATGTTAAAAGAGAAATAGTAATACGCACCTGAACATGTTTTTGGCAATGTTTTAGTCTAATTAAGTGGACATGTTTACATCCTAGTATCTTTTCTTTTGGTCTTTGGATTTTTAATCTGCAAAAGACTTTGAATATATTTTTGAAGAAAAATATAATTTTATTTATCTTGAGTGAATTGTACTTTCTTCTTTATTATAATCTTGATGAAGAAATCCAATTACAACAAATTGATGCTTATATTTTCTTTATCTTATATATATTTATATACACATTTGCAATGAAGTGGTAATAACATATCGTGTGCTGACCCAAGATGTTATCAGAAGATCCCAATTACCTGGTCATGTATAGAAAAAATTGCTAAGACTCTGGTATGCTCATTTTGATTACCATAGGAAAGTCCATAAATCTTTGCAGGGGTCTGTTTGATTACCTTGGGTTAAGTCCATAGACATCCTTGCAGGACCCCCTCTGGCTATTGTGGATTAGGTCCACAAGCATCCTCTCAGGATTCCGTCTGACTAATGTGGATCAGGTCCAGAAGCATCCTTGCAGGATCCTCTTCCATGGGTCAGATCCATAGGCATTCTCACAAGATCCCATCTGATTATTGTTGGTCAAGTCTATATGCTTTGGCCAAAGACTTTGTATTTGAAATGCTTTCCTAAGTAATTCTCTGAAAATTAGTTGAGTTAGCTGGTAATGATTAAACAAATATATTTTTTGTACATTCATTACCCCTCAACAAACATTCTTGGGCAAGTAGAGGGTCAACAGATATGCGTGATCATTTTGGTAGATACTAAACTTATCCTTTTTTATTTTATTCATGAGATATTGACCTATTATAACTTATTCATGATTCATAAATGTAGTACTTCCTCAAAATGCCATCTGATTATTGTATTAATACCACTTTATGTAACCTTCATTATTAGTGTTTGATTCTTGTTAGGAATTAGGATCTTAGAATACTAATCATTATAAACAAAATATAAAATAAATAAAATGAGAATGCAAGGATAGATTTTACATATTACACAAGATATACATGGGGAAAACTCTTTCAGGTAAAAAGCTTCATAAAACATCGTTCTATTAAAACACTTACAAAAAGAGTCTTTTAAATAAGTAGATTGGACCTAGGGACACTCCTCTATATACTTCCACATGGCCGATAATACTTTTTATGCATAGTGATATAATTCACTATAAATGTCCAAATTCACACTCTCTCAAATGAGAGAGAACCTCCTTAAATATAGGAGAAAGGGTGGCAAAATACCTTAAGGGGTATTAGTCACACCTATTCAACAACCACCATTCACAAATAATTAATAATCTAATAGTTATGAGATTATAATTATTTTAAATAGGATATGTTGAATAAAACATATAATATATAAAGTTGTATAACCTTATATTAGAACAATATATAAATACTATTAGGGTAATGACCCCTAATAACATTATGTTTTAACAATTCTGTTCTCAAGGTGTTGACAACAGTAAGTGATGGTGCAATATAAGCTATGTTAAACCTTTTTTAAACTTGAGAAGTGCTTTCCTATTTAATTCTCTAAAAATTAGTTGAGTTACCAGGTCATGACTAAACAAAATAAGCTTTTTTTACATTCATTACCCCTCGATAAACCTTCTTGGACAAGTAGAAGGTCAACAAATATGCATGAATATTTGGGTAGATACTAAACTTGTCCTTTTTTGTTTTTTTCATGAGAAATTGACCTATCATAACTTGTTCTGAAATCTCTTACTACTAAGGCCAATTCATCAGTCCTTAAGGATTTGCTAAATCTCTATAGAATGGAGGCACCCTTCAGGTTTTATCAAAGTCTGATGTATTGCATAATTTCTGTTAGTGATATCCTATTGATAGTAATGGCCAAATTATGATTTTATGTGCCATTACTTGATCTCTTGATAAGTAAACCATGATGAGCTCCTAAACCACGCTAATGGTAAGTCTGATTCAAGGGATTAAGTCTCGTATTCTTGGCCAAACCCTTAGAAGTTGTTTTGTCAATTGCAGAAATCTTCCAAACCAGGAACTGTTGCATATGGGTCTGGCAAGTAATCGAGCACAGTTGTCTTTGAGAACATTAGTGATTGTTGGACCCACATGATGCACATGAGAACAAACAATTGATGCAATTCTGAAAGCTTATAAGATTTGAAAGCATCTTGAGGGTGCACAAGTTTTTCACCTCACCTTGCTGATATTATGATATTTATATAGAGCTCATAAAATAATAAGTTGAGAGGAGTGGCCTGCTAATGATGATGTGAACTCCCTTGACCAATGGCACACAAATAGACGAACATCACTAAGAAAATCTTGAGGAGTTTGCACGACCCGTAGATTGATTTCTCATTGGATGATTGGCACAATCCTATGAGCCTGAAGGCTTTGACAACTCCTTGGGAGTGCCGGGGGAGCTTGCCATGTAGCTCGCTGCTAATATCATACCACAATGAGCACTTTCCTTTGTAAAGTCATGAGAATTACCCTTAGCACCCATGGTATTATTGATGACCTAAGCACATGCTATCAACAAAAGGTGAGGGACTTGCCACGTTGCTGACTTATAAGCTCACAACCAATAGTGCAACTCCATCTTTGACATATTTGTGTCAATGCCTTGAGGATGTGAGGGTCACTAGATCTTCCACATCATCCATGGATCATATGGTTCTTGTAGATGCCAACATGTGCAATGCATGTTTACACTATCAAGATTAGAGTTTAGGGACCAATGTTCTTGGAACCTATTCATTCAATGAATTGACAAGAGATGACAAGGTGAACTCGATAATGCCAAAGTGTCAAGGCTTAAGTGGACCAATGACCAAACGATTAAATTAAGATCGTGTGTCTATTCTAAGCCTGTTTTATCCACTACACAAGATTGTGAGTACCTTGATCTAGACTGTCCATTGTTGTGAGTGTTTAGTAAATGGTATGTGTGCCTATCTTCTTGCTGCCACACGGAATCATACATCTCCCATTGAAACTAACAAGTAACACTCAAACCAGAATAAAATTGACAGCCCATTCACATCTATGCCATAGTGTTAGAAATAAGATGAAGAAACATATGAACTCAGCTATGAATTCTTGGGCCCAATGCTACCTCCACCTTTGAGAAAACCAAAATGTCAACTCCATTAGAAGCTTGGAATGACTTACCAAAGGAAATTGTTTCTGTTAATAGATCACGATTGTTACAATAGATAATATGGACGAATGCTTAGTTTTCTATAACTCAATACAATTCAGAAAACAAAAATAAAAATTGTCTCGACTTTTTGATAGCCTATAATGGGGTGTTACATGCATGCTTAGGTCTTGAATTCACCTTGAGGGGATTATTATTGCCCTGATTTTTCTTATCTAACCTTTGATTTACATAATCCATCTTCCTTAATAACTTGGAACCAATTGCTTTGGTATGCAATAAAAAGCTACCAATGCAATTTATTTTATGGTGAAATTGCCAAAGAATGCCATTCGAGTCTTAAGCAGTAGTCAGCATATTTTCCTCTCCATTGTCCAAGCCTCTTACAATAGAGGCTGTCTCTTCTCCTTTTCACACTTTCCTTGAAGTTTAGTTATAACTATTCCTTTTTTCTAACTAATGTTGGAGGTTTTCTATGGCCCGATGAATTGTATTTTTATTTGCTAGCATAAGATTTTGTAAAATAGGAGTAAATAAACCTTGCACTTTCTTACTTGAGTTTAACAAGTGTTTTCTGTTTGACAAGCTGTTAAGACAATACTTGATTTATATTCTGTAAACAGAAAAGGTTTTACTTGAGCAGTTCTGCATTTTTTCCTCAGTCCTTAATTTGTCAAAAGTCACATTCTATGAGGTTCTATCTAGATAACTTATTTATATGGTAGGAGACATATCTTGCTAGACTTTATTTTTGCTTTTTCAGCTTTGGTCATGATTGCTGGGGTTGATTTTCTCATTTCTTTTTTCATTTTCATACACATTTCTTCTAGAACAAATGATGCTAGGTTTGACTTTGGATCTGTATAAAATATTGAATGTGTTTATTTATAAGATTCAATAGGGTTTATCTTTGAGCTGAGGCATTGTAGTTGGTTATCATGGTTATTGGCATATATGGGTGTGAGCTCTATGCTTTTTCTCTGTCCCCTTTCTTGGATATTTGTTACCTTGTAATTTGATTGTTGAGGTTTTGACCTTGTTTCTGACAAATGAATACATATGTTCGTTTTTAGCTTTTGGAATTATCATTAAGAATTTAATTTCTGTGGATCAATGCAAGGGAACAATTTACTTTGTATTGCTTAAAAAAGAACATTTGTAACAAATAAATTGGGTACAGATGTAAAGCAAAGAAGTTTGTTTTCTATGTTACAATAGGAATTATCGCTAGTTGTGGTAATTGTTTTTCCTTGTATTGTAGGCTCACCGAGAATCTACTTCTCAGTTTGTACGATGGCTTCAAGTTCAGAGTGCACCACAAGAGGTAAGATTTAATGTTTAGCTGATTCATTATCCCTGAAGAACTTAATTGCTTGTTAATACATGGATAGGAATAAAATATGAGGTACACATTACAAAAAAGTTTATGAAATTCAACTGGAACTTAAAAGTGAATTGTATGACAATATGGAATATGGAAGTGGATGCATGGTGCCGAAGCACCTTGTTGCATTCAAGCCTCCATGAGGCCATATTGTATAAATTCATTAAATTAGGTGTTTTAATGTTGTAATAAAGTTGAATGAGCCATTTTATATATGTTTGAAGTCATTTGGAGTCATTGATGAAGGTTTGGTGTCATTTAGTTGAAAAATGAAAACATTGTCAAAAATTGTCAAATGTTGTCATAACAACTCTTCTTGTTAAATGACAACTTTTTAAAAGTTTGTTAAAAGTTGATAAATGGTAGTTGTAGGTTGGCTGGGGCATAACTTGATTGCACAAGCATAAAAATGGGCCTCCAAGTCGAATGGGGGGTTGGAATGTAGTTTTGAACAAGAATTTATGAAGGAAGACATGAATTTTTCTACAATTTCCAATGTTCTGCCCTGTTCTTTTACATGGTACGGCTTTGTATGAAATTGTACAGACCTCAAATTGACTTTTATTGATAGAGGAATGAACTAGCTTTCATTTGCAATTGGTTTGGTGTTTTTTCATTGAGTTTGAAGAAAGTTATGATCATTTTACCATTGGCAGCCCTATGGGATTGTTTTCTCTGGAAGTTGCAGACTGTTGCAGAGAATGGTATGGATTGTATAGATCAAATAAAGATCTCAGACCTATTGGAAATGTTAGATATGTGAATCTAGTTTCATTTTCACTTTGTTTGATCAATTTTCATTGGGTTTTGATTGATTTATGACAATTTTGGTGAAGACTACCCAGTTCAAGAACTAGGGTTTCCAGCAGATAAAAAAAATTCATATCTTTTTATTCCACCATCAAAAAGTGATAAAAATTGGTGAAAAGTTCTGTTTTTACATGTTCTACCTTTAAAAGAAAATGGTTCATTTATTCATTTTCATGAGTTATGGTAAATTGTGTGTTTCATTTTGGTGGAGAGTGGTCAAAGAAACATGGTTTACTTGATGTTTGAACAAAGCTATGTATAGTTTGTTTATAGTTGGACTTAAATCATTGTTGTCTAATATTTGGATGGTTGTAATGAGTTTTTGGGGTGAATCTAAGCATGTTGAAATCATTTACCAAGTTTGATAGAGATTGGAGTCCATTTGTGTAAGTTGGAGCCTATGTTGTTCAAGGTTAAAGGATTGAGATTGCCTCAAGAATGAAGAATTTCAGTTGTGTACTTGATTATTGCCAAGAATATAGAAAGTTGATGGTATTAACCCTCTTGCTTTGCATCAATCAACTTTCTATATTCTAACATTGAGGTTGTCGTAGTAGAGTCAACACCTCATAAAATGAGGAAATCCTTGGAGTAGACAGGACCGCGAAGGGTATATTCTTTTTGGGCCTTCTCACCAATAGAGTGTTCAAGTCAATTTTAACCCATTAATGTGATCTTGAGTTGGCAGCGTGCCAACTTATACCTGTAAACACCCACAACTTACCCAAAATCCGAAGTCCTGAATTTTATACCAAAGTCTGATTTTTTCACCAAGTTTTGATTATCCTCATTGTTCTTAATTCTCCATAATTATTTCCATTTTCCCTAAGTCCTAATTTCTATTTCATGTCCCCTTTGCACATGAATTTAATTAATCAAATAAATTAAATTCTCCTCTTAAGCACCCAAAATTCGAAAAATTAAATAATAAATCCCCTTTTTTCCCTTCCACTCATCTCATAACTAATTTCTAACCTTCTTACCGAAATTCAAAAATCAATTAATAAATCTCAATTATCCTCCATCCTTGATCTTCCAATCGCCTAACCAACTCAATCCTAGCCATCCATCTGTCTCTTGATCTCAATCATTGATCTTCATCTTGCCAAGCCTATATATCTACCCTCTCATGAGCCATTTTGAGGACGACCCCAAATTATCATATTGTCATGTTGTTCATGAAGCAACCACAATCATATCATTTTGAGCATATCAAGGATTCAAATTGTTGTTAACATTTGATTGTTTTGTTTTGCATTTGGATCCTTTTCCTTAATCGAAGGTTGCATTCAATAGTGAGTAGGATTTTGATGTTAATTGTTTGAATCCGTCTTTGTTCACGTTTTTATGCATATAATACCAACAAGATTCCTCCTTGACAACTATGCCATTTTGTTGGCATAAGTTGGCAGTCAAGTAAAGTTCCCAAAAAAAAATTGCAGAGCTACAAAATGTTGGAAATATTATTGTGATTGATGTCAAAGGTGAGATGCGAGGAGGATTTGGACGATAATTTTGCCATGATTTATGTGCTATTTTTCGGTGCCCACATTGCTGATCGCTCGTGGATTTTGGCGCTCACATTCTATGCAAGTAAAAACAAAATAATTCTTTTTTTGAGGGTCCTTTTGGGTTGGCCGACTTAGCATGGTAGATCGCCCCTTTTGTGGGAATTAAAAATTAATTTTATTGTGTTTCAAATGAGGCTCACTCACCTAGCATGGTCGCTCAATGTGGTAAGATATTTAAATAAAATAAATTTATTATTTATGTACATTAGGCCAACCTCTTTTGATGGGTCACTCCTCTTAGGTGAAGAGGTGCATTTGTGTAGTATAAAAGAAGATGTGTGGGAGAAGAAAACTCAAGCAATTTACCAAATATCTTTCCTATTCAAAGCAAACTTCTGAGATCTAAAACAGACTTATGAGGAGATCTAAAGCAGACTTATGAGGAGACCTAAGGTAGACTTATGAGCAGATTCAAAGTAGGCTTATAGCAGATCTTGATGCTGATTTATGGCAGAGTTGTAGCAGACCTTTCAAGGTGATTTATGGCAGATCTGTAGCAGACCTTTCAAGGTGATTTATTGCAGATTTGTAGCAGACCTTTTAAGGTGATTTATATCAGATTTATAATAGACTTTTGAGGAGTTTTTATAAAGTAGAATAACATGATAATCATGCTTTGAAGAAGCTATATTCAAGAAGACAAAATTTTGTACATTTGGAGGTTGGTGCCTCCCAATAGAAGAGATTGGTGGCTCTTGCTAAGTTAGTGCTTAGTGGTGGGGATTGGTGTATCCAGTGAGTTGGTGCCTATGAAGATTTGTAATAGAGAATTTTATTGTTGGCACGATTTGGACAATAGATCCAAGCAGTCTTTTTCCGTGGTTTTCTCCTAGAAGGGTTTCCATGTAAATCTTGTGTCTCTTAGTTGGTAGATCTTGTGTGATTGCTATGTTTGTGGTTGTTTTTAAATAAGTAAAAGTTTTATTTTATACCGATTCACCCCCCTTTTTAGTATGAGTGTGTGTTCTCATCACAAAAATTGTTACCAAGGTTTTGAAAATGTCTACAATTGCCTCACATTCAGTGACAACTAATGCACAACTGCAAAAATTGCTACTGAGGTTTTGAAAATGTTTCCAATTGCCTCACACCTAGTAACCACTAATTCATACTTGGCAACAATGCTTTTTTGTTGGGTCCCACAAGTGTTGCTCTAGAATTCTAGAACTCTTCTTACCTTTAGGATCAAGGATTTTTTGTCAAGAAGATAAAAAGGGGTTGATCAATAGATTGAGGAGGGTCAAAGGCCAATTGTTGAGAATGGGTAAACTCTCTTGCACTTTGGGCTCAACTAGACCCAAGAGGGTATTCCTAGAGGTAACCCTAAACAGATCTTTGTTACAATTGAAAAATAAACGTGTTAAATAGATTAAAGTGGTAAGTTTTGATCTCAACTTTTGTCACAAGACCAAAACTAACCTATTGTTATGACCTCTATTAATTTGATGCAAACATGCAAATCATGATTGGCAAAAGATCAAAGCCATCATCAGTTGGTCGATTCCTAAGACATTGACATAGTTAAGGGGATTTTTTGGTCTTTGCAACTACTACACTATCCCCGAACCCCCAATGTAATAGAATCTTACATGGTATTAGAGATTTTGCTAGGTGCACTTTGTGGAAAGATGGACCTCACCGTTGAGTCTAGAAGACCTGAAAACCTTTATTTTCATATATGGCACTTTATTTTTTGGAATTAGAAAATTATCATCCATTTTAATTGAACTTGAGAAATCTGCAAAAAAATATTTCCATAAAACGCGGATCGATATAGTTTGTACATGTCTGCATGCATTGAAAGAGTACAGTTAGTCCGTAGTTGAAAAATTTCTGTTGGTATATTCTCTGCATAGGTGGGTATATCGATTGGCATCATGTTTGGCGTAATTTGTGTGATTTTTGTTTTCTAATTAAAATATTTAAATGTTAAATTGGCGCAAACTTTGAGCACATTGTTACAGGGAGCTTAGAGCTCTCGGTTTGCACCAACTCGGGGGGCGAATCCCTAGCCCAACATAGAGGGGAGGTGCGTGGAGTTGTTGCTTCCTTGCCACCTCTCGTTCAAAACTTTTGTTGACATCAATGCCACTTGTGCTCGAAAACACCCCCTCCAGACATCGTTGCCGACAAACCTTTGCCCAAATATGCACTCAATGGTGAAAGTCGACCAGATTTGTTGCCAGTGGGGTTGTGCCACCAAGATTGTAGTGAAAACAATGCTAACCCCCTCTTTTGGTACCTTAAACAAGCTATTTTTTTGGGAACATACCTTTTCACTGAAGATTTGCATTTTCAAAATCAAGATATTGTTGGAAAGTTGGTTCAATGTACTTTCCAATGGTGTAGGTCTTATTATTAGATTTTGCTGTTGGCGCATTTTATCACTTGTTGAAGGAAAACCATCATCTTTGGCTTTCAAACTCATAAATTTTTGCCTAGATCTTTAATTTTCACAATTTTTGTGGCATTGGATGATGAGCACACAATTATATTGAGAGAGGTGGGGGGGTTGTGTTGAATCAGTATAATAACAATCTTTTACTTTTTCAACTTAACAATCACAATAACATCAATTGCACAATATCAGTAACAAGAACACAAGAACACACAATTTATGTGGAAACCTTTATAGGAGAAAACCACGACAAAATATTGCTTTTATAGAAATCTTTTTTACAAACTTTCTACGCATCAACCTACAGGAGACACCAATCCCCTCTTATACAATTTGTTAGCACCAACCCATTGGAGATACTAATCCTCGCTTGTAGAATTTGTAGGCACCAACCTACTGGAGACACCAATTCCCTCTTATAGAATTTGTAGGCACCATGTAGTAGCCCTTACCCTTGTAAGTGATATTTTTTTGATTTCCCTTTTCTAGTTTGACAATGCTATTTGTCAAACTAATTTTGATGGTCCGATTTAACTTCCATATATGCAATCAATGTACTTTGGATACATAGTAATTTCAAATGCATTGCAAATATATTCAGAGTCTACAAATGTCAAAGAACAAGATGTATATAAACTTTACACACAAAATTAACTATCATTGGCACTTTCCAGATACAATATTAATATCTCAGAAATTATTACATAATCTGAATTAATAAGTAGTCCTAATTTCTGACCTGGTATTCAGGAAGTTTCTAATGATATATGCTCAGACTTACAAATAAACCTTTCCAAATATTGTGCCTTACTACCAAACAAATCTCGATATATTTGAGTATTATCTAAACTTCAATATCACCCTCCTTAAGTTGGAAGTCATCACTTTAATTTGTCTTTATCTCCATCTTTGTCTTAGCTGAACTAAATGATATGGTGCAAATACCCTGAGAGGCGATAGTCAATATTTCTCTTATATGGCGGCCCAAATAAAGTTGCAAATTCTTTAGCAGCGCCCAATAGTATTGATAAAATTCTGTTGAAAAAGTCAATCTTTGGTATTATTCTCTAAACCTGGTGCTAGTTCTTGGTCTCTCGATATCAATTAGATTGCGTTCTGCCCTATAATGCTGAAGTGGCAGTAATAAGGCAACACCACTTAATTCATATATTAGGCATTTGATGAACTTGTGCTTAAACTCCTTAGACACCCTCGATACCCTTTAAGAGACCTGACCTGTAGGTTGATTGATTATGAATGCAATCGCATGAGGCAGATATATTCAATGCTGGCGATAAGATTTTATAGTGCCTTTGAACCTTTATTAATTGTGATCCCTCTCACTAATATTTGTGTTGATCACCATACGTGAGATTATAATCTTGACCTCCTTATAAATATGCGATTCCTTCCTTTAACGCCTCAGCAGTGTATACTTTTTTGACCAGTCCTCTCTTGTCTTCTTGCCACACAGACCTGCCACGACGCCTCTATAGACTATCAAAGGCTGCGTTGGATTTTATTCCTCTTGAGGCCGATATTAATTCCCTTCAAGTGCCGATAACTCCTTAAGTAATCCTCTGTTAAAATAATATCATAGATCTGACAGGATTGAAGGGTCTGAAACTCTTATCTTATTCTGCAACTTGACCAACCCTCTACTTCGGTCAACTGATATATTCTGAATATTTAATTGTTCCAATTATAGCTACACCCACCGAGTTATCTCATTTGTCTTCTAAATGATCCGTATTAACTCAAACTGCAAAATCTTTTAATTTTGAAAATTATCATAAATCCCTGAACATGAAGATCTATATCAAAATATCAAAACATCAATTTTCCAAGTTTTATTGAATAAATCTGAAAATTTTGTCTTCGAAGAAGACACACAAAATTTCCCAAAACATGCTCTCCTTAGTAGATTGTTCCTTGAAGCTCCAAAACTAAACAATTAAAGCCCAATGTGAACTCCATCGTGAAACCACTCTTAGAAAGAGTCAGGTTTTTGTCCAATCCTTTACCAATCTGCTGAAGGTTTTCATCCTCAGAGATTCAGCTTACCAAGCTTCATAGCAATTCATCAAATCATCATACCATAACATGTCTTACTACAACTCAAACATCTCCTTATAAAAACCTCCAGGCACTTTCTAGAAGATAAGGCCTCATTTAATATTTATCACCTTGGTAGAACTTTATTTAATAAAGTGACCTTTTTTTTTAATATTTATTATTTCCACTTTATTTTAATTAAATTAATCAATTAAAGTCATCCTTTTGAAATAATATTAATGTTTTCGACAACTTAATCAATTAATTTAATTAAGTCACTTTACCAAAAATTTGGGGACATCACACACCAACCCACTGCTGGAGACACCAATCCCACAACGGAGCACAAACTCAGCAAGAGACACCAATCTCTTTGATATGAGTCACCAATCTCTTCAATAGAATCTTGTCTTCTTGAGAATAAATCTTATCCACAACTAGCGTTAAATGATCTCCTTTTATATTCTCTTCCTCAAAATCTTCATACACAAATCTACATATATTCTCTTTCTTAAATATCCATACACAAATCTGCATATATTCTCTTTTTTGAATCTTCATACACAAATCTGCATATATTCTTCTTAAATCTTCTTGTTCTTGAATGATTTATCTTTGTGTCTCACACACTTCCCTTCTTCACAAATCTGCTTGTATGATTTTACATTTATTCGACACACTCTTCTGCACAAATCATACTCACATCTTATATCTTTATGTCTTTTGTTAAAAGAGGCATCTCTTTGAAAAGATGACACCTTTCAAACAGTTATGATTCCTCTTCATTACTAATTTCTGCCTCTTCAAAACTGATCGCAGCCTTAAATAAATATAAGTGCTGTCTTATAATGAAGTGCTGCCTCCTTTATCATTATCTCTTCTTTGTTAATAATGATCGCTGTCTTATAGAATATAATTGCTGCTTTTGTAGAAGATAATAATAATCTCTGCATTTGTCCTATATAATAGCAGCCCATAACATCTCCCTCATTAATATATATATACACTTTTCTTAATATATATGATTTGTATATTATTGATGTACCTTTGTCTTTGGAAAATGATAGTGAGGTCGACCAACATATGGTTTACAAATTGTATATTTCATAATACAAATTGGAGTTATCCATAACTAATGATGAAATATTAGCTTTCATATTGGGCGCCAATGAACAGAAATTCGGTTAGCATTAATCAAAGAATAGAAAGAAATGTTATGGGGCAGCTCTTTCTACAGAGATGTTTTGGTTTTTACAGTCTAAAAACAAAAATCATGATTATGAGTTGGGCTTTATGAAAATAACATCTTCTGCTTCCTGGCGTGTGTCAATATATGCTTTTTCTACCATGATGGGTGGTATTTACTGGGTGTCAAGTAACGCATATACCTTTGACTAATCTTGCCAGGTTGTGTATGCTTCAGAGGATATTATCCTGGGTGACAGTGTATTAAAGGTTGAAGACACGGTTTATGAGGAAGTGGTGAGTTTATTGGCGTTGTATGGTGGAGTCGCAGATGTAAAAGAGAGCAATTATTCCCACTTCTGGTTGGTTTTTTGTAAAAATGTTACAGTTGGTTCATTCATGGAGATTCAGATAATGTCTGAAGTCTTTACTCTATACTCTGCTGTTTTCCTTCTGCATTTTAAATTCTGAGAAGTTTTTGATGAAGGTGGGTTGAGTAGGTTTCATGTCCATATCAACAATATGCATTATATTCGAACCTTCATCGTCTTTGAGTATGCTGTGAAAGAGAAATATGATGGCCCATGAGTTTATTACATAATACAGTATTGCTACTATGAGTTCATGATTTTTCAGTGAGAGAATACACTCAAAAACTTTGTGGTTCTTGATGCTGCAAAAATAGAAGATGATGCAAGTGTTAATATGGGACTTTTGGCGGTTTGTATAAGATGTCGGCTTAAGCAAAGAGAATCTGAGAAAGACATGGGTGGTGAATGTGCATATCTTTTTCTTCAGACCTGCGAGTTGTTTCTTTATCACCATTTTTTTGAGTGGGTAGGAAATGCTGGGTATATGCCCTGCTGGTTGGCTTTGATCGAAAGTGTACCTGGTTGCATAGGACGAGTTCTGGAAGAGTTAAAGGGTTGTTTGGTTCTGCAATAGTGTTGTTTCAGACCTGCTATCACCCAGACAATCATATCAGACCTGTTAGCTTTCATTTCAGTGAGTCTGGAGGGTGCTGGAAGTGTCACTGTTGGTGTTCTTTGAGTTTGGGTTAGATTGGTAGATAGCTGGGTGAATTTCATTTGCTATACTGTGTATTACAGTGTGTTTCAGACTATTTGGAGACTTGTTTGCAGCCTTCCAGTTCATCCATTCAAGGGTGTTGTGAATCAGAAAATGGTAAGGATGCTCTCAGTCATTGTGCTTAGTCTATGTGCGGGAGCTTGTGAATCATGATGAAGTTGAGTTTTGAATAAAAGTTTTCTGAGTTGATTTAGAGTTTGGACAGCGTTTATTTAAGTATGAGCCTCATTGTTCAAATGAAGGCAACGTTTGAAATCATTGTCTTAGTGTTTTGAAATCATCAGTGAGTTGATGCTCACTTGTAATCTGGGTTGGTGCCCATTATTGTTAATGAAAGCATAGTTCTGAAATGATAATTGATATTCAATATTTGTTATTTACAAAGGAGAGGATAACTCCTTATATAAAGAATTACAAGATGATGTTTCTCAAAAGAAACAATTGGCAATTAAAGCAAACTAAAGCAAATAACGAAAAGTTACCAAAAGCTAATTGAAGCAAAGTAAGTTAACTAAAAGTAAACTACCGACTAACTAAAAGCTAAGATGACCATTAAATATTACAATAATACTTTAATGCCCTCTCTTAATGGTTATCCTACTAACTACACCAAGCTTATCTCGAAATTTTACAAATTTATTTGGATTGAGAGACTTGGTGAGAATGTCTACAGTCTGATCCTTAGTTGCAACATATTGCAACATCACAAATCCATCTTCAACAACAGATCCATCTTCAACAAGTTGGCGGATGAAATGACAATGAAGCTCAATGTGCTTGGTTCGCTCGTGGAAGATTGGATTCTTGGCAAGCTTTAGCACCCCTTGATTGTCATAGAACAAGGGTGAAGGCTCTGCTTGAGACATTTGCTTGTCAACAAGCATCCTTTGAAGCCATACTACCTCACATGCGGCCTTAATTATTCCCCGATACTTTGCTTCTGACGAGGAAAGAGCGACTGCCTGCTGCTTCTTGCTTGTCCATGTGACTGCAGCCATACCAAGATTGAAAACGTACCCAAAAGTGGACTTCTTGTCATCAACTGAACCTACCCAATCTGAATCTGTAAAACCAACCAGCCTAGGATCTTTGCATCTACTGTACAGAATGCCAAAGTCAAGTGTCCCTTTCACATATCTCAACATTTGCTTCGCTACAGCTCAATACTCTGCTTTAGGGGCAGTCATAAAACGAGAAATGTAGCTCACAACAAAATTGAGATCAGGCCTAGTGGCAGTAAGATATATGAGGTTGCCCACTAGTTGCCTGAATGCAGACTCATTCACCACTTGTGAGTTTGATTTGGCTGAAAGTTTCAGCCCCTTCTCCATAGGAGTGAATGGGATTTTTTCCATCTTGCATCCTAAATTTCTCTAGCAAACTCCTGGCATACTTCAACTGAGAAATGGAAATACTGCCACTTGTTTGCCAAACTTCTACACCCAGACAATAGTGTAGGAGACCCAAGTCCGTCATCTCAAATGCCTGACACAAATTCAACTTGATATTTTCAATCAAATGTAACCTACTACCAGTAATTATGATATCATCCACATAGATGACAAGAAGGATGATATCATTGCTAGTGTTAGAGCTTCTACTACACTTGAAACTCACTCTTTCTTCACTTAGGCTTGCATAAACATGCTTCCATCTTGAGATTAACTTTTTCTATCAACATAGTGAGAACCGACCCTTCGTTGGATGTGGAAAGGCAATATATCACTTTGGTCTATCTTTTATTGTTTTTATCTTTATTAGAAATCTATTTTTGATATTTGATTTTAGTTAATGTAATTTGAGACAAATATTTATTTTGGGCCTGCTTTAGTTTCAAGCAAACTACTTTTAGTTTAGAGAATCACAATATGATTTTTATTTATTTTGAATAAATAGCATGTAAACCCTTGTAAAACTAATAAATAAGTGCCCATGTGCACTTAGGTTTTTAATAGTAATTGTATGCCTTCTTATTTCTTTTCAAGAGTTGTTTACTGTTATCTCATGCTTTCTGAATTTAGTAATTTTGTAAAATACTTCAAGATTTGTTATTGTTTTGTTTACTGAGATAGATAATTTTTTTTTCAATTTGCTAATTTGTATGTGTAATCATCTTCATTTAGTCTCTGATTTTATTATAATTTTTTGTGTAAGGAAATCTATCATTTCCTTCACTTTGCAAGGGAACTTCCCCTACAAATCTGAAGAAAGGTTATCACTTACATACTATTCCGTTTTATCTTGTACTGCAAGGTACAAATTAAAATTCCAATGAGCCTTTGTTATCCCACTCAAAAAGCTTGTCATAAAAATATTTTAGCGTCTGGAATTAGACTACATTCCTTACCTTGTGGGGATTGATATCTACTTGATGCTTGTCAAGATTCATTAACAAGGAGAAAGATTTTCCGTTACTAAGGAACAGCATTACAAGACTTGGACTTGCTTCGGACTAGGCAAGCTGATTTTTGATCCATTCTTGAACTTGGTGCCTAGACTTGGCCAAGACTTGTAAATTGAAAAAACCATGAAATATGAGATTTTAAAGGATTTGAAACTTGTTCCACACACCCTTTAATAAATGAACTTTAATGACACAATAAAATAATCAAGTTGAAACTACTTTGAGCACATGCACAAGTATACATCTATCACACGAGTATAAAAGTGTATTTTAGTTGAAGGAGACAGCATTTTAAGATTTATAATTATTGTCAAGTGTTTAAGGTGTACAAAACCTATGGATTATCATATCTACGGCATCAAAAACAATAATCACAATAGAGAGTCATGAACCTAGTATCACTAGCTTTATGTGGAGTCATGCGCTTGTACCTTAGACAAGTCTGCAAATGCTGCTACAACCATATGAGTGTTACTTATGATAGGTTTTGATTTACCAAACTATAAGTATAAATGCAATTTAATTACTAGGAATTTAATTGGAAAAAGTAAAAAAAAAATAAAATGTTGCTCTTCTATCTGATATGGCCCAAATAGATTTTCATTTCTTTGTTTTTTAAAACTAGAGCAAGGATTTGGAAGTAGTGACCCTAATGGGGTCAAGGGGTAGTGCCTCTTGTGCGGGTTCAGGGGCAATGCCCCTAGTGGGTTCAAGGGGTAGGGCCTTTTGTGGGGGTTTGGGGACAACACCCTAGCAGGGTTGAGGGGCAATGCTCCTTGCGAGGTCTAGTTGCAGTGCCCCTTGTGGGGTCTAGGGGCAATAAGCCCAAATCAAAGCCTTTGGGATCACACAAATCGTCATGGTGCATGCCATTTTTTTTAATTTTATCACTTTAACCATCCTCCAAAAGTCATCCAAACCCTTCATTTTAAGTCTTGCTTATTTTTGTTTTACCTATTGTAGTTGACTCTTCCCCTCAGGACTTGTCGGGTCCAGCAAGTTTTGTAATCTTGGCAACTCTAACGAGACTTGTTGGGTACCAAGGTAACAATTCCCCAGGACCACTTTAGTGCCAACCACCACGAGACTTCCCGAATCTTGGTGAGTCTTGTAATTATGCTAAGAAAACATTATCTCTTTTATTTCTCATCCACAAACTCTCATTTGTGTCAAATTGATTTCCTACCATTTGATGGGAAGATTGTTTACTGGTTGTTCCCTCATTCTTTCCAATTCATGATTTCTGCAATAGGCTGCTAAATCATCGCTGAAGTTGATTTCTGATGGCTAGCTTCATTGCTGCCCTTGGAGGTAATACTTACTGTACTGAATTCTTGCAGTAGACACAATGTAAGAATTTGCATAATGGAAGCCTTGAATGGCATAGATCTTCTAATAAATTCTATAATTATTGTTAGTTGAACTTGCAATGGATGAGGACTAATTTCTACGAGCTAATTTGTTAAAAACATTGTTTTCCAAAAGTACATCCTTACCTACTTTTGAATAAGTAAAGGACATGATTAGAAGATTTACTCTATGATTTGCAAATAAATAAGCATGCTTATTAAGGTCTCAGAGAGTAGATGAAGAATAATTTAGAAGAATAAGATTTTAACATAAATTGTCCTCCATATGCCATTGGGTTCCTGAATGCTAGTTATTCTACTTCCTTCAAGTCTTTGTGATTGTTTACTCTATTGCCTTCCACTGTAATCATTTTGATGTTTAAGTTCAATAGTAATTTCAATAATATTGGAGCTTCTATTTATTGCACGACAAGAAGGCTAAAAACTCTGTAATCTTCATTTATCATAATATCCAAGCCTCCAGAAAATCCCATCTTTCGTGTAGGTCTTACCAAATTCATAACTGAAACTCTCTGGAGTCAATGGAGTACACTATTAAATTTTTGGTAATGAATTTTTTTTTGTTGTTGTTGAGACAATTCCATTCATCAGTTGGGACAAGAAATTTTCAAAAGCTGTTTGTGGTCTTTTAAAAGTTCCTTGCATTTATTATTGGATTTGATTATGGTTGATCATTTTGATTCCTGTATCTACTTTAAACAAGGTTACTAATTGGAGTATTCCTTGCATTTATTATTGGATTTGATTATGGTTGATCATTTTGATTCCTGTATCTACTTTAAACAAGGTTACTAATTGGAGTATTCACTCAATATATATTTTAAGAAACTCTTTTTTTTTCTGTTTCTGATTTTACAGGATCTTCATGCTCAGTTGCAAGAGCTAATCCCGGAACAACAGGTTTGTCTCTTCAACAAGTGAAGTATATCTGAATATACCACATGCTTTTAAGGGAACAACCAGTTGAGATTCTTTATGCATTATGTTTTTGAGATGTCTTCTGACATTTAAATGAAACTTTTCCAATGAAACTGTTTGAGAAATGAGTCACACCCAAACTGTGATAAGGAGTCTACTAGAAAAGCTACAGTCATGAAAAGGACTGGTGGCTCAGTGGTAGATTGCATCAACACACACATGGGAGGTCCTAAATTTGATTCCTAGCTATTCCATGGAAAATAACATGGTATCAAGGGCAGACTAGGATCACTGGGCAACAAAGTTCGACTCAGGTGGAGCTGTTGGAGAAATGAGCTACATGTGAACCTTAATAGGGACTGTCCAGTCAAAAAGAGGACTGGTAGATCAGTAGTAGAGCACCACCATGTACATGGCAGGTCTTTGGTACAATTCCTATTTGGTCCATGGAAAATAATAAAAACATCTTGAGTTGCATCTTGATAGGAGAATTAATTCTCTAAGTCTGGGAGGAATGCAATAGGATTTTCATTGACATTGTATTTCAGCACTGTAACAGATCTGATTCCAAACACCCTTGATTAAGTAATGGATTGTAACTGAATATAAACTTTCATAAAACATGTGAATGAATAGATATCTGAGTCCCTTGGATTTTAGAAAACTTGCCTAAAACATGTTGTATTGCTTTGGGTGCATTTCCCACTGGAGCATACATGAACAAATTGTGAGTTCTTCTCAACTAACTACATGCCTCCAGACTCTCTTGCCCACCCCTTTCTATCCTTAATAATTCTTTGAAAATCATTGAGATCTAAGCTGTACGGCATCTTCATTGCACCAGACTCTTGTATCATGCACATACACCCTACTCTCAACTTGAATGTATTGGTTATGGTGAACAGAACAGCTGAACTTAAGAGAGGCTTCACTTGGTTCGCTGTGGATGATGGACTAAAAGAGCTGTACACTAAGGTAATCAACATCATCTTAAAGTCCATATGTTCACATCCGCTAATGACCCCAGCTGCAAAACAACATGCAAAATTAATTCTACTGAAATCAGAGGCCCCCCTTTAACCCATGGGTAAGTTTGATGGATGGAAATAAAGCAAGGACAGTGAGGGTATGTGTGAATGGCTTGCAAGTCTATGAGATATTGTAATGCAAATGTTCTTGTCAAACACCTCTGCTCTGAATACAACAGATTGAGTGTGTTAGCATCAGTGTTCCACGGGGACGCGTCCCCCCTAAAGATCTTGCCTTTTTCGAGACTTGGACGTTTCCGAGACTCGAAGACTTCAGGGAAATGTCCCCCCACCGTCCCGCCGTTCCCCCGTTTCTCTGCTGCCTCCGAGACGTCGCTCTTTTGAGGGGACTTCTGGACGTCCCCGAGACTTCCAGACGTCCCTCAAATTGGAAGAAACTTCCAGGCGTCCCCCTTAAAAATGCAATAAAAAATGATTTTTAAAGAAAAAAACAAAAGTAAAAATTAAAAATTAAAAACTTTATTGTATTTTTAAAAGCCTAAAAGGCTAAATCGACCATGCCTTTGTCTTTTTCTTCTATTTTCATTTTACTATTTACACGACTCAGCCATGGGCGTCTGAGTTTGGGCGATTGAAAGTTATAGGTATGTAGGTTTTTCTTTTTGGTTTATTTTTGTTTATGCTTTGCTAGATATCCATACCCGTCTCAAAGCTTCGATTCACGTTGCAACCGCACAGGCAGGGAGGGGTCGAACCCTGAAAATGTGCAAGCATGGGCAAGGCACGTGAATTGTTAGACTGAATGCCTCAAAGAGATGTCATCTCGTGGGATACATTGTTGATTGTAATTATGAATCATGATATGATGATTATGAAATTCAAATTATGAAACATCTAGTTCTCGTTCCAATGTCTATCAAGTATATTTTCATTTTGATTTTCAATGTTCACTAGTTCAATGAAATCAATGCAATGTGTTTAAAGTTTAAAGTTTAAACTTTACTTATTCCTTAGGCTTCTACAGTTATACATCTTTTTATAACTAATTTTTCAAGTACTATATGTATTTCAGCGTCACCCCCTCGCCGTCCCCCCGCCGCCCCTCCGCCGCCCCCAAACTTAGACCCCCGTCCCCACGCCCCTGAAATGCGTCCCCTGCCGTCCCCCCGTCCCTATCCTCGAAACCCCGTGGAACACTGGTTAGCATTCAATTGGTCTTCTTGTGGCACCTCTAAGATAGCCTGAGGCTTAGGACTATAAATTGGGACTGAGGCTTTTGTAGATGTCAATGTTTGGCTCAGTTGGCTCAGCTAATAACCTTCTATCAAAGGTTGGAATGACAAAAATGTAGCCCTATGTTAATAATCCTCAGCTCTGAGGCATGGCTCCTCCCCAGTCTATAACAGTGCACAATCTCACCAAGATGGAGGATGATGAGGCAATATGGCTCCTGCATCAACTGGGCTGAGTACAATCCCAAATAGAAGCGTTACCATTCAAAAATCCATATCCCAAGAAATGAACAACCTAAGGGCAATCCCCATATCTCTTCTCCCAGACCATTTCCTTCAGGCAGACCCTGAGGGAGTTATGCAGCTAGCTACTGGTCTGAGGGAGTGATGCAACTAGCTGCCTAATATACACAGCATTTCACACCCTCATCCAACAGATTTCAATCTCCCACAGCTCTAATGAATCCTCTCTGCATTTTCTCTGCCTTTTGATTTGATTTGGATGACCTTGGTTTAGATGTATTCCATTTTCACCAAACTGTAGGGCTTCCAGCATCTTCTTCTTCTGACATGTCTATATGGAGAGCCCAAAGTTGGTCAAAAAGTTTCTATCAGAAGATATCTAAATAGGGTCCGGGTGAAATCACAAACATTTCCACATTTCAGTCAACAGACATAAGGCTTAGATCCTTCACCAAAAGCTTGGTAATCATTGCTTCCATCACAGTTTGAAAAGATTTATATTAGCAAGTGTTCTACAACAGCTGGAAAGATCTCTTAAGGACACGCAGGATGTCCATCAACCAAAGATGTATGTTGCTGATTCTGGTATGGCAGCTAACCAGTAATTTATCCAGGTTTGGTACAGTTGGGTATGAACATACAATATATGAGAAAAGATGGCCCAAAGGTCTATCATATTTCATAACTCAATTGGACCCATAGGAAAGATTCACAAGTTAAGATTACAATTCCTGACATTCAACATTTGTTTGAAAGTTAGTTAGGCTGGTGTTGGACAGTGCTTACAAATATAGTTTTTTGATTCCATGTTGTGCTTGTGCATTCAAGAATGCATTGAAACATATTGAAACGACACCTTGAGTGAAGATGGTGGTGGCAAAACCTTTAAACACACAAATGCTTGTAAGCAATCTCCTCATGTCATTTTCACTTTTTAGAAGTTTTTTTGAGGAAGGAATTCTTCAAATTGGAGACTAGTTTTGCCAGGTATTTCATTTTGCTGGAGGTGGAGGAGGCTTTACAATCCATGGTGGTTTATGGTGAGTGGAAATAGTGGGTCAAGGCCAAGATAGAAGAAGCAAAGCAGATGAGGCAAAAGGTCCTTGAAGATGCTTGGTGATGATACATGATGTTTTAATTTTTCATTTTTGTGAGAATACAATACAAAATTGTGGATGAAGAATTCCTCTCTTTAAGTTCAGAGGAAGCTTTTTAATCTATTCCTAAATTTAAAACAATAAATATGCCTACTGCTATAAACATTGCACAATTTGTTCTTTGGGCTTTTGCATAAAGATGAAATAAATTAAGCAAACATAACCTCGCTGTTTTTGTTCTTAGAGGTTAGAGCACACGATTTGAAAATCTCCCATCTGACCAATGAATTTTTTCAATACTTGATAGATGCAACCTAAACGATAATATTATTTATTGAAAGATTAAAATAAAGATCTTTGGAGTTGTATCAATGATTAATTTGATCTTGAAGAAAAAACATACACATGGAAATAACGGCTAGAAGAAGAATGGATAAGACAATTAATTATCACAAAACATTCAAAGCTAATTCATGGATTTGAACATTGATGTTACACAAAGTTAACATAGATTATCTAATTAATTGGATTATTCCTCCAAGAATGACAACACATGGGATTGGAATTAAATGGAAATCTTGGTAGCATGTTATGATTCTAATATCATATATTTCTAAGTATATATTATACCTTCCTAATTATGATAAAGATAAGCACTTGTGGCATGCTTAACCTTAACATTAGTCTTAGCTAATATCTTAACCCCTCTAACTATAATGAAGGAGTGTGTCCCTATATAGTTATCCCTATAAATAAGGAAGAGAACTCTTCCATATTATCATATCTTCAAATATTGAATTCATATATTATTATCAGATTATTGGAGGTCACCCCCTTGAAAGTGAAGCATTTTACATTTTTTTGCATTTATTTCCATAAAATAACATAATTGGTATTAGAGCTATGATTTGGGGCAATAGTTTTGTTTCCACCATAACTTATAGACCATTGCGAATGTCAAACTAATTTTCTTTGGGTTTATGGGTATACATTAGATAAAGTCTAAGGAAAAGAAAGAACTTTTATAGTTAGTATTGCTCATGTTATTCGAATTTTATGATTTTTCATTACTTTGCTTTATAGGTCACAAATTTGAAATTAAAAAAAAAGTACATTTTTGTAAAGCTTATGGAAAATTAGGTTGGATTAGTTCTTTGTAATTTATTGTTAGAGACAATAAACATTTGATAAATTAGTGGTCAAAGTTTGGTCAAAACACAAACATAAATTTTTCTCACACCAGATGCTATCCTACCTTAATAAATTTTAAAATAAAAACATAATTAAAGCTCTTTAGGATTTGAGGACCTTTCTACAAATACAAAATCTAAGGACCCTTTTTATTGTCCACCACCTAAAATTCAAGAAAGATTTTCGTAAGGACATGAAATAGTGGTACGTTTCATTAAGGATAGATTATTTGATCTATTTTTAATATCCTAAATGAGGGTTTAGATAGGTTTAAGAAGGAATTATTATCATATTTAAAGCCCAAACAAAACCACCAGGGCGAGTACAACCCTAACAAACAAAATCAAGGGATAGGAGAACATTTTCAAGGTCAAAAGTTATACCTACCGAGAATAAACATCCATAGATTGGATGGTAGAAATGTAATTTCATGGATGAGCCTCATGGAAAAAGAATTTAAACTTCATAGTATATCAAATAATGCAATGGTTGACATAGCCTTACTATATTTAGAATTAGGACCTTATCAATGGTACAAATGGAGGATGATTGTCAAGCAAGGGTATATAGTTAGTTGGAAAGAATTTAGTAATGAATTCACAAACTTCTGTGAGCAACCATGCAATAGAAGCTATTTTACCCAACTAAAAAGCTTAAAACTATCAAGGCTTGTAGTCGGATATAATGTTGAGAATTTGAGATTGGCAATTCAAGCTCTTGAGGTGACACCTTATAATAATGAACAAATTCAACATGATGTTTGTTTGTTGGAACCTTGTACAATTAGGAAAGCTATGGAGCAAGCATTGCATACTGAGAATCAAAACACTACCAAAAGTTTCATACAAGGTGAAATCATAAAACTAAATGACAAAATGTGACTAATCCTACTAACAAAAACATGGACAATGTCTTTAATGTAAGGCAAACTAGTAAGCTTTGTCCTCAACAAGAGATAGAGAAAAGAGAAAAAGGTCTATTTTGGAATTGTGATAGCAAATGATCAAGGGGTCATAAGTGTTCTAGTAGTTATTAAGGATGTTGAAGAAGGAGAAGTACTTAAATAAGAACCAAATGTAGGACTTAAGCATGAGAATTTCAAGGAAAAAGAAAGGACTATTATCTCCTTACATTTAATGGCACAAGTTCACCACAAAAACTCAAAGTAATTGGTAATATTAAAAGAGAAATGTGAAAGTGTTGTTTGATACTGGTAGTGTACATCTTTATTAATATAAAATTAGCTAATGAGATCAATTGTTTTGTTTGTCTAGTCTCTAATTTTAAACTCATGATAGATGATGGGAAACAACTCTCTTGTGATGGTAAATGCCATATAAAGCTCTCCATGAGAAATTAATTAGATTTAGAAATATTTGCTATTCCTATTAGGGTAGTGGATGTAGTTTTGGGCGTGCAGTGGCTTAAACAATTAGGACTAGCGTCTTTCAATTTTTAAGAGTTAGCTATGGTTATAGTACACTTAGGAAAAGTATATATTTTTGGGGATACAATCACCACCAATGGGAATTATTAGCTCTCATAGAATGGAGAAACTCAGGAAAGGTTCTTATAGCATAGGGGCACAATTACATTTTTTAGAACCACAAGATGTGACAACTCAAGGTTGACTAAAAATTGAAGAGATTAGTCAACATGACAAAATATATTTCGTGAATCCAAGGTTCTACCTCTAATCTTATACCATAATCATGAAATGAATTTATACCAAGAAGCACTGTCCATCCTAAAAAAGTGCCTATTTATCCCCTATGATTATGCTCAACAAGAAGGATGATCTATGTAGAATGTGCTCACATTACAAGGAGCTCAACAAGATCACTCATAAAGACAAGTTTCATATTCCTATTGTTAATGAATTGAAAGATAATAAAATCTATGCAAAACAATCCAAATGTGTCTTTAGCGTGAAAGAAGTAGGATATGTGATGTCACCTAAAGGTGTTATAAACCCTAAGAAGATCACAGTAGTAAACGAATGGCCAAAACCTAAAAATATTAAAGGTTTGTGAGGGTTTTGGGGCCTAACAAGCTACTATAAAAAGATTTGCTTGTACCTATCATTGTATAAAGAAAAATTTCTTTTAGGAAGATATTAAAGTGAATGTTCAAAAATTTGTGGCTGAATGTTTGATATGCCAATGAAATAAAGGGGAAACAATAAAGACTCTAGGCCTCTTACAACTACTAGGCATTCCAACACAACATTGGGAGGAATACCAATGGACTTCATTATGGGGTTGCCAAAGTCAACTAATCTTGATGTAAGTTTGGTTGTTATGGATAGACTCATTAAGTATGCTCATTTTTGTAAACACTCTCATCTATTTTATGCTAGTACTACGACAAAGTATTCATGAAAAATGTACAAAAACTCCATAAAATTCACAAAATTATATTGTGAAATAGAGCCATCTCAAAATTCCTAATCAAGTGGAAGAATCTGCCAATTTAAGATGCAACATGCAATGACAAATGATTAATACGAAATATTTTCGAGTTGCTAAGCATTGAGGGCAACACTTTCTTGAAGGGGATGAGAATGTTATGATTTTGCCATCATATATTCCTAAGTATAATAAGGATAAGCACGTGTGGCACGCTTAACCTTAACATTAGTCTTAGTTAATACCTTAACCCCTTTTAACTAGAATGAAGGGGTGTGCCTATTGGAAATGTTGTCATTGATGTCAAAGGTTCATACACATGTGGTCATTGATGTCAAAGGTACAAGAACAAGATTGTTATCCCTAATGTCAAAGCCTGGGATTGTTGGTGAGATTGAAGTCTAAGAGATCATTGTGGAGATTGTTAGAATATTGTGATTGATGTCAAAGGTGAGAAGGGCATAATATTGATCCTAAAGATTGCATGAAGGTATGAAGAACAAAGGCCACAAACCATTGTTCACATCCAAGGCAGATCGTATCATTAGAAAATCTAATGAATAGACAACAATCGTAAAAATGCAACGATGAAGGTTAAAGAGCAGTAAAGAGCAGCGAGTAAAGGTTGTTAATGTGCATCGACTAAATTAAAGAGAACAACGATTATTTTTTATAAGGGCACATATAAATATGAGATCGATTAATATATTACAGAAGAATATATATTATGAAGTGCAGCATGAATGTCAATACAAAACAGCAGCAATTAATATGGTTCTAAATGTCAGCGATGAAGATTAGGAAGGGCAGCAATTAAAAGCAACTACTAAATCCATTTAAGGCAGCGATTATATTCCTAAAGAAACAACAAGTCTTTTAAAAAGGAAGTTTAAATTAATAGGTAAAATTAATCATTACTTATGGGGCCGACCCCCTAGAAAGAGCGCTCCTCACATGAGAACAAAGACATCCCAAATAAAGACAAATTTTGTCTTATATAAATGGAGAAATAAAAAGGTGCGATTAGTATGGAATAAAGAAGAGTTGCATTTGTTAACAAAAAGGTGTGTGGTTTTAATGAGAGTTATCTCATGCCATGAGGTGCAATTGAGGTTGTAATGAAGAATTGCATCTTAAACTAAGAGTTGTATCCATTGTGAAAAGTGATATGCATTGTGAAAGGGTATGCGCTTTACCCTTATTGAAGACATTTAAAAGGTAAGAAGAAAACTGGACAGAAGGCAAGAATTCAAATAATATATTTCTGAGTAAAAGAGCAGAGTTAAAAGAGATAAAGGGGCAGAAAATGAAAAGCAATTCAGATCTATTTTAAGAAGAGATGCTGACCATGTATGAAGGGTAAATACAAATATATGTAACAAATATATGTGAAGAGTAAGAGCAGATTGTAAAGTGAATTTGAGCAGATGGTAAGGTAGAAAATTATGTTGAAATAATGCCATGATCAGTTGTGTGGAAAGAATTGGGGCATAGATTGGATCGGATGTGTGAAAGAAATCGGTTCATGATAGTGATCAGATTTGGGAAGGAAGGTTTATATTCGAGTGTGGATCAGATTTGTGTTTTGATCAGACTTGTAATTTGTGATCAGATTTGTGAGAGAAGTTTATTCTATGAAATGTGATCAAGGATATTGCATGGTGTGTTCAGTTTTGAGAAGGAAGAGAAGTTGTAGCTGGATGAGATTTGTGTTTGAATAAGATTTGGTGAAGGAGTTGATCATATCAGCATTGAAGAATTAAATAGGTTGAAGCCTATCAAATAGAGGTTGGAGCCTCTTGTTAGGTTGAAGCTCAGTTTTTGTGTGGGGTTGAAGCCTCCAATAGGTTGGAGCTGATATTTCTTTCAAGAAGAGATTGAAGTCTCTAGCTAGAAGAAGAAGGAAGATATATATATAACACCAATGTTGTGCTGTGGTGTTCTCCTGAAAGGGTTTCCACATAAATCGTGTGTTCTCATTGTGTACTTAATTGCTAGATCTTGCATATGTGTAGTTGATGTAATTGATTGAATTTGAAAAGTAAAAGATTATTAGATACCGATTCACCCGCCCTCTCAGTATCATTGTGTGCTTTAATTGGTACCATAGCGGGTTCCTTTGAATTTAGCTTAACAACTAGAAGGTAGATTTGAGAAGAGCACTAATTATGCTTTCTGGAGCTTAAGAATGAAGACATATGTTAGTGCTTTGTGATATGACATCTGACAACCTATGGAAGATGGATATACTATACCTATGACTCATCTTACGGACAAAGATGCTAAAAGAGAAAGTGAAAACAATTCATGAGCTATGATTGCCATATTATGTGGATTGGCAAAATCTAAATTCATAAAGGTAATGCATTGCAAAATTGCAAAGGAAATATGGGATAAGCTAAATAGCATTTATGAAGTGGATGCAAAACTGAAAATGGCTAAACTTCAAACCCACAAGGCAAGATTTGAAAGCCTTAGAATGAAAGAAGAAGAGAACATAGTTGAATATTTTCTTTGAGTCAATGAAAATGTTAACACCATGATGGGACTTGGTGAGAAGATTGATGATTCAACTATTGTATAAAAGATATTGAGATCTCTACCTATGAGGTTTGATTCTAAAATCCCCACAATTGAAGAAATGAGAGAATTGGATAAATTGACCAAGGATGATTTGCATGGCAACCTAATTGCCTATGAAATGAGGATTTAAGATAAATCATCAAAGAGAGAGGCAGCCTTCAAGGTAGCTTAAAGAGGAAAGGACAAGGTACATGAACCTAATGATGGATTTGGGGAGAGACAAAGAAGAAGCTCACTTCATGAGGAGGCTGAAGAAGGGCGCAAGTAAGTATCCCGATAAGTCTTCTATTGTATGTTTTAATTGTGGTAGACTAGGACATTTTGCTTCTAAGTGTCTGCAGGGGAAGATGGAGAACAATGACAATGAAGAAAATCACAATATGAACAGAGGAAGAGGATATCAACAACAAAGAAAGAGCTATTATTAGAACCAATTTGAGAGAAACCATAACTTCTAGAGGCAAAAGAGGAGCCTTTACTCCAATGAATATAATGATGGATTAGAAGAAAGGGATGATGAAGTTTATGGTGATCAAGAAGAGATACTATTCATGACAATAGAGATGAAGGATGATATTGAGAATCAGAAGGCAGATAAAAGGGATGTGGACGATAAGAAGAATGAGGTTGATGAAGATGTGGATCTTGAGGAAGAAATTTATCTTTCGTATAATGAGATTCATTCGCTTAAAAGAAGAAATGCAATGTCTAAAGTCAAAAATCAAGAAGAAAGTGAATCCAAAGCAAAGGTATCACAAGCCCCTGAAGAAGCTGAGAAGACGATCATGGATATAAAAGTACAATATGAAGAAGCAAAAAGGAATGAGGAAGTTGCCAAGACCTTAGATCTAAAAGCCAAGTGTGAAGAGGCAAAAAGGATTGAGGAAGGAATGAAAAGGCAGTTAAAGAAAAGGGAGGAGAATTCTAGAAGGTTAGAATCCAAAATTACCTATATGGGAAAGGAATTGGAGAAAGCAAGCACTCAATCAAATAGAAACCTGAAAAATAGGATGAGTATTGACTATGAAGAAAGGCAAAGCTCAAATCTCAATGAATTAGAAATTGGTTACTTAAGGAAAGAGTTAGAGAGAACAACTACCTAGCCAGACAAGAGCCTCAAGGTTGATAAAAGTACCAAAACCATGGATGATATTATAGATGGGCAAAAGTCATCATGCATAAAGACAAGGCTTGGTCATAAAAGCAAATGAAGATCAACCTTGAAATGAGCAACAAAAGAAAGGAAATGAGGAAAAACCAAAAGATGTTCTAAAAGGCTCAATCAATAATGAGAATAATAAGAAGAAAGAAAACAATGTCCTGCAAAAAACTAATGTTCCTCATAGAGACAACAATGGGAAATTCACAAAATCATTTCCTCCACGACAAGCACAAATAAATAGGGTTCAACATTCATTTTATGGTTATTGCTATTAATGTAATAACTTTGGTCATAAAGTAGAAGATTGTTGGACACATGCAAGAAATAGTGGTTGGATCAAGAATAGAGGTTCTTATGGGTTCCCAAATGGATGACATCATATGTTACAAATGTAACAACATTGGTCATAAGGCAAGAGATTGTAGAACACAAGCAAAAAATGATGGTTGGAACAAGAATAGAAGTGTTTATGACTCTTCACGAAGAAATTATAATTCTTTTGGTCATTTGGTGGATTACAATGTTGTGTGCTACAAGTGCAACAATTATGGGCATATGGCACGCTTTTGTAGAAGTAGTTTTGAATTGTCTGAGAAGAACAAGAAAATGGAAGCCATGGATAATCAAAAGAAATAAAATACAAAAAAGTATGGAGAAGGAAACAAGAGCAAGATAATGAGAAGAAAGAAGAATCTATGATTCTACAAAATGTACTTCATGCACAAATATGAGAAGTACGAGTTTAGGCGGAGCTAACCAATGCATTATCTTTTAGCTCCATGGAGAAGATCTATTTGAGATAGATCGACTAAAAGCATATTCTATATGAGCATTCTGTTGTCATTAAGGGAAGAATTAGTAGAGAAAGAGACGGTATGATTGGGGAAAAGAAAGGGAGACTAAAGAATGGCTAGGCATACAACAAGACTATTGAGTTAAAGACACAAGAAGTAAAAATCATAAACACTCCAGCAAAATATAGTTCAAAAGATTCATGACAAGGCAATTAACAAATGATGCATGGCAACATTCTAAAAGGCAAGATACAGTGGGAATGGCGACAACATAGTCATCAAAGGCATAAGAAGAATGGCACATTGAGAATGATATGATAATAGTAGACTATATAGTAGAAAGTTACCTTATAGTGAAGGGAAGGAGAATTGATGTCAAGATGAGAGAAAGCCTAGAAGGTTTGAGACAATGAAAGATGGAAGAAACCATGATAAAGATGCTTTTTCTTGGGCTTCACTTTGAATGGAGGGCTTAGATTTGTTGCTTTTTCTTGTTATTTTTCTTTATTTGATGTTCATCTTCCATTTGGGCCATATACTAACTTGGGTGCCACTTTTGCTTTGTTTCGTTTGGTTTTGGCCAAAAAAATGCTATTTTGGTAATTGATGGTGTTAGGTTTCCATTTTCTTTTTGGTAAAAGTTTTGGTTCATTAACAATAAGTGGAGATTTTATAACAGTAACATGGAAAAGTGGAACTTTTATAACTTGGAACTAAATGGAGATTTTAGGCATTGGACAGCAAAAAAGGAACTATCTCATGATTGACACCAAAGTGGAACATTTATGACATTGATGCCAAAATAAAACTTGGGCTCTCATCCTTATGTTAGCTGCTTTTTCATGGACACTTGGGCATGAAATGAGCCATTTGCCAATGATTCCTTAGGTTCTATAATGTTTACATACAACTCTATGATTTCAAAACTCCCTTCTTTGTTGTCACAAGTCAGAAGTAATGATTTGGCTAATATCAAATCATTTGAATAGATCGGAAGGTAATATTTTGTAGGCATAATTGTTCTAGTAGTGATTTGGTTAGCATGAAATTGTTGGAATGTAGTATAACTGATGCAGAATGAGCATTTAACCTTTGTTGTGCCCTTTTTTTTGCTCATGTAGTGGTGAAACTTGAACAATAAACTTGCAAACAATCAAATTTATGGTTGGAAGAGGTAGATTGAGGTTTAGACAAGAAATGGTCTTCATCATTGTTGTGTTCCCTTTGATATGATTGAATGGTGCTGAATTTTTTTGGTTTAACAGTCAATAGTTAGTCTTGTGCTTAAAAAGTGATGACAAAGCATTGTATATTGTGAAAATTTGATGAAGAAACCTTGATTGTTGTTATCTTTGATTTTTGGAATGGATGGCTCCTTTAGAAACATGCAAAAGCACTAGACATGGCGGCTCTACGTTATGCCTTAGCAAGAAGCTTATAAAATTGTAAAGTATGAAGTGAATTACCATGCCTAGATAGGAAAATTCTATCCTTTAAGATTATTTACACCTTCCCTTGGCATCCAAGCAACTTGGGTGCTTAGTTTTTCTTCATTCCATCTTTTAATAACAATTAAAACATTCTATTTTAATATATGGTGGAGATTTTCAGCCATAGGCACCAAGTAGAGGAAATTGTCAAAGTTGGTGCCAAGTGGAAGTTTCTCTACTTGATGCCAAGTGTTGGAAATATTGTCATTGATGTCAAAGGGAGAATATAGGAAATGGTTGTCATTGATGTCAAATCAAATGAATGAGATGTTTGTCAATGATGTCAAATAAACAAGGCATATGGGAGATTGTTAGTATGTTCATTAAAGATGAAATGATTGTCATGATGATAGATGCAAAGAGCAGATTGAGAAAATGGATGTTGCTGGGCAAGATCTAGTTTACTTGGATATTTAAAGAACAATGAACAAAGGCAATAAATATCTAAGGCAATGCCCAAACAGATTCAATGAAGTTGACTATGAAAGAGTTTTTAAAATAACATTATTTATGGGTCGACTTGAAATTAAAATATTAAAGGCCGACCTGCATTGATTAGTGGTTATTAAAAAGAAAAGAAATTATATATAAGAGACAGCCGACTTCATACCAAGGCTGACTCCCTTACAAATTATTATATATGCAAGTCTCTACCTATTGCTGGGAGACTTTGCAAATGAAATCAGTGTATTAACTAATCCTGGCCGACTACACTCTTAATCATGTTTTAATGAATACAATGCAGCGATGAGAGTAATAAGCAAAGACAACGATTGCGAAACAATAAGGTCAGCTATTAGTAAAATGATTAAAGGCAGCAATTAGAAATATAAATGTATCAACCTTTATAAAGGCGCCTAAAGTTTAAAATAAACTTTTGTTAAGAGAAACCGACCTCCCTCTAAATGGAGCGATCTCTACTTATTAAGGCAAAACATCTTATTTATATATTTTAAATAAAATGGTGTGATTAAGGAAAAGTCATCCCTTTTAGATGAGATGCCTCTCTTGGGAAAATAATGTGCTATAAATAGAAGATAGAAGTGGGTGCCTAAAACAACAATTCAATGATTTATTTCTGATTAAAAGAGCAGATCAAAAAGAGATACAAGGACAGAAACATGAAGTGTAATTCAGATTTATTTTGAGTACATATGCAGCCCATATATGAATGATAAATGCAAATATATCCAACAAATACATGTGAAGAGTAAGAGTAGATTATGAAATGAATTTGAGCAGATGGTAAGGCAGAAAATTATGTGAAAATATTGCCATGATTATGATCAGTTGTGTGAAAAGAATTGGTGCATAGATTGGATCAGATTTGTGAGAGATATTGTGCATGATAATGATCAGCTTTGGGAAGGTTAATATTTGAGTGTGGATCAGATTTGTAATTTGTGATCAGATGTGTGAGAAAAGTTTAATGCGATCAAAGGTATTGCATGGTGTGTGTTCAGATTTGAGAAGGAAGAGAAGTTGTAGTTGGATTAGATTTGGTGAAGGAGTTTATTATATCAACATTGAAGAATTAAGTAGGCTGAAGCCTAATTATATAGAGGTTGGAGCCTCTTGCTGGGTTGAAGCTTAGTTTGTGTGGGGGTTGGAGCCTATCTAATCAAGGTTGAAGCCTCTTGCAGGGTTGGAGTTTAGTTGAGTGGGGGTTGAAGCCTCCAATAGGCTGGAGCCTCTAATTCTATCAAGTGGAGATTGGAGTCTCTAGTAGGTTGAAGCCTACAAGAAGAAGATTAATCTATAATATATAAGCAATATTTTGCCGTGGTTTTCTCCCATGAGGGTTTCCACATAAATCGATGTTCTCATTGTGTTCTTAATTGCTAGATCTTGCTTGAATGTTTTTATTGTGATTGGTTAAGTTTTGAAAGGTAAAAGATTGTTAGATATTGATTCACCCTCCCCTCTTAGTATCACCGTGTGCTCATCACCAAGTTGGAGCTTTTGGTCACTTGATGCCAAGTGGAAGTTTTCATAATTTGACACCAAGTGGAGAAATTGACATTTAAATGCTAGAAAGTGAAAAATGTCAAAGTTGGTTGTAGGTGGAAGTTTCTCCACATGACGCTAATTGAAGATGTCAATCACTTAATGGCAAGTGGAACTTTTAGGTACTTAATCCCAAATTGAAGAATTTTTTGATGATTAACTCAAACCTTTGAATATCCTTCAAATTTCTTTCATTTTTCATTTTTGAACACTTACCTTGATATTTTTTCAATTTGTTATTGTCTTTCATCTTTTTGTTCATGCAATGAAGCTTGAAATTGTAGTTGGCAAACGAATTCTATTAGTTTTATTTGTACTCGACATAATTAGTTCTTAGTTGTAAGCGATTGGTTGTTCTTAGTAACTATCAGCCACTTTATATACTTCTATTGTAAATGAGAAAAGGGGCTTGCATGTATGGAATTTCTTCGAACTAATTCTGCATAAAATTATGAATGAAATATATCAAGAAATCTTTGTGTAATTTCTATTATGAACTCTTATAATCTTGGGCATTCATTCTACTATTTACCTACTATTCAATCAAGTAGAATTAGGCAGTAAACATTCGGTGCCATTACCTACAAGAATCCTGGTAGAATACAAAGTGAAGTCGAGAAAATTGACAAAATAAATGGGGCAGCCAGTAGAAGAACCAATACAATCTAACAAAAAAGAGAAGACGATCTCACACAAGATCTTGTAAACTTGTGACATATTTGTCAAGGAGCATGTTCGGAGGGAATCCATCAGGAGACATCCCTTAGGACGTAATTTGGAACAAATTGCAAGTAAACAACGAAGTGGACAATCTTTTGAATTGATTGCCAAGACTCCTTGCAAGACATTTTATCATTTGACAAGATCTCCGTGCATTAAAAGAACAAGAAGAACGTCATTAGCAAATACTACAATGATATGAGGAAAGGAATTGAAGGGAAGAAGAATGTGACACAACCGATGACACACTTCTTGTAATTAATGCTTTTATATGCGAATAAAGGTGGGAAGAGACTACAAAACTGTCACGAAACATTAGAGCAAAAAGTTAAGTCCTTGAGACTAAGGGAACAAAGGCAATGAATAAAAAGATTGAAGGGAATAGTTGAAGAAATTGAAGGGTTTTTGATTGAAAGCCTGAGCCCTTCTAGGAGTTAAAGACCAAGTGTAAGCTGAAGTTGTCGTCGGAAGAGAAAAAAACTTTCATGATAGGAGAATACATTAAGGGAGAGTGGGAGGAAATGGCAAGACATTTACTGCTCCTCAATGAACCATTAGAGCAAAAAGTTAAGTCCTTGAGAGTAAGGGAACAAAGGCAATGAATAAAAAGATTGAAGGGACTTTGAAGAGATCGAAGGGTTTTTGATTGAAAGCTTGGGCCCATATAGGAGTTAAAGACCAAGTGTAAGCTGAAGTTGTCGTCAGGAAGAGAAAAAAACTTTCATGATAGGAGAATACACGAAGGGAGAGTGGGAGGGAATGGCAAGACATTTGCTGCTCCTCGACGAACCGTACGTGGATCTTGCTAACCAAGTGAAAGAATCATCCATACCATCAATGTCAGATGAATAGGACAAGGGGAGAGTAGAAAAGATCTTGATGGTGACTTGAGGTTGAAGAATGTACAAATGAAAACTCTCCAGCCAGGTTCTAGCCACAAATGGTGCATCAAGGAAGGATAGTGACTTTCTTGGAAAATCCTAATGTTGAGAGGCAAAAACTCTTGAAATTTATAGGTAATGGATCGCAGGATCCTGTACGACACTATAAAATGTGTGAAACAATATGGATAGCCAATGGCTAGGACGATAGGGTCTACTAGTTAAGAGCATTCCTAGCAACCTTAAGGGGTATAGCAATAGATTGGTACATAGAGCTAGAAGCAACCTCTAAAACCACATCGGATTTGTTGAAACAAGCATTCAAAGGTTCTAGCCACAAATGGTGCATCAGGGAAGGATGGCGACTTCCTAGGGAAATCCTAATGTTGAGAGGGAAAAACTCCTGAAATTTATGGATTGGAGGATCCTATACGACACTGTAAAATGTGTGAAACAATATGGATAGCCAATGGCCAGGACGATAGGGTCTACTAGTTAAGAGCATTCCTAGCAAGCCTAAGGGGTGTAACAATAGACTGGTACATAGAGCTTGAAGCAACCTCTGAAACCACATCGGATTTGTTGAAAAGCATTCAAAGAAGAGTTCAAAATTCTTTGAGACGACAATGAAATTGTAGTGGAAGTCTACAATACAAAACAAGGGAAGCATGAAAATATGAGAGCTTACAATCGTAGGCTCAAAAAACTTTTGGTGAAATTGAAAAATCAACCTGTTGACGAACTGAAAAAGAGGTGGTTCATTGAAGGGCTAATTCCTTCACTAATGAAAAGATGAAAGTTGTGGGACCCTCTTATGTCGATGCTTATAATCGAGCAATGGATATAGAGAGTGAGGATAAAATATCTTCTTAAGGGAAAGGAAAGATAGAAGAAGATGAGAGTTGAAAAGAAAATAGTGACAACAAATCTAAAACTATCCAAGACTTGAGAAAGGATATTATGAGGATGATGAAGGAATTGAAGGCGGTAAAAGGAGCCCCCAAAGAAAATAAGGAGCTATGGTGTGTTGAATGTAAAAATAAGGGTCATATTAAATCAAACTGCCTTAAGAAATTGTTCTGTGATGTCTGCCAAGATTTGTGACATTCTATTAAGGAGTGACCATATAACTTATAAACAAGAAGCACACAAGTGTTTTTCACAGAAGGCGAATAATCCACCTCATCAAATACATCATAGAGCAACAAAACAATAATAACAACAATGCATCGCTTGGCAAGTATCATAATAGGGGGGAACAATAATCAGTTTGACGATAACAGTGGGGTGAGAAGCAAAATCTAGTACTATTAAAGGACAACCCATTATACAATTTCATGAATCCAATGAACGGGGTCAGTTCACCAAAGAATATAAAGTAATCAAAACAAAGAAAGAATGCTATATAAGTGTTGTGGACCAAGCAACCATGAAGACAGTCTGTTTAAAACAAAGAGGTAGTGTTAATATGATAGAAGTGGGAAGACAACATAAGGATGTTTTGGATGTCACCTAAGTGCAAATGAAGAAGGAAAAGGCAGAAGTGGAAGAAGCTGTGCAAAGGAATGAAGGAGTTCCAATTGAACAAGAAGTGCATCTACATGGTCAAAATTTGATAAAATATTGCAAGACAAGTATTAGAAACCACTATACCTATAAGAATGGCAGATTTCTTACAGACTATGCCACAATAGAGAGTGGCAATCAACAATACAATGTAGGATGAGGAAAATCAAAGACAAAATTGTACAAGTAGCGAAGACAAAAGTGTAGATATAATAATAGAACCACAACTATACGACAAGCAAGTCATCAATCCAATGCTACTAGCAATAAACATGGGGAAGAAACCAGCCGTTGTGCATATGTAGATTTTGGGGAAAACTTCGACAAACACAATTGTTGAAGGAGGGTCTCAATTAAATGTATTGCTAGAAGATACATGGAAATGCCTAGGGAAACCAATACTCTGGCCACAAACTTTCCAACTAGTAGGAGCAAGTTAGCATGGGATGAAACCATTGGGAATATTAATGGCACAAAAGGTAATGATCGAGAGTCAACAATTGAATTTTGTGGTTATTCCCTTAGGAAAATGTTTACGACACACTATTGGATAGAGGATGGCTGATAGCAACCAAGGCTGATCACAACTAGAAGAATGCCTTTTGAATAGAAAATAAAGGAAGGAAATACATCATCAACTTGAGAAATCAGGTAATGAGAGAGGAGGTTGCTTCCTTCGATTTAGAGTCGGATGGAAGAGAAACGTGAGTAGAAGAAGAGAGAGGTTTCATGTAGCCGAATGATTGAGTACTTGACCTCCAACATTGTTCAAAAGATGAAACCAACTTCTTAAGAAGATTTTTTCACTGGCAACCAAGAGATTATTAAATGTTCAGTAGGATTGCAATATGATACAAATCAGAGAAATTAGAGAAGAGGAAGAAAACAATTGAGTGACGACAAGCCACATGTCTCCTTTTGAGTACAAGGAGTACAAGGAGGGAGTTGCAAAACTAGATGATACATCGGTCCATACATTTGAATGAGACAAAGTAATAATGTACGAGGACCAACAATAAGGAGATTGAACTAGGGAGAGGAAGGTAGCCCCTAGGTGATCATGGTAGGAGACAACTAGGATCTAGTGCTTAAATCCGTTGCATTCAAAATTTTTATGGAGTACAACGATAGCTTCACATGGACATACAAATATCTAAATGGAATACCACTAGAACTTTGCGTACACAGAATTCCCTTGGTACTAGGAGCAAAACCAACACAAAAACAACCATATAGAATGAAGAAGAATTATGCAACGAAATTCAAAGGGGAAATACAAAAAGTGCTGGAAGCAGGTATAATCTTCAATGTAAAGACCAATGATTGCGAATTCGAATATGTGTAGGCTTCAGAAGTCTCAACGTAGTTAGTATCAAAGAACCGTTTTCGATCCCTTTCATTGATTCAATCCTTGAGGAAGTGGCGGGTCATGAAATCTGCTCCTTTATGAACGATTTCTTGGGGTATAATCAAGCAAGTGTAGCGGAGGAAGGCAAGTTCAAAACCACATTTGCGATAGAGAATGGAGTCTATGCATTTAATTGGATGCTGTTTGTAGTATGCAATGCTTCAACTACTTTCCAAAGAAAATTCGCCACACCTTTGACAAGATGTTGGTGGGGAATCTTGAAGCATTCCACATTGATTGGTTAATCTACAGTGACCGGGAAACTCACTTTAAGGTTCTTGTTGAATGTATGGAATGCTGTAGAACTGAATGGTTGGCCTTGAATTCAAAGAAATCTCAATTCATGGTACCACAAGGTAAATAACGTGAACATAGTCTATAAAGCGGGATTAAAGATTGATCCAGATAAAGTAAGGGTGATTGTACAGATGGAAGCACCAAAGGATGTCATGGGAGTTAAATCATTCTTGTGCCATGTCGGTTATTATCAATGGTTTATAAAGAACTTTGCTCAAATATTCTATCCATTAGGTATGCTCATGAGGAAGGGCCAATTATTCACATGGATAAAGTTGGAGTTTCTATTTTGCAAAATTAAAATTAAATAAATTGGACAACCCCTCTTGCAGCCGCTTCATTTAGAGGTGTTTTTGAAACGTCAAAAATAAATTAATTTTGTATTTAAAAATGGGCCGAAGCCCCCTAAAGAGGTGCGCCCACTTTGGGCAAGGAAAATTAATAAATAGAAATTAGTTATTCATGTTTGGCCAACCTGTTTGAGGAGGTGCAACCCTTCGGTGAAGAGACATTTGAAGGAGTATAAATAAAGGAGTTTTGGAGGACATTTTAATCATCAATTCAATTGCAATATTATTCCAATTTAGAGCAGATTTACTGGTGTATGAAGAGTAGATAGAAAGATTTATTGCAGAAATTATTTATCAAATATTTGAGCAGATTTACAAGACTCATTGGAGCGAACTCATGAGAGAACATCATTGAAGATCATAGTGCAGATTCATGTGAAAGTACTACAGATTTGTGAGCATATTTTCAAGGTCATATTACAGATCTGAGTGGAGATTTGAGAGCAGAGATTCAAGGCAGATTTGTGTGAAGAAGCGGGTAGATTTTTGTTGAAGTCCTTGAAGGGATCTAGGGAAGATCCTACAACATTATAATCACTTTGTATTTCAAAGGTTGGTGCCTTCTAATTTGCAAGATCCAGAGGCTGGAGCCTCTCACTCAAAGAGATCAATGTGTCTTGCTGAGTTGGTGCTTACTGGAGGGAATTGGTTTCTCCTGTGGGTTGGTGCCTATGAAGTTGTCAGAAGTTGCTTATAGAAGCAATATTTTCCCGTGGTTTTCTCCTGCAAAGGTTTCCACGTAAAATCGTGTATGCATTTTGTGTTCTCTATTATTAGATCTTGCATGTGTGGATACTTTGATTATTGCTTTATTATTGCCAAAGTTATGAATTGAAAAAGTTGGTCTTATACTGATTCAATCCCCCCCCCTCTCAATATAAATGTGTGTTTTTCTTCATAAAGGATTAGGAGAACACATTTAATGAACTAAAGGTATGCCTAATTTGTTCTCCCATCCTAGCATACCCAGACTATAGCAAGGAGTTTCATGTACATGTCGATGCATCAAACTTTGCAATTGGAGTAATATTAGCACAAGTAGGACCAAAGGGATTAGATCAGCCTATTTTCTTTACTAGTCGACTATTATCAAGGGCAGAATGTGACTATAGTGCAAATGGAAAGAGTCATGTTATAGTAGACCAATTGTGAAGAGTAAAGTTAGGTGAATCACTGGAAGGTGTGAATGAAGATTTTTCGGATGCCCACTTGTTCCAGATAGTTGCATTGCCTCCTTGGTATGAGCACATTGGAGGGTACCTTTCTACATCAATATTCTTGAAGGACATGCCACCAGGGGAAAGGAGAAAACTAGCAGTAAAAAGCCAAAACATGCCAACTCATCAAGAAACTCCTATACAAAATGGGATCAGATCATGTTTTCAGATGGTGTGTTATGCAAGAAGAAATAAAAGATGTATTAGAAGAAGCAGATCAAGGAATTCCCCACTTTGGTACAAGCACATTGAAGAATACCTTTCTACATAAACATTCTTGAAGGACATGCCACTGGTGGATTGTAATGCCGTTGAATCCCGAATAGTCAGCACTAAGTTAATTTAATTAATTAAATAATAAATGGTCCTAAAAGTATTATTGTGGATGTTTATATTTAATTAATTAATTAATTAATGTGATAAAGTGACTTTATTAAATAAATATGTTCATAATTGACTTTATAATGACAAAATATTTAATTCGTAGTGAGGTGTAATTGCCAAGTTGAGAAAGAAATTTAGGATCTTGGTGAAATTATTAACAGAGTATTTTGGAAGAGCACAGCTTCCTGAAATATTGAGGACAAAAACCCTTGAGCAGGTGGGTTGGAGGAAAACCCAATTCGTCCTTGAGGTGGGCTTAATTCAGAGATCACATTGGGCATTAATTGGAGAAATTTTCTGATGTCTTCTATGAAGACAAATTTCTGAGTTCTATTCCATTTCCAGTTTAAAGTTTCATGGTTATTGTGTTCAGAAGAATTTATTGGAAGAATCGAAGGCATGTCTCTTAATTAAATATGGTCATGATCTGGACTGATATATATTATTACCCTCATCCAGGGAAACAACCATGATAATATTCAGATGCTCAGTACCTATGTATTAATAACTATTGCAGCCTATTCAAATTTTGGAGAGGTCGATGATAATAAGTATAACATTGCCATGTAAAGCTGAGTGCAAAGGATTAGTTTTTATAGTAACTTCTATCTAAGCCACGTTTCCAGCTGTCATAATATTTATTCAAGGAATATTGAAGAATCGACAAGGGTATGTGTTGAACCATTGTTGGTGGCTGAATAAATTATCGGTGAACATTATACTCTGCGATTAAAGAAGCGCCACACCCTTTTTTAGTCTCTAAATAGGTTAGAATATCAAGGAATCGGGCTAGTCCTATATGATTATCGGAAGACCTGGCAATGTAGCACTGATAATAAAGAATATTTAAGCTATTAAAGACATGTAGGATGGAATAAGAGGTGGGTGCTAATAATGTTAAAGCAGTTGCTCAGTGTGAATTGGCATAGCAGAGATCACATGGCTGGTGGCAAATATACCATCAAATAAAGGTCACAATGTCTCCTTTTTAAATCCTGATTTTTTATTAATAAAAAGTCCGAAAGTCAAAATTCAGTTCTAAGTAAACTATTTTATAGAGACGAGAAACTAATCTGTTATGTGATTTTAAGCTGTTGGGTCGTTCATGTGTCATCATACATAATGTAATCAGAAGTTAGAATTTGGCATTATGTCTATGAGGATAAGTGGAAACATTTCAATGTAAGTGGGAAAAATTATCTCAAATTTGTCATATACCTTATGAAGTGGTAAATATATATATTAAATTCAGAGGTTGCAGTTAGTTTGACAAAATGCTTGCATTGTCAAACCTATGAAAAATCGAAATTTTTATCCAATTTTGGTGAAGGATATTACAGGGAAAGGACAAAGCTAACCCTAAAAAACATATTCCAACTCATCAATGTACTCCTTTACAAAATGGGATCTGAGCATGTTCTCATACGGTGTGTCATGCAAGAAGAAATAAAAGGCATGCTAGAAGAAGCACATGAAGGATTGGAAGGAGGTCATATTGGACCAAATGCTATAGCTAGAAAAGTCCTTTTGGTTTCTCTATGGTGGCTAACACTACATATAGACATACACAAATGGGTATTCAGATGTGACAGCTGTCAAAGGGTAGGAAAACCATTGGAATGAGACTATATGCCACTCTTTCCATGACAATTGCAATAACTCTTTGAGGGGTGTGGATTGGATTTTATTGGCTCACTCAAGGTTAGCCAATTGCACAAGTGTAGATATATCATTGTGCCTACTGAGTACCTAATCAAATGGGCAGAAGCCAGAGCACTACTAGACAATACAACACTCACACTGCGATATTCATCTTTGAACAAATTGTCACCAAGCATGGTATCCTCATTCAGATCAGTATTGATAGAGGAGGCCACTTTGTGAATCATGTCATTCGATTGACGATGCTCCAGTTTTGAATATTTCACACCCTCTCGAGCTCGTCCTATCCAAGAGCAAATGGTCAAGCATAATCAACAAACAAATTACTCGTCTTTGTCATCCACAAATCTTGTGGTATTGGAAAAACTGACTAGGAGGAAAAATTACCAGTTGTGCTATGGGCCTATCAAACAATGTATGAAGTAGCAACAAGATACATGCCTTTTCAATCGATGTATGGTCGGGAAGTTGTGGTCCTTGTTGAGTACATGGTACCAAGCTTGAGAATTGCAATGGAGAATTGGCTAGGTGATATTGAAAATTTTAATGAAAGACTTTTTGAATTAAACAAGCTTGATGAAAGAAGAGTGTTAGCACAATGGGCAACAAAGGTGATGCAAAAATGAGGAAAGTATTGGCATTGCAAGCACCTTTGGAGAATGAATTTTTGATCCAATTAGTTAGTTTTAATGTACAATGGTCATAACAAAGTCAAACTCAGTAAGTTCAAGGTGAGGTGGTTAGGACCCTTTAAAATAAGAAAAGTGTTGGAGATGTTAGAATTGTAAAAAACACGATCCAGAGGATCAAACAACAAACAAAGACACCTTCCATGCAAGAGATCTACAAACAATAATATGCAATATCCCTCAACAAGAAAAAGCTACAAAATACAAGAGTTCAAGAGAAGAGAAAATCTTAAGAGCAAAAGTATTACAAGGCATTCAAAAGGTATGATAATACAATGAGGGTTGAGTGCTATATAGGAGCAACCCTAAATGATAAAGGGATTAGATCATGACAAGTGTCAACATCACATGCGATGAGAGAGAATGATTTAATGATAGCTCTCTAGGCAATATAGAAAATCACTCCTAAGTTTAGCTTAAGTCATGAGAATAAATTAGACTAATAATTAATTATTAGCTAATGCATGATTACTCTAACAGGGGAACGAATCCATAAAATTAGAAAATTTGAACAACACCTTCATGAAGAATTGCATTAACAGTTCTAAATTGAAGCCGTACAAAGTAAGAAAAGAAGTCATCCCTAATTCGTTAGATTGGACGAATAACGAGAATGAAGTAGTACTAGAGGAAAAGCCTGCCATAAAGAAGTTGAATGGGGTTGCCATAGCCTAAACACACTCACATTTGACAAATTGTCTATTTGGCCCACCAACCAAATGGATAAAGCTGTATAGAAAATGGAGATTATATGCACCATACTTTGGAGAAAGAATAGGATACATCATTTATGAATTGAATATAGATGAGGCATACCGAGATCAATATGACGACAAGATAATGATCGAAGATTGCCACCAACCAACATCTTGTGTCATAAGGTCCTTCTTGCCAGCAACCATACACCCTTTCTCGTATGACGGTCACTATGCATCCACATTGTATGACCAACAATTGAAAATCACAAGGTTTCATTACTGTCGAATCCCCCCTTTGGAAAGTTTGCAATTTTCATTGTAAGCTCCTACACTTTGCCCATCAATTATTAGAACTGTTTGGTGAAAAGAAATTGGGTCAAACAAGATAAATACTACATTCAAAAGGTTCAACAAGCATTTGCAAAAACCATCAAAGGAAAAAAAGGGAAGAAAGAAATGGATCGCTATAGGACAAAGATTTCAATTGGAAAGAATGGAGCAAAAGGAAAGAAGTAGCGATCGATAATAAAAGAAGAAAATATAGTCGATTCCATCTCTTGGGAAAGCTTGTCAACCATTGAATACTAAACATGGTGGCTTACCAATCCGGCTGACCATCCACTGAAGATCGCTCTACAACATGCTCAGGTAGATATGGCCGTTCAAATTCCATTTTTTAGCTATCGTGAATTTGAACCATACTTGAAACTTATGGTTGCCAACTATTATCGACAAGAAAATAAATCATTGATAGAGTTTATAAATTGTTTAGTTACCATTTCCTTTCAATTGATGAACTTTCATAGGGTTTTTGGCATCCCATGTTTGGGAATGGTTGTATCAAAACCTGCCATAAAAATAACACTGAGAAAGAAAGCAGCATCTATTCAAAGGTTGTGCAGAATAGACTTGACTCAATAGCTGAAGGATATTATTTCGCACATAGGAAATAGAGGGCTGCAAAAGCACTTTTGGTGAATGTTGAATGCACTGCATAATGGACTTAATTAAATGCAGGTTGATGGGTGCTAGCAAGGCATTTTATATTGCTGTCTGGATGGTTGACTATATGATTGGCCTAAGTGAGGGAACAATCTACAATTGGGCGATGCTATTGTGAAAAAACATATGAGAGTTCTTATCTTTGAAACATAAGGCTTTCTATGTGACTCAAAAATGCCATAGCTTTATTTCTTGATGCCATTCTTGTCCAAATTCCTTCAGTCAAAATGGGCAGGTTCCAGCCAGACTTTTAGTATGACTCCTCGTGGCCTATCGTCTTCATATGGACTACATTGGGCATGAGCAGATTGAATTGACTACATCCACTTTGGGCACCACACTAGGAGACATCCCATAGCTGAAGCTAATTTTGTGGTTGCTAGAGCTTGGAGCCATAATAGAGGCTCATTCTCCAATTGCACGAGATATTCCCAATGTGGAGACTATTTGTGTAGTCAGTGATATTCTTTCTACATCAATTGAGTTGTCAGTCAAGGCCTCTAAGTAGATTGATGGATGGCCGAAGCTACTAGGGGCTGTTGGAAATATTGTCATTGATGCCAAAGAATGCAAGAATAAAGAATTGGAATTTGTTGTCAAAGGAAATTGAAAGCCAAGAGAGATCATTGAGGAAGGAAGTGAATCGTCATATCCAAATCAAGATCATTTAAATGTGTTTATGAGCAGCCCTCACAAAGGGAAATACAAATTTGATTTTATCTATTTCTATGGGCGGACACTTAGATTTCTAGCGCCCCCATGTGGTGACTTCAAAAAAAAAAAAAGAAAATTTATGAACGGGGCCAACCCCTATTTTGGGTATTTAACTTTGAAAATCAAAATTATAAAATATTTTTATGAAGAGGCCGAACCCTCTTGGATGGATCGCCCCGCTCGGGAGAGTTACCTCCTTTGGGCGAAGGGTTATGCTTGAAGGGATATAAAACAAGGTAAAATGGAGATGTGAGAAGTAAGTTTTTAAATGAAATATCCTTCTATATATCAGCAGATTTAAGTGCAGATCTGAGGGCAGATTTGAAGCAAATCCAAGAGTAGATCTAAGAGGATTTGTAGCAGATTATTGCAAATGTGCATAGGGGATTTGGAGGAGAAATTATAGCCGACTTGCAAGAGGATTTAGAGCAGAGTTATAGCAGACTTTGTACCAGATTTGTAAGTGAAACTAGAGCATAATTATAAAGGAAAGTTTTGCATTCCTTGAGAGAAAATTTGTGAAGGAAAGTGCTTGCATCATCATCAAGAAGATGTGTGAAGGAAAGTGATTATATCATTTACAAACCAAGTTGTGGAGGAGAGCACTTGTGTGATTATTGTTAGATCATTATGATGTCCTCCTGGGGTTTGGATCTGAAATTTTTGTTTGATTTTGTTTTCTGATTTTTTTTGTGTTTTTGCCAGTTTGATGCAAATAAGAGAGAAATGCTAAAATGTAAAGGAATAAGAAATTGCATAAATGAAAGGAACCCAATTGATATTATTGCATTTAGAAGGTATTCAACACATACTCATTTGCTGAAAATAGATGTTACAGATCTGATTTGAAAATACAAGCAAGTCTAATTTACAAAACCCTAGGCGCCATTTGACAAATTGATACAATTACACCTCAAAACTGCTGCATGTCTGATCTAAAACCCTAGACACCTTCAATATGAATGTTTGCTACTTTAAAAAGGGGCTGATCTAATCCTGAGATGCCAACGTCCAACTGAAGCTGCACAGCCTGATCATGAACCCACACGTGCCACAGAATGGTGTCCTTTTTGCTGTTTGGAAACCTTGTCAACACTGCAGATTGGTACAGCCAGGTCAAAGCAAGAAATCTGATCTTGTACAGCCTGTTCTGAGGATCTCTCACGTGCCAGGAAGGGTATGCAGTAATCTGTCAATTCTCACGTGCCGACTGTAGAAGTGCAATCTGCAATTATTAATCCAAAAAACCTTTATTCTGATTTGCTAATGAACACTGGAAATCTCTGATTTGTTCTTCTCCTAAATCCTGTGAAGGTTGAAATAATGATCTCTATGGGAAATCATCCAATCAAGAGTCCTTGGGTGATCTCTCACACCTGTAAACTTTGTCCTATTTGAGGGTTGTCGTCCTCAAAATAAGTTGAAACTCCAAACCAGCAAACCTTGTTGCCAGCTCTCTCCATTTTGCAAATATCAATATCAATGAATGATTGAATAATCCTTACCTTTGCCGTTTTAACCTTCTCCAAACCCTACACCCATCTTTGGCAATTCTTTTGAGAAATATAAAATATTCCTCCTCACAAATCCAACGCCACTTTTGGCCATATAATCATTTAAATAATATTTTCTTTTTTGAAACATGTGCCTTTTAATAAAATATTTCATAAAGCGACATAAAATGTATTACTTTACTAAGTCACTTAATTCACATTATAACGCCATCACAGTGTAGCTCAAAAGGACGTGTGAAATCCGGGATAGCAAGTACTAGACATGAGCTCATCAACTGTTTGAACTTTTTAAAGCACTGTTGTGCCCCTCGAGTCCAAACAAATGCTCTCTTCTTTGTCAATTTCGTAAGTGGTGTCGACTACTATGAAAAGCCCTTGACAAAGTGATGGTAGGAACCACATATCCAAAAGAATCCCTTAAGCTGTGTGAGATTCGTGGGAGGAGGCCAGTCAACTATAGCTTTCACCTTCTCTAGATCCATCTTGACTCCCTCATCATTGGTGATATGCCCCAAATACAACAACTCTCTCATGCCGAAGTCAGATTTTGATTCCTTTGCATATAGAGTTTCTCTCTCAAAAGTGCCTAACATTGAATCTAAATGTACTAAATGATCATCCCAAGTCCTGCTGAAAACTAATATATCATCAAAGAAGATGAGGACTGACTTCCTCAACTGATCCTTGAAGACCTTGTTCATACAGGACTGAAAAGTGGCGGGAGCATTGGTAAGCCGAAGGGCATGAGTAGGAACTCAAAGTGCCCATAATGGCAACAAAACACTATCTTCTCCACATCCTCCTCTCTAACCCAAATTTGGTGATATCCGGATTGAAGATCTATCTTGGAGGAAAAAACATGCTCCGTGCAACTCATCGATCCACGAAATTGGGTACCTGCTTTTTATAGTCCTCTTATTCAATGCTTTGTAATCGATACACAATTGCGAAGTGCCATCTTTTTTCTTCACCAAAACAATGGAAGATGCAAAGTTGCTTTTACTTGGTCTGATGTGACCCATCTCTAGAAGTTCCTTTATCGTCTTGTCAATCTCATCCTTTATCCTCTTCGGATGCCTGTAGGGAGTGATAATGACCGGCTTGGTGTCGTCCTCAAGCTCTATAATGTGCTTAATTCACTTGTTGGGAGGTCTTCCATGTGGTAAACTCTCAAACACCTTACTGTGTTTGTCTCTCAATGCTTGTATGTTTGGTGGATAGTCATACTTCTATTGCTCTACTTGTGATGGAAAGGTGAAACACTCTGCAACCCACTCAACTTGATCATGCCTGATCAATTTCTCCATTCTCCTGAGTGAAATAACCCGAAGACTCCCATTTGACATACTCCTCAACACATGTTTTCTGCCATTAACCTCAAATTTCATCTCCATAGCTCGAAAGTTGAGGGTAAACTCACCAATAGCATGAAGCCACTTCTTGCCAAGTACAACATCCATCTCTCGCATGCCAATGACATAGAAATCTGCCTGAAACTCATAGTCATTCAGCTACAACGTGAGATTTGGAATGCTCCGATTACATTTGAGTGTGTACCCATTAGTTACTCTCACCTTGAATCCCTCAAATTCCTTAGTCTTGAGGCCATGTCTAGCAACCAACTCCTCATCTATGAAGTTATGAGGAGTGGCTCTTGTATCAAGGAAAGTAATCACCCATTGCACACTCAAGACTCCTCTAATCCCGAAGGATCCCTCTTTCTTAATGCTCGAGAGTTGTGTTGTAGGTGATGTTTCTTCCCTTTCTTTTTCAGACTGTGGATGCACTATCCTCATCATTTTGTTCTTGATCAGTCTGCTGTTCTGAATTTTCAGAATCTGATTTATCAGCGAAAAAGCATTCCATTTGATTCACTTTACCCTTGGAAGGACACACATGACCCTGTTGCCAAGGCCCTCTGCATTTGAAGCATAATTGCTGGTCTTCTCAACTCCCTAATGGTGTCATCACCGAGTTTGGAGATGGTTTTCTTTGCTGGTTTGAAAATTTATTTCGTGGTTTATCTTTTGAGAAAGGGAAAGGTATTGATGAAAACTTGCTTTTTGGGGCAGCAAGCTCCATATCACGTGCCTTATTCATAGCATCCTGTAGTGAGGGTGGATCAAAAGCTTTGGTCCATCCATGTAAAGGTTCCAAAAGACCTTCACTCAAGAGTACCACTAATCTCCTCTCAGAGATGCCGGTAACCATCATTGATAACTGTTGAAATTCTGAGATGTAAGATTCCAATGACCCAACTTGCTTGACTATGCAAGCTCATGAAAGAAAACATTTGGATCTCTCCTATCAAAGCGTTCGATGAATTTATTAGTGAACTCATCGTAAGAGGTGATTGACTTGTGTCCCAATGTTACCAACTCGTGGTACCACCACTCGTGAGCTAGGCCATCTAAATGAAACGTGGAAAACTTGATTGCCTCTTCCTCATGCATGGGCCTCAAGGAGAGGTAGTTTTCTAACTTCTGAATGTAGGCACATACTGTGCATCTATTTCCACCATTGAAATGCTCCAAAGAAATCTTGCCCACTGCCTGCTAGAAATCTTTGGAACCCTGTGGTGGTCCAGTCTCCAACCTGCCGACTGCCATTGGTCTCTGTCTCCTCTGGTTTAGGAATTGATCAAAAGTTAATAAATTCTTATATCAGGAGGAAGTGAAATGAACTCCGCATGGCTAGCTCTGACCTCATCAACCATGGACACCTGTTTTTCCGGAAGCTGCTCTGGGTGAACATGTGCCTTAGTCCTACGTGTGAAAGTAGGTTGTAGGGACCTAGATGTGGGGAAGAGTGGAGTCCTTTGCTTGTCCTCAGGTTGTGCATGGGAACAACCAATTTCTTCAGGATGCATGGTATGGCTAGGGGTAGTCTTCCGATTCATTTTATGCAAGAGATTTGCCATCATGTCTAACATAGTGTCCAACTTCCGCTTTGTTCTAGAGCTAGGGCTAAGGGAGCCAGCATGTTTCTTTTCTCTATCTACCATTGCTGGAAATAGACGTTACAGATCTGATTTGAAAATACCAGCAAGTCTGATTTACAAAACCCTAGGCGACATTTGACAAATTGATACAATTACACCTCAAAACTGCTGCAGGTCTGATCTCAAACCCTAGACACCTCCAATATGAATGTTTGCTACTTTAAAAAGGGGCTGATTTGATCCTGAGATGCCAATGTCTAGCTGAAGCTGTACGGCCTGATCATGAATCCACACGTGCCACTGAATGGTGTCCTTTTTGCTGTTTGAAAACCCTGTCAACACTGCAGATTGATACAGCCAGGTCAAAGCAAGAAATCTGATCTTGTACAGCCTATTCTGAGGATCTCTCACGTGCTAGGAAGGGTATGCAGCAATCTATCAATTCTCGTGTGCCAACTGTAGAAGTACAATCTGCAATTATTAATCCAAGAAACTTTATTCTCATCTGCTAATGAATACTGGAAATCTCTTATTTATTCTCCTCCTAAATTCTATGAAGGCTCAAATAATGATCTCTATGTGAAATCATCCAATCAAGAGTCCTTGGGTGATCTCTCACACCTGTAAATTCTGTCCTATTTGAGGGTTTTCGTCCTCATAATAGCTTGAAACTGTAAATCAGCAAACCTTGTTGCTCAACTCTATCCATTTTGCAAATATCAATATCAATGAATGATTGAATAATCCTTACCTTTGCCTTTTTAGCTTACTCCAAACCCTACGCCCATCTTTGGCAATTGACTTTTGAGAAATATAAAATATTCCTCTGCACAAATCCAGCGCCACTTTTGGCCATATAATCATTTAAATAATATTTGCCTTTTTGAAACATGTGCCTTTTAATAAAATATTTCATAAAGTGACAAAATATATTACTTTATTAAAAGTCACCTAATTATAAAGTACTTTATTAAAAGTAACTTTATAACATTAAATTGTAATGACACTTTAATAAATCATATTATTAATGTAATTTGACTTTAATAATTTAATTAAATTGCCAACTCTCAATTATAATATAGCAATAACCCTTGAGAGTGATCCCAACACAATTTCCAACTACAGGCAAGGCGACCACTGATCTTGTATAACTTACTATAAATAGCAAATATGAACATTGTACTCCAGAATTGCCTCTGTAAGGCCTATCAACCAAAATACTGAATCACTGAGCCTGTTGACGAACCTGAATACCCTCCAAAGGGTCCCCTGAACATCTCATTTTCCTACGTCGACCAAAGTCATAGGCTAACTCTAACTTTTTGTCCACTGGCTAAAGAGGGGACATTACAATCATCCACAAGTAGAGGTGTTAAAGAAAGTGCATTCACAATCAGATCTTTGTGAAGACAATATCATCCCATGAAGACTTTGGAGGTTGGTGGCAATCAAAATAAGAGATTAGTGGCTCTTGCTGAGTTGGTGCTTAGTTGTGGGTGTTGGAGTCTCTAGTGGGTTGATGCCTATGAATTCTTTAAGTGGGGATTGGTATCTCCAATGGGTTGGTGCCTACAAAAGAAGATTTGTAAAAGAAGTAGGTTGGTGCCTACAAAGAAGTTATATATATAAGCATTATTTTGCTGGGGTTTTCTCTGGCAAGGGTTTCCATGTAAATCGTGTGTTCATACAGTGTTCTTAATTTCTATATCTTTCATGTGTGCTATTGTTATGGTTAATTAAGTTTTGAAAAGTAAAAGATTGTTGTTATACCGATTCATCCCTGCCCTCTCAGTATAACTGGGTGCTCTAGGTCTCCTACTGATTACCCCTGTGACATTGATATGTTATCCTCAGAAGTTGCACAAACATCATCTTTAGATGAGTTTTAGTAAAATAAATTAAAAGAAATTTGCTTCTTTTTACTTTAGTTATAACCTTGGTGTCACCTATAATAGCTATGAATGCTGAGTAATTTAATTTCCCTGAATTAAAAATTAGAAAATTGGCTTTATGCTCATTGGGACTAAATTGAAGAGTCCAAATGATCGGGAGTATAAATGTTCAGCACTAAAAACAGTGAATTATTCATTTTAATAAATGTACCCCAAAAGTTACACTTTTTAGTTCTGCATTTCAGGAGAGATTAAAGAAACTGAAGACTGAATGTGGAAAAGTCCCTGTCGGGAATGTTACTGTGGATATGGTAAGCATTTTTGTGTCTGATGTTAAATTTTTCAATTATGGCCAGAAACGTTTCTGTCAAAGGTAAGTGATACATTGGTTCTCATATGCACATTCTATAAGAAATATTTAAGTATAGATGTACACATTTAATCATTTGTCTCTTCTTGTGGTAAGGTTATTGGAGGCATGAGAGGGATTACAGGGATGCTGTGGGAGACCTCCCTTCTTGATCCAGATGAGGTATGCCTGTAGAAATAAAATGATTTTCAACATTGGAGATGAACTTCATTTTGCAGAGAGTCTTTTGCCATTATTTAAATTTTGCCTGAAATCCAGTGCAATTTTTCTTCTTTCAAATTTCAGTGGTATTCTCATCTGTCATGTTTGTGTGTTTTTAGGGTATCCGCTTTAGGGGTCTGACAATTCCAGAGTGCCAGAAGGTGCTCCCAGCAAAAGTACCTGGTGGAGAACCATTGCCAGAAGGGATATTGTGGCTCCTCTTAACTGGAAAGGTGCTCATTACTCTATGAGTTGAAATTTACTTTTTAAACCTTTTACTTCAATACGGAGTCACTATTTCTGAAAGTGTTTTGCATGAAGGTACCAACTATGGCACAAGTGTCTGCATTAGGCAAGGAACTTCAAAGTCGTGCAAAAGTACCAGGTACATTGTGTCATGTGGTAGAGCTGTGTGCATGTTGAGCTTTTGTTCTTTTGTTAATTGCACTATTGATCTACTTTTGTTTGTCCTTTCAGATCATGTCTTTAAAGTTATTGAGACTCTTCCTATGACAGCCCATCCAATGACACAGTTCACAACTGGTATCATGGCACTTCAGGTATCCAACATGCATTACTTTTTGAGGCTTTGGAAGATGGCCTTGGTAGCTCTTACCCATTTCTGCTAAACAACAAAATTTTTTGTCCGCATGACCCTGCCATGACTTTAATTATTTTGGATGAATCTCTATAAGATGAATATTAAAAAGAAGCAATAAAATTTCATTGAGCAGGGTATATTCATAAATTTAGATGATGCATCTTTATTCATATGTGGCAGTTGTCTAGTGAACTTGTTTAAGAACACATAACTTTAATTTATTTTTATTCTGTTGATGACTTAAAGACAGTGATGGTAACTCTTAGTATTACCTTTATGACATTGTGATTCTTAATATCTGAGTATCAGTTTTGCAATCTTCCAACAATGCAAAAGCTTTATATGCTGGTATGCTTCCATTCATCCGGGCACTTGGGTAAACCAGTTGCAATGCTTGCTGGTTCCTTAGTAGGGCCACCTGGATAATATGACTGTTTTTAATTTTATTTTTCTCTTAACAGATCTGGAACCAAATATCCTCCTTATCCTCTTCAGCATCATGAATGCCAATTTCTATTTTCACATGTCTCTTTTGTTTCTGATTTAAGCAAATGGGGTTCAGTAATTTTATGGTACCAGGAAATACAACTGGCATTTGTGCAATGATAAGATATTTGTTTGTTAAGTTTTCTAGCCATTTCCTTCTTTTCCTTTGTGTCTATACTGTCTTATGTGAAAAAAGGCATGTTCTGTTTTATTTTGAGGATTAAGTCTTTTGCCACTACGGTTGAAATCAACATATTCTAGGATATTGGGAGATATCCCATTCAGTTGTTTACTGAAGTATTATATTTAGAGTTCAAAGTTTTAAATAATGCCTCCTGGATCTTCATCTTGTACTGTAGCCCCAATGTCAGGTATCAGTGATAACCTCAAACTGTTTGCGTGACCTCACATATTTTGATCATCTGATATTTTAAAGCTATTTTCTACAAAGTTGCATATTTCCTTCCTGCACTTTGTTGGATCTTGATGATGAGTCTAGTCATCCTACATGCCAAGTTCACTAAGGAATTTAGCACTTCCATTCTTTGTTTATCTCTTACTTCTCACTACTTTGTATTGGTTTAATTTCATTGTAACTCCCCATACATTACCGGAGTCTTGATGATGGGTCTAGGCCTCCTACATGCCAAGTTTACCAACGGATTTAACACTTCCATTCTTCATTTGTCACTTAGTTTTTGCCACTTTATATTTGATTAGTTTCATTGTAACTCCCCATAGATTACCTGAAACTGCTTGGGGAGTAGCCCTACCATGTGTCTGGTATTTTCAGATACTGTGTTTCTGGGGGTTAGCTGAATGGAAAGGGATACAGATAGATTCTCGATGTATATAAGGAAACCCATTATACTGGTTTCAGATTTGTATCTGAGTGAGGAAGTGACTATGGAAATATATTCAGGCTGCTGGAGTCATCTGCAGAACTGGCTGGCCCTGATAATAACCTAAACATCCTAGCCTCACATTAACCCGCTCTAATCCATTAAATCTCAAGAAAGAAAAAAGGAAATTGTAATTTCTATTTTCATTACACACATGAATTATAAGAAAATGCTCATGTGGTAGCCATATGCCATTTTAGGTGTTTCATTGTGAGATTCCTTGCTTATGCATACTTCCATAGCTTCTACTCACAGTAATCTTTAAACAGGTTGCTTGTATTGTGAAACTTAAACCACAAACTAAACATCCCTAACCTTTATATTCTATGGAGTGTAGCATCATAAAGTGGGAGCGGCATTGTTCAATGGAATACATAGTGTGGAGCTTCCATGCAATGTTGATATTTAATACAAGATGTTTAAGGGTTGTAAGAGTTGATATAGAATGCTCTATACCATGCAAGATTTGGCTATGGAGGTAGCTGCCCAAGATCAAGGAGCTTCAATGAAAGCATAGGATAGATCCAATATGAGAGAATAATTCAATTCTATTAGAGGATGCAAATACATGATATGTGTACATGAATTGAGATTACAAAGAGAACATCGTGGTTATATAGACCAAGGTGAAACACATGCCATCATAAAATTATGATGTGTGTCTCGATGTAATGCCCCCTTCTCAGGCCTAGTTAGTTTGAGGACTGTTAGCGTATTTCCTGAGTTCCTGTGGGCTAATTGGTGCTGATTGAAGTTTGCAGTTTTGGTTTTTTCACATTGAGTGCTTTGATGGAGTTTTTGTTTGCATTTTTTATGAAGATGTTTGACTTTCTTGTAGTGTGGCAATGCATGCCAATGCTGGCCGTACCATCCCTAGCATGTCGTACCACTCATAGCAGGCCACACATGTCCATTGCAGCTATATTATTGTTTGAATGATGATTTCAGACTTCTTTCAGATCTGTTCATGATAGTTTTTGCAGTTTAAAATCATAAAATGACGAGTTGCTGATGGTGGAGGCTGTACCACCTTGCTCCAGCAGTAACTCCAAGCTGGGCGTGAGCTTTTGGGATCAAATCACTGCACCTTTGGAGGAGATTTCACTAGGTTTTGAGGTGCCTAGGCTGGGTCAATGATTATCAATTCATTTTGAGGTGATTATTGCTGAGATGGAGGTGTTTTGAGGCACTTCCCCTAGCTGCCCAAACCTGTAACAACTAGTTTCAGAGTGTTTCAGACCTGCTACAGCAGATATAAGCAGCCATAAGCAGATTTCAAATCTGTACCTACGTTTCCCAGCACCTGATTGCAAGGTATATAAGTTGGTTGGAAAGTCCATCAATTGAACGTAAAGAGTGCCTTCCTCAATGGTGATTTGGAGCAAGAAGTGTACATGACATAGTCTTAGGGTTTTTAGGTTGTAGGAAAGGAGCATCAGGTATGCAGACTGATAAAAGCTCTTTATGGCCTAAAGCAGGCATCTAGTGTATGGTACATAAAAATTGACAAGGCAGACTATGAGTTGGGCGCATCATCTGGAGATTTTGGCATGATTTGGAATTTTATCCAAGACTATGTTGCCAAATTGCAAACTTTAGCAGGCATCTAAGGTTGGGAGGAAATACCTAACTTTATCCTACCAAATTTTCCTTCCATGGTTTCATTTTTTGATCATAGAGGCTTATCTTCTTAACCTAGGAGAGGTTCTGATTTCAATTTGAAGGTTGCAAGGAGTGGGCAAATCACCTAGGTAGTAGGCGACCCTCTTCATCAATTTGGAGGCACTATCAACTACATATTCCCAAAGTATGGCGTGTCAAATTGTAGATTGAAGAGCAGATCAAACCTTCTAAATTAGTACAAGTCTAGGGAAGGAGTGAACAAAAGGTCGAACTAGACGCATTTAGCGATGAAGTAACCAACACCTTTTGAGACACTAGTGTCTGAATTTGTTGTCAAAGACAAATTGGCAGCATCATTTCTAGATCTGCTTCAGACCCTATTCAACTGGGATTTCAGGCATCTTAAGGGCTACAACAGGCAAGGTTGTCTGAGGGAGGTGTCCATCATTGAAGTGCCAATTCTCCTTTGAACAGTGTATGTAGCAAAGGCACCAGGCTCATTTCACCAACAAACCCTGACCACTTTCATCTGATGCAACACTTTTGACCAGTTTCAGTTTGGTTAGGAATTGCAGTCCTGAGTCATTATTTTGTAAGGGTAGTTTCAGACCTGACAAGGAAAAACCCTAAATCAGTTATTGATGGTAATGTTTCAGGGTTCGTTTGTATCTGTAACACTGTTCTAGATCTAGATACATTTCAGGTGATCTGTTGGCTAACTAGGTTGATTTGACCTAAGTAGTAATATTCGGTGCTGTAGTCATCTTTTCTTAATACAAGAATTTAAATGCTATTCAACATTCAACATATTTTTGCATGATTGATTATTGCACTTAGAAAAATATATATAATTTCAGAAATTTACGTGCATTCCAAATTCTTTCAAAATAATATATTTTTCACACTATTGTGAGAAGAATCCTGCCTTAAATGTAGGGAGAAAGGATGGTAACGCTTTCAAAGAACTACCTTTAAACAATTAATAAATTAAAGACTATTTAATAGTATATTAATTTATTAATTATTGTAAAAGATAATGCTTTTATAAAGCATAACTAAGATGTAATAAGTAATAACTAACCTCCAAATTTTTTTTTCTCTTTCAGTTCACAACCACTGCTGAATGAAGGTTTGTGGTTTTGTTTTCTGTTTGTTTCAAGTTTTGTTTGCTGCTCTTTACATGCCATTCATTTTTGCATTGATTTAACATGATACATATAACAAGCAATGAAAGAGACACAAAATAACTTGCTGGAAATATACTTTTTAATCACTTTAATCACACTGTTTTTAAATAACCTTCAAGTACAGATTACAATCTGTTATATCAGAAATATTAAAGCCTGCAAACCTGGTTAAATGAGTGCAGCAGCAGCAAAGAACTCCATCTTGAAACCCTACGGCCAGCACCAAGATTGGTTCATCCTTCTCCAAGGCTCAAGAGCTCCAAACGCAGCAAGTGGAGCTTCAAACTTCTAATCACCAGCGCCTAAATAAACCTGATACAAACTGTTCACGAGCACACAAGGGGCCGTACCATCTAGGGGGGGCAATTTTCTCCCAAAAATCCAAATCTCCATCAAAAATTGCAAACAAGTGCTTGAAATGATCGCCCAAACTAGAGGAAGCGATTAATTAAGTACCCATTTGGATTTCTTCATTCCTTTCTGAAATATGAGCAAAAACTTGGGTCTCTAGTTCAACTGCAAAGCTCTTGAAAACTTGCAAAAACATACCAAACCGAAATTAAAAGCACTCCACACCACACCAGCAAACTCACACCAAAAGACCTACTGCAAACCACTCAAAAATACTGAAATATCTTCATCTTTGAAAGCCCAGTTGTGATCTATGATTGAAATCACTCAACACCAGCCTGAGCAAGGTCTTTCACTGCCGGGGATAGTCTTAGAAATGAGGGGTATCGTCCTCAACTCCGTCCTGCGATCTCTGGCTTCAAACCAGCAGCATATCCCTGTAAAATAATCTCCAGCATAAGAGAAAATGAGGCTCCAAAATGTCTTTTATTTTCAAATTTGAGTTGGGCGCCCAAAAGCCCTAAAACCCAAGCCATTCTCAAGTGACTTTTGTTTTAAATTTAATTTTAATACTTTTTGCTCCAAAGTAAGGACACCCAAGGTGAAGGTGTTATAATTTAACCTTTAAAAACATCTTCAAGTGACGAGACTAGGCGCCTTGGTCACTGTTAATAAAGTTCTCTTATGACCCCCTTTTAACTTTAAAATATAAAGTCACTTTATTTGCACACTTTTCAAGACATTAATCAAATATTAAAATAATTTCTCCAAAGTGACTTAGTCATCTGAATATGCCTTACTGACGAGCCTGATTTGGTCCAGTGCTCCGAAAATGGACTTACTATTTTTAGAAAATGCTAAAAATAGTAAATCACTGTCCAAAGGCTCAAATTGGAGAATAATTGAAATGCACCGAGGCTCACTGTAAGCAACCCTCATCCACTGACCCCTGCTAAAAATAGAAAATACCAGGCAAAACCACCAACCCAACTGGAACCGAGTCCCTTAACCGAACCACCTAGCCAACAGGAACTCGGGAATTGGCTAGAGGTAATGTCCACTAATCAGAGGCTAGGAGGTGACATTACATAAGAACATTTATAAATATTGTAAGGGTTTGATCCCTAATAATATTATGTTGTAACACTGCCCCTTAGAATAAGCATTGTTTATGTCTAAGCTTGAACAAGCTAAATAAATAAATGTACTTTTCATGTCTATAGAACATAGTTTTTTTTCTTTTTTTGTTTTCTAATGTTTGGAACTTGATATACAGGTTCAAAGCGAGTTCCAAAAGGCATATGAAAAAGGAATTCCAAAGAAAAAGTGAGTGCTCACATGGTGTATCAAGTAGTTTCATTACATTCAATTTCAAACTAGTATCAAACAGCCTAATCTTTCCTGTTTACAGGTATTGGGAACCAACATATGAGGATTCCTTAAATCTCATTGCACAAGTGCCTATTGTTGCCGCTTTCATATACCGAAGGTGATAATCAGTAGTGAGAAGCAGTATGTTAGTTAAATCTCAAGGGAGGCGTGTTAGTTAAATGACTCCTTATATTTAGATGATGTGCATTAGATGGTCAGAGCTAACCTAGTATAATATGTTGATCAAAGTATCACTTAACACAGGCAAACAGTTTAAACTTTGTTATGAATGTTTCCTTGATTGTATTATTTGGTAATATTAGTCGTATTCTTTCACATTGTTGACTATGCAGGATTTTCAAGGATGGAAAATTTATTCCTCCAGAAGGGACCCTTGACTATGGTGCAAATTTTGCTCACATGCTTGGTTTTAATGATGAAACAATGCATGAATTAATGAGGTTATATATTACTATTCACAGGTTTGTGAACTGCAAAAATAAACTTTTCTTGTATTTTGCAGTTCTATTACATTTATTGACCATAAAACTTGTTTCAACAAGAGAATATTCTATTTATGCATTGCAAATTAAATTATATTTTTGCCAAGCAATTTCTTTTACCAGTTGTGGAATGTTTACTGAAAACATGGAAATGATTTTGATTTATAGTGATCATGAAGGAGGGAACGTAAGTGCTCATGCAGTTCGTCTGGTAAATACATTCTTCTTTTCTTAAGAAATTGAGAGCATCTCTTTATAGTCATGTGTATGAAGAGTATCATGGAAGCTTGGTTTAAGCTCTGGGAGGTTTATCGAAAGATTGTGTTTTGCAGTAATAGCTGATAAGTGCATACAAAGGGCCAAAATCTTTTTCTTAATGGCTGGTTCATTGATATTTTAAATTTTTTTCTTGCCCTTTATTTATTTATTTGAAATAATGTAAAAAACGGTTGCAATCTGAAGAGAAAGACAATGTTTTTCTCTTATAAACTTAAAATAGAGCCTGCTTTCCTGATTGATTCATAGGTTTTCATGAGTAGGAAGATTAACAGGTCAAAATATCCATGTTTGCAAGTGTCAGATCCTTTTTTATGGACATTCTACTGTGCAACATTTACTTTCTGCTAAGGTTGCTCAGATCTAAGATACACAGAAGGAATTTTATTTCAACCTCATTTATCTCAATCCATGTTCTTTCTAAATGGTATAAACCAGGGAATTGTCGACTCCTAGCTAAGGTAGATTTTCAAATGCTGATATGTCTGTTGAAAATGTAGGTAATTATGTAGCTTAATACTTTGTAAAACTATGAGATTGTAGATCTAATTAAGTGTTCTTTGTTACAATTTCTTTGTATATGATTATCTGTTTAGTTTCATTTTACCAATTGTAGAAGTAGACATAAGATTGTAGAAGAATAAGACCAGAAGATAGAAGTGACACAACATATACCGTGGAAAAACCCTTTCAGGAAAAAACTCCACCACTAGAATCAATAATGCTTGTATTATTTAACCTTAAGACAAGATTACAATAATTCTTTATCAATCCTTGCTTGAGATGCTTCTTTTGCCTTCAGCGATTCTTCTTCACAACCTGCAATAAACTCTCATGTGTCTAAGCATGAATCCACACATCCTGTGCCATGCTTCACAAAAGTACTCTTTTAGAACTCTCTTCAACTTGCTGCAATAAATAGACAATTGTGAACATTGTAAACTCCAAAGAGTTGACAATTACAAGAGGATAAACCTCCTCACAAATATCTACGCCATTCTTGTGCAAGTAGAGTTCTTCTATGAAAAAAATGTCAAACAAAGTCTATCAATATCTTCCAAGCTTCTCCTCAAAGTTGTCGCCCAAGAATGGACCCCACTTAATTGAGCCTTGTAAATATCTTCTCATGCAAAGGTGTTAACTCCAAGATCTCAACTTGGGCGCCCAAGGTGGGTCCAAGTGAATCTCTGGTAACTGAAAAATCTTTCCATCAATCCATGCAAACATGATGCATGATTGATCATCCCCACTTAACTGAATGTAGCCACCTGTTATCTGTCATGCAACTCAAGTCATTAGCATGCAACTCAAGTCAACTGAAGTCAACTAACATGCAACTCAAACTAACTACATGCAATTGAAGATAATTGAACCAGAACTGAACTGAACTGGACTGGACTGGATTGAACTAAACTGAATTGAACTGAATTGAACTGAACTCCACTCATGTAAATATCAATTCCTAACTTCTAGGATCTTTACATGCATTACTGAAGTGTTATCTTTCTCCAAAGAGTTAACTTAAATCAAGATGGGTTCCACCTTCCATGTGGGTGCCCCTTGTGCTCCTATTTTGTAGGAGCTCTTCTTGGATGCCCTCACATGTTCCTATCATTTATGAATAATTACCAATGTTAATTTACATGTTCATTTCATTTGAATTTAATCTCTTTCTAATCCTAGTGTTGGGGAACACTTTCCAAGGACTTAGGAGATACATGAAATATGTTTAGGATTGCAATTAAATGGTATCCTATTCCCAACATTCTCCCAATTGACATTATACATTGCAATTATTCTAAACAAGGAATCATTCTTATAAATCAAGTACAGGACTCAAGGCTAATGGCCTTCCTGCATCAAGAACCAATACCTTTCCCAAGTCTTTGTAACCATTTCTTTTGTCATTGAAACCTACACCAATCTATTCATGAACACAAGCATCAAATTCAAATGATAACAAAAGACTCTGAGTGACTACCACATTCATACCAAATTGGAATAGCAACCATAACAAGTTGCTAGCTCATCCAAAATTGTCATAGGTAGAACTTCATGCTATCAACATAGCAACCCAAATCTGCAAACAAGTCCTTGTCTATTCACCATCCTGCAAAATAAGACTCCAAGGTAACAACACACATAGACATGCGATAAAAAATCTCCGAAGTAACTCACTCTAGTAAAGTGTAACCAGTCCAAGAGAGGTGCCTCTCTCATATAGAACACATATACCTTCTGAAACTCCCACTGCACAGGTAATGTCAAATCTGAAAACAAGATCACAACATTAACAAGTCCTCCTATAGCACTTCACATAGAGTATGTGGCTAACTCCTTTATCATAGTGTCAAAGAAGCATACAATGATATGCAAAATACATCTCTCATAACACAAGAACCTTCAAGAAGAAGACTATTCCCACAAAGAGAGAACTTGCAAATCAAACCATGTTCTTATACCACACTAACATTTTGCAAACTGTGTAAAGTAAGATCTCCTTCAACACTCCCAAATTGAAAGGATATCAACATTTAACCATTCAACTTATAATGAAACATGGTAGAACTTAGATGTAAACCTCTCATAAAAAGTAGATCAAACTTAGCCAAACATTCCCACAACATAAGGGAATATGCCCAAAGCCACTAATGATCTCCCATACCTCTCCTACCCAAATCCTCATTACTAACTCAAGTTCAAGATTGCAAGGAGAACAATGGAAATACATAAAATCATGCATCTACTTCTCAACAATGCATAAGAGAAGTCAAGATACATCTTAATAATGCATCTAATAATCAGGCGGGCAACACCTCTTAGATCATTTTACCTGCCGAGTAGACCAAGAATGGGATACAAGATTGTCTTGTGCATACAATAGACAACCTTCTCATTAGGTCTATGATGGACTCATATCCATTTCCAGGTGTAGGCTTCTCGGTCTTTATTGTTGAAAAAGCTTTTCTTACAAGTAACCATTCCAACATATATCTCTTAACATAATAAATATCCAACCTAACCCAAGTCTCTCTAGTGTCTATGAGCACCCACTAATCAATCCATGCCAACTTCAAATGCAACCTGCATAATCATGAAGCTCCAAGCAAATGATTAATACTCAAAACTAAAAAGAACTACATCCTCTCCAAAGGAAGAACAATAACACCTTTACCAAAGACTCTAAGGGTCCTCTATGAAACAAGATGTTAAAACCTCTTCAAATCACATGAAGATAACCATATCCTACCAAAACTCCCACTGAATTGTGATACCGAGCTATACATGGCAACAAGATAAACATCAAACTATGATTGTCAAAAAAATCCCACTGCAACATGTAACCAAGCTATCCATGACATTGTGATAACCATCTCTTGAATGAAGATCATCCATACATGCAAAACCATGGGCTCAAAACCATGAGCTCCAAAACCATGGACCAATTCAACTAGCACAAAACCATGTGTTAAAGACCACTAAAGGTCAATCCACTAACTCTAGCCCAAGAACTAGTTTAACCCAATTGCCCTCCCCTTACCACCTGGGAGAAATCCTCTCTTACCAGGCCTTTCCTTTCAGGGATTGAGCAAACCATACCAAGTCTTACAACCATCAGCCCAAATACATTGTAACATACTTCTTTTACAAATCTGCAATAACACAATAGTAAAAGCTCCCACTACAGCCAAAAAACCTTCAAACTTTTAAGAGAAAGGTGCCCCAAACTCTTCCCAACCGTTAGCTCTAATACCAAATGTTGAAAATAGAGGTAATTATGTAGCTTAATACTTTGTAAAACTATGAGATCGTAGATCTAATTAAGCATTCTTTGTTACAATTTCTTTGTATATGATTATCTGTTTAGATTCATTTTACCAATTGTAGAAGTAGACAGAAGAGTGTAGAAGAATAAGACCAGAAGATAGAAGTGACACAACATATACCGTGGAGAAACCCTTTCGGGAAAAAACTCCACCACTAGAATCAATAGTGCTTGTATTATTTAATCTTAGAACAAGATTACAATAATTCTTTATCAATCCTTGCTTGAGATGCTTCTTTTGCCTTCAACAATTCTTCTTCACAACTTGCAATAAACTCTCGTGTGTCTAAGCATGAATCCACACATTCTGTGCCATGCTTCACAAAAGTACTCTTTTAGAACTCTCTTCAACTTGCTGCAATAAATAGACAATTGTGAACATTGTAAACTCCAAAGAGTTGACAATTACAAGAGGATAAAGCTCCTCACAAATATCTACGACATTCTTGTGCAAGTAGAGTTCTTACATGAAAAACAATGTCAAACCAAGTCCATCAATTTGGGCGTCCCAAACTGAAGTCTTAACTCAACGTTGATTACAAAGATATCTTCCAAGCTTCTCCTCAAAGTTGGCGCCCAAGAAGGACCCCACTTAATTGAGCCTTGTAAATATCTTCTCATGCAAAGGTGTTAACTCCAAGATCTCAACTTGGGCACCCAAGGTGTGTCCAAGTCAATCTCTATTAACTCAAACATATCTTTCCATCAATCCATGCAAACATGATGCATAATTGATCATCTCCACTTAATTGAATGTAGCTGCTTGTTATCTGTCATGCAATTCAAGTCATTAGCATGCAACTCAAGTCAAATGAAGTCAACTAACATGCAACTCAAACTAACTACATGCAATTGAAGATAACTGAACCATAATTGAACTGAGCAGAACTGAACTCCAGTCATGTAAATATCAATTCCTAACTTCTATGATTCTATACATGCATTACTGAAGTGTCATCTTTCTCCAAACAGTTAATTGAAATCAAGGTGGGTTCCACCTTCCATGTGGGTGCCCCATGTGCTCCTATTTTGTAGGAGCTCTTCTTGGACGCCGTAACATGTTCCTATCATTTAGGAATAATTACAAATGTCAATTTACATGTTCATTTCATTTGAATTTAATCTCTTTCTAATCCTAGTGTTGGGGAACACTTTCCAAGGACTTAGGAGATACATGAAATATGTTTAGGCTTGCAATTAAATGGTATCCTATTCCCAACAATGTCATTGCTGTCTTGTCGCATCTATTATCATTTAGACAACAAATGCTATTGACTAAGGGATATATCATATAAATTGTTTTATATTGAGGGCCATTGAGCAAGGAGAGCTCATGGAAGCCATAAAACTATTTGTGTGCTGTATGATTGGCCTTCAATGATCTAGACATGGTCAACAGCTCAACTGTTCAGATGGTTGAAGTCCTAATGGAATTGTGTTTTAATTAGTGGACTTGTTAGAAAATAGATTATGGTGGCCTACAAAACAAGGCTGAGCAATCTATATCAGGTACCTCAAAATCTATCATTGTTATTCCCTAGTGGTGCATAAAGGTTATGCTGTTAAATGAAAATGATATGATGAAAATATATATTTGAATGCAATATGTATACAAATGATTCTCGAGAAATTCAAAAGAACTATTTGTGAATGCAATATCAGTGCTAGAAATTTCATTTCTAACTTTTGTGCAATCTGTTTATCACTTTAAGTTTATTAGTGAGTGTTTTGCCAAAGGCTTTTTTGAAACCTGGAAGATAATATATGATCCCTAGCCTTGTATGTGGCGGCAATATGTGATAATTTTGAAGGTTTCATATCATGAGATGATCATTTTACCTTGTCATCCTTCAGTATAATTTGCTATTGTGTGTTAAAATATCGTGTTTACTCACATTTCTGACAGATAAAAGGATATCTTCCACAGTAACAAGATAGTTGATCACTTAAAAACCTTTTGCTATATGAAATAATAAATTTGGATATATTAGTGTAATACCAATAAGGCTAAGTTATTTAAGTAACACTAGGTATTACTAGCAATAGCACTTTGGTGTGCAATGGGTACATTGACAATGATTGCATTTATACATGTTTTTCAGTATACAGTGGGGCAATGCATGAGATCAATTATGAGGCTGTTAAGTAAGTGATCTTTTGCGCACAACTTGTTGTAATGCCTCTAGGGTTTATTCTTAGGATTCAACTTAAATAAAATAAAATAACATATTTCATATTACTGTTAAAACCCTAGCATATGATGAGAGAAACTGCAGGTCTGAGTGAACTATTAGATTGTGGCAATATCACTTATCAAATGCACTCAAATTAAATGAGATCAAAACAACGTTATGACAATTTCATTCATTCAATGCACCCAGAATACAGCTGTAATACATGAAGAGTTACCAGCAATTAAGTAACTGGTTACTAGCTCTCTCACAGAATGATTACCCTGCAGCACAGATTGACTGGCAGCGATCAGTTGCACATGGATATGACAGATTTCTCTGTGCAGGGATAGATAGAACCTTCAGATCAGATGAGAGGTGGATCTTTGGCATACCTGGGTGACACCCTTGGGTTGGATCTGGATCACATCAAAGATTACTCTCAGCAAATATGATTGATCCCTCTATGGCTCTGCAACAATCTTCTGTATAGCACCACTGTGGGATCCGAACTGCTGGATTTGCGTTCGGATCTGGGGGTCAACTCACAGGAGCACTCAACTTGGATTTGAGGTGTGGAATCCTCAAATTTCAGTTGGTTATGATCTGAACTAAAATCTGCTTGGTATCTACTTGCTTGGCTAAAATCTGGTATCCTAGCTTGATTTGTGGCACGTGAGGGTGGAGGGATTGTAGCAGATTGCTTCAGTCCCACTCCTGAAAGTGCCTTAGGTCTGGTTCTGTGCAGTCCAAAAAGGTTTGCCAGGCTCCCTGCAGTCAATAATGGCTAATTACAGTAGGGTGATGCCTGCTGTAGGTTGATCACGACTCCAATTCATTTAAATCCTGTTTTCCCAGCCAATGAAGTGATGGAAATTATAATCAGCATTCACAGGTGTCAAATATGGAATTGCAGTCAGAAAATGCTATAAATGATCAGATTCAATGATGTAGGGGTTTCGTCCTAACCTCAGTATGCTCTGTAACACAGGTTTTCATCCTAACCTCAATATGCTCTGTAACAGAGATTTTTGTCTCTGTTGAACAGAAAAAGACTAGTTGCAACAGAAAAATGATAGTAATCTATAGAAGTGTCCTCCAAATGGTGCCAAGGTCTGATTTAATACCTGTCTACAGGTTAGGTCCCAAGGCCCTAAATTGGGCGCCAAGGTTTAAAATTTGAAATTCAACTTTATTTTTATTTTATTTTACATTTATTATGTTATATTAAATATTTATTGAATAATATATTTAGGTGGTGTTAATAAACACCGTTGTTCAAAGTGCGCTGGGAGGCCGACCTCAAGAGGGGAGGGACATGACACTTGTATCCATAGAGAGGTGACAACTTTGGATTGATTTTCTTCCTTTTTTTTTGCAAACACAAATGCCACATACAAATGTAGTATTAAATTATTAGTATTTTGGAATTTTGAATTAGAAACCTCCAACTTGGAATGCTCATTACACCCAAAAATGAGATATAAAACTATATAAAAATGAGAAAGTACTTTTAAGATAACTACAGATAAGTCTATTTTTAGTAGGATTTTTTTTGGTAGTAAGTGGTGAAATTTTCTATTTTACCCTTCAACAATTCTCTTTAAAAAATTTCTCAATGATTTTCGCACAAATTCACACGCTGTTTGAAATGCTAAATACAAAATTGCTTAAAAGAAACTCAAAATCTTCTAATGTAGAGGAGAGCCAACCGATTACAAGTGTAAATTTGATTGAAGAAATTTTGGCAGCATTTTTTCTTCCATAATGAATGTGGGTGCATTGTGAGGTGTACAAATCCTTCGTTGAGTTGCAGGAAGTACATTTGAGCAGAGGGCAATAATGCAAACAACAAATGGTTTGGATGTCTTTGGACATTGAATATTAGACGCCATAATGATAAACAAAAGTGATAGACAATCACTAATCTTGGAGGCCATACAAATGAGGGAAACATGAATGACCTAAAAGTTGAGTTCAAATAGCAATATCGTTATAAAGAAATTATACTATTTACATAAATTTATGTTGAACGGTGTCTTGTTTGTAACATGAGTTAAAAGAATCTGAAATGACCCAAGTCTGATTTTTTGTTAAAGCTTCTGGTTTCTTTGCTCTGGCATTTTGTCAAGCAGACGTGGGGTTCACTGTTTGAAGATTCTGAATGTGTTTGCTTTGGAAGTGTTTAGGTAAGTAATAGAATCATATAACATGCTCTTTGTAATTCATTCATATACAATAAACATTCGTGATAGTCGAAAGGCATTATAACAAACACTTGTTGTACATTCCATTTGCAACAAAGAGGCAAAGTATACAATATGTAGTGGCTGCTATAAGAACAAATTACAGAGATGAATTTAATTTAATTTTTCCTGACCTCATACAATTTGAAATGAACTTATATATCTGCAGTCAATATTCAATCGCCCAAGTTCACCAGCCAAGTGTCTTCCATCCTCAACCCCACCTCCAAGCTTTCCTAGAAGTTGGTCTGAGACTGTGCTAGCAATAACAATGAAATTTCAGACTTCCCACGCCCTCACACAACTGCAGATAACTCCAAAACAGGCCCACAACTCCCTCAAGAATGATGGCAGCCAGCTCATACAACCCCAAACGCCTTAGTCACAACTCCATATTCATAGAATGATGTCACACACAAGTAGTCTCCTCACTCTGTATTCATTTTTACATTCATGCCACCTGTAATCTTCATGTAAACCTTTGAAAATAAAAGATAAATTGTCTTCCGACAAACCTCTACAAACTCTATCAATTTTGTCTTGCCTGCAAGACTTTACAAAATTGCAAATCTTTAATCATACTTGTGACTTCTCTTCCAAAATCATTTATTGAAATATTCTGCAAATAAAACCCTTCCGATCAAATCTGAAAATCACAACTATGAAGCACTAGCATAGACTTAGGATGAATCTATGAGCAATCAACTAGGGAAGATCTTTCACCACTGTGGATGATATTCTTCAAGAGGGTTTTTGTCCTCAGGAAGTATTGAGAAAAACTGAGTTCAATCCCCAAACCACAAGGGTTTCACTAGAGAAAATGTAATAATCTGCATAATCCAAAGAACTCTCCATATCTTCTTTTATAAGTTTTGTTAGAATATTATATTCTACTTATGTTAATGGTCAATACTACTGTTGCTACAGTAGTCAGTAGGTGAGGTAGTTAGACATTTTTAATGTCTACAGTATTCTTCTACCTCTATATATTGTAATCATCTCCTTTGTTAATATCAAGCAATTTCATAGCAAATTGTTTCATGGTATCAGAGCAGGTCTGAGCCTCCCTTATGGGAGGGCTCAAGATTCGAGCTAGGGTTTCTGGGCAAATTTTAAATATCTGTAATTCGTGAAAACAAAAACCTTCACGTGAGATTTCGAGGGTATTTCTGTTTTCTGATTTTCGTGAGTGTTTTCTCACTAGAAAATTGAAACCCTTTTGTCTGAAAAATTCGTGGCTCTTTTTTAAGTTTTTGGGCGTGATCTTCTGTGCTCCTAGCGCGTTTTTCTGTGTGAGGTCGCGTTTCTTTCATCTGCCATTTCATGGACGCGATTTTGTGTTCTTTATGCTCGCGTTTTCAGGGCGTCGCGTGTTTCAAACCTGGGCGCGTTTCATTTTTTTTTTCTGGATGCGATTTTCATCTATTTGAAGCCGCACTTTCTGGGCGCCAACGGGTCTTTTTTTTTGCAGACGTGACTCTGTTTTCCTCCCGCGGCTTAGTTTCTGGTCTCCATGACGAAATCTTTGGCGACGCCGACTTTCGGTTCCTATTTGGCATTTGTTTTCCCGCGATCTCCCACCCGCGTGTTTCATGGTGTCGTTCGTATGATGGTTCATTTTCTCCGTCAAGGGTTTTCTGAGCACGAGTTCGAAGCGTTTTCTGTCTCCTGCCTGTGATCTTCAACCATCATCTGAGGGCGAATTTGCAACTCTTTAAGCCGCGTTTTCCTTTTGCATTTAGACGCGATTTTCAAAACTCTCCAGGTCGTTTTTGTCTGTACCAGTGACGGCTAGGGTTTTGCAACCTGGGTACGAAGATTTTTAGAATTTTCTGCAACTTTTTTGTACATCCATGGCGGCTAGGGTTTCTGCCAGTTCGTCTAGGGTTTTTACCCTCTGTTCCAAGGCGAAAATTATTTTTAATTGCAGATTCCTTCTGGGTTTTCCGCGATCTCAAATGGGTCGGTCGCAGATTTTTCTGGGTGTCTTGAAGTTTGTGCCTCAAATTTGTGCCTCAGTTTCAAGTCGGAAAATTTTCTGATTGCAGATTCTTGGTGGGTTTTTCGAGATCTCAAATGGGTTGTCGTCCGATTTTTCTGGGTGCTTCGTTTTCTGTACCTCGATTTTTGTGCAGCTCTGTTGTGGCGGCTAGGGTTCCAAACCCTCTGTTCTTCAGCCGACAATCGATGGCTACCTATTTTTGGGTTTCTGTAATTCACAACTTGCGTGGGATTCATCTTTGGTTTTTACCTTTTTTTCCGAAAAAACGATGATTTGTAATCCTGGGTTTGGCGATTTTTTCCTCAAAAATCGTGGTTTGTTGCAGTCTGTTTTTGTCGCACCTCAAGTTGTCGAGGCGAACACTGCACAACTGGCTTCTTGCAGTCTGTTCTCGGGCGTCGTGCTCCTCTGCAAAAGTCTCGACGGTTTGCCGATTTATCCTCAAAATCGTGGCCGCTGTTCTCGGTGTGTCTCTGGCTTCAGGGAAGGACAGCTCTGTTATCCAACGTCAGGTTGGACACTTTGTGATGACTTCTAGTCAGCAGTTCTGCAGTTTCTGGGAGGGTTGGTGGCAGACTTCTCTCACGTGGCAAAGTCAGTGGCAGACTCTTGTCTCTTGTTGCAGAGCTTTTTATGTTTTATTTTGGATGTTTTTGGTCACCAACATTCTGCAGATCCAGGGAGGGTCTCCGTAGCAGCAGAGTGTTCTGAAGAATTTGTGACCAACGACCTGCAGATTGTTTTCTGTAGGCTAGTTAGGCGATTGACCATTAAGGGAGGGTGTTAGAATATTATATTCTACTTATGTTAATGGTCAATACTACTGTTGCTACAGTAGTCAGTAGGTGAGGTAGTTAGACATTTTTAATGTCTACAGTATTCTTCTACCTCTATATATTGTAATCATCTCCTTTGTTAATATCAAGCAATTTCATAGCAAATTGTTTCAAGTTTCGCCAAGAACTTTTCAGAAAACTCAATATAAAATCTCTTTATTAATTTAAATAAGCCTTATATCCTCAAAAAGTGACTTATTTCATTATTTAATTATTTTCAGCACATAAAGCCACTTTATCAATGCCCCAACATTTAAATATTTCCATCTTGATTCTAACAAGCAATAACACTCAAGTGCGTTTTTAAATAATTTAAATAATATTAAGTAACCTTAGTAATATAATTAAAATAAAAAATAAAGTCATTAATGCACCCACTTTGTGGAAATTGTCGAAAAGCATCGGGATTGAAAATTGATTGCACATGAGTGACTGATGTTGAATATTGAGAATCAAGCTTGATAGGGTGACTTACTATAAATAGACACTCTTCAAGTATCTTGGAGAACACACTAGAAGTCAGAAATAACTTTGAAAAGTCTCATACGGGTCCTCTAGACTATCTGAGCTCATTGTTAATATCAAATAACTCCTTTGATAAGGGTGACACACACCGAAAAGGTCAGTGCCAATTGTAATGCAAGAGAATCCAAAAATGGGGACATTATAGTCGTCCCTTCCCAAAGATTGCTTGTCCTCAAGCAATGCCAACTCAACCCCAAAATAACCAGATTGATCCAAATTGAAACCAAATATAATCCTAGGGTCACATGTCAATCTCAAAAAGGACCTGCCATGTTGATGTTGTGGCACTCTGATTATAACTGTAAATCCATTGTGCCAAAACTGCACTCTCCTCTCTTGTAACCGAATAATTTAATCATCATTGAAATCCAAATTGAAATACCTTCGAGGGCTGAAATCTATACAATAAAAGATCTCTTGCTAAAGCACCTCGGTGAGGTCCACATCTGCGATCTCATTGCCTAACATGATCTTGGGCAATAGGAAAAATGATTTGCTCAGCCCCCAAGAATAACCCTCAGCATATCTCCTCACGGTGTCCTAGAAGTGATGTCAATCAATCCTTGACCAGAGGTTGACATAGAAGATGAAAGCAGTGTCGACCCCGAAGTTAGCTATTCTAGAAATGCCTCCCTAGTCATATGCTGATAATACCTCATTGACACTTAATCTCCATGTGTTAAAAGGCCAATTCTGAGCACACCAACTCACCCAACCAACTGCAATCAGCAAAGCATCATCTAAAGATATATATACCACCATCTTGGAATGATTGTAGTAACCACCACTTGCCCTAGTGGAATCTAGAAATAACTGCCCTAAATCTGTAAACTCTCCCAGAACCTTTAGTCATTAAACCTACAAGTACTCAAAGACTATCTTCGCATAACATGATATTGCCATAATCAGCGTGGAAATGCAAGGGAAGCAGTTAATATATTGAATTACTCTTTAAAATATAGGAGATGTGAGTGTGGAAATGACTAGGACTTCTGCAATGACCAATTACCTCATTCAATCAACACCGATCGAGAATTACTCCATTGCTGGCCTGTAGGTACTGGCCAATCCATTTGTACGAGCATTCAAAGTTTTATGTAGGCTGATTGGAAAGTGGACAGGGGTACCAACTCTGAAGTTTTGTCCACAACTCCAATTTTGAGTCAATACCTCATTGCTGAAGATTGCACCTGGATCCCAAATCCTGTGATTATCACCAACCTCATCATTGAAATCGGAAAGAGCTCCATCATCCAACTCGAAGAGTGGATTATCAAATGATATATTAGCACTCATATCAAACAATAGGTTATCAACAAAATGAAGACTATCCTCATCCCCAAACTCAAACCAACCCTCTTGTTGATCCAAACTCTCACTTTTTGATTTCTTGGAACAATGGACTAGATCATAAACCTCTTGAATGCAATCAAGTTCCTCAATCACCTGCTTGATCACCTTGGCCCTTTCTTTGTTCTCTTGTTCCCTAATTGTTCTCATAAAGCTGATCTTCTACTTTTAGAAGTGCCTTTTGGACACTTTTCAAAGCAGGCTTCATGGAATTAAGTTCAATGGTGAGCTCACTGACCCCTTCCTTTGTCTCCCTAGACATAGAGAGAGCCTCATCTACAACCTTGTTTGCCATATTTCTGTCATGGATCATCTGCAAGTATGCTAATTTAACCTCCTGCATTGTGCTCACAATCATTTGCAAATCAGTAGGAGAAACAACTTGTTCATACTAATTTCTTTTTGTCTTTTGGATGTAACTCTCCACAAGACTCATAGTGCTATCAAATTTAGATAAAGTTTGTACTTCAATTTCAGCTGACACCAAGACTTGATTCTTCCAATTTCCCCCATAAATGTCAAGACCATGTAAGTTCAGAGAACTGCTGTTATGATGCATATTAAAATCATAACTCTTTTCATACCTTTTAGCAATGTCTGTATGGCTGTCCCAAGTCTCATGTGCCTCTCCTTTACCATTTTCAACAGTAAGCTCTAGGTCCAAATCAACAAATTCACTAGGCCTTTGCTCAAAATCAGCTGCATGCAATACTAATTCTGATTTGTTTTCTAGATTAAACCTCATAAAATCAGCTTCCTCTATGCTATCATCCATGCATAACTCCCAAGATGAAATTAGAACAACATTACAGTAAAAAAGAAATTCATCCCACGCAAGTTCCTTATCATGCTTAGGTTCCAACACACTAGGATCCAGAGGATTTAAGGGATGGTTTCTTTGTTTAAAGAAACTATGTTCATTGTGCTACTCATGAGTGGTTGCCTCTCTGAATAAATAACTTTGCAAATCACTAATACTGAAGGCATCATGAACACTCCTCTCCATAGGTTTGGTTTGGAAGTCAAACCAAAAGCCACCTAAGCTATCATCATTGGAATGTGATAAGAGATTGTTTGCTATAAGCTGGTTTGGAGACTTCAACATACCCACCTTTAGCATGCTCTCCATCTGAAATTGCCTTAGTGAACTCAACAATGTCATCATTTACATCTACTCCACTAGAATCATCAAGGAACCCGGTAATCTTAGAAACATCACTGGATAAATTGGAACTTGTACTCAAGGTTGCAATTTTGAATTGTTCCTCATGCATGATCTCATCAACAGTAGTTACATGTGTTGGAATAAGTTTGTCATTGATGTCAAGGTTGAGCTACTTGGTTGCTTGGTGGAGGTGCTTGACCTGCTTGAGCTATTTGAGGTGCTTAATCTGCTTGAGGTGCTTGAGGTGCTTGAGCACCTTGACCTGCTTGACCTGGCTAGGTGTCTACTTCAACTAGGTGGTTGTCTGCATCAACTACTTGGTAGTCTACTTGTCAACTTATTTGCCATATCAGCTTGGTTTGAAAAGTCTTTGCCTCTTCAGCTGTTGAAAAGTCTAAATTGTTTGAGGTTGATTATTTCTTTGGCCTTAGTATGGTCGACATTCTTGTCTTTATCTTTTGACATTTTTCAGACTCCTTTATTGTGTGTCATCGTATCTCTTTTGGATACATGAAGGTCGATAAAAGACAATACGACTTTTCTTTATGTCCTGTCAGTAATATGTGGCAGGCTTCCATACTATTATTTTTGTAATATGCCCAGATTGTGTCCTCATGGCACTTAAAGGTATTCTTTCTCTGGCTGGCGTATTAATCTGGCACGTATCAGGTTTTTGAAGCAACGGCTTGAGGAGAAAAGACGTTTTTCTAGAGTCTTCATATTTGTGTAAAAGGTGCTTATGCGATAGGTGTTAGGAGACAACTTCAGTGATATTAAAGTGTGTGGCTGACTGAATACAAATGTTTGATGGAAAATATTTGAATGTGGCTTCTCTTAAGTATTTTGGTTATTAATATGAGACGTGTTGTTTGGCAGAAATGTGGTTTTAAAGTCTATGGTTTTTAATTGTATTTATCTATGGTGGGCTCAAGTTTGAATGACCATATTATTGTGTAACTGTTCGAAGAGAATTGCTCTGGCACGGGTCAGAGTTCTTTATGAGGCGACTCCCTTTTTAGCATCAATCGATGGTTTCACTTTTCTTAGTATTTTTTTGTGAAGAAAACGTTGGGAATGTGTATGACCAATATCTAAAGTGTTGGCAACGTCGGTTTCTGTATAAGTTTGATTTGATTCAGAAATTTTTGAGGAGTATATTTTAAAAAGAGACTTGAAGGCCTCTATGTATCACTACGAATTTTAGAGACTTCAGATGTGTCGAGGCTCTTAATATGTAAAGCTTTAAAGTTGGACGTTTTTGTGATGGTGGCTATCATATTTATTGTCTGACGAGTTTCCCAGCGTCGACATCTTTGAAATTGCCCGATAATTTTTATTGTGGAAGATTTTGAAATTATCCTTGGTCAGCTCCTTTCTAAGTCGAATTTGTCAGTATATTTTGGTTGACAGCTTATGAAGAATTACTCCTGACGACTCCTTGTCTATTTGTAGCGGTGAATTCAGTATTGCTGGTGGCAAAACAAAGTGAATTGTAATTCGCATTTATTCTACCATGGTTGATGGTGCTAGGTGAATACAAGCTTCTTCAGTTTGAATCTTACATTGCCATTATTACTTCTGAGCGACAGTTTCATATTTTTTTGGCATGTATTTCAGTGATATAAAAGTTTATTGAAATATTTTATGAGTTGGGAGGAGAGTTTGTAGATGTTACTGATGGTATCGTTGGGTTTTGAAGAGATGTGAGCTGTGTTCAAAATGTCTTTGAAGTGAAGTGGGATTATATTTTCTGAGTCATCTTGAATATATATATCATTTCTGGCAGTTGCTAATTGTTCAAAAAACTGATGGTTACCTTTTTGAAATAGTTCTGAAAATAATATCAAGGGGATGTCTTTGAGGGGTCTGTGGATGATTTAAGATGTGAAGTCTTTGAGGGGTCTGTGGATGATTTAAGATGTGAAGTCTTTTGAGCTGAAAAAAATATGAGCTGATTAATGTTATTGATGTGGCTATAGCTGTGAAGAGATACGTGCTGTGAGTGAAGGAGAGTTGAAGTATATTCTAATGAATATGTGGGATCTTATCTCTGTTGGTTGTGTTGTTTGATGTTTCAGTTCTAATCAAACATAGTGTATACAACATCGAATATATCAGACTGGTTCAAGTAAACATAGTGTTGTTTGATGTTTCAGTTCCATTCTTAGAATTACTCCTGACGACTCCTTGTCTATTTGTAGTGGTGAATTCAGTATTGCTGGTGGCAAAACAAATTGAATTGTAATTCGCATTTATTCTACCATGGTTGATGGTGCTAGGTGAATACAAGCTTCTTCAGTTTGAATCTTACATTGCCATTATTACTTCTGAGCGACAGTTTCATATTTTTTTGGCATGTATTTCGGTGATATAAAAGTTTATTGAAATATTTTATGAGTTGGGAGGAGAGTTTGTAGATGTTACTGATGGTATCGTTGGGTTTTGAAGAGATATGAGCTGTGTTCAAAATTTGAGAATCGCTTTCTGAAATATATCGCAGAAAAAGACGGATGTGTTGAAGGTTTTAGACTGTGAAAAGTAAAAAAAAAGGTCGAGTCTGTGTGTGAGAGTGGGGTCTAAAAGGTTATGTGCTGAAAAAGAATGAATCGTATCTTTGTGCTGGCTATGTGAAGGAGGGGACGTGTTTTCCAGAGGTCAGGTTTTCAGAGAATGTAACGTCTATCTTATTTTGGATTCACATTTGGTTTCTTGTGTGGTTGACTCTTAAAAAGGATTGAGGGGAACTCAAATTTGAGGTGAAGTTTCTTTATGCTGTAGGAGTTTTAAGAAGTGATGATGATTTTCAAACATGAATGAGCTGAGTCGATGAAGTGAAGTGGGATTATATTTTCTGAGTCATCTTGAATATATATATCATTTCTGGCAGTTGCTAATTGTTCAAAAAACTGATGGTTACCTTTTTGAAATAGTTCTGAAAATAATATCAAGGGGATGTCTTTGAGGGGTCTGTGGATGATTTAAGATGTGAAGTCTTTTGAGCTGAAAAAAATATGAGCTGATTAATGTTATTGATGTGGCTATAGCTGTGAAGAGATACGTGCTGTGAGTGAAGGAGAGTTGAAGTATATTCTAATGAATATGTGGGATCTTATCTCTATTGGTTGTGTTGTTTGATGTTTCAGTTACAATCAAACATAGTGTATACAACATCGAATATATCAGACTGGTTCAAGTAAACATAGTGTTGTTTGATGTTTCAGTTCCATTCTTAGACCAAAACAATAAACTATGTTTCCAGTCTTAGAAGCTGGTCTAAGACTGTGCTAGCAATAACAATAAAGTTTCAGACTTCCCACACCTTCACACAACTGTAGATATCTCCAAAACAGACCCACGACTCCCTCAAGAAAGATGGCAGCTAGCACACACAACCCCAAACACCTTAGTCACAACTCCATATTCATAGAATGGCGTCACACATAAATAGTCTACTCACTCTGTATTCATTTTTCCATTCACGGCGTGTGTAATCTTCATGTAAACCTTTGAAAATAAAAGATAAATTATCTTCCGACAATCCTATACAAACTCTATCAATTTTGTCTTGTTTGCAAGACTTCACAAAATTGCAAATCTTCAATCATACCTACGACTTGTCTTCCAAAATCATTTATCGAAAGATTCTGCAAATAAAACCCTTTTGTTTAAATTTGCAAATCACAACAATGAAGCACCAACATTGTAATATAATACACCCAATATTTTTTTTTGGTTTTCTTTTAATTCTCTCGAACAGCTGTATTAAGGTTCTGTGTTTGTTTTGATTTGTTTGTTTGAAAATTTTCACATGCCATTCATGATATAATGATGCCAAATGATATATAACAGTTTTCAAAGGAAACATACAAGAAACTTGCTAGGAAATTAATATTCATTTCCTTCAATAATAAGATTTTTCAATGACAAGAAAGTACAGATTTTACATCCATTAATATCAGAAAATAAAAACACTTTCAGACCTGAATCAAAGAAGCTTGACAGCAGTATTAAACCTCCAAATAGCATTGAACTGAAATAAGATTAGGCTCTATTCTTCTTGCTTTCAAGCAAACCAAAAACGCTGCTAGACATTCCCCAATAACCAGCAACCAGGCGCCAAACTTTATGCAGATTGCAAATTTTAAATGATCACCACAAAGGACGTCCCCTTGGAAAGTTCGATTTGCTCTAGAAATTCTGATCCTTCACCAAAAATTGCAAGCTAATACTCTTTGGAATTGCCATGAGGAGAGTCATAGATTGAATCAATACCTATTTGATATCACGATCCAACTTAGAGTTATTAGCATAAAACCAGATTCAGGACCAAGTTCCAAAGCACCCAAAAATTGAATTAAAACACACCAAAATCACTAGAAAGTCACGCCACACTGAAATAAAGCAATCTCACACCAGACCCAAACTAAAAACCTCATAAAAACTGGAAAATCTTCATTCTTTTCGCCCAAATGTGATTCCTGCTTGAAACCACCATACACCAGTTTGAGCAGGTCTTTCATTGCCAAAACTAGCTTTAGATATTGAAGGTTTTCGTCCTCAATCCCGTTCTCAGACCTTCTGGTAACAAATTAGCAACATCTTTGTAAGTCGTCAAAGTATCCATGAAGGAATGAGTTTGAAAAATGAACTTTTAAGAGTTGCTTCTCCAAATTAGGGTGACACAAGTCATAAACCCTAAAACCCACACCTTCACAACAATTGCTTTTTGAATTAAATCAATTTCACTCAAAACATTAGCTTATTATATTAATTTTCACTTCATATCCTTGCTTGGGCATCCACCTCTTATCCAGCCTTAAAAAGCGTTTTAGATGCTTTAAAAACAACTTAAGTCAATACACTAAGTGCCTAAGGTACTTTTATGTTCGCTCATGACCCTCAACGAATAAATATAAAGTTACTTTATAAAAGCTCACTTTTTGAAGCTTAAATCAAATATTAGAATGATTAAACCTTAACAACCTTATACCAATAAAAAATGTGTTGTTGAGACAAGCTTGACTTGGTCCAGTTACCCAAAATAGACTTACTATTGTTAGTAAGTTCTTAAAATAGCAAGTGACATCCGAAAAGCTCGAACTGGAGAAATACTGATATGCACCAAGACTCATTGTAGACAGTGAGCACCATATTGGCCCTGCTAAAAATAGAAAGTCTCCTTGAATACTAAAAACCCAATACCCAAAGTTGGAAATGAGTCCCTTTACCAGAATCACTTAGCCTACAAGGACTCTAGAATAGGCTAAAGGTGATGTCCACTGCTTAGAGGCTAGGAGGGGACATTACAAACATAGACTCAGGATGAATCTATGAGCAATCAACTAGGGAAGATATTTCACCACTGTGGATGATATTCTTCAAGAGGGTTTTCATTGTCAAGAAGTATTGAGATGAATTGAGTTCAATCACCAAACTAGAAGGGTTTCACCAGAGAAAATGTAACAATCTGCATAATCCAAAGAGCTCTCCGTATCTTGTTTTATAAATTTCCTTGAGAACTTTTCGACTAAGTTGCCGAATTGGGTGCAAGTACGGGTACGGGTATGGTACGTCGGTACGACAATTTTTGGGGGGTGGTGTATACGTTTGGGTATGTTCGTACAAAAAGCATATAAAAATCATAGATATATACATATTTGCAGCCTAAAAAGTAAAAAAAGAATTAAATTTAGAATACCACGTCATGCATATGGTAAACTAAACTTAGAAGTATCATAAATATAACAAATTTGAAATACAATTATACTAAATTAATTTGATATCAATTTTTTAAAACTTGAATGTTATGATAGGTATCTAATTATATTGAATTCATTGTTCATTGGTTCAACATTTAAAACAAAATAATACAATTAATAGTAGGCATCATATGGGTCATCAGGAAGATTAAGATCAACATCATCATTGACATTAGATGATGTAGGTAAATTAGTAGAACCACATGCAACCCCACTATCACTTGCACTAGAAGCACGTTAGGTATTTGACTCCACAGAAAGTAAAGATTGTGTGGCAATTGAAAAACCCAAATTAGTTCGCTCTGGGTCAACATCCCACAACTTTGTGCCTCCTTCCTTATACTCATTCTTTTTATGAGTAAGAAGGTGCAAGTTGGAATGCACGTAAACTAGCTCTTCCGCCTTACTCGCTGCGAATCCGTTGCATTTCATTGAGTGATAAAGGAGTATGTACTCCAATTTCGCTTAGATGAAGAGGAACTAGCAACCTATTGAAACAAAGTGAGAGGAACTTATAATTATAAAATTGTAAATCAAACTTTAAATTTTAAGTTAACCATTTTATTAGTTTTAAAATAGTAAACAATATAAATTTGGAGAGTGCAATAAAAACTAAGAAACTTACTTGCGATAAAAATTTGATCGCAAGAGTTTGGAGATGTGGTGATATATAGCCATTGAGATACCACCAAGAATGAGCATCCATCCTATACTTGTCACGCAGAGTAACAACACTTTGATTATCAGAGGCTACAAAAGCAACAAACTTAGCTCTTCATTTCATGATCGGGGAAGAGTCTAGTAAGTGCTTTCCTACACCCAACACCAACTTCTACATTTGAATATGGTTGCACTCTTGCTGGCAAAGCAAGAATCTCATCACTATAAAATTTGGGAGTCAATGCAAATGCAAGATGTGGTGGGGTGGTCATTTTGTTCCACCGCTCGACACAAATTGTTTGCACCTCTTTGATAAAAGTTTCTTTAGGATATTGCTCTTTTTCATTGATGACAATTTTCATTTTCTCAATCATTGAGTCAATGCCATCATATACCTCTCCCAAACATGGCTTATCCATGTCAGTAAAACGAATCATACTTATGATGGGCTCAGTGAAACTAAGAAGATATTCCGCTCATTCCCACCAAGTGTCATCTAGAATCATTTGTTTGTATTTGTTTCCCTTTCAGTATTGGATTGCCTCTATAGGGACCAACTTTGACTGATATCCATGCTAGAAAGTGGCTTTTGCACCTTCACAAGTTGCCTCGGGATGATTGTGTTTGATGCAAATTTGGTTTCGGCAACCTATTCAAAAATTTAAAATTAAAATTAAAATATAAAGAAGACATGCTTGAGTTTACAAAATAAATTGGTAATTACTAAAGTGAAAATGTAAAATTTAAAAGTTGAAGTGTTTCAATTACCTTCAACAACTCCAACTCTAAAAATGATCTAAACATGGCCTGTGACATTTGATGGTTTGTGATGAACATTTGGATCTCTTCAGCCTCAACATACATTTGTTTGATCCAATTTATTTTTGCACCCAACTTTTGTAGCATGACGTAGAGAGAGTGAACAACACAAGGTGTCCAAAATATGTGCTCAAGCCGTGTCTCAATCAACATACATGTAGCTCTACAATTCTTTGCATTGTCTGTTATTACTTGGACAACATTTTGAGGACCCACATCCTAAATGCACTGTATAAGGATGCTAGCAATAAATTGTGCATCCTTCACTTGTCCCTCACAATCCACGACTTTCAAAAACATTGCCCCTTTAGGGCACACTACTATCACATTGATTAATGGCCGATTTTTGGCATCCTTCCATCCATCGGTGACAATTGACACCCTTGTTTTTTTCCATGAATTTCTAATGGGAGTCAATGCATTGTCTATTCCTTTTACCTCCTGTGCTAGTAAGGTGGTATGCACCTTCTCATAACTTGGCCTTGTGTACCCTTGTGGACGCTCACTTGCCTTTCTCAACATATCTTGTCAATATGGTGATTGAACAACATTAAATGCCAAACCATTTGCATATAGACATCTTGCAATGGCTTGATCTGCAACCTCTCTAGCTTCATGCTTAAATGCTCTTTCTAATGGCCCCTTGCTTCTCTTCGCACTAACAGGTTCTTCAATTCTACCCAAAAATGGGTGGCTCGCTACTACAACATCAAGAAAGTAACTACGTGATGGAGGAGGGGGCCTCTTTGATCCCCTTCCTCTTCCTCTTCCTCCCATCAAAGGATGGTTTGTGGCAATCCATAGCAACATAAATCTTTTAGGGGAAAAATCGGCAAATCGAAAGTTCAAGATTTTTTGAAAAAATCGGGTAAAAAGTCGGTTTTTAAAAAAAATGTAGAATAAGAGACAAAAACTGTTTTTTTTTTAATTGAAAGGCATTTCCAAAGCAATAGAGTTATAGAGAGCAAACAAAATAGAGTCTAACTAATGAATCATAGAAAATAGATTTTGTTGTTTATATTCATATCGGTGATTACATTGCATTCCACATCTTTCAAAGCATTAGTTCATAATGCATAACTGATAGATGACAAAATTTCAATTACAATATAGTTTGTACAAAGTCAACCTATAAATTGTGTTCAAAGTTTCAAAAAATAAAAAGTAGCCAATGACTCTTGCTAGTTGCTACTATAAATAGAGCTATGTTAGAGGGATGAAGGTCCTGATGATGAAGCTCTTGGGGCTTTGCCTCTCCTAATTCGTTCAGTCAAATGAGTATCAAAGTTGGACTCCGCTAGGATCTCAAAATCCTCAGCCTCAAGAAATTCATCACTAGCAATCCACTCATTGTTTGGATCAAAAATTGTCTCAAAGAAATGTGGTCTCATGGTGATGGAATGCCATGACAATCAATAGCAACCACATTTCTTTGAGGCAATTTTTCAACTAGTTCACTGCCTTGTCTATGCTACCACATTTTTCATACATGTCTACCAAAGCCTTTTATTAAACAGTTCACTGCCTTGCTGCTATGGCTAAAAGCCTAAAACAAGTGCTTTCGAACAAGCTATGGATGCTTGGAAAAAATCTATCAAAGCATAATAGTAAACAAGAAGCTATGGTCTCATGGTTTTTTTGCGCAAAAATCAGCATGATTTTATTCGCATTTTTTTGCAGGTTTTAGATGCGTTTTTTTTGCAATTTTGATATTTGAAATGGGAAAAAATCATTGACCAAAAGGTCAAAGATTTTTTCAAAAAATCGGGGAAAAAATCATCCAGTTTGCAAATTTTTAAAAATCAGGGTTAATTGGGTTTTTTTCCAGATTTCTATTATTATGTGTGGCACGACCAAGTCTTGCATCTGCTTCCTCTTGCTCTCTAATATATGTTGCTACTTTTTGAGGATGTAACACATTACCATCTTCTCCTGGACATACTTTGATTCCTTGATTGGATATGGCACATAAATGGGCTTTCACACGACTGTATGAGCTAGTCGAGCAATAGAACTAGTATTGGTTGCCATTATGTTGCTACAAGTTCAAAAACAATTAATCAATTATCAAACAATAAATGTTAAATATTTAAATAAATAAAATTAATAAATTGATATACCATTTTCGAAAAAGTTAAAATTATTTAAAGTAACATTTAATATATTATTCATTAAATTATTAATTTATTATTTAAAAAATAAAAATAAAAATAAAAATTGATATAATTATATTTTACAATATACTAATATAATATAGTCTATTATAATAATAAAATATAATATATTAATAATAAATAATTTAACATTTACTAACATCTATTATTATATTATAACAAACTAATAATTAATAAATTTAAAAATTGAAGTTTAAACTTTAAAATACACAATATTAAAAATTTAAAATAGTAAATAATAAAATATTATATATTTAAACTTTAAAATACACAATATTAAAAATTTAAAACAGTAAATATTAAATAATAGTAAATAGTAACAAATATTATAAATTAAAATTATCATTTGTAAATTATAAATTTTTAATATAATAATAAATTTATATAAATGTTTAACCGTTTAAAATTTAATAAACATTTAACATTTTAATTTAACAAAGAAATAAAAAAAACGAGCGAATGGAACAAACCCTGAATGGAAATTTCGCCGCTGCTCTCAGTCGCGACTCCTTGCATGCAACGCCTCGAATATCACATGATTGATGATTCAGACCTGCAAACAACTCTGAACTCGTTTGAAATGGTCGCCCAATGAACTCGTCTGAACTGGTCGCACAAACAACTCGTCCTTTTTCACAGAGAAAAACGAAGGCAAAATGATAATGAAAATAAGACGCTTTAGGGTTTTGGCGTTTGTTTTTCACACGATAAAGCAGAAAACGTTTTCAATTTTCACGCCAAATGCCTCGAAATCGATGCAAAAATGCCACGTCATTGAAAAGACGGTCAAGTTTGTGGAGCAAAACGTTGAAACATTTTAGGCTGAAAAATACGGAACCCTGGCCGATTCCGCAGGGATTCCAGCACGTATCAGGATTGAAAAAGTCCTGTACCCTAAATCGGCAGGGAAAATTGCCGATTCTGGTAACTTAGCTTTTCATTAAATTCAATATAAAATCACTTTATTAATTAAATAAGCCTTATATCCCCGAAAAGTGATTTATTTCATTATTTACTTATTCCTAACACATAAAACCATTTTATTAGTGTCCCAACATTTAAATCTTTCCATGTCGGTTCTAATGAGCTATAACACTAAGGTGCTTTGTAAAATAATTTAAATAATATTAAGCAACCTCAGTAATACAATTAAAATGAAGCAATTAATACACCCACATTGCAGAAACTGTCGAAAAGAATTGGGATCGAAAATTGATTGCACATGAGTGACACTGATGATGAATATTGAGAATTGAGCTCAATTGGGTGACTTACTATAAATAGATACACTCTCGAAGAATATTGGAGAACACACTAAAAGTTGGAAATAAGTTTAGAATGTCTCATCGGGTCCTCTATACCATCTGAGCTCATTGGTAAATATCAAATAAGTCCTCTGCAGTGCAAGAGAACCCAAAAATGTGGACATTACAAAATCAATGCATTTGTAGAGATTGTAAAGCTTGTTGCAAGAGAATAAAGGATTTGAGGAACAACATTTTTTCTCAAAACTTTAGATGGTTGAAACTCTTCATATGTGTTCCATAATCTGGTTTGACAATTGACAACAATGCAAATGATCCAATTGAAAAGCTCTGTAAAGAAAAAACAATTTAACATCATTATATGATTACAACTTTTTAAATCATGGGGTGATTGGACCCCAAAAAATAAAAAAAAAAGCAAATTAACTCCTTACAAAAATGGTTATTGTGATGGCTAAATTGGAATAATGATAGAAATTTGAGTAACATTAGTTGTTACTCATGGGTTGTTGTAGAAATCTCCATATTTGTCATTTCAACTAATGTTGTTTTAATTACTGAAGCATCTTCTTTATGCCTGACTAAGCAAAATAGGACGTATGCAGCTCATACAACAATTGATACACAGATTACCAGTACTAGGTACATGAATTCTGTCATTCTGTCTAAGCAAACCTTTTTGGCTAAAAGATGAACTAGGTATTGCATTATTTTATACATTTTAAGTAGAAATTTCTTGATGTAACAGGTCAACTTTTTTCTGACCCAACAATTGCTGTCTGAAATTTGACTGCAAATGGGACATAGCAGTCAAGTGCCATTGTCTACTAAGGCAACCACTTAATTTTCTTTATTCTTTGTATAGGAGGTTCATATCATAGTCACTTATGAATTTCAGCCATCTACTTCGGCATAAGTTCAAATTTTCTTGCTTCAAAATTTATTCCATGCTTTTATGATCTGTTTTAAGATCAAATCGTTTGCCTACCAAATATTGTGTCCAAGCTTTTAAGGCATGAACTACTACATCCAACTCCAAATCACAAGTGCTGTAGTTGTTTTTCAGGATTTTTATTTTCCTTGATTTATAGGCCACTATTTGACCTTCAGAACATCCCCCAGTCCATCTAGGGAGGCATTTGTCCAAACCACAAATTTTCTATTTGGGTCAGGAATCAGCAAAATAGGTATTGATGTAAGCAACTCTTTGAGTTATATTAAATATTGTATCACAAACAGAGGCCCATTAAAATTTTTTACCCTTCCTTCGCAAAAAAGTTATGGGATGAGCAATCTTGGAATAAACTTCTTTTAATTTTTGGTAGTAAGCAACAAGTCCCATAAAGTGCATAATTTTGTAACACTTTTGGGAGGCGGCCATTTCAAGATCGCTTTGATCTTTTTAGGATCAACAACTACTCCGAATATGGCATCCCTCAAATAATGGATTTTCTTTTGGAAGGAGAAGCATTTGAATGACTTACCTTAAAGTGTTTTGCTCCCTCAAATGTTGTAAAAGCATTCATAAATTTTTCTTATGTTCTTGATGGTCTCTAGAATATAACAAAATATCATTTATAAAGACCAATACATATTTATCTAGCATGTCTCTAAACACTATTCATCAAGTTCATGGAGCTACAAGTGCATTTTTCAACCCAAAAAGCAGCATTGTGAACTCATAATGCCCATATTTTGTTCAAGCAGCACTGTGAACTCTTAACCTCCGAATCTTATTCTAAAAGCAATTTTATGGATCTCTTCATCCTCGATATGGAATTGATGATACCTCAACCTCAAATATATCTTAAAGAAGATTGCTCCCCCTCTAAGATGATAAAAAAATCCTCAATTCTGGGTAGTTGATATTTACCCTTGATTGTTGCCTTATTAAGCATCCCATGATCAATGTAAATTCTTTGAGTTCCATATTTTTTTCTTGACAAATAAGACCAGTGATTCCTAAGGAGACATGCTAGGCCTAATCAATTCTTTTTCCAGTAGCTCATTGATCTATAATTTAAGCTGTTGCAGGTCAGCCGCATTCATTTTCTAGGGTTTGTTTGACACATGAGCAGTCCTAGGAAGTATTTCTATGGAGAAATCAAATGCTCGTCTAGGTGGCAACCCTGGAAACTCTTAAAAAACCACATCAAGATATTCTTGCAGTGCTAGGGATGCTCATAATTTTCTGATCTATTTTTGACCCTTTAAATTTCTGTTTATAAAAGAAGAGCTGGTAGCCTCTCCTAACAGCAGTTTTTATTTGTTTAACAGATGTTATTTTTGGTTCTCCTATTTTAAGAATGCCTTGAAGCATAATTAAGTACCCTTGATCATTTAGAAATTGAACGTTTTTACTCTTGCAATCAACTTGAGCTTGATGTTGTTGCAGCCTATCCAATCCAATGATCACATTGTAGGATCCTAAAGGTACAACTACCATATTAATTTTTGTAAGAAACTGCCCAAATCAACCTCTAATTAATCAATTTCCCAAGAAATGGAGAATTTCCTACCAGTACCTAGCTCACTTCCCTTCCTCTCTTATTATATGAGATTGAATTCCATATTGCCTTATAAATTTTGGAGAAATGAAATTATCAGTTGCTCCAAAATCAACTAAAACAGAAACAGGTTTTCCATTGATCTTACCTTGAATCTCAAACAGCGATGATTGTATATGAGTACATTGGTTATCTATAGCAGCATAGGATTTTTTTTAGGAGATTAATCTTTTTTTGGTTCAGGACAATTTCTAGCATAATGATCTTTCCCATAATTCCAATGTCCATTCACAGGACTTTTGGAGGAAACATGAATGTAGTTTTCCCCCAATGTTAGGGGATATTTCAGCAGAACATAATTTTTGGTAAGGGTGTTTTCTGCTGTAATTTCCTTTAGATTATTGTCCTTTTTGATCATGTTAAATTAGTTTAGAGAAATGTCTCTTATGAGGTGCTTTCTCACCTGATTTGGCTGCATTCTTTTGCGGCCCTAATTTATGTTTATACCCTTGGCAGGCCTTAATTCTTCACTTATCTTTCTCCTCAACTCTATAGGAAGATTCAATGAGTAGGTTTTTTCATGTTTACATTGAGTATTTTCACCTCTTTTAGGTCTAACTTGAACTTTGTGATCTTGGTCTTTTCATCTTGCGTGTAATCAATCTTGCTTAAGCTAAAATAGTACTTTGGACAAAGTCTGAGAGGCCATGGGGAGTCCTGAATTGTCCAACAACTTTCTCATAGATTCTCATGATAGCCTTAATGAGAGTGTCAAAAATACCAATGTCCCATAATTTATGGAACAATAGCTGTTGCAGAATGGAGTGAAAGACCTTCCTAATGTCGACAAAACAAGAAAAGACTTTAGAAGACCAATAATGAGCCCTTCCAATGATAACACTAAGTGTGAAAATGTGGTCGATAGTCTCCAATTCACATTCAACACCTTCAACTACAAGTATGATCTGAAAATGGCCTGCAACATGTGGTTGAGGGTAGTTGCATGATCAAGGTGCGCCTTGTATATATCTTAGGTGAGGCTGTCCTCAAGAAATAGGGCTCATTACACTGCGATATTGACTAATAGGTAAGCCAAATAAAGTTCCAAAACAACTATAAGACATATTGAGTTCAATGTAATCTCATAGCACTCAAGCTCAAGGTCATAACTTGTAGGTCTGTAAACTAACTCCAAGACAAATACTCTTTATAATATGTAAGCTGATTTGACAACTTATTTTTGGTAAGAACATGTACCGAGATAAGCAGGTACAATTTATAAAAGCAGGTTCTTTTCAAAAGTAAAGGGATATCATTTTGTATGTAGTGCAAATTCTGTAGTGTGTTGGTGGTAGTGAAGTGATATTCCTTCAAATATTATTTATGCATTACTGGTTACTGTTTATATCTTATTTGTATCTATTTATTATTGACATTCTTCTCAGTGAATTGGTTTCTAGGTTGGGAGTCCACTGGCAGATCCATATCTTGCATTTGCAGCTGGTATGAATGGCCTGGCGGGGCCTCTCCATGGTCTAGCAAATCAGGTATAAGATATTGGCTTGCTATTGAAATAAATATTGATGAAAATAAGATCATTTTTATATACTTAAGTGGCAAGGGCTAAAAATATGTTCCATATTTGTTGAAATTGGAAGGGAATCAGTGCAATTTTTACTGCCTAGTTCATTCTATAGGTTTTGGAGGCTCATTTTTTCCTATTTATATTACACTCTCTTTGATTTTCTGTATGGTAAAATGAAGTTTGTATTAGTATTCATAAAAAAATTGGAATTAGTAATTTGTACAACCAGATGGGGAAATGGGAAGGAACCCTAGCTAGAACTTTCAGGGCATCATCTAGTGGACAATCTACTAGTAGGCTGAGGGTGAGTCAAAAGACGTAGTCTTCTCAAACAAGTTTCTTGTTTCTCTGTTGATTCCAAAGGGAATGGGATATGCCCTTTGTCTGCAGCTTGAGGATAATGGACAAGGGTGATAATTCTTAGTGTGTGCGAAGAAGCAGTCATTTATATCCACAGCACTTAGGTAGTCATGCACCATGTGGTGGTATCTATTGTTCACTGTAGTCAGCCAGTTCAACTATCTCTGACTAGTAACATCCAGTTAGTTAAATCTAGAAAGTCTTTGAAAAAGTACCTAATATGTATGCAAAGCGACTAGAGAATGTTGGGAACCAACTTGGTGGACTTGTGGCGATCCTGCTTCTTGACATGCATCCTTCTCTAAGGAGTGAAACCTTAAAATGACCTTTTTCGGTTCCATTTCTTTGGGTGCATGTTTCTTAATCACATCCCAACATGCACAATAAATCTGAACAGTTGAATGAGAGAGGTATGCTTGACGAGCCTCAAATGCAGCCCCAAGTGCAGTTGAGAGATTAACCCTGCACCTTTTGTGAAATCAGAGTGATCACAAATTAGTGGATTCAGTGTGGTAAGGGTAATGAAGCTGGGTGGGCAGCAAGGTTATCTAAATTATCTTTGTATACAGATGATCCTGATCCCACCTATACGCCTCATTGATGTAAGTTTTTCATTACCTTGGGACGTGAGCCTTGGGGAAGACATCATTTTGAAAGGGGACGAGTTATTGGTGCCTGAGATGTGCTTAACTGATTTACAAAGACTTGCTCTCTTTCACATGCTCAATGGAAATTCCGGAGGGTGCCAAACTGTGGAACTATGATCCATTGGATGGCCTTTGGGATTTGTTATGGAGTGAGTTTCCAAACTTGGTCATTCCCATTTGTGTCAACCTTTGACACTTGAGACAGCAAAGAGTGACCTCACATTCAGGGTAATGTACCTGTGTGGGCAGAAGGGTTGTATAAATTATGTTAGTAACCAGCTGACCTTGATCCCACCTATACATCCCATTGATGTATGGCTCTCATTACCTTGGGACTGAGTCCCAGATCAGGCACCCTTTCAAAATGGGATGAGTTATTGCTGCCCGAGATGTGCTGAACTGCTTAGCAAAGTCGCCATTCTCTTTCACCCATTCAATGGAAATTCTGTAGGGGGCACACTGTGCGAGTATGATTCCCTGGTTGGTCTTTGGCATGCCATAGGATGACTGTTCAAACTATGCTAGTTCACATTTCTGTCAACCTTTGAGACAGCCAAGACTAGCCCATGGTGAGGATAATGAACTTGGATGGACAGCAGGGTCATTTAAATTATCTTAGTACTCAGCTGACCTGAATCCCACCTATATGCCCCATTTTTGTAGGATTCGTATTACCTTGGGAGGTGAGCCCCATTGGAGGCACCCTTTGAAAGAGAACAGGTTATTGCTACCTGAGAAACGCTGCTGAATGACTTGATAGGAAAAACTGTTGTACTCTTTCACACATTCAGTGGGAATTCTGTAGGTGGGCACATTGTAGAAGTATGATTCCCTGGTTGGACTTTTGGGATTTGTTATGGGACAACTGTTCAAATTTTGCAAGGTACCCTTTTTGTCAACCTTTGAGACAGCCAAAACTGCTCCATGGTGTCTCCAAGATGACTTTGGCTTTTGTTGGTTCTCAATTATTTGTTTTGGAATGTGTGACACCCATCTAAGTTGGCCTTTGGTACAAAGGTAGAGGCTTATTTTGGTCATAGTTTAAAAATTCGGGCTCGGCAATAAATCGATAAATAATAGATTCTATAGCGTCCCCTTCTCAAGCATAATCTGATTATGGACAATTAGCCTATTTTCTGAGTTTTCCTATAGGCTAATTGGTAAATAAGGGGGAACTCCAAAGTTCTTGGAGAGCACAAGTTCAACTTATTAGAGTTAACAACATCAAAGTTGTTTTTCATGGCAATGAGCTCAATTGGTGATGTGGATCCTTTTGATGCTTCCAAAATTGATTTCTGATCTTTTGGGAGCTCTCCAAACTTCATTGAGGAGCAAAGTATTTTTATTAAGTCACCCAATTGCCTCTAATCATCGTCGTAAGTCTTTAGTATCATGTTCGTATTGTTAGAATTCTATTTCTATGACATTTTGCTGCTTTTTACAACTTGAGTAAATTATTTTAATTATTTCACTTAAGTTGTCTAATGTTGAACTATTAAAATAATAACTTAGTGTAATAATTCATTTTGTTGGTGTGAATAAATGTATTGTACCTAGTTAACTCTCTCACTATGGACTTAGGGGACATATTCACTTGTTAAGTTTACTTAGGACTAGAAGATTCCTTCTAGAAGTCTTAGCTGTCATTTCTAGATTTTATTCTAGGTAGTTATGAGTTATTTGTCTCATGTGATAGGATGAAGACACTTGTCATGTTCTTGTCTAATCCAATTCTTCACCTTGCTTATATAAGCAAGGCTTCATATGTACATTGCCATATTTAGTGTGGCTGTCATTTTGGCTTTCTTGCATCTTTAATCATAGCATGATATTTATGCCATCTCTCTTGTGGAAGTTATTTTGTCTTGCAGGTGATCCTAGGGTGTTGAGGAGTTCAACATAAACTCCTACATGGTATCAAAGCTTTAGTACTACAAAATTCTTCCCAAATCTGAGGGACCAATCTTTGCGTGAAATTTTTATTGGGTGTGAGTTGGGGTCTTGAGAACCTCACCGTTGAATCCAGGGTGTCAAAGAAAGGTAGGTTTGGCTTTCGTTTCGTCAAATTTCATCATATATTGACAGATTTGCAAGGGCTTGAATGAGGGTTTCAATTGCTACATATGGGGGGTAGCTGATTTTTCGGAGTAGTTTGGGTGAAAATTGACCTTGCCATTGCGTCCGGGAGGTCCAGGAGCCTAAGGATCAACTACCAAATCATCAAAATTTGAGACTTTTAGTCAAAGGTCAAGGCAAATTTTTTTTGGCTGTACAGTCGTACAGATCCGTATGAGTCATTTGGACAATCTATAGTCGTTGGCATATGCGGCATATTCTAGAATATTGTCAGCATATTCATCTTTCAACGTAGTAATTGTCTTTTTCTGTGGTCTGCAGTCAATTGTCACATCATCGTACCTTTGTTGGTGCATGGTACTGTTGGTTCAATATTTATTATTGGGCAGGTTTTATTTATAACGATAGTTTTGTTTATTTAAAACTGTGGTTTATTTTAATCGGCCGATAGCAGGTTTTATTTCAACCAACCATATGTATAAAACCCTAGTCGTGGGTTTAAACCCCTATGACTAGCGGCCACTTGCCGAGGGGGCTTAACGCTCGAGGTGGCATAGCCACCGGCCCGCCTTCCTGCAAGTGGTTCCACCCTAGCAACGCCGCCACTGGTGGTGGTAGTGTCATTTTTCTAAAACCCCCAACTTTGCCAAGGCCACATGGGTGACCGTTGTTTAGCCCTCGAGGGCCAACATTTTGCGCCCATTTAGTCTTCATATGTCCTTAAATATGCCTTTTTTTTGTTTTGCTATAACTTGCAATCCAAGAGGCAAAATTTTTCAAGTGAGATATCATCGAAAAGGTGGTTCGTCAATTTTTCCATGGTGTAGGTTATTTTCAGATATTTTGTTGTTTTTTGGTATTTATTGCTGGTTGAAGTTAGATTTTGTTTTATGGCTCCCAAGGTCATAAATTTTTGACATGATCTCTGATTTTCGTGTTTCTTACAACATTGGGAAGGTATTGAGGAGCTCTACATTGCCATCTATGCACTTTTTCTTGTATTTGTCCTTGGTTGATCGCTATTTCAGTTTTGCCCCAAAGGGTGTTATGGAGATTACTTGGATGTTTTACCAGTTGGGAGGGTGCAATTTTGATCTATGCACTTCATTTCAGTTCCAAATCATTTTTCAATCAATTTTTGTTTCATAGATTTCAAGGTTGTGCTAGTTTGAGAGTTTTCCAGTGTTACTTAGCATCAAGTCTGTTGTTGCTTTATCATGATTCCGACCTGAGTCCTTGACTGACTCTAATATGGTTTGTATCAAACAAAATTATCTTTCCTTTGGTTGCCGATTCAAGGATTTCAGTGTTGCTCCACAAGTGTGCTTCCAGTGCTTAATTGTAGCAGGTTTTCTCATTATGGGGGGTTGTATAGTCACTCTTGTCATCCTTTGTGTGGATGGAAATTGATTGGATTTGTGATGATTTTTTCATTGAGGGGGGTGGGGGCTGAATGGTCTCTTCATCTTTCTTATGGGGAGTCTTTTTCCTCGAATGGGGTTTTGTTCCTCTCATTTTTCTTAGAGTATTTTATATTTCATCTCTCTTTTGGGGAGGAGTTTTGTCCCATTGGGTTTTCTCCTTTTCTCCGGTTGTGAGAGATTGCATTTGCATATGTATATGGGTACCTAACATGGCCTCGTAGCTGAGACCCCATCTTTGTGTCTTTTGCATAATAATCTTCTTCCTAAGTTGCACAGAAAGGGGGGTGTTGGTGTGAATAAATGTCTTGTACTTAGTTAATTCTCTCACTAGGGACTTAGGGGACATTCATATGTTAAGTTTATTTGGATTATAAGATTCCTTTTAAAAGTCTTAGTTGTCATTTCTAGGTAGTTATGAGTTAGTTGTCTCATGTGACAGGATTAAGACATTTGTCATGAGCTTGTCTAATCCTCCTATTCTTCACCTTGCCTATATAAGCAAGGCTTCATATGTGCATTGCCATAGTCAATGTGGCTGTCATTTCGGCATTCTTGCATCCTTAATCATAGCATGATATTTCTACCATCTCTCTTGTGGAAGTTATTTTGTCTTGCAGGTGATACTAGGGTGTTGAGGAGATAACCATAAACTCCTACACATTTAAAAGGTGTGTAAGTGTGTGTCAAATTGGATGCTTAGGGAAAGGGGCCTTTATACATGATAAATTATTATCTTTCAAAAAGGTCACTTTGGAGAATAATGGAATTATTATTTTAAATAATTGGTTATTCCCTTCTTCAGAAAAAATTCTAGAAAGAAGATGAGAGCTCGTTTCCAAGGTTAGCCATGAAATTTTTTTTCTTTTGCTGTTGGAGAAGACTTGAGTTCTTCCAAATTCTTTTGAGGACGAAAATCCTCTTGAGATCATTAGTTTTGGGGACCAAAGCCCACCTAGCTAGTTAGTGTGATTTCATCCAAGAATCACTAGTGAGCTTCAAGAAGGTTTCCAATTTGAGGTTGCAAGTATGAAGATTTTTGAGTTGAAAAGATTTGATTTTGTTTGCTAAGTGTTTTTCAAAGATTTTGATGTGTTGTGGGGTGATTCATAAAGGCTTCTAGCTGACCATACACCCTGCTTGGCTATAAACCTTGCTTGGCCATACCATCAATCATGCTTATTGATTGAGGTGATTTCCTTTTAATTTGCTGCTGTTATTTGAGTTGTCAAACCATTCCTTGCAGGCTGCACAAGTGAACAAGGGCAGATTTTCAAATTTTAAGAGTCATACATCATCATGGGGGGACATACCAGCTAGAAATTGGGGTGTGTGAACTCCTAGAGTGAAGCACCTAAGTTTTTGAGCTCAAAATACCCTGGTTGGAGGCACCTTGGATTATTGTTGGTGTTTTATGGTGTTTGAAGGTGAACTTTGCTCATTTCCATGGAGTTTTGATGAAATTTCTGAGTGTTGTATTTGCTGTTACAGTCATACGAGCAGCTAAAAAACCTCTGTTTACTATATCAGGCCTGCAATCATTCATTTGGTGTGTGTGGGTATTATTTGGGAGCAGTTTGAAGTGCATTTTGGTTGTTGTTAATCAGCGTTTTAGAATATTTTCCGAGTGTTTCCTTTCATGTCAGGCCTGATCAGATCTGGTTAGCAGTGATGAAACACACTTATATTGAGAGGGCGGGAGGGAAGGCGGCTGGGGTAGGTGAATCAGTATAGATCAAAACTTTACTTCTTCTCAACTTAATCAAGCATAGCAATATTACTTCAAGCCCTTATTATTCATAGGATCATTCATGCAAGATGTAGCAATTAAGAATATGCACAAGAGACACAATTTTATGTGGAAACCTTTATGGGAAAACAACCACAGAAAAATCTTGCTTGTATAAATCTTCTTACAACATTCGTAGTCATCAACCCACTAGAGACTCCAATCCCCACAACTGAGCATCAACTCATCAAGATACTCCAATCTCTTCAATAGGAGGCTCCAACCTCATGATAAGTAGAAGGCTCCAACCTCCACAAGAACAATATGATAATTTAATTTTTAACTGCCCTAACACCTTCTCACAAATCTGCTAAATTTCCTCTCACAAATCTGCAATAATGTCTTCACAAAATCTGCAATAATGTCTTCACTAAATCTGTAATACTAATAATGTCTTCATAAATCTGCCATAATGTCGTGAAAAATCTGCCACAAAACTATTCTTCAGATCTGCTGATATATAGAAAGATATTCGTTAAAAGCTTGGCTTGAAATGTCCTTCACAATGCCTTATTATATCTCTTCCAAGGAGGGCGACTCGCCAGAAAAGAAACACATTTTTCCGAGAGAGATGACTCTTCATTTATAAGCACCTCTCCACATAGGTCGGCCAACATTAATTATTTTTATTTTAAATTTCATTTGCTTTGCCCAAAGTGGGCACACTCTTCTAGGGGTCATCCCACTTTGGAAGGCCCTCAAAAAATACAAAATTAATTTAATTTAATTTTATTTAAATGTCCCCAAATGGGGTGGCTCCAAGGAGGGGTCGTCCCAAATTATTTTAATTTTGTATTGTAATTTAAAAGCCTCCAACGGGTGCATGACATGGGTCGGCCCATGTAGAAGATGCACAATTACTTTTTGTAAAATAACTTCCAAACCATTGACATCAATGACAACATTTTTCCAACAGGCAGCAGAAAGGTGTTATCAGATCTTCTCCAGCATTGTACTTCGTCCTTGCAAGGTATCTTGCTGTTAGTTCATACTTGGGTTGGTTGATTCATTATCTTTGGCACTATTTTGAGGTGCTATAACAGTTTTGTTATTATCAACACTTTATATATGCAATTATCCTTCTTTTCTGGTGTTTATAATGCATATGAACTAACCTTGTAACACTTCAATGTATATACCACCGAAGAGTAGTCATTTCTATGCATTTAATATTGTAAACATTAGATGGTAGTACCGCCAGTGGGTTTGATCAGTGCTTATTGAAGTATGTACTTACCCCATCAAACAGTGGTTACATTTGTATTTTGCCTTCCCATTGAATAAGTGGAAGTGCCCTTTGATTCCCACTGAATGAGCGGATGTTTGTATTTCACACTCCGTTGAATAAGCATGAAGTGTTCTTTATTTCAGTACTGCATAAGCACTTCACTGAATAAGTGAGATTGGCCGGTTTGCTTCGCAGTGTATTTCCTTTTCAGTTGCAAGCATTCTGCAGTGTCCCACCCCACTTGGATCAAAACTTAACTATTTCCTGAAATACTGTAAAGAATCCCTCTTGTTTGAGACCATGTTTTGCGATTATAATTTCAGTTTGACACATGCATCATTTTGTCAAACATTATGCATGCACTTGCCTGAAAGTTCAGTGAATGGAGATTTGCAATAGCATGTAATGATAATAGCAGGGAAGTAACTTCATTGATAACAGTGAAAGAGTTTAACTACTACATCATACTGAAAATTCAATACTTTCCCATTACATTTCTGAATGTATAATATCAGCAGTTTACAGTTTGCACAGTAAAAGATTGCAGTCTATCAATGGACTAATTCAATCCTCATTTACAATGTCCTCAGATAATAGATTTGCAACAACATATATTTATCACAGATGTGCAGATTGCAACAGCAAATAAATACCAGTTTTGAAGACACCCCCTGAAGATGGCGATTGCTATGCAACTCCGCGATTTGACAACTTGACACAGGTGTTAGAGGAAACCTAGCAGCTGCTGTAGGTGGTTGATTCAGCCTCAAGGAATGTGCAGAACTCTCTATCCACCCAGCAGCAACCATTAACCATTCACCTCCAGTTGGAACTCTCATGTTCCCTTCTTACATAGGCAGTAGAAATCAGATATTGGCGCCAACAAATAAAATAGAGTTGCAGAGATAAATGTAAGATGTCTAGCAAGTAAAACCCACGCCCCAGGAAATATAGTAGATATCAATGGCGTTTCAGCCAGTATGGGCTCATGCCCCTGTCATAGCCTCCACAAACTCAAGAAGACACCCACGACCCCATAAATGCCAACATACTTCACCCAGCTCAAGGGAAACTTCGACGCAGGAGGTCTCTACACAACCATGACCCTCAAAAGTTCAAAACAGACTAGAACAAGCTTATAAATGGCATCCAAGTTGGAAACAGCAATATTAACCTCTAACCCCATGTTCAAACTGGAAGCCCCTTAGCCTATGCATCAATCAAACAAACCACAAACAAGTCGACCATTTCTGTGAAGGGATAGTGATATTCAAACTAGTGTTCCACGGGGATGCATCCCTCCCGGAAGAGGAGCCGTTTCGGAGACGGGGATATTTCCAAGACGCAGAGACGTCAGGGAAACGTCCCCCCCGTCGTCCCCTCTCTGTCACCCCGTTTAGCCGCACTCATTGTATTCCATGAGATGACATCTCTTTGAGCCTTGATGCATTCAGTCAAACAATTCACATGCCTTGCCTGTGCTTCCACATTTTGCAGATATTCTCCCATAGCATTTTATTTTTTAAAATTTTTAATTTGTCAATCTTGTGCATATCCTGCAATATTGCAATCCATGAGACCACATTTCTTTCAAGTTTCATGGTCTAGGGAAACTGATTTTTTTTGTAACATTATAGTTGCTATACTTTATAGGTCTAATTTTTTTTATTTTTTTTGTAACATTATAGTTGTTATACTTTATAGGTCTAATTTTTTTTTTAACATTGTAGGTCTGATTATTTTTTAACATTGTTTTTTGCAGCGTCATCATCATAATGAGTTCACAAAATAGAAGTGACGATAAGGGTCAAGAGGTTGAACCAAAAATTTGAAGTGAAAATGAATCATCTAATGATCTTGACTTTCAAATAGGAGGGGAGGGTGAAACTAAACATGACTCAAATAGAAATACTCAAACTGACACAAGTTCCATTGGGAGTAAAAATGATAGCTGTCGTTCACGACTCCTTGAACAATGGGCTAAGGGCTCCTTTGATCCAAAATCACCTTTAAAACAATTTGCATCCAAGATAGCAACAAACCCTGGGGCAATTGGGGGCACTAGAAAATGGAAGTGCCACATGTGTGAACTTACATGGTTTAGCAGCATTACAAGAACTAATGCTTACTTTCTTCTTGTTCGAGGCAAAGGTGTAGAAGTATGCAAAATTGTGGAAGGTAACTTGAAGTACAGGGTTGAAATTTTAAAATTATGGGGTTGTAATGAGGATGAAGTACCTATATCTACTACAATGCCACAAAAGAGTAGGGATGATAAGATTTAAGCAGTGTCTACTTCTACTTTGCAGAGTCTAAGGCCACCAAATCCATCCAGTTCAAGTGCAGCAGAGCCTAAGGGGAAATGTAAGATGGCATCTTCACAACCATTGGCAGATTTATTCAATGTGCAAGCAAAGGATGAGGCCAATGATGCCATTGGAAAATTCTTCTTTGCCAATGGCATTCCATTCCATGTGGCTCATTCTCCTTATTATAAGGAAGCTGTGTCAAAGATAATAAGGGCAAAACAATCATATGTGCCACCAGGGGAGACTAAATTGAGGACAACAATCTTGGATCAAAACTGTTCCAAGATTAATATTTTGATGGAGAGGATGAAGAGAATTTGGGTCACAAGTGGATGCAACATAGTCATGGATGGGTGGACGGACATTAGGCATCGTCCACTCATCAATATCATTGTTACATATACAATGGGCCCTCATTTCCTTAGGGATATTGATTGTTCAGGGCATAGCAAGGATGCCCACTATCAATTCCAGATCCTCAAGGTTCCTATAGAGGAGGTTGGGCCACAAAATGTGGTGCAGGTAGTGACAGACGCGGCCCATGTGTGTAGAGCTTCAGGTAAGTTGATTGAGGCAGCCTATAGACATATTTGGTGGACTCCTTGTTGTGTGCATGCTATGAATAATGCATTTAAGGACATGGGTAAAATCAGCTGGATCAAATCTATTGTCAGTGATGCTAGAGATGTGCAAATGTTTATTTGCAACCACCATACTTCACATGCATTTTTTAGGTCCTCCAAGAAAGAATTCCTGAAGCCTATAAAGACTCGGTATGCATCATACTTTATTCTCTTAGAGAGGATGCTTGAGTTGCAAGAGCCATTGCAATTAATGGTAATGATAGTAGAATGGTACCGATGGCCTGAGTCAAAGACATAGTAGGGATTGAGGGTTAAGGAGGTGGTGAAGAATGATGTCTTTTGGGCAGTGTTACCGCAAGTTTCTGGGACGAGGATGGCAGGGGATGGCGGAACGAGTCCCCAAGTTTCTTGATTTTAAGGCCAAATTTGGGGATGGTGGGGGGACGGCTATATAAAATATAGGGAAAATTTTAAAAATATAGGGAAATTTTAAATATTCATATGATAATATGGATAAGGCATGCATAATATACATTATAAAACCTTAACATATAACATTTGTGTTCAACATTATGTCAATGTTCAATACGCTTTCAAAATTCAAAATTAACATACATGAACCATGAAACAACCTCCAAGTTATAATTTATAAACTTATATCAAAATGCCCAAAGGCTACATTGCTGCCATATAGTTTTAAAGTATGATATGAAAATCAAAATACAATAACAAAGAGCAGTAGCATTGCTGCCCCTAATCTGTAGGATCTCCCATAACCACATCAAAATCAGAGTCATCCTCTAAGTTATTGCCACTATGATGATCCACCTCAGCCTCAACCAACAAAACCCCAACCAAACCCTCAACTGTCTCCTCCTCATCTAGCTGGGCCACGTACTCAGAATCAATATCCCATCGTAGAGCTAGAGTCTGTCGATACTCTGGAGTCTGCCGATCTTGAAGTTGAAGAGCACTATGAACGGCCACCAGCTTCTCCGCTCATCTAGAGGTAAGCCTTTTCCTCTTGAGGGAGTAGATAAAGCTATATATGGACCAATTCCTCTCTGCAGCAGAGGAATTGACAACCTATAGGTCCACCATCGAATAGGGTTCGTTTGAGTTAATATTAGCTCTATCCAACCTTGCCTGTGGTTTACTCAAGTTTGGGCCACTAAGATTTGCAAAGTCTAGGAATTGTGTCTAAAGTAGTGAAGCCTGCTCTGCTGAATACATCTTATCAATGGACCGTGTGAACCCATCTAAAACCTCAGGGTCATTGCATGGAGGTACCCTACCATCCCTTGGTGCATACCATTTGGGATTTAAAGCAAAGGCAGCCATATGAAGCGGGGTGTTCATTGTATCCTTTGCCAAAATAGTTTGCTTGATTTTCCCAAGCATACTGTCAAATGTCTCATATATCTCTCCAAGACTAGGAGAATCTATATCAGCATATCGGATGACATCTACAATAAGCGAGATGAAGGAGCAAATATATCTGCAAAATGCAAACAAAAAATTCAAAATAATTAGTTGACAAGTTAATTGACATGTTAGAAACATCAAAAGTTGGAACATTGGACATTAAAATTAAAATATTAAAATCAGAAATTTAATATGAAAATCAGCCATCTAATATGTCTTACCTCACATTGGACCACCAATCGTCATCGAGGATCTTTTGTTTGATGGTCTTTCCTTGAGCAAAACTTGCATTAGGCCATCTAGTCCACTCTGCATTGACCATCATCAATTGTAGAGGCTCATGCACCTCAAGCATCCTCTCTATGATTCATTAAAAAATAAAAATTTAAAACAAAATTAGATTATGAATACAAATTGAAATGTTTGAACTTTGAAGTTTCAAAATTTGAAAAATTGAAAGTGAAACAAAATGAAGTGGCATACCTTGTCTCAACAGGTTTGAGAAACTCCTTTGAAAATGATCTGAAGAGAGCAAGTGAGGTGTGGTGATTGCAAATGAACATCTGAATATCTCTAGCTTTTGGTACTGTTTGCTTCACCCAATCCAACTTCCCTATGTCTTTCAATGCATTGTTCAATGCATGAACACATGGGGTCCAAAATATGTGCCTATAAGTACCCTCCACCATCAACCCAGCTGATTTGCACACACATGTTGAGTTGGTGATCACCTGCACCACATTAGCAGCCCCAACCTCCTCTATGGCATCTCTCAAAATGGAAAACTGGAAGTCTGCATTTTTACGTCTCCTTGAACAATCTATGGCTCTAAAAAAATAAGAACCAGCAAGGCATGTGACTATGACATTGATGAGTGGCCGATGTCTAACATTAGTCCACCCATCCATCACTATAGAGCACCCCATCCTCATCCACGTTTGCCTCATCTCCTCCATTAACACATTAACTTTGGAGTACTCTTTGTCTAGGAGGGTGGTGCGTAGCTTATGATCTCCAGGGGGTATGAATGAAGGACCAATAGTGGCTATATCTTTAACCATTTGTCTGAAATAAGATGAACGGGCCACATGAAATGGGATGGCATGGGTAAAAAAGAATTTGGCAATGGAAGATTTGGTGGCTTCTCGTGCTTGGTTATTAGACATAGGTTCAACTGAAGATGACTTCCCACTACCACTCACCTTCCTCTTTCCTCTTGAGGCAATTCCACTACTACCAACTGTGGAAAGCATAGGATTAGGCATAGATGATTGTGCACTTGGGAAAGAAGGTGACCCTCCTTGAACCCCATCCAACTCCATTTGAATTCTTTGGCACTCTAGTGTTTGATCATCTTTTAATGCAAGACACATTCTAACTCCATGGCCCACCTCACCCAAAAAATGAGACCTTACTCTTGTGTAGCTGCCCCTAAATTCTTTTTCGTAAACATGGAAAAACCACACCCTACTCTCCCCTAAATTTTTTTTGTCTTTCGCCCACGGGTGTTACATATTGAATGAATGTTTTTTCTTTTTTTGTTTAAAGGGTGTTTTGCATAGCGTTGCATGATTGTTGAAGGGCATTGGTATGGGTTTATTTGCTCTCCACTAACACCCTCACCACTTTCCCTTCTATTTTGCACTTCATCTTCACTATCACTCCCACTCCCACTCCCACTGTTGTTCATGTTTTTTATATTTAGAATGCAAGTTTCAATTGAAAAATGCAAAAATAAAAATAAAAATCAGACAACGTGTGCTTGAGATTTTGCAAAAAAAAGAGGGAAAGGAAATGCATACCTCTTTGGTGGATTTGCACTCCCAACAACACTAACTACAACCTCCTTTCCTCCTCCAAGCTGCTGTTCTTTCCCCTTCAATGCTGCAACTTCTCTTTCTCTCAAACCCTTGGCTGCTCACAACAAACAAATGCATAAATAAATCCGGAAAGGCCTCTTTTTCCCTTATAAGATATTAAAGACCAATGTGGCCCACAATAGCCATGCAGGTAGGGGCTTGCTTTTTTAAAATTATGTTTTTTTTAACTTAAAACACTACATAACGTGGGGGACAGCCGACTGTCCTTTGGACGGTTGAGGGACGGCTCAGTCATCCCTTGGCTGTTCTCGGGACATTTCGGGGACAGGGACGGGGCATTTCATGGGGGGACGTGCCCTCGGGTTTCCCTGCTTTTGGGCTGATGCCAAATATATTGTCTCCATCATTGCTCTAGTCTTCACAGTTATTAGATTTGGGGATTTTAGTGCACCTTACCTTGGAGAGGTATATGAGTGTATTGATTCCATGCTTGATCAAATGAAGGCTATTGTGTGCAAGAGAAGGATCCCACAATGTAATTCTACACCGAGCATATTCATCCAATCATTCAGCATAGATGGGAGAAGCTCAACACTCCCTTACACATGGCTGCCTATGCATTGAACCCAAAGTGGTACATGCAAAGGCCTGGTAGAATCACAACTATAGAGGATGCTAAGGTGAAAGAAGGGTTCATGAAGGCCATTGACAAAATGTATGATCCTATAGAGGCCAGGGTGTTTTGTACTGAGTGGACAAAATTTGCCATTCTTTGGGAATATTCAGAGGCGACCAAGATATATTTGGAGACTATGTCACAGGAGGACCCCAAGTTATGGTGGACTATGGATGGGCCTGGATCTTTGATTACCACTCTAGCAATTTGTTTGTTGTCCCAGGTTTCTAGTTCTTCTGCTGCTGAGAGGAACTAGTCTACTTATAGCTTCATCCACTCCGTTAAGTGGAACAGGCTTACTTCTAGGAGGGCAGAGAAGCTTGTGGCTATACATAGTGCCTTGCGTCTCATTGACCGTAACACAACTACATACAAGGAGAGTCCAATAGCCCGATGGGATGTAGAGCCAGAAGAACCAACACAAATAGATGAGGATGCTACACAGATAGGGCTGGTTGGTATTGGTTTAGATGAGCTTGAGCATTTGGGGTCCAACAGTTACAGTGATGAGGAGATTGACATGGAGCTTGGGGGTGATTAGATCATTAGAGGCATTAGGCCATTAGCCATTTACTATTTAGTATTTTGTTTTTGAAGTTTGAAGTTTGAACACTGCTTATTGTAATTATGAATCATGATTATGAAATTCAAATTATGAAACATTTAGTTCTCGTTCCAATGTATATTTTCATTGTTTCAATGTTCACTAGTTCAATGAAATCATTTCAATGCGTTTAAACTCTAAACTTTACTTATTCCTTAGGCTTCTACAATTATACATCTTTTTATAACTAATTTTTCAAGTACTATATGTATTTTAGCGCACGCTCCCCTGCCGCCTCCAAACTTAGACCCCTTGCCCCTGCGTCCCTGAAATGCATCCCTTGCCGTCCCCCCGTCCCCAAAACCCCGTGGAACATTGATTCAAACCTTGAATTTGGTGTCCAAAACTTCCTGGCAACACCACAAATAGTCAACTCCAATAACCCTTCATAAATTCTCGTGAATACCTCTGTACTAAAATATTGATCAATTTATCTTGCAAGTTTCTTGATAATTCCTTCGAACCCTGAATAATGAAGTTTTCTTGAATAATGAAGTTGTCTATAAGCTAGCTTGGGAGATCTTTCACTCTTGCACCAAGTTGCTCCTCCTAAGGGATTTTATCATCAAAAAGCTATGTCTTTCACAAACAACAAACCCTTGCTTCAGCTCTTCAAAATTTGTGCCAGCAAGAATGAATGAAAAAGCATTAAGTATGCTTTTTATACTTCTCCAAAAACCTACGTCCCCTCTTGGCCATTTAATGCTTTTAAATTATATTTGCTTTTGACGGTCATTTAAATATTTCATCTAAAAAATTGAGGGGTCAAATCATTAAAAGAATAATACTTTATGCAAACGTCTCATAACACCTTTTAACCCCCTTATAACACCATTTTATAGTCATCCATAATAATTAATATTATTAAAGTTAAACTGGATTAACTTTGATAATATAAATTAAATCATTAACTCGATAAATACCAATATCAACTCATGGGAGTAATCCATCAACTTTCCAAATATAGGCATGATAGCAACTAACCATTCCATGACTTACTATAAATAGTAAGTTTGAGCAACACATCCAAGTGACTTACTAAAAATAGTAAGTGTGGGTCAAAGTGTCCTGAATGGCCTCCAAAAGGCACACCACAAATAAACTAGGACACTAAGTTGAAGAATACTGAAATAAGCACCAAAAGGCTTGTTGAAGAGCCATAGATCACCCTCAAAGGGGTCCCCTGAACACCATGTTAGCCTACGGGGACCAAGTGATAGGCTAACCACTGCATCTATCAACTGCCTAGGAAAAGGGGACATTACACATTCCCCTTAATTTTATAGTCCTGAACATCATATGCTTTCACCTTGCCCATCATAAGAATTGGGTGATCAGAAAGTGGAAAGGATGTTCAGTTGGAAGTTATTTTCAATCAAAAATTAGGGGTGTATATGACAGGTTCACATCCTCAAGCTCACCAACCCAATCTAAACATGAATCAATCAAAGGTTGTACTACACAAACACAAGGTCATTCAAGCACTTTGGAGTCAATTTGTTGTGCTTTTTTTGTCTTAATGGCCTAAAAAACACCCTAGACGCACTAACAACTAGAAGCGCTCAGGGTTGGGGTAAAATGCGGATGACAAACTTTTGAAGATTTAGTGCTGTGAAAAATTCCCACCACAAATCTATAAGGATGCAAAACTTTGTAAGGTATTAAGAATTTTAGTAAACTTCAAAGTTCAAATAAATTGTGAACTAAAATTAAACACAATGTTTTTTTACATGGCTGCAAAGTGTCACTCCTACGTATTTATAAAGTTGAAGTAAATAATGTCCCTCTCTAACCTCCAATAACTTTGCAATTCATCATGTACAAGATCTCGAAGGTTGTCATTAGGGATCAATCTCCCAATACACGTGTTGGGGTGAAGGATAATCTTTGCATCTACTCTAAATGAAGTGGAGAAGAAAAATATGGGGTTCATATAGTAGGCAGCAACATGAATATGTTGGATTTGTTGGTTCCACCTCCATCAACAATGTTGTGCTATATGGGTTCACATTTGGTTCTATTCGACTCATACAAATGTTGAATTATTCTTTGGGTTCTAAATGGTCTCATTTAGATATTCCATGGGGTTTATGTCCCCATCCACCAACTGCAAAACCCTAACCAATAGCTCTAACACCTAAAACAAGAGAGTGAATGAAAGGAAATTAGGAATTTAAAGAATATAAAATTTAAAAAAATCAGCAAATTAAGATATTACAAAAACAATTAACATTTTTTTTGATAAAAAAACTTACCTTGATGATCTCATACATGGTCTTGACAAATGTATCATTAAAAATGGTCTTCATGGCCAATTCTTGCAATAAATACTATGTTACCGGTCCAACCCCTAGACAGCTCGGGTCTCGATCCGATCTAGCTTGGATTCAGGGTACGGATTTGTCCCTGGTGGGTTCGGGTAGGGTCCTTCCATAGTTTATGGGTCAGCCCTAGATAAACCCGGGCGAACCTAGGGGGAATTTGGGCAGATTCCACGGAAAACAGGCGCCACCAAGTACTCTCCAAGTTTTAAAGTTTGCTTACAAGTCTTTGTCTATAATATCGTCATCCAATTGGGCAATCTTCCCTTGATGTTACTTGATGCTTACTTGCAAGGAGAAATGCAACAGTGTAGCTAATTTTAATATATAATATATATCATGACATTCAAGTTTGACTAATTGATATTGTAATATTTTTATTTTTATGGTGGGTTTGTTTAATATACAATATCTGATGCTATGTTTGGTATTTGGAACTTAATTACTATTGTAAATATGTATATATTTCTGATTTTTATATGTTTTTGTATGGAAGAACCCAAAACAAACCTAACCCCAATGTTTTTTTGACTGAACCCACAAACCAAACCCTCAAATACGAATCCAAACCAGTAACTTAGAATAAATGCTCTCCAACCACCTTTTTCTCAAAAACATGTGCTTAAGGTTGGGAAATGTAGTTGCAATGCTTTGCAAGGTAAATAAAGTAGTGGCAAAGCGTGTGACTCTTGAATGCATGAGTGTGTTGCTATTAGTGTGCTCTCTTATGCAATTTAGGATCCACGGGTGATTGTAGATGTATTTGGTAATATTACTTGCATCTTCCTTTGCATTCTTCACCTAACTTAATTTTTAATGTCCTCAAAGAGAGGTCAAGGCAACAAGTGACACAAGGGCTCCAAGACAATGTAGGGTGCTTCACCTCTAGTAGTTTGCTAGCTGCCACATATGTAGATGCATTGTCTGTAACTATTTGGATAACATTATCCACTCCTAACTCCATCACCATCTCATGCAACAAGCTACACAAGGTCTTAAATTTTTTTCATAGTTGCCAAGAGACTGGTATTCGTATTGGTACGGGAGACTGGTACCAGTACTAGTGTTGGAAATGTTGTCATTGATGTCAAAGTGAAAAAGATGGAGTCATTGATGTTAAGATAATTATGACTGAAGATAACATAAGCATGGCTGAGATTTTTGAAGATTATTGTCATTGATGTCATGGAAAATGATAATACTCAGTAGAATCAGATTATTCAGACTTATAAGAAATCTAGTTTGTGGACTCTCAGATCATCAGGTTCAGATCTATGCTCAGATTTGAAGATTATGAGATTCAGATCGAAGATCATTCAGCAGACTTAGTGGCTTTCAAATTTGAAGATCTTTTGATATATATCAAGTTTGATAGAACTTGTTCGGTTTGGTTAAATCAGATCAAGTATTCTCTAGATCAATGGCTTGATCTGTATGGTTTCATGCAGATTGTTTAAAACTTCAGATCGATTAGTCTTCAAGGGTCCGATCTGTACTAAGAAGCTTTATAATCTTTAAAAGACCGATCTGTAGGTAAGCAATTATCAAAAAGATAAACTTCAGATTATCTTTAAGAAGATTATTTTATGAAGATTTATTATTCTGTTCTAATAAACTAAAGACAAAAAAGACGAAATGAAAAAAGTTGAATAAAGACAAAATGAAAAAGACAAAAAAATGAAAAAGACACGTCAGAAAAGACAAAGTCTTTAAGAGGCAGTGCTTCAGCTTTGAAAGGATACGCTTCATGGAATGATACGATTTTCTTTAATAGGACAAAAGGTGAATAAGACACAAATAAAATAAGACAAAAATTTATCTCATCTAATATGCAAAGGAAAGGCGTCTGATCTCTAGCAACAGATTTAATAATTAAATGAAGTTTTAAGAGTGAAGCAAGCAAACCAAGGAGATTCGATTTATAACAAACTAATTCAGATTTATTTTATGGACATTTTTGGAGGATGCAAGTATTGTTGTGTTCTTTCATCTAAAGGATGCAATGTTTGAGTGAGATATATGAATAACATTCTATTCAAGGTTTCAAGTGTGAGTGGAGAGTGTTGTGTGTTTGTGCAATGGAATAAAAGGTTATATCATCTAGATTGCAGAGCGAGTAAAATTGCATATCATCTGAAGAATAGAGAGATCTGGAATGGAATAAAAAATATATGATCCAAAATACAGTGAGTGTGGTGTGAGAATAAAAGATAAATCAATTAAGTGGTGAAATATACAAACACCAGTGAGTGTAAGAAATCAAAGAATATAAGATCTGCAGATGAGAAATTAGAAAAGATATACAGCAGACTCAGAGTAGACTTGGTGTGTGAAATAAAAGGAAGATCATGAATCAAAACACATATAAGTAAATGCAGTCCATTTGAGAGCAGACCTTTCACATGACAGCAGATTCATGAATAATACATATTGCAGATTTGTGAAGGAATTGTAAAGAGTGTTTGTGCAGATTTATGAAGAGCTGATTGCAGATTGACAAGAGACTTGTGAAGGTAATTCGAAGACAGTCCAAGAGGAGTTTATGCAGATTTGGTGCAAGTTGAAGAGACATAATTGAGTAGCATTGTATGAAGAATTGAACAAGAAGATATATGAAGATATTTGGAGATCATTCAAGGAAGATAAATCAAGAAGAAGATTGGTTGTATTGTCCATCATCCGTTGAAGAAGCAACATTGAAGTTGGAGTATTATTCTTGAAGATATCATCTTTTGCTAAGTTGGTGCTTGGCAAGTGGGGGTTGGTGCCTACGAACATTAGGGGTTGGTGCTCCTTGTAAGTTGGTGCCTACTAAACTACATAATTGGTGTTTCAAGTAGGTTGGCGCCTACATTCATTGTAAAAACTTATATAATTCATAAAGTACATTATTTGTACCATAGTTTTATCCTGTAAGGGTTTCCACGTATAATCTTGGTATCAATTTGTTCATATTGTGATATTCTTGCATAGTTGATTTTGTGTTAGAGTTTGAAGTTGATAAAAGTTGAGAGGGTAAAAGTTTGTTGATATACTGATTCACCCCGCTTGCCCCCACCCCCCCACTTAGTATATCTTTGTGCTCTTCAACCCGTACGACATTTAAAAAAAAAAAGGAGACGGGGGTACTTGGAGATGCCATTTTTTTTTAAATATAGAAATTAATAATATATAGAAAATCTCAAAATATGATGGCATTGAACTTTTGAAACAATAGCAGTTGTAAAGTTTAAGAATGAACATTAACTTTAAATATGCAAAATTCAAATCCAAATGTCATTGTCACATTGTATCAAAGAGTTAAAAAGTTTATACTTCAAATTTCATAATCATAGCTCACATTTGACATTACATATTCGATTACATATTGAAATTCAGAAATATTGATAATTTGATTGGCTGATATGCAAACAAAAAACAAAAATCAGAAATCTATCTGATATCTCATATCATCTACACCACATCATCCATGTCAAGGTCCTCCTCAGCTATGATGCTTTTTAAATACTCATCACTCTCTAACACAAGTTCCTTTGTTGGTAGTTGAACTAGGGGTAAATCAATAAGGCCATCTGGTTCAACCACTTCATCCACTATGGCTGCAACATCTCCATCAGGTGAAACTTGGTCCCATTTTGTTGAAGGACCCTCCTTGTATGTAGGATCTACACGAGAGAGAAGGCAAAGTGAGCTATAAATGTACACCAGGTTCTCTACTTTCTTTGACCCCAATCGGTTCCTCTTTAGTGAATGAATAAAACCATAAGTACTCCAATTTTTCTCACAAGATGAAGAGTTAGCTACTTGTGAGAGTATTCTTATTGCAAATGATTGCAATTCAGGGGTTTCACCTCCATGATTCCACCACCACTCTATAGGGTCTTTCTTTGCTCACATATCATATAAAGCTTCCACGGAAGAAAAGTCACCATGCCCAAGTGAAAACTTATTCCATTGACTCCTCATAACCTACTTCCTCACCTCGGCCATATATATTTTTGATTGCAGCCCAAAACCTCTTCATTACCTCTCTATCCTCATATGGAGCCCTCTTATTGGTCTCTTGTATATTATGCCATTTAGGATTTAAGGCATAGGTAGCACAATGAAGAGGTGTGTTAAGTTTGTTCCATCTTCCATGTAACTTTTCTTCTATCAAAGGATATAGTGAAAGATCTTTTGCATCTGTTATTTTCTTAATTCTTTCACACATGGAATCTATTTCTTCATAAATTTCCCCTAAACATGGCTTCTCTGAATCTGCAAATTTGATCACCTCACATATGGGCTGAATAAAGTCCACAACAAATTTAACATCAACCCAAAAATGATCATCAAGGATCATACCTCTCACCTCAATTGCATCTGCCCATGCATCACTAACTACCGTGGAACAAAAAGCACCTTTCACTTCACAAAGATGGTGAAGAAGAATAAAATAAGAAGCAAACCTTGTATCAGCTGGTTTGAGAAGCTCCTCCTTGGCAAAATTTCGATAAATAGCTTGTGTTTGGTGATGGTTACATATGAACATCTGAATTTTTCTGCCTTTTTCTATGAGAGCTGAAACCCACTCAAACTTGCCAATATTTTTGATTGCATTATTCAACGAATGCACACAACATGGTGTCCAAAATATATGCTTGTATTTCTTTTGCACTAACATGCCTGGTGCTTTACAAATAGGGGTAGCATCTATAACAATTTAGACTACATGTGATGCCCTACCTCCTCAATGTGGTCACATAGATGGTTAAAAAGAAACTATGCATTTTTTTCTTGCCCCGAACAATCTAATGCTTTCAAAAAATAAGGCCCTTTGCTGCAAGTTACCATGATATTAAGTAGTGGACGGTTTCTAGTATCCATCAACCCATCCATCACAATGTTGCATCCTTCTAAAGCCCACACTCTTTTCAATGGTGCAGTTTGTTGCTCTAATCGAATTTTTTCTTTATCAATTAGAGTAGTGCAAAGCTTTTCATACATAGGTGGTTTATATCCAGCTGGTGCATTGCTGATTGCTTTGACCATCTCTGTATAGAAAGGTGATCGAGCAACATTAAACAGTATTCCATTGGCATAAAAGAAGCGTGCAATTGCTGCATCAACCACTTATCGACCTTGCACATCAAATAATCTGCCAATGGGGTTTGAGCTACCAATGTGTGGCCTCTTGTGAGAATTTTCTGCTGCTACATCTCTTGAAGACACATCCACCTCTACCTCTCTATTCTGATTTTGATTTGCAGCAGTTGCCCCTATTGTTGAAGCGTGAGAGCACATATTAGAAACTTTACCATCAGCCCTTTCTTGATCCCTCACAACCTCATATTGTTCCACCTCATTTATACAAGGATCAACACCTTTCCAAGTATGTGATGGAAATGAGCTCTCACCCTCGTGTAAGTACCCTGCCATGACATTGGGCATAATTTACATGAGATCGTGGTTGTTCCAATTGAACCCTTCATCCCCTTAACACGATCAACATACTTCCACAACGGATACAAGCCTTGTTTATTTCCCCCACTTGACATTCTTGATTTAATGATTCAAATTCTACCAAAAAAAAAAAAGACATTATGATTAGAAATGGCTGTAGCTAAAGTTATGAAAAATGAAACAGAAAAAAACATGAAAATTTGAAATGGCTGTAGCTAAAGTTACGAAAAAGAAATAGAGAAAAACATGTCTTTGAGGAAATTATGAAAATGAATCATGATTATTGATTGCACAATGCACACAACACACTCAACAGAAAAATGAATCAGTAAATCAATGCAAAGTCGGAGAAATTTGCTTGACAGTTGGCAGATGAAGACAACAGGGTATTGCACATGCCACATTATTATAGTGCAAGCCTATTTTTCATATTGTTTTATTTAGCATCACTAGTAATCTCCACAAGGGCGGTATGATCTAGAGAATCAAACAAGTTTTATAGAGAATCAAACAAGGGTGGTTTGATCTTGTGCACACTATTATAGTGCAAGCTGTATACACCTAAAAATGGTCATCACATTCAGTTAATTAAATACAACCTATTTGATTAATGCTTCAACTACATATAAATAAGGTCTTACTTTATTTATATTGTTCACTTTTCTTTTAATTCTTCTAAATAATTAAATAAACAAAATACCCTATACATGTTTATTTAATTAACTTTCCTTAATCCTGATTAAGAATTAGAGCACATTTCTACAACTTTTTGTGTGCCACCTCATAAAGGTCACATGAAAATAAATAAGCCTAATTATTAATTAGAATTATCCTCACACACTTCCACCAATGAGAAAAGGCACATGGCTTTATTCCCCCACACTTCCAACAAATTTGGAGCACATGGGTCTTTGTTTCACACACTTGGGAATCCCATACATTTGGCATGTTTCCAATTGGTCAAGGGATTCTTTCCACACACATGGCATGCTGTCCTTGGTCAAGGGGACAACATCCTGATTCCTTTCATCTCCACAGTCTATCATTTCTCCTTCGAATCTAGACTGTTGAGGGTGCCACCTCACAAAATGCTTGAGAAACCCTATAAATACACCCTCTTGCCTTAGCATTTATCATCCACCTTTTGAGTAATGTTATAATGTTATTTTGAGATACAAATTGGAATAGTGTTATAATGCCATTTTTCATCCACACTTTGAGTATTGTTACCATGCAGGTTTTTCGTAGGAGCTTGGAGCTTTCATGGAGTCTTATACTTAGTTTTCATATCATGTGTTACTTTGCATTCTCATCTTAGATTAATTAATTGCTTCATAGTTACATTTTATCATCCTCATTGCATCATAGTTACATTTTAGGTTAGTTTGTTTTATGTTTGCATTTGAGCATATGCATAATCATGGATAGTTCACTATAGTTTCATATCATCTCACTCTTCTCCACTTGTTCATCTATCATCAACATCATCCTTCATTTATCGTTGCATCCATTATCCTTTCCATCGTTTTGTTTCATTTAGAAGCATACCACTAATCATTCCACCACACATTTGCACATAGAAATCATCTTAGTTTGCATATTAAGCATCAAATCTCGTTTTCTAGGTAGTCATTTTAACAACCTTTGTGCCCATAGAAATCTGAGGGCCAAACGGTTTAATAAATTCCTAGAAATAGAGGACAATGATACGTATTTGAAAGATTTGATTGTATTACGAATAGAGTAGTTTTACTTGCTTCAAACTTTGAATGTAAACCGTCTCATTAAGGTTTGTGTTGACATTAGAATATCTCTCCACATTCGACACAGACACACAAGCCTATTTAAAAAAAATTCAGATTGTTTTATTTAGCAGCTAGCTGCTAGCATCACCAGTAATCTCCACAAGAGCATTGCCCTTGTTTATTAGATTCCACGATTTTAAACAGGGGCAATGCTTTTGTGGAGATTATTGGTGATGCTATTTTTCAGATTGTTTTATTTAGCATCACAAGTAATCTCGACAAGAGCATTGTCTCTTGTCGAAATTAATGGTGATGCTAAATAAAACAATCTGAAAAATAATAAACATTAACGTCTAACAACCTTGCACTATAATAATGTGCACAAGATGAAGACATCCAACCGACAGCCAGGGACATTTCAGTGATTTCACATTCACCACGAGAGAGTTGGAGAAAATCAAAAATTAAAATTTTTAAACTATTGTAAGCGTAAATAATATTACTTACCTTGTTCACTCTTCAGCGTTGTCACCTCTCCACCTCTCTAGTCTTCTCCAATCGTGCTAAATGATGCCTCTTTACTTTTAAAAATCGCATTTTTATGTATTTTGCTTTATGTTTTCCCTCAAAACATTGGAGACTTCATGGGAGATGCGGGGGACTTCACGGGAGATGTCGTTTTTTATACCCGGAGACTTGGGAGATGGCGAGAGACTTATGAAAAGTTTCCAGGCAATTTTTGGCGTCTTAGGGGACTAGTGCGGTACCAGAGACATGTCTCAGGGGGTAGGAGACGCGTCACTTGGCTACTATGATTTTTTTCCTTCAAGGGAGACGTCAACTAACTTCAAAAAGACCAATTGTCCTTCTAAAGCCACTAAAAAGTTCATGAGTATCCTATTCCCAATATTTGTCCACCTAGCAGATAAAATGCTACAACCATTGGTTTTCTAAATTCATTTTTGTTCCTCTACTAGCTTATATATGTTGCAAACCTCATCATCCAATAATCGGCCACTCAGTTCATAACTGAACCCCTTACTTGCCATGGTCAATGCAGTAACCAACTCCTTTCAACAAGGACTTGAAGCAACATTAAAGGAAATACTATTTTAGTGTCAAAGTTTGGCACGTGCCAACCTCGCCTCATGATCAAGGAATAAAAAGCTAGGACTATGGCTGATGGTGCCTAAACTACCTAATCCTCGTATTTGTAGGTCAATGGAGGAAGAGTTCCCCATATTTTCCTTAGCGTTTGACCCTATAGAATTGTGAAATGTGGGTTAGGCTCCCACTACCTCTATTGTCCTCTTTTTTCTTTTTGCTTTTTCTTGCTTAATAGTGAAAGGAGAGCTGTCATCTCATTCTAAACCTCTAAAGTTGCTTTTGTATATGGTGTAACATCTTGGGAAGAAACTTGTGCAAGGTGATATTTTATACAATTTATACCTCCTTTCATAGGTTTAGAACAATGGTCACAAATAACCATTTCCTTTTCCAGACCTTCTACCCCATGTTTCTAGCAAGGGTTCTTAGGCTTTTCACAGAAAGGAAATCAAGTCTCCCAAAAGGGAAATAAGTGAAAAGAATTAATACTATAGGCACAACTCAAGATAAAATCATCATTAACAAGCTACCCTTGTTTAATTGTGAATTTTCTAATGGATGCCTGATAGCCAATAGCACATGACAATGATTTTATAATTTTAAATTATCCGTGTGCAGTAGGTTCACAAGTACATTTTACAATTCCAGGAATTTCTATGTTTTCATGGAAGGCTTCTCACTACCATAGATTGCTTGAAACTTCCTTATGCTTGTTCGATACTTTGTGTTTAAGGTTATAACATTTTAGATTGTTTAGGAAAAATCATCAATATTTTAGTGAGAGACATTGAAACCGCTATAAGAATTTAAAAGAAATGTATTTGTTTTAACTTTTAACATCAAAAGTAAATAGGTTTGATTTTGATATTGTACCTTGTTCACATATTAAACCTTACAGTTAAAGGAGTCAGGTAAAAAAATGGCTCATGTTTCTATAGTATACAAATTGGTCAAATTATTTGTTGAGCAAAGTTGTGGCATAGCTTCAATATTTTACGGAGATGTGATAAAGAGTCTAGATTCTCCATCCTTAGCCTCTATTTGCAAGGACATAGATTTTCATAGCAGAGCCAAGACTATATTTTAGTAGAAACCCAAACGTGAGAATTTTTGGAATGAAGGGCAAGATTTGGAAGTAACGTTGCAAAGGGTGGGTAAATGGACAGATTAATATTTAAGCTTTGTGGTGCATATTTAAATTTTTAATAATCGTTGCCTCATGGTCACAACTCAGATAGGGACTCACACATTCATTTATGTACCTCTCACAATGTCTAAAGACTAAAATGTTGAAATGTTGAACCCTTGTGACATCTAAAATGGTTCACAGTCGTGGCTTCTGAACCTGTAAAACCCTCAGTTGTCGGTGTGTATATAATGTAAAGATAAAATGATGAAATTGCATTGTGTCATATGTTATTAATTAATTTGGGTGAGTCAAACTGCTTAGTATCCACAATTTTTATGCCTATAATCGTGGCAAGTTTTTGAAATAACTTGGTGCTGAGTTTCCCACGGCTCACTCAGCTTGAGTTTTGACTTGCAATTTCTCACAAATCCTGCGAGTAATCACTGAGTTTAATCTACGATCTTGGTATTGTAGTGCACAAACAAGAAGCCAATTTTCCAGTATTGTGCTAATCTATTGTATTCTTCAAGCAAAAGATTATGAGAAGTTCATTCTGTTCATGCAGCAGAGTACGATGGGTTCTTGAAAAGCTACCTAAAAACAAAAGCCAAATTTCCATCATTGTGCTACTCTATTGTATTTTTCAAACAAAAGAGAATGGTGTCTTCAGGGTGATGCCAGTACGTCTTGTGAGTAGGTTCCAAATTATTTGTATGTGGAATGTTGGACACCAGTGTTGCACTGTGGACTGTGTGTAGTCTGCCTTTCTTAGTGAGATGGAGGCTTGTCTTAGTATTATTGTGCATGAATATTAAGCCATTTATCCTGTCTATAGCAAATCTATTGCATTCTTTAAACAAAACAGTATGAAAAGTTCATTCTGTACATAATGGTATATTGGATTCTTGAAAAGCTGTTGTCTAAGGATGATGACAGGTTTTATGATTTAGTTCCAAACCATTTGTGTTTGGTATGTATAACTGTGCCTATGTTGGCTAATGGTAGCGAAGTAGAGGCTAGTCTTGGTATTGCAATGCGTGAACATTAAGCTGCTAACTTGGTATCAAACTAATCTATTGGATTCTTCAAAGGAAGCATTATGACATGTTCAATCTCTCTGTGCATCTGGGTAAATTGGTTTCTTTCTATCTCTGTGTCAATCCATTTGTTTATGGTATTGCAGAATGATTTATTTGAAATACTTGTTGCTGAATTTCCAATCTGCCATAAACATTGAAGATGGAGAGTGTTGCTTTGACAGAATGATCGCATCTCTTATATTTTAAGCTAAATGATAGAATGCAATTTCTCTTAGTATTTATGGTAGGATCCTGCATGTATGAATGTAAATATAATGATTTTGTGGTTATGGGTAATGTCAAAACAATAAAATTCTAATTTGGCTGAATGATAGCTCCACTTAGTTATGAAAGCTTCTGGATTCAACTGTGTATGCTTATTTAGATCTACTTTTCGAATCACACTCAGTGATTCATCATCAGGAAGAGGAGAATAATCTAATTTGTTTAATTTGTTTTCATGGAACAAGTTACACATATGCGGATTATATTGAGAATATACTAATTTTGACGATAATTGTCCAAATACTAGTAGAGACCTGTATAAACTTGTCTACTATTTTCATCCAAAGATAGTACTCAAAACGTTTATAATCTATGGTACCGGGGTTTGATTGATGGATCTTTTGAGACCTTTCTTGACCCACATGGGACCTCTGGAGCATCGCTTGCCTTATGAATTGATCTGTTCAAAGTAAGATTTTGTTTTTCTCAGGATGCATTTAACCACCGTTTCCAGGGAGTATACCATGACTACATTAAATATTTCGCTCTTCAGGAGCAATCCCATAATGTGGTTTACAGTTCTGTATTTGTAAATTTTAGTAATCGATATTTGAAGCTGCACTTTTCTGTCTCAACTTAGTTCATATATTAGAAGTGGTTTTGTTTCTCATGATTAATATAATTTTTTTATATGAACTTTACTATATTTAGTGTAAATTCATTTCAAGGAGAGGATAAAGCTTGTCCTACTAGACTAAGAGGTCTACAATGGCATGTATCTTAGTTATTACTCATGGTAGTAATTTTTCATGTTCAGTGATCTTTTCATTTAATGTTAAGGTTATTCTTTGAGGTTGGTGGACTCAGAAGGTCATATAGCTCCTAGGGGAATAATTGTTGTGCTACTTATCTTTGATTTCCGAATGACTATTGTTTTCTTACACTTTTGGGATTAGAAATATGATTATCAGAGGTTTACACTGTTTTTAAGAGATGTTTCTTACAGGTGCTCATGATTCTATATTTTGGTGCAGGAAGTCCTGCGCTGGATCAAATCTGTAGTTGCAGAAATTGGTACAGATGTTAGTAATGATCAGCTTAAGGAGTATGTTTGGAAGACATTAAAAAGTGGACAGGTATGAGTTTATGATCTTTTAAATGGGTAGGATTAGAGTCTGTATTTCTGTGGTAGATCTGGAATGCAGGTGGATTGTCAGGCTGTTTTAATAATATTCTTCAAGACCAGTTAGGTGTCACCAGTTATCGAGATAGCAGTTTTTCATATTTAACACATTATAACATTACATTCCTTGCTTTTGTTATTCTTAACATTGAAGACTACTGCTTGATTATTTTCAGACTATGCTTATTGTTATTTTTATTCTATTATTTCTCTTCTTTATCCTCCTGGAACTTTGTTTACAGGTTGTTCCTGGTTTTGGTCATGGAGTCCTACGTAAAACAGATCCAAGATATACGTGTCAAAGGGAATTTGCATTAAAGCACATGCCTGATGATCCCTTGTTTAAGTTGGTTAGAATTTTGTACCCCTTGCACACTATGCATGCCTTTTTTATTTCCTTTCCTTGAACTTGCATGTTGAAAAACTTTTATCTTTCTTGTTTTAGAGAATAAGTCAATGTAATTTTTTTTTTGATATTTCAAAATGGATATGCAGGTTTCAAAACTGTTTGAGGTTGTTCCACCAATTCTTACAGAACTTGGGAAGGTAGGTCCCTCTTCATAAGTAGGTTTGTCGTTTGATGTTTGCTTGTGTTTGATGGACTACCTCAATCATTAGGCTATGCCATTCCCATTGCAGAATGCCAATTTTAATTGGATGTATGTTTCTACCAGGAAATTTTAATGCCCTCATAGATAACTTATTTTGAAACCTGCAATCTTTAAAGTTTCCTTGCTTGTAGCAGTCATCAGGAGGCATCTGTAGTGAGGGGAATTAAATAGTGCACTTCTGAAAAATGGACTGTGAACTGGCTATCTTAATTTATACATCACATCTTGTATTTTGTTCCTCTGATGCCTGATGTTCATTTCTTAAAGGTTACATGGAAATTGTTTATTAATAAAATATTGTAGGCTGGCTGCCGGATGTTCATCTTTCACAAATTTTTCATTATGGAAATATAACTTTGTTTTGAAGCTGAGGCTATGCCTATATTTTAGATGTATTACTCACGAGTTGTTGGAAATTTTATAGGTGAAGAATCCATGGCCCAATGTTGATGCACATAGTGGGGTGTTGCTAAATCATTTTGGCTTATCAGAGGACAGGTCATAATCATTTGTTGGTTTTTATTTAAATTTCATGCTTAGGATGCTGGATAGATTTTGCTTTGATAACTTTCCTGGGGATTTGTTTAGCATGAATTATGATGAATTTGAATTGCTAGTGGCTGACATGTTGGTCTTTTTTAGGTTCTTTACTGTCCTTTTTGGGGTTTCCCGAGCTCTGGGCACTTTATCACAGGTATCTGTTGGGTATAACTTTCATGTTACTGTACTATGAGGTATTAACAGTTTTTATTTATAACATGAACAATGATTTGCAGCTTATATGGGATCGTGCTCTTGGATTACCTCTTGAGAGGCCAAAAAGTGTAACAATGGAGTCACTTGAGAACTACTGTAAGAAAAATACTGCATGAGCAGGTGCTTGAAGATGCTCTAAGTGCAAGAGGCAGGTAGACAAATTGCTGCATAGTAATAAATTCTCCTGTGCAAAAGAAATATTGAAATAAAAGTTGGCATTTGTTTTGGAAACAATTTTGGCATGTGGGCACTGTAACGGTGGAATGTCTTGTCAATTTGTAGTAATATCCAAGGAGTGTAGTGTAGATCACGTGGCCTTGTTTCAATCATCATGTTTGTTATTTCACATAAATTCCATGACCGAAATATAATATGAGGGAGAAATCAAAATGAGCATTGGAGTGTCGAAACAATTTTGATGTATTTGCCCCCAGCAATGTGGAATGCGAAATTACAATGCAATAATTTGAAAGGAATAAAGGCTATAGTTTTAAAAAATTTAGTGGTCTAGATCTGTTTTCAAAACTGACTATTTCTCAGAAATTATGCGTTGCATGTGCCTGCTAGGGTATTGAGATACATTTTAAATTTCAAAGGCCAACTTTTACATGGAGAGATTGTTGAGATTGAAAAGAAATGCATTGTAATGACAGCTAGTTTGCATAATCGGTTATCAGACTTGCATCTGAATTTTCCAAATCAGGATTGAAAGCTTTTGTTTATCGTTCAAATATGTACTTCAGGGAATTGTAGATCAATTGTTCAAGATTGCAAAGAAGGCATTTACAACTTGGTGTTCCTTTAATTAGACCAGTGTCTTTCATTTAAAATAGTAAAACGTATCATATTGTGCATATTTTATTGATTGAAAATACTTTATATGGTATGAACTCATGAACCCATATATATATATATATATATATATTAGCAATGCAATGAAATGTTTTGAAGACATGTTAGTGTGTAAGATAATATTTAATATTTTATTTCTCTCTCAAAGGAGCAGGGTGAAAAGCATGAACCTGTTAGGATGCAAAATGAGCGCCTTCTGTTGGCAAGCTGGGGTGCTTTGCGCTTACCTATCAGCCCTAATCCTTTTTTATTTTATTTTTGTGATTGTGAATTGATCTTTTAACTTGGCTATCAAAACTATGATATTAATTAGAGTTGATCAACAGCCCCCATCAATGACATAATATCATCATTAGGGTAATGATGACATGGGGGACAAAGGGTTGATTTTAGTATGTACTCTCAAATAAATGGTGGTAGCCTCCTTTAGCTTGTGAATCCATTTGTTTTCAAGAGTTTGCATGATAACTGAGAAGTTCTTCAGTATAAAACTGTTTGAAATTTATTTGCATTGGATCAGACTTAAGTGATTCATGATCAAGATGAGGAACAAATGATGGGATGATTTATAGATTTAGTTCAATGATAAATTTATGAAGTTAAAGAGCAATTCAAGGATGCTTAGGAAAATAAATTATGGGTGGGGAATGCATTGAAATGGCAATAGGAAGAAGGGCCAAAGGCCCCAACACACTAATTAGTCAATCATTCATCTTCTGAACTCCTTACATTCTAAATTCATTTGATTTATAAAGCCTTTCAACCTACTAACTACCAAAACTGCTAACAACCAACTAGTGCATAATTAAAAATTAACATCTACACATTATGTCATGCACTAATTAATTACAACATAATGAAGAAAGGGATTGGTCAAAGTAAACAAAGTAGAAGAAAGAATGTGTTTATTTGTATGCATGTATGTATTATATTGGGGCTCTATTAAGAGCCCACAATGCTCTTACATTCTACATTCATTGGATTTATAAAGGCCTTTCAACCTACTAACTACTCAAATCACTAATGACCAACTAACATCTACACATTCTATGTAATGCACTACTTAATTCTAACATAATGAATTTAAGGGATTGGTTGAAGTACACAAAATTAAAAAAAAAAATGTGTTTTTTAATATATATATATATATATATATAATTGTATTGGGGTTCTATTAAGGGTCTCAATGCTACTAAATTGCAAGCACATACATAACATATTGCATGAACAAGTAGGCAAAAATGGAAACCTCGATAGTCAAAGAAATTGCAATAGGAAGACCAAACAAGACAAAAGCCTAAGCTTACATATTGAATTAGAGACCCTAGTAAATATGAACATTTATACCATGGAACTAGAAAAAGCATCTGCCTTAGGGAAGTTCAACACATTAGCTTTCAACATGCCACAACCTTATGAGGGAGATTTCCACCTATTGTAGGTTGTAGAGTGTGCACCATTAATGGACACATTAACTAATTCTATAAGTAGAATTTGTGGCCCTTCCCCCAACTTTAGTTGATTAACTTTAATCCCCTTTTCCAACTCAATACATTACATTGCACAAACCACATGGCTATTTTTCAATATAGGTAGAGTATGCCCACTAATAAAAAGCTTTGAACACTTGTTTATGAGGAGAAATAGCCAAAACTTTTCATTACTAGATTTGTCTTGACAAGAGGCATACAGAGCACAAACATGTTCTATTAGTTCTAAAACCCATAATTCGATAACCACATGTCTACTCCCTTTGTGTCTATGAACAACTTTTTGATGCTCCTTAGAGGAGGAAGCTAGCCTATCATCCAACTTATAATCCAAACCCAATTTTGGATGCAAAAAGAGAGTTGCCAAGCTTTCATGAACCTCCACATCTACCACCACAACTTGTAGTTTTTCGTTAAAAGTTATCCATAATAATGACTCAATTGTAGCTAATCATTGTCACACATAGCATTTGAACTAAGTACTTTCATTGCCCTAATGCCAAAATGCCTCACACATATTAGACAACACCAAAGAGAAGGGTAGGATAGAGTTGTGCCATTACCATTATGTTGAAAACTTGAAAGAGCATTGTAATGGAGGCCAATGGTGAAAACCCACAAGGATGCAAAGGTTGGTAACAAGAGAACACACCCCTAAGCATGACAAGGCTAGTTAAAGTCACTAAAAGCCAAGGGAACAAGTGTAGTACGTGCAACTAACATGTGCACTTGGAGAGACACATTTGACATATGAGGGAACATGAAAAGGGACACATCTTTATATGTATTCATGAACATATATATACTACATAATAATATTAGGTAAATATGTGATAGGATGAGATAAGAGAATGCATATGAGAGCAAGAGTAGATAGAAGGATGTGTGTGTGTGTGTGTGTGTGAGAGAGAGAGAGAGAGAGAGAGAGAGAGAGAGAGAGAGAGATTATTGTATGAGAGATAAACATGTAGAGAGAGATTATTGTAATGTATTGAGGAAGAGAGAGAGAGAGAGAGAGAGAGAGAGAGAGAGAGAGAGAGAGAGAGAGTATTGTATGAGATAAACATGTAAAGAGAGATTATTGTAATGTATTGAGGAAGAGAGATTATTGTATGAGAGATAAACATGTATTGAGGAAGAGAGAGAGAGAGAGAGAGAGAGAGAGAGAGAGAGAGAGAGAGAGAGAGAGAGAGAGAGAGATTATTGTATGAGATAAACATATATTGAGGAAGAGAGATTATTGTATGAGAGATAAACATGTATTGAGGAACTTATGATTATGCGTGAATAATTTGTTTGTTTATTTTATTTTATGTATTATGTAATCTACCACACTAATTTGTAATCTATTGTTAGGATTAATGTGCCATCCACCTTGTAAATCTTATGTCATAGTTCCAACATCCTTGGAAAGTGTCTCTAGGCACTTAGGGTGTATTGAGAAAATATTTTGTAATTTTAGTTCTCACCATTGTTTGTAATATACTCATAAGGGGTGATGGGTCCACTAATAGCGATAAAGGTGATGTGTAGACGCATATTTAATATTGTTTTCCCCATATGTGGACCTTAGAATGGGATAATAAAAGATAAGGAAAAGGATAAATGAGTGATTGTTGGGATTCTCCAAGTGGATGCTTGGAAAGAGGTAATAGGTGTCACTCGATTTTCCATCATTTATTTCATTTAATGCAATGTTTATCTTCCAAGTTGAGGGAAAGTATTGTAAGTCAAAACATGTGTCCTTTTGTATTATGTGGAGGATTTCCAAGGGTTGGGTTGTTTGGATTGAAGAGTCATCTTTGGAAGCCTTGTTTTGGGCTTAAGGTCTCTCCAAACATCTATAAAATAAACTCTTTGGATGTAGAAAGTATTAGCAATAGTTGAATGTGGTGTTACTTTGTAGGAAAAAGGATAGGTTGAGGCATAAGGAGGTTGTTCATAGGTGCACATGTGCTACCATGTTGGAGGCAAAGAGGAGAATGAGTGTGAATGTATTATAATCTCTTTCATTTGAAAACAATGAATTTTTGGCCTCTCTTCTTTGTGGAGTATTTTTTGCAAGGGTTTCTCCATGTAAATCCTATGTTATGTGATGCTCTTGTGTTGCTAACTTGTGCCTCATTGTTGCTATATTATGGTGAGATTATTTTCTATATATTGCTGTTATAAGTTCACATAAGGTAGTGTTTATAAGCATGTTATGTTGGCTGATTTTTTACATCATAAAGACGGATCTAATCATGGTAATTCCATATTAAGGAAACTTAATTTTCAAATTTGTATATAAGTTTTAGATTTTCATGTTGCTATCGTCCAGGCCTTGAATCTCATTCATTTAAGTCATATTTGGATAGAGATTGAATTCCCAACAATTGTTATAAGAAATTATTTATTTCTCATCATCTACCACATGTTTCAATTATATTCCTTATCACATTGGGCAAAATACAACACTAGTACATAAATAGTTTTAATATCCAATTTGCGCTTTCTTGTCAACATTTGGCTCCTTTTTTTGGACCCTAGTAGTTGATGGTAAGGAGCGAAACGAAATTGTACAAATTTTATGGTGATAATTTTTTTAAGTGATTATAGATAGAAAGGAATAATTTTTTATGTTGTGGGCCAGCACATACTAGGTGCTAACCCTTGGTAACGAGTTTGGAAAATGGAATAGGGGAAGGGGGCATTCTAAAAGGGATCTTAAAAGTATGCAACCATTGAGGTTGGTTTACATTGAACTATTAGGTATGTATAAAATGATTAATATAATTTCAAATAAAAAATACATAACCAAAAGAGAGCAAAATATTAAGTGCAATTGTTGAAGAGATTGAGATGATAGTTGAAATGAATATGGATGAAATAAGGTTGAAAAAAATTCAAGAGAGAGGGGAGGCACTATAGAAGGATAGGAAAGGCTAGAGAAGCCTCATCGGATGCTAACAAAAGTTTGGAGAATCCACAATCAAATGGACAAACATATAGAGCACTATTAAATAACAATGACACATTAGAGCATTTAGTCACCCTCATAAAAAAGCTTAGGGAAATTTGATGTAGATGGTAGAACAAGTAAATGAGTATGAAGATTTAATTAAGTTGGATAGGGGAAGACTTAGAAGCGCAAGTGCTTAGCTAGGGCATAGAAGTAGGGGTGCTTTGCCACTTGATTTTTCAACTCAAGAATACATTCTACTTTGGATCTACCCAAATTGAAGGTCACCATTAATGAAGGATTTGAAGGGTCAATAATCCCATTTCCTATATTAAAACCTATAAATTTTAGTGTGTAGTTGGATGATGTGGTAAGTGTTAGTGTAAGCCCACAAAAGGATAAAATTTTGTAAACTCTTGAATTGTAATAAATGAAGAGTAGAGTTGGAAGCAAGATGTAAAGGAAATACTTCATGATATGGAATTATCTAGTGATACAATAAAGAAATTTGAAGAAGGATTTTATAACTCCACATTGTTCAATGGGATTTCACTATCTAATGATGAGTTAGCAAAAGTTGCATCTCCTAAAATGAAGATATTTTATTAAACGGTGACCTCCTTGGACCAAGAGTCAACCTCATGCCAAGTAAAGCAAAAAAAATTTCTCCAATAGATATATTTAATGGACCCTTTTGAATTGAAGAGACAAGGAGAAGGTAATATGTGTTAGCATGTGAAGACATTTTGGGTGAAGAGTTTGTTGACATTGAGTTGCGTAGAGATAAAGGAAAAGTGAGGAAATTAGTTAAATACTAGGATGTTGTGAAATGCAACAAGAGTACTAAGAAGGTAAAGGAAAAAGGACCAAAGGAATCAAGGGAAAACAAGGAATACATAAGAAAGAGTGAAGGAGAAACCTCTTTAAACAAAATCAAACCAAAGACACCTATCACTCCTATAATGGAATAGAATCAAATCATACTACCCATTTGTGGAAAAGATACCAAGGAAGCTACCAAACAAATTTATCCTTGAGTCTACCTAGAGTGGAGTTAAGGGTAATTAGAAAAAACTTTACGACTTCATTGGAACTCTAAGAGATAAATCCCTTAAGTCATATGTGAATGAGAGCCCTTTGCATGAAATATAGATATACCATAGTGGGGAAGGTTGTTCATGTGGTGAATGCAGGTTTCAATCCATGATTACATCATTAAGGAGTTATTTATTTGATAAGGTGAAAACCCTAAACCTAGTTAGTGGAATTTGTGATTAATAGGAGAATTCTAGGGAAATTTAGGACAAGGGACATTACAATTGCATTTAAGGAATAATTCCTAAATAACTTTTAAGTCTCTTAAGGAATAATTCCTAAACAATTTGCAGTTAACCACTTGTTGGAGGGACAACTCATGTCTTCCAACCAAGGTTAAAGGTTTAATCCTTGAAGAACAATATACCAAAATTCAAAATGTGGAGAGCTCAAACTAATTTCTTAAGGCTTTTCCTTATACTCATTCTTACACTTGTCATAATTCCTCACCCTAACATGATGGGTGGGTGGTCATGGACTTGGATCATGGATAAGGAAATGAACATTAGGACAACTGGACTTATACTCAAGTGTCTTGAGGCTTCAATTACTAATTTGAATTTAAGGTTGATCAGGAGGTCGTATGATTAAGAGAAAAAAGGGGATGCTCAAGTCATGAGGTTTATAATAATGATTAATAATTTAAAAAGTGATCGCTGGTTTATGATAAATATCCCACCACCCAAGTGGGCTCTCATTAATCCTAATAGGTGCAACTACAAGTTTGGGCATATGATAAGTTGTGTTGAAATGTGGGTGAGGGTTACCTAGCTTAACTATGATAAGAGTTTGACAAATATCTAGATAAATTGGATTTGGATGTCGATTTCCCATATCTTGGACATGACTTGCCATCTTTTCCTTAGCCCCTTGCACAACTTGGTCTATTTAAAATTTATCAAGAAAAAAAAACCCATCTCATTCGTAAAAGACATTTCTACCTTAGTCACATAAATCATTACAGAGAGAAACACATTCAAGGTTACCAACTTAATCTACATCTGACAACGGGTGGTGAAAGGGTCAAAATGGAGCCTAGATCCTATGAAGAGTTCAAGAAATATCCTCTACTTTGGCATTGCGTGGAGGGGGCTTGCACTATTGATGGAGAATCTCAATGGTCATGATGAGAATCTTTCAATTCAGTCCACGAAAGGTTGGAACCAAAGATAGGTTAAGGTTGGTGGGATTTATTTTTAAATCAATGAAGATGTCATTGTGCATACCATTGGCCTTTCGTGCAATTGACAAAAACTTTAGAAGCACATGAAGGTTCAAGACATAGACAACATGAATCAATTCATCAAAAATGGTGAGAACCTTGTCAAATTGCATGTAGGTTATGATTGCAGTAATCTCCCCACTCCTTGGGATCAGTTATGCCTAGTGTTGATTAAATATGTTGCTCTCGAAGGTAGGTACAAATGCTGATACTATTACCACATGCCACTATTAAATCAATTTTGAAATCGTCTATTGATCAGTTTTCTTTTTTACCTTCTATCTTCTCTTGAAATTTTTGTGAAGGAGGCAACTGAGATGTCTTCCAAGAACCCTAAGAAGCCTCCCATCTTACTCCAATAGGAGCCAATTCTTAGGTTATACCATTTTCACCTGGCTCTGTATCCCCCCAAGCCAATTAGGGTTACCCTTGTTGATGACCTATTTGTTGTCCATCCTCCACTTGAAAGCCCTATGGACACTTGCATTAAGGAGTTTGTCAAACCCTCTTCTAAAATAAAGTTGTCTCTACCTGCTAAACAAGCTAACCTTGTTCCTAATCTAAAACCGCCAACCAAGCAACCCAAAAAGGCTAAAACCCATAAAACAGTGAGTCAAAAATCTACAATTGTTAGGTTGTGTGAGCTTAAAAATACTTCTCCCAAAAAGTTTGGCAAGTAGACCCCAACAGAAGGAACAAAAAATCCATTATTAATTTATGTGGAGGAAGCTACCTCTAATGAGGAGACCAATGTGAACAATGAAAACATAAACAAAGAGGATAATACTAAAGATACTAACCCTACCACTAATGCTGAGAACCCTAGTGTTTGAAGATCACACAGGTTGGATGGAAAGCAAGCCACTAAGATAACAGTGGGTGAAATCTCAAGTGACTCAAAGGAGGACAAGAGGGATGAGGAAAGCAATGAGGATGACAATGTAGAGGAAGTGGAGGAGCATGCTAAAGGTCCTAGTCTTTCCTAGGATTCAATGCCGTGTTTAATGAACCAGAGGATTCCAACCCCACCAAAGATCACAAAGAGGAAAACTACCCCAACTACGAGAAGATGGCCCAAGATTGCATGACTCTTATGACTAGGGTTGAAACTTTGAAAGGAAGCTCAATAGCCTTTCTTGTTTCACTCTCAAGGTAATACACCATTCTACTGTCACTCTCACCTCCTTGGTACAAGATGAGATAAGGAAACATGAAAATACAACGAACCTCAACTCAAGCTAGCAAATGCAGGATGCTTTCAAATTCCTCATGGAGGAATTGGAAAGTATTCCCAAGTAGGGTGTCCTTATTTATTTTATTTTTGGTTATGTATCTGTTGTAGTTTTGTTGTCTATTTGTTGTCACTGATCGATTTGTGGCCCGTGACCCTGGAATTTTTATTACTTTAAACTCTCCACCCTTAGACCTTTTTGTGCAAATGTTGCTTATCTTATAAAAAACATTAGAGAATTTCAACAAAATGATATGAATTATTCAAACAAAGGGATAAATAATAAGAGAGTTTGGTCAATGATTAAAATGAGTTGTAAGGAGATTAGAACCATTGAACAAGAAACAAAGAATGGAATGATTTGTATTTAGATTACTACTTGATATTAGAGTGTATCTAGATGGCATAATTTTCAACATATATACAGAGGTGGTATATTTGACATCTAGAATTGAAGCTCAACCTGGAAGAATGTAGAACAAGAAAATTGAGAGAAAACAAATATAAAATATAAAATTAGAGTTAGAACTAAAAGTAAAACAATAAACTCTAGCAAGGGGAGATAATTGAATGGAGGTATCACCCATCTATAGGAAGAAAATTTGGTGTTATTATTTCTCAATGAAGGCCATTTAAGGAATGAATGTCTAGTGTTGGAAGGGAAGAAGAGATTGCTAACATTAAGGCTAGATTTTGTAGAACCTTCTAGAAGGTTGAAGAGTTCTTTTTATGGAATTTTTGAAGAAAGGGATGAACATGAGGTTAATGGGTATCCCTTATTGTTATTTTGACTAATAAAGGAGCATGAGTATTGGGTAGCCACATAGGTGAAGATAATGCACCTATTTATAGAGGAAACTAAAGAGCAAGGAGGATGCATGAGAGGCCCTCTCGAGCTCAAGATCATGGCTATTACCAACCAAAATGGAGAGAAAAACAAAGAATGATTAATAAATTCTAGCAAGTAGTGCCTTAGGAAAATAAAGAGCAAGGGGGATGCTTGAGAGGCCCTCTCGAACTCAAGATCATGGCTATTACCAACCAAAATGGAGAGAAAAACAAAGGATGATCAATAAATTCTAGCAAGTAGTGCCTTAGATCTAAGAAAAATGACCATCCATCAATTACCATCAACTACCATCAACTACGAAGATGACTATTCACAAGGTAGGAACATAAACTACCACAATAACAAACATAGGAGGGGGGATGAGGCCATATGCTTTAAAGGTAGTGAGTTTGAATACCATGCCAATTAATGTAAAGGAGAAACAAAGAAGAATTTTGGGTTTTGCAAAAACAACAAATGATTCAATTTATATCTTAGAGCAACACAATATTATTAAAATGACTAACACTTACCACAGGTGATGAATTATCAAGGCCAAATCTAGTAAGAGGAGTGAAATTAATGAAAGTATTGAAAGAGAATCCCTCAAATGTTAGGAGAAGCTAAAGGTTAGATGAAAAAGGTACGCCACTAACCTCTTTGTGAGTTGTGGAGCTGATATGTGTAATGTCCCCTTCTTAGTGGCCATTGCAGTGTTTATTTAGCCTTTATGCTCCTGAAGGCTAAATGGAGAAATAAGGGAGAAATTATTAGATTAATTATTTTATAAGGTTATAAAATAAATTAAAATCAAAAGGTAACCTTATATTTAATTAATTTAATATAGTGACTCAAATAAATTATTATTATTATAAAGTCACTAAAATAAAATAAAAGAATAATGTGGAAGCTTCTAGATGGCCGCCCTAGACTTGGTGAGAAAAGTATAAGTAGAGGGGGTTGGCCTTTGTTTCATTATGCTGGATATTGGATACTTAAATTTGATTTGTTTGGCTGTGGATAAGCCTTGGGTTTCTGCAGACTACATTGGAGGTCTTTCAGAACAAATAATCTCATTGATTTGCATAATTTAGGTAGTGAAACTATCCACTGAAGAGTTGCAGTTGTTGGAGGTGATATTTCAGTCATCTCACCATTGAGAAATTGTGGCCAAAGGCCAATTTTGAGGAGTTCGATCTAGGGTTGAATTGAAGATCATTATTGTTGTTGGAAACATCATCATTTCTTCTCACTTGGGATAATTTTTGCATATGCATATTCTGAAGTTCATGGCAGTCATGATGGCGGCTAGCGAGGAGCCACAAATTTTCTCTTGGAGGTATCTTTTTGCATCGATTGCTTATGGGTATTTGGGTGCACTTCTTTGTGAGGCTTGGAAATGAAATTTGGTGAAAGAAACTAGGGTTTGTTGTTGTGTATAAGTTATTTCTGAAGATCTGAAAGTAGAACAGGGGTGGCTCAGGTTTGGATCTGATTTGGCTTAGAGGAGTCTCCTTCCATTAAATTTGTATTTTCCATGTCTTCTTCAAGCTAAGGTGTACATATATTCCAGGTTCTTGCATCTTTTCAAGTCCATTTTGCATTAGTATATTAGATTTCTTAGGTGTTATTGTAGATGGTCTTTATATATCAGATTTGGCATTGTAATAGAATACTCATTGTAGGCCAAGAGTCTTGGCTATTCACATCAACATTGTACTTGAGATTTCATTCAATAAAGGAGGGATAAGTTGCATGCCAATTGTTTGATGTAATGCTTATATTGATTAAGCTCTAGTTTGTCATTTGAGTATACATGCCAAGTGTTTGTAAAAATGTCAATTAGATGTAAGAGTGCATTTCACATTTAGTCTTCATATATTTGCATTTGAAAATCCAAAAATAGTATTGCATTTGCATCTAGTCCTTTTCTTAGACATTGTAGTGTTAATTTTCAAGTCTTTAAACTTCATTTGAAACCAATCCAAGCAAGCAAGAAAACTAAAAACAAAAAATCAGCAAAAAAATAGATTGTATATGAAGTGTTTGACAATATTCCTTGAGGCCTAAATCAACAAAATAAGGATAGATATTGCAAGGAATACTATTGTGGAATCGGGACATCTTAAGTGTGAACATTGCCATTTTAGTCTCTCTCTTCCTTTAGGGTGAAAAACCCTAGGCGTGTTAGAGGGCTCATAGTTACTAAAATCTTCGTTCTCATTTTGGTGAACCTGTCCATATTCCTTGAGTATAGATTCAACAAGTTAAGGACAAAGTTTGCAAGGGATATTACAGTGGTATCAAAGCTTTGATCTTGCCATCCTGGAGGGTTAAAATCTTTTCATGCAACCACTAGAAGTTGGTCCACATAGATATTATACCCGTCAAAGATCAATACAACAAATAAATCATATTGTTGATATACAACATGCCACAATGGGAGACAGAGGAAATGGTAGTCCACCTAGAAATGGAGGAAGGAATGGGGAACATAATGAGGAATTATAGGACCTTCATCTTTTTAGATGCTTGGCAGTTGGGCAGGAACAAGTTGTAATAGTTGTATGGGCACTTATGACATAGTTACAACAAATGAATACTCAAGGGAGACAAAACCATGATATTGATGATAATAGGAGTGTGTTTGGAACACCTAGAGCACAACAAGCACATTCTTGTACTGTAGATAGACCTACATGTCCTACTTTCTTCAGAAATGAAGGGGAAGAGGAAAATGTGGAAGAAGAGGTTGATCCAACATTTGCTGATAATCTTATGGAAGAAAACGATGAATGGGAATCATTGAAACAAGAGGTTAGGGAACGCATCAGCTTTGACAAGTTTTTAAGTCAAAGAAGAGAGCACTACAAAGAAAGAAAAAATTGAAGACCAAGGGTCCAAAACAAAGAACTTAAATAGGCTACTAACAAACTCACATTGCTTACCTTTTATGGTAGTGGGAAGATGACAGCTCAATCATGGGTACATAAGTTAGATACATTCCTAAAACTTTGACCCATGATAGAGGATTAAGTATGACACTTTACATTTGGAGGGGGTAGCACATGAATGGTTGTATCATAGGATGGTCACACTACAACATAGTAGCATTACTTCATATTAGGAGTTCGTTGACAAGCTAGTTGAGCATTTCGATAAAAAGGATCTAGAGACATAATTTCGAGACTTGGTTCAACTCAAGTAGGTTGGTAGTTTGGACAACTACATTAGTGAATCTCAAAAGATTTCAGTCATGGTTCCTAACATATCCGAGTGAAGAATTGTGATGATATTCATTGAAGGCTTATTGGAACCATTGAGAGGGTGGATAAAGGCATTTGACCCACCAACCTTGCAAGAAGCAATGATAAAGGAAAGGAATATGGAACTTATAGCTCCACAAAGCAAGTTATCATCAAAGGGATCTTCTTCATACAAGGACAACAAATCATTCTCCAAGAAGAAGAAGGAAAAACATGATGAAAAAGGGAAGTTAACAACACCCATGGATATGCAGACACTTAATGATTTGCACAAGAAGAATTTGTGCTTCTATTGCAAAGGGCCTTATGATGCAAACCATGATTTCCCTTTGAGAGCTAAGGGCAAGGTGAATAGGATAATGTGGGATTTCTATGAGGATTCTGAATTTGAAAAATCATACCAACAAAGTGATCACGAGGAATCCAAGGAAGAACATGAGGAAGAAAAGAAAAAGGAGGAAAGTGAAGTAGAGATGAAGCTTCAAGAGGCACATCTCACTAGTATTCATTGTGAAGGATCATTCAGGATACGAGGAGTCTTGGCTGGATAGAGGATCATCACTCTACTTGATACAGGTTCCACACATAACTTCATCGATGTTAGGTTGGTTGAGAGATGTGGGATACACACTGAGGATTTTGAAGGCATAAGGGTTAAGGTTGCCGATGGATACACTCTTAAGTGTGATAGGATGATTCTAGATCTTCCCATGCATTTGAAAAACTTTGAATTCAAGGCAAATTTTTATGTGGTTAACATGGGAGATATTGATATGGGGGATGAAGTGGCTCCATGATATAGGTGAGTTCACCCTTAATCTTCAAGAGATGGAGATGAGATTTAAGGCGGATGGGAAGACTCATGTGCTTAAGGATATTAGAGATACTAGTTGCAGGATGATATCATTCAGGAGGATGGAGAGACTTATGCGGTATGACATGATTGAGTGGGAAATAGAGTGTGTTTTGATGCCAACACAAAGGGAACAACAAAAACCAATCTACCATCTAGATATTCAGGAGTTGAGGATTAAGCATGGGAAGGTATTCAATGATATTCCACCTGGTAGACCTCCAGACAGAGGGATTGAGCACATAATTGAGTTGGAGGAGGGCACCAAGCCCATGATCATCACACCCTACAAGCACCCTAAGCGGCTTAAGGATGAAATATAATTTTTTTTGAAGGAGCTTCTAGCTATGGGACACATTAGGCCTAGTAAGTCACCATTTACTTCATCCATTGTTTCGGTTAAGAAAAAGGATGGTACTTTTCAGATGTGCATTGGTAATAGGCTATTAGACAAGAGGACGATAAAAAATAGGTATCCTAACCCTAGGATTGATGAGTTGATAGATGAGCTACATGGTGCCCATTACTTTTCAAAAATAGACTTGAGATCAGGGTATCATCAGATTCATGTTAGGGAGTAGGATATTGAGAAGGAAACATTCCATTGTCATTGTGGGCACTTTGAGTTTGTGGTTATGCCATTTGGGCTAACCAATGCACCAGCTACTTTCCAGTCCACTATGAAAAAAGTCTTCCATTCATAGTTGAGACGGTTTGTGCTAGTCTTCTTTGATGACATTTTGGTGTACAACAAAAAAAGGGAGGAGCATATTTCCCATCTAGATTTTATATTGGGTATTCTTGACAGGGAGTCCTTATATGCCAAGGAATCCAAGTGCAATTTGGGCATGATTGAGTTGTTGTATTTGGGCCACATCATCAGTGTAGAGGGAGTGCGTATGGATCCTGACAAGCTCAAGGCTATTATTGAGTGGCCTACACTTGAGAGCCTTACACAACTTAGAGGATGTTTGGGCTTATGTGGCTTCTACTACAGATTCGTCAGTAGATATTCACGGCATGCAACACCACTTACAGATTTGACCAAGAAAGGGGCATTTGTTTGGACTTTAGAGGCATGGGATTGTTTTGAGAAGTTGAAGAGGCTGATGATTACTTGCCCAGTTCTTGCATTGCTAGATTTCACTAGACCTCTTGAGCTACAATGTGATACTTTTGGTGAGGGGATTGGTGCAGTCCTTATGTAGGACAAGCATTCAATAGATTTTGAGAGCAGGAAGTTACAAGGTCCAGAGAAGAGCTACAATATCTATGATAAGGATATGTTGGCCATTATGCATGCATTGGCCAAATTCAGGCAATAACTTGTGGGTAGTAAGTTTTGGGTTAAAAGAGAGCATAACAGGCTGAGGCATTTCCTAGGATAGCGGGATCTCAATGATTGTTAGCAGAAGTGGGTGAGGAAATTGCAATTATATGAATTTGACATTGCCTATGTTAAGGAGATTAGAATGTAGTTGTTGATGCCTTGTCTCGCCGTCCACATTTGAACTCTATGGTGGAGATTTCGGAAGATTGGAGGCACTTGATTGTGGCAAAATATGCCAAGGACTCATGGGATTTTGGCATTATTGAGGCGTTAGTATAGGACAACAGGTATTTAGTTGTAAATGATCTTATCATTTACAAAGGGAGGATCTTTTTTACCCCAGTATCGGAGATGAAGAGCATAGTGATGAGATCCTTTCATGATATACCTATGGTAGGACATCCCAGGTATTTCAAGACTTACAGGAAGATGCAGAAACACTTCACTTGGAAGGGGCTCAAGTCAAATGTTCTTTAGTATGTTAGAGAGTGTCATGTTTGCCAACAAAATAAACAGGAACACACATACCCTATGGGCTTACTACAACCACTTCCAATTCTTGATAGGAAGTGGGAGTGTTTATCAATGGATTTCATTACAAACTTGCTGAAAGCCCAGGGTAGAGATTGCATCTATGTAGTTGTTGATCGTTTGGCAAAGTATGTGCATTTCTTTCTAATCACAGCTACATATTCAGCTACTCAGGTAGCAGAGCTATTCTTCCAAGAGATATTCAGATTGTATGGGTTACCTCAGAGCATTGTTAGTGATAGGGATAGTTGGTTCTTCAGTCATTTTTGGAAAGAACTTTTTAGATTATGTGGGACCGAGCTTAGTCCGAGCACTAGTTACCACCTGCAGACGGATGGCCAGACAGAGATTGTGAACAAATGGTTTGAGGGATATCTCAGGAACTACATTACAGGGCAGAAGAAGGGTTGGGTTTAGTGGATTTACCTTTGTGAGTATTGCTATAATACCACTTACCATCTTTCAATTCAAATGAAACCATTTATGGCATTGTATGGATATGAGGCGCCTAGCTTCCTTGACTTACTATTGAGTGATAGTAGAGTGCCTAGTGTTGGGGATCTATTGTAGGAGAACCAAGATATTATGAGGGCTCTTCAAGAGAATATACAAAAGGCTTAGAATCAACAGAGGTAGTATGTCGATTAGAGGAGAGATGAGAGATCTTTTGAGGTTAGGGATATGGTGTACTTGGTGCTACAACCCTATCGATAGTTCACTCTCAAGAAGAGTGGTGCAGAGAAGCTTAAGCCACACTACTATGGGCCCTTCAGGATCATCAAGCGAGTTGGAGAGGTGGCTTATGAGTTGGAGTTACCGACAGACAACAAGGTACATAATGTTTTCTATGTGTCACGCCTCAAGAAGGAATTAGGACAACGTGCTATTCCTTCCACGGTCTTACCACCCTTGGATAACGAGGGTAAGTTGATTTTGGTGCCCGAGGCTATCTTGGACGTTAGGGAGAGATAGTTGCGGAGACGAGTTATCAGAGAGTATTTGATTAAATGGAGGGACTTGCCCATTGAGGATGCTACTTGGGAGATTGAGGAGATTCTATAGCATCCAAAGTTGAGATTACTTGGGGACAATCAATTTCAAGGAGGGCAGACTGTAATGTCCCCTTCTTAGTGACCATCACAGTATTTATTTAGCCTTTATGCTCCTAAAGGCTAAATGGAGAAATAAGGGAGAAATTATTGAATTAATTATTTTATAAGGTTATTAAATAAATTAAAATCAAACGGTAACCTTATATTTAATTAATTTAATATAGTGACTCAAATAAATTATTATTATTATAAATTCACTAAAATAAAATAAAAGAATAATTTGGAAACTTCTAGATGGCCGCCCTAGACTTGGTGAGAAAAGTATAAGTAGAGGGGGTTGGCCATTGTTTCATTATGCTGGATATTGGATACTTGACTTTGATTTGTTTGGTTGTGGAGAAGCCTTGGGTTTCTGTAGAATACATTGGAGGTCTTTGGGAATGAATAATCCCATTGATTTGCATAACTGAGGTAGTGAAACTATCTACTGAAGTGTTACAGCTGTTGGGGGTGATATTTCAGTCATCTAACCATTGCAAAATTGTGGCCAAAGGCCAATTTGAGGAGTTCAATCTAGGGTTGTGTGATATAAGAGGGATTCACTACACATGGGTCTCTCCTTTTCTCAAGAGATCACCAAGGAATGAACTGCCCTTATATACCTCAAAATGACAGATTGACAAAATGATCAAGAACTAAGATTTGGTTATGCTTTTGAGAAAAATAATTAGAGATCCCAAGGGAGCTAGACTGTAGGATTTATGCCCCAGAAGAGGGAGCTCTCGGCCAGAAGATGTCAACACAGTTCTAGGATGACAGCACGTTGACACACTGTCATCTTGAGCAACAGAGAACTCAGGAACCCAACGGACAGAAATGGATCCTACTCATGAACTCGGGAATAGTTTATACAGAACTGCTAAACTAACCAGAAAACCAAATGCTGAAGTAAATACCACAATGCTTGGAGAGAGCTTACCTTTTTTCTAGATGCTCGAGTCTTCACTCCAAGCTCCTCTTTGTGACCTACACACAAAAGACCAAGGAGAAAGTTGTTGGGTGGCTGTATAGGGGCCTGCCTTAGTTAGACCCTGTTTTGGTGTTCCCACCTCCACAAACAACCAAGTTGGAAAGGAATGCTAAAGGAGTAAACAAAGCGTGTGGTGAAAGCAATACCCGCTCAGGAGTAGAACCTGCACCACGATAAGCATGTGGTGAAAGCAATACCCACTCAAGAGTAGAACCCGCACCATGATAAGCATGTGGTGAAAGCAATACCCGCTCAGGAGTAGAATCTGCACCACGAAAGAGTAAACAAATGCGTGTAAAAGGAAAGCGAGAAAGGAAAAGAGAGTGTTACCTATGGGCCAAGGACCTCTCTAGAGCACACAGATGCACCACAAAGTGCTTGTTTGAGAGTTGTTGCTGCTATTGGGAGGACCTCAATCTAGCATGGCTTCACCTGTGAGTGCACTGCTATCAAAGGAGTCTCAAAGTTGAAGTAAAAATGAAGAGAGCTAGTGTGATGTCTTCCAACCTTCAAATGAGAGGCAAAAGGAGGTTTTTATGCTTGCAAGGGCGAAAAAGAGCTGTTACTTTCAGAGTGTAACCACCAAGACACATGTCTCAAGGGTTAGCTTTCTAGATTCTGCATTTTGAACTTGGGAAATGGACAAGACACTAGCACGTCACACATAAATTTGTGCGCCGCACATTCGTCCAAGGCCTGTATTCTCAGAAAACACGTCAGCAGGATTTTCTTGCTCAGCCAGTTGTCCACATGGAGTCAGAATCATGAAATTATGACCCATGGTATTTTGTCATAAATGTCTTAGGGTGTCATAAATGCTAGGCATAAATGCGAAAATATGGAATTGCCCCTAGGTGCAATTCTGTGATATTAGATTTTTCCCCCACTTTAGTGGGCTCAATTTTGGAAAAAAATTAGCCTCACTAAAGTAGAAAGGAAATTTTTTTCCCAAATTTTCAAATTTTACAAATTTTCGTGCCAATAGAGAGAGACCATAGTGGCTATTGCAGGTGAGCAAATCGGAACTGAAGGTGCCCCAACGTTTGAGCTCAAGAAACAACATCCGAGTGGTTGCCAAAAACTGTTGAAGGTTCTAACCTGTAAAACTCAAAATTTAGGCCAACCTCAAAAAATCAGAAGAAAGCTATCACGAAGATAGGAATGATCAACAAAAAAGTCGTCAATTCAGAAGAAAAATATGATCAAGAGATGACCTTATGCCCCCTCCTAAGTTTTCCCCTAACTTAGTGAAGAAATTTCAGGAGAATCCGAGAAGCCACAAGTCCTAGGAAAAATGGGCCCTAGGGGGCCTATATATATCTAGGTGGGCCCCTAGAAGGGTCATTTTCACTATTCATCGTGAGAAAATTGTTGAATTTTGTGAGAGAAAAGTCAGCAAAATGCCTAGCAGGAGAGAGTACAAGGAGCTGAGGCTGGAGTAGCTATGCCGAGACATCATCGAGGGTCATGAGGTGGACCAGGTAGGCCACAAACTCTCACTTTTTGTGATTTTCCATGCATTTTTTAGGATTTTTCCATCGGCGAGGTGCGCAGGCATCATTTTCTTGCGCCTGCATCTAAAAATCGCACTGTCATCCTCAATAAGCATTGTAGTCTAACATACACGATGTCGTCTCAGAGATGCGCTATCATCTCTGAGGCAATCATGGCAGTTGGGAGATGTATGCATGGCGCGCAAATGTCTGCATGTCACACATTAGTCTTAGTTATTTTTTCTTTCTTTTGATGTAAAATGCTGATGTTCGAATTCAAATTTTTGTTACTTTTTGGCAGGAGTACCTGGAGATTCGGGAGCATCCTGGAGGGCGAGCATTCCAGCTTGTTTGCGAATAGAGGGACCACTTATCCATGAATGAGGTCACACTCTTAGAGCACGTCGGTCTTTGGAATGTGTTCACCATGCCAGAGATGAGATATCGTGAGTGGATACTGATAGCCCTCATGGAGTGGTGGGACGCCACTACATCATCGTTCCAATTGCCATGTGGAGAGATGACAGTCACTCTCGAGGATGTCTATCGGATCCTTAAACTACCCATCTACAGATGATGGGTGGCCCTCAATGACACACGATCAACAAGGGATAAATCAGAGGGCATCCTCTACTGCATAGGGAGGATGGACGACGGTGATGGCATGGGTCACATCTATATGCATTGGTATGACCATGTGAGGACCACAACACCTTTGATCCACCAGGTTATGGTCGAGATTGTTGCCTTCTTGATCAGGATTTATGGGTGAGGCTCGCACCTGCACGGGGGCTTCGTCCATACTATCAGAGAGATGGTAGAGCACATGACCATCTTTTCCTAGGGGCGAATCATGCTTGCGTACCTCTATCAGGAGCTAGGCTGGTACATGCACTATGAGTACCGTAGCCTTACAACGTGCACACTTTTGCAGGTGTGGGACTTTTCCCACATCATGTGCACTTGGCCGGTCGGTTTTCCCCAACGACCGCCATATCAGGTCCCCATGGCCCACTGGTATGACATGATGGGCTAGTGGAGGTTCAGAGATTTACATTTTTGGTGGTTACAGTTTGATACCCTCATGACAGATAGGGTCCGATGGAGACCCTATCAATGTTTCAGTTGGGTTGACGATGGTAGGTACTTGAGGAACCTATAGCGAGATCATTTTTTGATCGGGCGTAGGGATTTTGTCATTGTACCCTACTACTTGAGTCAGATCATGTGGCAGCATGGCCGACCACAGACCATACCAGCAGATGTGCCCACCTATACTAGGGCCCATAGGAGTGCGGGGAGGGTTGGGGACTGCCCTTACTCTACTATTACAGATATCGTCCCTTCCAATGATGATGAGCCCGATCATGATCTGCTGCCCATATTGACAGTAGACAATGTCGGGGTGGCAGCGAACTTCATGTGGTGGTGGGAGAGGCATCATCCTGCTCCTGTGTTTGGCAAGGGTGCTCTAGGAGGGGACCCTGGTCCAGGAGGAATTACTAGCCCCGCCACCACAAGATAGGAGGAGAGTTCGACAACAAGCCGGGGAGGAGGAGGAGGCATTGCCATCAAGGCTGAGGTGATGGAGGAGGTCAGATCCTCCATCGGCTACCCCTATCTCTTCAGTACCATCGTCTTCCACTATAGTTGCGACACTTGCAACACCAGGAGAGGCCATTGAGGTCGGTGGCATGGGTCCCAAAACCAATCCTCACCTTGACCCGACATGTTAGCCAAGGGACCCAGGTATACATGTCTCGTTGTTTTATGTTTTATACTTTTAGTTTTATGATATATTTATCTTATATATGCCATGCAATACTGATGCCCTCTCCTTTTCTGTGGTTGCAGAAAATGCACACGGATGGACTGGGCTCATAGCTTAGTGTATTTCAGAGGTTTCCCCTACTATACAAATTCAGGGATCAGTCCTCAAGGTGTTTTGACCAGTGTTTGCGAGACATCATGCCCCCAACTTTGAGCCAGCTGTATGCCTGTGGACTACGTATGAGGAGCGGGGTGCAGAGATCATCCAGCTCACCGCAGAGTTGACGACCATGTGAGGGCAGCGCGATCAACTGTTGGGGGAGCTACAGATGACGCTTGCCTAGCAAGATACGACAGTGAGGAGGGCTGATGTTGCTGAGTAGGCACGTGATGCCCTTCAAATCCATCTCGATGACCTCGATGGGAAACTGACAACTGTGAGCTCAGTAGAGGTTCAATGACTGCGGGACTAGTTACGGTAGGAAGAGCTGACGATATCTTCCACATCATGCTCTCATTGTTCACACTCGATGACCACCGTTTAGCCCCTCCCATGGCTTCTTGAGCATCCACCAGAGCCAGAGGGCTCTGGGAGCCACGCGCCGTAGTGATCAAGGGTTCATCATCAGTTTTTGTGCATATCATTTTTGTAGCGAGATACATATACATTAATATATACTTGTAGATCTTTTTGTTTAGACATATTCAGCAACCACTCATTTTTTGTAGTAGTGGCCTGATACATGTACATGCCATTGGATACATACATTGCGTATATATATACATATATGGATACATCGATGGCATTGTTTATCTGGATGTGTACATTTTTTTTTCACATATGTTTATGCTATGGATGTTATTTTCTCATGTGGATATATGCTTATATTAGATGATAATATAATTTAATAAACACACATGACTGTATGTAAATTAAATACAATGATGATCTAATGGACATATGTAAGGAAAGTAGAGGTGCGGAAACACTTTCCTAACGTCAAATCCATAGGGAAGAATGCAATGTAGGACTTTTAATTTTCAAATTACAATTCAATTAAGACACAGATGAAAGATTTACAAAAATAGAACAAATACATAAAGACAACTGAACAACAGATTTACGTGGGAAACCCTTTCGGGAAAAAACCCACCACACCAAGCTGAATCTCTTTGTATTACAGTAACAACAATTACATACAATTAGAGATACAACTCTCTGGTATTAGTTCACAGTAGCTATAACATTCACTGTTCAACAGTTACAGACAACGCTCTCATCAATGTCGATTGAACTCACTCCAGAATTCTTATCACATTATGATTTTATCCTCTTGTTGATCCTTATCTGCCAATGCTCCATCGAAGAAAGTTTCCATGCCTTTTCAGATTTTTCCTTGGATATAGTTTTTCTCTAGCATTGCAACTTATGCAAAAAACCAACCGTCATCTGTTTGAAATATGCTTTCTCTGATTGGTCCAGCGGGATGCTACATAGGACGGTCACACGGTCAAAGGCGATCAAACTTTGTTGGCATATCGGTGAGACACTAATAGTGTCTCCCTGATGCCACAAAGTAATCACTATCGATATCGGCTTAAGTCTCCAATAGTCGGCAAGAGGTTTCAACGAACGCCATGAGTCATACCGAGTCCATCGACATTCAATACGCTTTTGTCGGCAAAAGATTTCTCCATTGGCAAGACGTTTTACCGATGCTTGCAAGTCATATCGATCTCAACTTTGCCATTGGCAAGACTTCTACAGATCTCCAAGACCTCATATCAAAAACTTCAAGTCATGCCGGTGTGAGCCATTTGGCATGACTATCGCACTTCGGTGAGACTCATATCGAATGCCACAAGTCACAACGATGAGACATTCCATCGGCAAGACATACCGATCTTCGCTGTGACTTTACATTGAGTTCCATCACCAAGTCTTACCAAGTCGGCAAGACTTATGCCTTTCGCCAAGACCACATACCGAGCGCCCATGTCTTGTCGAGTCAGCAAGACATTTGACTTCGCCAAGACCTTTCACCGGGCGCCGAGAGTTACACCGATGACCACATGCTGTCAGTAAGACTATCGGCGTGACTTATCCATGTCGCCAAGGCTTCATAGTGAAGTCTTTTGTCACTGCGAAGACACCAAAAGAAAACTCCCATCGGCGAGACCTTTCTTCTTCACTGTGACCTCTCCTCGATGATCCGTGTGTTACACCGATAGCCAAATGCTATCAGTGACACTTTCACTATTTGCTGGGACTTCTCCTCGACACCTGTGAGTTAGCCCGATAAGATCAAACTGCCACCCATAGATCTCCATTCCCTAGAAGGTCACACCGAATACTCCTAGTTACAACGATAGACTTCATTCGGCAAGACATCAACTTTGTCATGACGACATGAGCTTATCAAGCAGATTTAGAACAGTTAGTCGCCCTGACATGAACAATGTCACAAAAAATTTTCCCTTCAGGAGTTCCATGTTAGTAAGGATTGAAGCACATATTCCAACAAGGTCCCACTTGACGAAGATCTTACTGACATCTCCAGAGCATAATGAAACTACTGAAATTCATGGGCTAAGAGGCCCATCAAAATAGCACACCACTTGAACTTGTCTGTGCTCACTGGCTTTGTCAATGCATCTTCAACATTCTCCAAAATATCCACTTTCTCCAAAGAGACCTTCCCATCCTCCACCATATCTCGTACAAAGTGATACTGTACATCTATATGTTTCGTCCTGGCATGGAAAGTAGGATTCTTTGCCAAACATATAGCACTCTGACTGTCACAGTAAATAGTAATTTTTCCTACATCAAAACCAATGTTAGAACACAAACGTTTTAACCAGATTGCTTCTTTACAGGCATGTGTTGCTGCCATGTATTCTGCCTCTGTAGTGGACAAAGCGACTACAGCCTTCTGCTTGCTCATCCAACTCACTGCACCACCATTCATCATGAAAATATATCCACTAGTGGATCTTCTGCTGTCAATGTCCCCTGCCCAATCAGAGTCCACATAACCACAAATACTGAGAGTCCTCTGTGATTCAACCAAGTTGCCATGGTAACATAGAGCATAGTCTGAGGTGCCCTTCAGATATCTAAACACTCTCTTCACAACATCCCAATGTGTCCTTCCAGGATTTTCCATAAACTGACTAAGAACTCCCAATGCTTGGGCAATGTTTGGCCTTTTACAGACCATTGCATACATGAGACTGCCAACTGCACTTGCATAAGGCACACTGGTCATGTCCTCCATCTCAGAAGGAGATTTTGGACAATCCTCAACAGATAGCTTTGTTCCCTGCATAACTGGAACAACTAGCTATTTGCAATCAGTCATACAAAATCTCTCTAGAATAGTCTTGACAGACTTACTCTGATTGAGCCAAAGCTTTCTATTCTTCCTGTCCCTGGTTATTTCCATTCCTAGAATATACCCTGCTGCACCAAGATCTTTCATTTTGAACTTTGCAAACAACTAAGACTTAAGATCATAAATCATTAGTTTACTATTGCCTATGAACAACATATCATCAACATAGAGTGCAATAATAAGGACTTGATCACTTTCAGCTTTGCAATAAACACAATGATCACATTTTGATCTTACAAATCCCAATGACAAAAGAAACGTGTCAAACTTTTGGTACCACATTCTAGGGCACTTTTTTAAACCATACAGAGATTTCTTTAACTTGCAGACCAATTTTTCTTTACCTTTTTCCACAAAGTGCTCCAGCTGGGACATATAAATTTCTTCTTCAAGATCACCATGAAGAAATGTTGTCTTCACATCCATTTGCTCAATTTCTAAGTCATACGTTGCTGCAAGTGACAAAAGAAATCTAATAGATGTCAGCTTAGCTACAGGAGAAAATATTTCTCCATAATCAATTCCCTCTACCTGGGAATAACCTTTCGCAACCAGCCTTGCTTTATATTTCTCCACACTACCGTCCAAACCTATTTTCTTTTTAAACACCCATTTGCAACCCACAACTTTTCTGCCTTTAGGCAATGGCACCAAACTCCAGGTATCATTCTTTTCTAATGATGCCATTTCTTCATTCATGGCTTCCAACCAAGAGTTTGAATCAGACATTTTAAATGCCTCTTTCACAGTCCTAGGTTCATTAGTGCTAGAAATTAAAGCATAGGCACAAGTAGACTCAATTAAAGAAAACCCATACCTATCGGGTTGCTTTCTTTCACGAGTTGACCTCCTCACAGGTTGAGGCTGAGGCGGTTCTTCATCTTCATCAAAACTTTCAGAACTACTTGAGCTCTCCTCAGTATCAAGTGCATTTTGATTTTTCAATTCCTCTTTATCTGGTGTCGGAGGAATTGCTGCTACATCCTTTTCATTTTCTGATTTCTTCTCTGACTGCAGATCTGATGTAGAAGGCTTCAACTCACAAAAATAATGCTTTTTCTGTACAAAACCTTCTTAGTCTCAAGGTTCCAAAGCTTGTATCCTTTTATTCTAGCACTATAGCCAATAAAAATACACTTTACAACTTTGTTTTCCAACTTAGATATTTTTTCAAATGGCACATATGCATATGCCTCACAACCAAAGACACAAATATGTCTCAGAGAGGGCTTCTTTCCAGACCATGCTTCCAAGGGTGTCTTCTCAACAAGAGCAGAGTTAGGAGAGTTATTTACCAAGTAACATGCCGTAGAGATTGCTTCCACCCAGAAGTTCTCCTCCAAGCCAGCACTGCTCAGCATACTTCGTGCTCTTTCCATTACTGTCCTGTTAAACCTTTTAGTAACTCCATTTTGCTGTGGAGTGTAAGGTGTAGTCTTATGTATTTTAATCCCATGATCTGTATAGTACCTTTCGAATTCATCTGAACAAAACTCACCGCCATTGTCAGTCCTTAAAATTTTTATTTTTCTACCAGTCTGATTTTCTACAAGGTTTTTAAATTCCTTAAACCGACTGAACACTTCTGATTTGCTTTTTAGAAAATATACAAATGTTTTTCTTGAATAATCATCAATAAATGACACATAGTATCTTGATTTAGACAGAGAAGGAACATTCACTGGACCAAACACATCAGAATGAATATAATCAAGCAAACCAGAAGATTTGTGAGGACTAGAATAAAATGAAACACGATGTTGCTTTCCATATATGCAATGTTCACAAAATTCGAACTCAAGGTTAGAATCTTCAAGCCCTTCTACCAGGTTTTTATTTTTCAAGGTTTTTAAACCTTTCACCAATGTGGCCTAGCCTATGATGCCAGAGCATAGTCTTCTCTGCTGGAAGTTTAACCTCCATGGCGTTTACTCCATCAGGAATGTTTCCCTCATGAGTAGCTTTCTGTGACTTTAGAGACACTATTGCATTGAATAGCTTGTGCATCCAGCTTATACAAGGTACCAATACGAGCACCCCTAGCTAGCACCATAGAGCCTCTAGTCATCTTGCAGCCATTTCTAGAGAATGAGACCTGCACTCCAATATCATTCAGCTTACTTACAGAAAGTAGGTTTCGAGCCAGACCTGGTATATGTATCACATCATTGATTCCCTTCACTCTTCCATTAGGGAATTGAATTCTGACTCTTCCACGACCAAAAATTTCCAAAGATGAATCACTTGCTAAGTACACCTTTCCACCATTGTATTCTTCATACTTCGTGAACCAATCTCTATGAGATGTCATGTGGAAAGATGCTCCAGAATCAATCAGCCAGACATCATTTGATGCCCATGTAGCCAAAGCTACAATGAAGGAATCTGCGTCACTTTGAGAAGAATCATTGCCAGAAGAGTTCTTCTTTTTCTCCTCCTTGCAATCCTTTCAGACATGACCAGGTTGCCCACAATTCCAACACTTCACCTTGAACTTCTTTCCAGGAGACTTTGATCTCCCTTCTGATTTCGATCTGGATTTCTTGTCCTTCTTCTTGCCTTTCTCCTTTGATCTACCTCTGATAGCCAGGGCCTCCTTTGCCATCTCAGAATATTTTCTTCTCATTTCTTCTGATAGTAGAGAAGCAACAACATCTTGCATCTTGAATATGGATGTTGTACTCCCAATAGCCATCACCAGATGATCTGATGAATCAGGCAAAGAACATAACAGTAGCATGCAGCGATCTTCTTCTTCTATCTTCACACCAATAGATGCTAACTGAGCAATCAACTTGTTGAAAACATTCAAATGATCGGCAACACCAACTCCATCCTACATCTTCAAGTTGTACAACTTCTTCCTCAAGAACAACTTGTTTACCAAGGACTTGCCCTGATAAATAGCACCTAGTCTTGTCCACAAAGAGGCTGCAGTCTTTTCTTCATGCACGTTCAAAAGAACAGAGTCAGCTAGACAAAGCCTTATCAGTGCTTTTTATTTTCTATCTGCCAGGTCCCAATCTTCCTGCTTCATGGCCTAAGGTTTTGTTTCAGACGCAACAGTCCAAAGATCTCGGTCCACTAATAGATCTTCCATTTTGAGTTTCAATAACTCAAAACTGCTACCATTGAACTTCTCTATTTCCATCTTTTCGGATGTGCTTGCCATCTTAATTTGTAATTAAATTAACAGACCTCTACTAGACTCCCACTGAAAAAGAATTGAAACAAAAAACCCAACCCACTCACAAGGATAGCACAACTGGCTAGGCTCTGATACCACTTGTAAGGAAAGCAGAGGTGCGGAAACACTTTCCTAACGTCAAATCCATAGGGAAGAATGCAATGTAGGACTTTTAATTTTCAAATTACAATTCAATTAAGACACACATGAAAGATTTACAGAAATAGAACAAATACATAAAGACAGCTGAACAATAGATTTACGTGGGAAACCTTTTCGGGAAAAAACCCACCACACCAAGCTGAATCTCTTTGTATTACAGTAACAACAATTACATACAATTAGAGATACAACTCTCTGGTATTAGTTCACAGAAGCTACAACATTCACTGTTCAATAGTTATAGACAACGCTCTCATCAATGTTGATTGAACTCACTCCAAAATTCTTATCACATTCTGATTTTATCCTCTTGTTGATCCTTATTCACCAATGCTCCATCGAAGAAAGTTTCCATGCCTTTTCAAAATTTTCCTTGCATGCAGTTTTTCTCTAGCATTGCTACTAATGCAAAAAACCAACCGTCATCCGTTTGAAATCCGCTTTCTCTGATTGGTCCAGTGGGATGCCACATAGGATAGTCACACAATCAAAGGCGATCAAACTTTGTTGGCATATTGGTGAGACACTAATAGTGTCTCCCTGATGCCACAAAGTAATCACTATCGATATCGGCTTAAGTCTCCAACAGTCGGCAAGAGGTTTCAATGAACGCCATGAGTCATACCGAGTCCATCGACATTCAATTCACTTCTATTTGCAGAATATTTCTCCATCAGCAAGACGTTTTACCGATGCTTGCAAGTCATATCGATCTCAACTTTGCCATCAACAAGACTTCTGCAGATCACGAAGACCTCATATCGAAAACTTCAAGTCATGCCGGCGTGAGCCATTTGGCATGACTATCGCACTTCGGTGAGACTCATATCGAATGCCACAAGTCACAACGATGAGACATTCCATCGGAAAGACATACCGATCTTCGCTGTGACCTTACATCGAGTTCCATCACCAAGTCTTACCGAGTCGGCAAGACTTATGCCTTTCACTAAGACCACATACCAAGCGCCCATGTCTTGCCGAGTTGGAAAGACATTTGACTTCACCAAGACCTTTCACTGGGTGCCGAGAGTTACACCGATGACCACATGCTGTCAGTAAGACTGTCGGCGTGACTTATCCATGTCACCAAGACTTCATAGCGAAGTCTTTTGTCACCGCGAAGACACCAAAAGAAAACTCCCATCCGTGAGACCTTTCTTCTTCGCTGTGACCTCTCCCCGATGATCCTTGTGTTACACCAATAGCCAAATGCTATCGGTGATACTTTCACCATTCACTGGGACTTCTCCCTGACACTCGTGAGTTAGCCCGATAAGATCAAACTGTCGCCCAAAGATCTCCATTCGCCAGGAGGTCACGCCGAATACTCCTAGTTACAACAATAGACTTCATTCGGCAAGACATCAACTCTGTCATGGCGACATGAGCTTATCAAGCATATTTAGAACAGTTAGTCGCCCTGACATGAACAATGTCACAACAAGTTTTCCCTTTAGGAGTTCCATGTTAGTAAGGATTGAGGCACATATTCCAACAACATACACATACACATGCACGTGGTCATTCATAACAGAAAAAATCTCATAATGTGTTAATGAACAATGTCAACATATGTAGTACTACTATTCCTCTAGTAGAGAGAAGCACCACATAGATGACACATAGGACACTACACGTAGTAACGAGAAAGATGCATTGTATTAACAGGTTCTTTAAAGGTGTTTCGTCCATAGGTGCCTGAGCCATATACAAAAATCACAATGTAATGGCCTAACCAGTTAGGGCTAAATTTTCCTCTCTGGTTGGGCGAAACATTTACATTTCTTTGGTTTTCACAGAGAACCAAATCTCCTATTTTAAAGGTTCTAGGAAGCACACTTTGATTGTATTGTCTAGATAACCACCATTGGTAAGCTTTAAGATGTTCGAGGGCTCGTAAACGACATTCATTGAGCATCTCCAACTGATGCAAAAAATTAACTCGGTAGGTTTCATTATCAATTAGTCCTTTAAGGGAAACCCATAGGGACAAAATCTCGAACTCCAAAGGCATGATAGCTTCGGCACCATACACGAGGTTATAGGGAATTTTTCCTGTAGCCATACAAACACTCATGTGATAGGCCCATAAAGCATATGTAAGTTGAATATGCCAATATTTACCATGCTTGTTAATTGTTTTACGAATAATAAGTTCAAGAGTTTTATTTGACACCTCCACTTGACCGTTAGATTGCAGATAGTACGGTGTGGAAAACCTATGCTAAATGTGAAATTTCTCGAGGAACTTCTTCACTAGGTTTTGAATGAGGTACCATTTTCAAAAACAAGCATAGCGGGAAATATGAATCGAGAAATGATGTTATTCATAAGGAAACTATAGATAGCTTCTGCATCTGTGGATCAGAGCGGGATAGTCTCAACCCATTTCGTGAAGTAATCTGTAGCGGTAATGATAAAGACATGTCCCTTGGAAGAGGGGGGTGATATCTTTCCGATAACATCCAACCCCCTCCTAGCAAATGGCCAAGGGGAAGTTTGGTATTGTAACTCCTAGGCAGGTGCATGAATGAGACGGTTGTGTTGTTGACATCGAGGGCACTTTTTGACAAAGTCAAAAGAATCTTGTTCCATCATTTTCCAATAGTATTTGTGGTGCATCATTCTTCGTGCCAAGGATTTACCACCAAAATGTCCACCCCCAGAGCCCGTGTGGGATTCCTTAAGGGCAAGGGGTATCTTCACTTTAGTAAGACACCTAAGAAGCAAGCCATTATAGGCTTTCCTATAAAGGATGTCAAACAGGATGATGCAGCGAACTGAAAGCTTCCTCACATGAATGCGATCATTTTGTTGTTGCATCACCTGGGAAGTTTTCAGTCTTTAGATAGTTATAGATATTAGAAAACCATTCCCCAAAGTCTACATGGGAACACATAGGGGACTTGGCTTCAGGTTCTTCAAAGACCGCAAGAGTTCACAAGATCTGGACCACGAAATGGTATTCTTTCGTATCTTCTTCGAAAGGTACCAAGGAAGCCGCGCTTGCCATGGCATCAACATGTCTATTTTCTCTCCTAGGAACATTATCTATTGTGAAAGAAGAGAATCGTTTAAGCAAATACAAGGTGAGGTCTCTGTACCAGGACAACTTACTTTGCTTGGCTTGATAGATTCTCATTATCTAGTTCACTATAAGTTCAGAGTCGCCTAGGATATAGATGTGTTTGATCTTTAGCACAATCGCGGAATGCAAGCCAGCTATAAGGGCTTCATACTCAACGATGTTATTGGTACAAGGGAAGTCTAACCAAAAGGATAAGGGAATTGGTTTACCTTCGATGGATATTAGAACCATGCCTGCTTCAGAACTAGTTTGACACCTTGATCCGTTGAAGTACATTTTCCATTTAGAGTCGTGATTGATTCCAAAAATGTTTTCATCGGGAAACAAATCCAAGCCAGGAAAGGAGCTTCTGCCAATTGATCCGCAACCGCTTGACCCTTTATTGATTTATGAGTAACAAACCTTATGTCTAACTTAGAAAGCAATATAACCCATTTCGCTAACCTTCCTGCCAGATCAGTGTTGGAAAACAAATTTCTTAAAAGATTTGTCTTTACTATGACATGTGTTTCGGCATGGAGAAGATAATGCCTCAAATTCTGCATAGCAAAGACCAGAGTAAGGCATTGTTTCTCCATGGAGGAGTAACGGGTTTTGTAGTCAACCAAGATGTAGCTAATGTAGTAGACTACTCTTTCCTTTCCAACATTATCATATTGAGCTAAAAGAGCTACCAAAGCATATGTCGACGCAGCTAGGTAAAGCAGAAAGGGTCTATCTTGCATAGCCAACATCAATATGGGAGGGTTGGCCAAATAGGCTTTGATTGACTCAAAAGATTTTTGACATTCCTCATCCCACATGAAGCAAACGTCCTTTTTCAGTAAACAAGTGAAAGGAAGGGTACAATCAACCAACTGAGATATAAATCTATGAATCACCTAAATCTTCCCTTGTAGACTTTGCAAATTAGTAATTTTCTTTGGTGGATGCATGTTAATGATGGGGTCAATCTTTTTAGTGTCGACTTCAATCCCACGATGAGAGACTATAAACCCCAGAAGCTTGTTGACATCAATTCCAAAGACACACTTAAGGGGATTTAGTTTCATTTTATATAGTCAAAGTATTTCAAAAATAAGATGAAGGTTCTTAGGATGGTCCCGACGGGTTACCGATTTTTCCAATATGTCATCGACGTAATCTTCTAAAATCTTGTGAATAAAATCATGAAATATTAGGGTCATCATTCGCTAGTAAGTAGCTCCTGCATTCTTAAACCCAAAAGGCATGACCACATAACATAAAGTACCCCACGTGGTAGTAAAGTTTGTCTTGTATTGATCGTTCGAGTTAATACAGATCTGATTATAACCCGAGAAGCCATCCATGAAAGAAAGCAATGCATGGCCTACATTCGAGTCAACAATCATATCTATATTAGGTAGCAAAAAATCATCTTTAAGAGAAGCCTTGTTAAAATCTTGAAAGTTGATGCATATGCGAATACGACCATTAGGATTACTAATGACAACTATATTTAAAATCCAAGGGGAATAATCGATAGGATGGATAAAGCCTGCTTTCAACAGTTTCTCTATCTCAGTTTTAACCATCAATGCCACCCTGGGATTGATCTTTCAATTTTTTTGCTTAACCAGCTTGGCATCGGGACATAGGACAATATTATGAACCACTATAGATTCATCAATACCAGGCATATACTCATACATCCAAGTGAAGATGTCAGGATGGGAATGTAAGAGATCAAAATGTTCATCTGCTTCTTCTGAAGAGAGACATTTCCTGATCTTTATTGCCTTTTCAGAGGATGCAAGATCCATGGAGATTTCAATAGTGTCCCCCTTTAGGAGGGAATTATGGTCTTCATAATGAGGCATCACAATTTCATCATTGGTGTTAGATAGAGGGTCCTCCTCGTCAATACTCAAGAAAGACTCTAAAATACACTTGGTTATGCAAGCGATACGTGAATTGTCTTTTGTGGTGATAAGGAGGTAATGGGGAATAGTCACCTAGAAACTCCTCTAGTGCTTCATCTGAAGAGAAGACATCAAGAGGGGTTTTCTTGGCTTGTTCCCCTTCCTCTATTAATTTAGGGTGAAGAAGGTTTAATGGTTCGATTGAAATCATATTAACACTCCACCAAGTCTTTTGCTTAGACTGTTCAACAAAACATCCCAGTCCCAAATACCATTGTCGTGGCTTAAAATGAATGGGGACTTGAATTCTTTTCTCGATACGCCCTAGGCCTTTTTGTCCATAGCCATACCAAGAAGCGAGCTCATATCCAAATCCATAGCAGGTTTGCAAAACTTTAGGAGGCGGTGGATCCACATAGAGCGTTTCATTCCACCAATGGACGCCAAACATTTCTATGGGGTTGTTTTTTCCTTCCTTGTCGGGCTCACAAATGTTAATTTCTCTTGTAGGAGGTTCGTTTCCCTCGGCACAAGAAGGAGTGGTCTCCTAAATAGGGTCACACCCCTTCTCCTCCGCGGGATTATTTTTCGTTTTTGCATTAAGGGAACTTGGGAAGTCCACGCAAGAGGGATCTACCTTGTATTCTATGATAAAGAATTCATAAAATTTCAAGGAACCCCAATCATCTCCAAGGAAAACATTTGTTTGAGGATTTGATGTGGAAGATTCAAGATCTTTTGCTTTAGGCGGTTCTTCATTCTCGATACTTTCCCTGGGGACAACTTCCATAGAGCGTATCAATGAAGAGCATGCCATAGCATCGACAGTCAAAGATGGAATGCAATTCTTGAGGGTAGATATAGTCAAAGCGTGATTGGTGATAGCTAAGTCATAGAGGCAAATACCTTTCGGATCCACTTTGATTGTACCTACTTGATTGTTTGCGACAAATTTCAAGGAATGGTGTAAAGTAGAAGTTACCACACCCATAGCATGGATCCAAGGTCTCCCTAAGAGGAGGTTGTATGGTAAGGGACTGGGCATCACATAGACCAACTTGGGTAAGGTAACGAGGCCTATTTGCAAAGGAAGTATTATCGTACCTAGAGCTTAGCGACCAGTGTTATCAAATCCACAAATGTACAAGGAGGAAGCTGCTAAGGAAGATGAATCAATTTTAATTTTAGGTAGTAGGTCCATACCGCAAATGTGGAGAGTTGAACCAGTGTCAACGAGGGTATGCCTAATACTGATGTTATTAACATTGAATATAATCATCAAAGGTTCGGCTTGCTTCTGCACATCCGGAGGTAGGAGTTCTTGCAGGTGGAACGTGATATTTGGCGAATCCACATGAATATGAGCCAAAAACACATTAACATCCGTGGGCTTGGAGGAGGCAGGTAAGAGAATCATTTGTAAAGCTTCCTGAAGAATCTTTTGATAAACTAGAGTGGTTTGAAGCAAATCCCAAAGTGAGATCTTAGCCGGAGTAACATGAAGTTGCTTGACAAGATCATAATCACTTGGTGCGTTGATCATAGGCTTCGGTGCCCCAGGAAGGTTTGGTTGAGAAGGTGGTAAAGAAGTAGGAACATAAGGTTATTGATTTAGGTTTTGTTTATTACTCCTTGTAGGGTATGTGTGTCCAACAACATTATAAGATGTAGAGTTCGTAGCTTTCACGAACCTTGAGTACAAGTCCGGTGAATCAATACGACATGAAATTCCATAGATGGAAGAGTCGACTGGGGTTAGGTAGATGATGGGTTTCTTAGGGCTTGAAAGAGCCACTAAGACCACCACCACATTACCAATCTCTCAACCTATTGAGAGGAGACTTGTTCAAGAGATTTGCGGATAGGGGAGAGTGCCTCTAAGAAATCATCTAGAGCATCTTCCAGCATATCAAAATCTTCCTCAAAAAAGCCATTATCATGAATGTGCAAAATTGTGAAGAAATTTCCGTCGTTTACATCAGGTTCACCAAAATGTGATATAAGAGGGATTCGTTGCACACGGGTCTCTCCTTTTCTCGAGAGATTGCTAGGGAATGAAATACCCTTATACACCTCAAAATGACAGATTGACAAAATGATCAAGAACTAAGACTTGGTTATGCTTTTGACAAAAATAATCAGAGATCCTGAGGGAGCCGGACCAAAGGATTTTTTCCCCAAAAGAGGGAGCTCTCGGCTAGAAGATGTCAGTGCATTTTTGGGATGCTAGCGTGACGCACTGTCGTCTAAAAGACACGTTGGTGTCCTAAGCAATAGAGAACTTAGGAACCCAATAGACATAAATGGATCCTACTCATGAACTCGGGAATAGTTTGTACAAGACTACTCAACTAACAAGAAAACCAAATGTTGAAGTAAATACCATGATGCTTGGAGAGAGCTTACCTTTTCTCTGGATGCTTGAGTCTTCACTCCAAGCTCCTCTTCGTGACCTGCACACAAAAGACCAAGGAGAAAGTTGTTGGGTGGCTGTATAGGGGTTTGCCTTAGTTAGACCCCGTTTTCGTGTTCCCATTTCCATGGACAGCCAAGTTGGAAATGAATGCTAAAGGAGTAAAAAAAGTGTGTGGTGAAAGCAATGCCCGCTCAGGAGTAGAACCCGCACCACGGTAAGCGTGTGGTGAAAGCAATACCCGCTTAGGAGTAGAAACCGCACCACAAAAGAGTAAACAAATGCGTGTAAGAGGAAAGTGAGAGAGGAAGAGAGAGCATTACCTACGGGCCAAGGCCCTCTCTGGAGCACATGGATGCACCACTGAGTGCTTGCTTGAGAGTCGTTGCTACTACTGGGAGAACCTCAGTCTGACATGGCTTCGCCTGTGAGTGCACTGCTATCAAAGGAGTCTCAAAGTTGAAGAAAAAATGAAGAGAGCTAGTGTGATGTCTGTTAGCTCTCAAAAACGCAGGCTAAATGCCTCAAGAGGCTGCCAATCTCTTGATACGCTTTAGGGTAACATACAAGGTCAAGAGAACTCAACCTTCTACTCTTTAGGTGCTACAAAACCTGGGCGGGTGTGCCTCTCTTGAAAATGCAGGCTTATCTTATGATTATCCTTCTGAAATACTTTGTCCACAATGGCAGATGACAGTGAACAAAATGAAATCAAACTTGATAGCAATCTTCTGATCTAAATCCTAAAATGCTTAATTTAACAGATGTAAAGAGATTAAGTGAATTCAAAATGATGAAATGCAGAGACCAGTGCCTTATTGGGTATGCGGAGTTGAATGAAAAAGAAGTGAGCAACTTATTTTGGCAGAAAATCAAATTGTAGGCATATGATATGTTCATAACTTGTATGAACAATGCAAGATTATGATTACTAAGCTCTACTTTAATAATCCAGATGAATCTTCCTGATTACTGTGATCAACGAAAAGGATTTAATCTCTACTTGAGAGAACCAATTGATTAACCACAAAGATACAACAAATGTGCACTAATAAACTGAGAGTAAGCTTGTTATTTCAATTTAATCAACTAGAAAGAATCAACTTGGAGACAACTTTAGTAATGCTTTTCAATAAATTCAACATACAATTGGCACCAGAAACAACCTGCCACACCAGCTGATTCACATTGAATTCTCCATTTAAAACATGCACATAATCTCTGATAAGAGAAAATTATTCTACTGTAGCCATCTGACTACCTACTGCTTCTAATCTATAATCTCATGCCATTCAATTACAATCTGAGTGCATATAAATACACCAGCATTAGGAAAATTTCAAAATAAAATATTATGTCGACCCTCCACAAGATTTAGACTCCAATCAAGCTGGCAAGCAATGGTCATCCAAATAGATTCATGTTAGCCAAGCACCCTGAAATTCTATTTTCACCAGTGAGCAGTTGGCGAGACAACCATATCGTCCTGCCGAAGGCAATTCAAACGCTATCATCCCGTGTTCACTATGCACGTGTTATGCTTTCGTCGTGAAAATCCGGGTCGAGGAGGAGATATCACACAGACAAAACAATGCTCCACTGAAGGCTCCTCTTAATTTTGTGTCGCTGTGATCAAGCTAACGCCACGCCGAAAACAAGAAGTGTCGCCACAGCCTATCGTTCTCAGGGAGACCATATACCGAGATCACTATGTCAAGCCGAAGATCCTTATATAGCCTCAAGTCGTTGTGACCACCCAAATGTTATTCTGAAATCACATAGCACTCATTTGTTCTCACACTGCTTCGCTATAACACATAGGTGTCGGGGAGAGGTTACACATATTTCTCCAAGCTACATCGAATGGACCCCACCACCCACAGGTCACCAAGAAAAGTTCACACTCTTGCCGATAAGATCATTCATCGCTCTCCATCGGCAAGACCGAAGGTCACTCGCTGAGACCTTACGACGATTGCCCTAATTCATACCGAAGCATCCCACATTGTTATCTCAATTCGCCGAGACAAAGCAAATCCTACGTCGACAAAGATCAATTGTCATTATAACCACAAACCTTCGGCAAGACGTTTTGTAGAATTTACAAGGCCATAGCAAAAGTCATTCCGGCACCGTAGATCGCCAAGAGAAAGTGCAACTCATGCCGACAAAGGCTTATATTACGTTCCATCGGTGAGACCCAAATGAACTCACGCCAAATTAACCAGCTGTGAAGTCGATGAGACACATTGAGCTTGCCATGACATTATACCGAAGACATTCAACATATACTGATGAGCCACCAAAATGCAAAGTCAGGGAAACCAGTGATATTCGGTAAGACACTACCCCGAAAACCATAACATATGCCGAAAACTGCTGGCAGAAGAAAACTCCAACTGCCGAAACAAGAGAAACGTCTTGCCGATAGGCAACAGACGTTTGCAAGAAGAAGAATGGGTCAGAGAGACCCAAATGCTGTCACGCCGAATTGACCCGAAACATAAGATATTAGCAGAAAAACACAGTGGGTCGGGGAGACAAATGGAGATCTATGCCAATATGAACCATAATAGAAAATATGCAAGACCCAACGGATTCAAAGGGGCAAAATGGAAAAATATGAGTGGAAAATGCATACGGAAAGACCAAATCTGGAAGTTTATGAGTAAAATCAATATGTGAAACATCAAAATTTTATAGTTCTAATAATGTCTTCCAACCTTCAAATGAGAGGCAAAAGGAGGTTTTATGCTTGCAAGGGTGGAAAAGAGCCATTACTTTCAGAGTGTAACCGCCAGGACACGTGTCTCAAGGGTTAACTTTCTAGATTCTATGTTTTGAACTCAGAAAATGGATAGGATGCTAGCGCGTTGCACAAATGTCTGTGCACCGTGCATTCGTCCAAGGCCTATATTTTGAAAAAACATGTTTTCAGGCTTCTATTGCTTAACTACTTGTCCACATGGAGTCATAATCATGAAATTCTGACCCATGGGATTTTGTCATTAATGTCTTAGGGTGCCATAAATGCTAGGCATAAATGTGAAAATATAGAATTGCCCCTAGGTGCAATTTTGCGATATTACAGGTTGAATTGAAGATCATTATTGTTGTTGGATACATCATCATTTCTTCTCAATTGGGGTGATTTTTTCATATGCATATTCTGAAGTTTATGGAAATCATGATTGCAGCTAGCTAGGAGCCACAAATTTGCTCATGGAGGTCTCTTTTTGCATCGATTGCTTATGGGTATTTGGGTGCACTTCTTTGTGAGGCTTGGCAATGAAATTTGGTGAAAGAAACTAGGGTTTGTTGTTGTGTATAATTTATTTTTGAAGATCTGAAAGCATAACAAGGGCGGCTCATGTCTGGATCTGATTTGGCTTATAGGAGTCTCCTTCCATTGCATTTGTAGTTGCCATGTCTTCTTCAAGCTAAGGCATACATATATTCCAAGTTCTTGCATCTTTTATAGTCCATTTTGCATTAGTATATTAGATTTCTTAGGTTTTATTGTAGATGGTTTTTATATATTAGATTTGGAATTGTAATAGAATTCTCATTGTAAGCTAAGAGTCTTGGCTATTTACATTAGCATTGTACTTGAGATTGCATTTAAGAAAGGAGGGATAAGTTGTGTGCCAATTGTTTGATGTAATGCTTATATTGATTGAGCTCTTGTTTATCATTTGAGTATGCATGCCAAGTGTTTGTAAAAAATTCAATTGGATGTAAGAGTGCATTTCACATGTAGTCTTCATATATTTGCATTTGAAAATAAAAAAAGAGTATTACATTTGCATCTAGTCCTTTGCTTAGAAATTGTAGTGTTAATTTGCAAGTCTTTAAACTTCATTTGAAACCAATCCAAGCAAGCAATCAAACTAAAAACATAGAATCAACAAGAAAATAGATTGGATGTGAAGTGTTTGATAATATTCCTTGAGGCCTAAATCAGGAAACTAAGGACAAATATTGCAAGGAATACTATTATGGAATCGAGACATCTTAAGTGTGAACATTGCCATTTTAGTCTATCTCTCTTCCTTTAGGGTGAAAAACCCTAGATGTGTTAGAGGGCTCATAGTTACTAAAATATTTGTTCTCATTTTGGTGAACCTGGCCATATTCCTTGAGTTTAGATTTAGCAAGTTAAGACCAAAGTTTACAAGGGATATTACAATATCTTTCATATGTCATAAGATCTTGGGAAACTTGGTTTTCCTACTGGGTTATAGTTTACTCTTGTTTTTAGCTGTGGGTATGTAGATCTGTTCTTATTCCATTATTTATATGACATGTTTGATGTGAATGTTTAAATATATTTTAGATTTACAAAGATGGTTTTGCATGTTTTACATGTTAACTAAAATATGTGATATGTAGATTTGTGATGAGACTATATTCAAAGTGTTTTGGATGAAGATAGTTATAGGTTTGCATGGATTCTTGAAGGGTTCTTATTGATCTATGGTTACTCTTATGTGGGTTTGTTTTCCAAATCAGATCTAATATTGATCTTGGTCTTTGAGTCTTGAAAATACACATGTTATACCTGAATATCTTTGTTTTTCATGATATTGATGTGGGATTGAATCTATTTTTTAGTTATTTGAGATTGGAGCACTAAATGCATATTTCTTCTTTGAGATGTTGTATATGTGTAGATCTTGTAAAATTGTTTGATGTGGATTTTATTTGGCAGTCCATATTCTTGGTCACCATTATTACATTGGTATGCTTATTGCAATGAGAGATGGTTATTGAGAGTATGTGATATAGTTGTTCATTTGAATCTTTAGTAGTAGTTTATGGTGCATGAGAATCTTTGTTCACTTTCAATAGAGCGTTGGCAATTATATGTTGAATGCACAAGACAACTAAGAGGGGGGTGAATTAGTTGTACCAAGTTAAAACATCAAAATTCTCAATAGTAATTAGATCTACATGTATTCATTAAACCCTTAATCTGTTATAATGTTTAAATATGAAAAGTAGATAAAAAAATTGAAACAACCAACACCATACACAAGAAAACACCATATTTACATGGAAAACCCTAAAAGGGAAAAAACATGATGAGAATTAGCTCACAATATAAGTAATTGTAAAATCCGATACAAAGAGGCTCACTGCCAAAATAGGAAATGTTGGTGTAATTAATTATTTAATTACACTTTAGCATAAGTTTACTTAGGCATTTTTTAATTCCTAGGATAATCATAATCCTTGTCTAGTTGAGTTGTCTTTTTGCTTAAGATAAGATTAGGGTTGTGCATGTATTGCTTTTTTGCATGATTACCTTTTTGAAGGCTTTTGTATTATTTGTAAAATAATTACTTTCAATAATGATTATTCTGGTTTTTTGCTTGCACATACTGGCTCTAAGGTTTACAAAACATCTCTTCTTTTTTGTTTTGAATATCTTTTGCATGTGATAGGTGATTGCATGCAGGTGGTTCTTGGGGACTGCGAAGTTATTTTTTCAACTTCTACATGGTATCAGAGCTCTAGACATGTGGCTTCCTGTTGGTGTTTTGAAGATATTCTCTCATAGCATTTTCTTTTGTGTAAGGGTTTCAAGCCAGTCTTATTTTTTGTAGATCTAGGGGTAGCCTAATTTTCTGTGCATTTTTGGGCCAAACAAACGTTGCCATCACATTTAGAGCGCCCAAAAACCCCAGAAATGCCTTTCGTTTCATTGATTTTGGTGAAATTTGAAAAAAAGGAAAAAAAATTAGCCCCAAGGCCGTACGACCCCAAGGCACGCAGATCGAGGTTAGAAATTTCAAAAAAATAAAAATAAAAAAGTTTTTTTGAATTTTTTTTGTGTTGCCCTTATAAATCTGGCCGCGCCACTAGGAGAGGAGGAAGCCACTAGTTTGCACTACCCTTGGTGGTTTTCAGAAGCGACGCCGCCCATTTGCCCACCGGTCGCTAGTCTGCAGCCCCTGTAGGCTTATTTGCCTAGCTGTCGGTCATATTACTAACTAGGAGCTCGCCGCTTAGCCCCTCTAGCTCATTCAGCACCCTGCCGATGGTCTTATTGTGACAAGGAGTTACACGCTAGCCCCCGACAGATTTTTTTTGCAGCGGCCGATCATGTGCAAAATCGAGGGCCAAAGATAAAGTGCTAGATTTTTGCCCCTGTTTAGTGTGGAAGTGCATTTTTACATGCCTTTTTTTCATTTTCTCATAACTTGGGAAAACGAAGGCCTTTTTTCGAAAACGAGATATCACTGAAAAGCTGATTCGACACCGGATCCAATGGTGTAGGTTTTTTTTCCTAATTTTTCCATTTTGATTCCTTTTTTGCCTGTTAAAGCTGAAGTTGTTGTTTTCACTCCGGGAGGCATACCTTTTGCGTCCTGACTCCGTTTTGCGAAAACAAATAGGTGTTGGAAAGATGGTTTAGTGCTCTACATAGATCTCAGACCTATTTTTTTAAGATTTTTTTACTAGGTATCTAATATTCCTATTTGATTTCGGCCTTTACCTTTTTTAGTTATTTTCTTGGGAAGCGTGCAATCAGGCTATTTTTTTTAGATCAACGAGCATTATTTTTTTATTTGAGAGTATATACTTCTTTTTTCTATCATGGATACACATAATATTTCACTCCTTACTCCATTCAACTATATTGGTTGGAAAAAACAAATGGAGATTCATTTGAAACATAAAGGATTGTACAGGGTAACCATGGGTACGTAAATTGAACCTACAGGTGCTACTGAAAAGAGAAAGTGGTTTAATAGATGTGATGAAGCTTATGGTACTTTATGTCTATCTCTTTCATATTGAGTCTTGCACTACACCTAATGAGATCTAGACTACTTTAGAGTCTTTTTTTGGGAAGTAGGATACTATGAGAGGGTTTTAGTTAGAGAATGCTTATTGGCTTAAATCCTAGGGATTTTGACATCATCTAGGAGTTTTTCACCAAACTCAAGTCTCTTAGATTATAGTTGTCAAAGTGTGGTGTTTAGAAGGAAGACTCTCAGTTGATATCATCCATTCTTTCTAAGCTTAGACCAGATTATTCAGTTTTTGTATCTACCTTTTATGCCACTAGGGATACACTTGGTACGATATTCACTATGCCATATCTTGATGACTTTGCTTCATCTCTCATTCAATAGAAAGCTAAGTTAGCTAACATGGGCACAGTGAAACCTTCTTCCTCATCACAGGTACTTATTACATCACAGGAGCCCAAAGATCATAAGGCTTCTATAGGAAAAGGAAAGAAACAGAAACAAAAAGATTCCAAACCTCATGAGCAGCAAAAGGAGTCCTCAAATTCATCCTCCTCTTCTAAGGGGAAATCATCTAGGAAGGAGAAGACTACATGTGCATATTGCAAGAGAGAAGGACATGCAAAACATAATTGCTAGAAGAAGGAAATTGATGAGCTGAAGCATCTTCTCCAGAAACATTAGATTGATTTTCCTTCTAGGATGTTTGCATCATATTCTTCTCCTCATTCTTCTTCTTCAGAACAAAATGATCGGGGCACAACTGGTTTACATACTTCATCAGATATGAAGGGACATGCTCTTTGTGCTTCTTCAGGTGTTGGATAAGGGAGATGGCTTCTAGATTTAGGAGCATCTCATCATATGGCATCTTCACGGCCTATGTTCACTTCCTTTGAGCCTTGCAGTATGTCTCCCATTTTGATGGGAAATAACACTTACATGAGTGTTATATGGAAGGGGTCTATTAGTTTTTGGGACCACTCCTTTCAAGATGTCTTGTGTGTCCCTCAATTGACAAACAACCTTCTTTCCATCTATCAGATCACTCATGGAGGCATTGGGAGATCTGTGGAGTTCACACCTGATTCAATTATCATCAGATACTTGGAGAGTAGAGGAGTTATTGCTACTAGGATAGTGGATCACTCATCTCGGTTGTATTCCTTTACCAATTTTGCTATTGATGGTGCTTCTATTCCTACAGCTGTTCCTCACACTTCTAGTGTGCATCATCATTTAAAGGAGAGATTTGGCTTCTTGAACATTAGTGTTCTCACTTTGGATTTTGTTCTTGAGCCTTCCATTCCATCTCCTCCTCCTCCTGTTTCTATTTTTGTGGCTACCGATGTGGCTTCTTCTATTTCAGTGCAACATGATCTAGTTGGTCATTCATCTCTGGAGGTTTCTATTCATTCTTCACCTACTTTGACTTCTTCATTTGTAGAGTTCACACCTTCTTCTGTGGAGACATCTTGGGATACACCTACTTCACCTTCAAAGATTGCATTCATTCAGCCTCTTCCTTCTCACTTGTTTCAGGAGATGCAATTTCTTCAGTTCCTTTGGAGCTACTTCATTCTAGGGGGATTTGTGGTCTCTTTCTTCCTCTCTTATTGGGGGTTTTCTTTCATGTATCTTTGTGATGGATGGTGTACTTTGGGGGTCTTATGGAGTCCTCCATCTTTCATCACTTAGTTAGTATGCATTCTATTTTGGGGAGGAGTTTTTTTCCCATGTGGTTTTCTCCTTTACCTCGTTTGATTTAGTTTGCATTGCATTTGTAAATGGGTACCTGATCAGGCCTTGTTGCTGGGACTCATCTCTTGCATAATAATTTTTTTCTCCCTAAGTTACACTTATGGGGGGGGGGTTGGTGTAATTAATTATTTAATTACACTTTAGCATAAGTTTACTTAGGCATTTTTTAATTCCTAGGATAATTATAATCCTTATCTAGTTGAGTTGTCTTTTTTCTCAAGATAAGATTAGGGTTGTGCATGTCTTGCTTTTTTGCATGATTTCCTTTTTGAAGGCTTTTGTATTATTTGTAAAACAATTACTTTCAATAATGATTATTCTAGTTTTTTGCTTGCACATATTGGATTTGAGGTTTATAGAACATCTCTTCTTTTTTGTTCTGAATATATGTTGCATGTGATAGGTGATTGCTTGTAGGTGGTTCTTGGGGACTGTGAAGTTAGTTTTTCAACTTCTACAGGAAAGACTATATAGAAAGTCTCATAGAACATGATCACTATTGGAATGGAAAGAAGAAAGAAGATAAGATGTTACATAAAGAACACTATCTCAATGCAACAAAGATTCCACCACAACAGCTCCAATCAACACTAGTAGTCTTCAAGAGATCAAGATACCTCAACTCACTGCATTCAATAATCTTGCATTATAGCTCACACTGAAATTCACACTTCTACACTTAATTTTGCATCACAACACTCAATTCTATTCCACACACAACCTCACATCAATTCACCTTGCATTTATGCCATCCATAACTTGAAAAATATATTCAAGTCGACTACACTCTTCTTACACTTCACAAATTGAAATTAGGTCAGCACTAAACATTCTCATAGTGGATAGGAATGAAAGTGAACCAATACAAAACTTAGCTAGGACCCAAATCAACTCTCACAAGCCACGCTACGCCTTCATTAATGCTTAAACATCTTCAAATGTAGTGTAAACACTAGGTTGGTCTTTACTCGTGCAAACACTATTGAAATTTGAATTACACGCTTCCTCAAATCCAACAATGACTTGTGCACCACATACCATGCTTCAACATGATCTAGAATATTCCTCTATTCTCCTGAAATCCATCAAACTCCTTAGAAATAACTTGCACCATCAGAATGTACACAACTTGTGCACTCAGACTGCACTTACACACACTGCAACTCTACAATCTAACTTCCAAAGTACCAAACCACAAATCCTCTTGACACAAGCAAGAGATCAACATCATCAACATACCTTCAGAATTACAAGACCTAAAGAACAACTGTAGAGAAATGTGGAGCAAATACATTTCTCTTAGACACTTTTGTAAGCAACACTACAAAACCAGTTCACACAATGGTGAACATAACTTCCTTTGACCTTCGATCCAAAATTCAAAATTTTGGATATAGAAACTTTGAACACCTCTAACCAACATATCCAAACCATACAAGCAAATCTTCAACTCAAAAGAAATACAAAGCACAACTAGAACACCTCTACAAACTGGCACACCTCTGAAACACCTTGTTTCCTTATTTTATCAATTTTCTTGGTATCCTCGACATCTGAACTATAAATAGATGCTTATCAAAGCAACACCAAAGGTTAACATCAACAATCTTAACTAATGACAACATAATGCAACTAATCAAACAAATAATCTCTTCTCAACCACTGTACTACTCTCATCAATGACAACACAGGCTTGTTGACATCAATGACAACACCTTCATACTTGTAACAATCCCCCCCTTTGTCATTGATAGCAACACAAGATGTGAAAAATCATCAAAGACACAATAGTTTTGAACATACTTATTTACTTCTCTTTTCTCCCCTTTTCACAACTAACTCATTACACTCTCTCTCCCTTTGATACTTTACTTTTTCACATGACTTCTCTTTCTCTCCCCCTTTTAAATCAATGGAAAAGGATAAGGTATTGTGCATTGTTCTCCCCCTTTGACATAGAACCACGATACTTACAACTTCTCTAAACACGCCTCCTTAGGAGTACACTCCAATCAACTCAACAACCTCTGCACCATGACAATATATACTGCAACAATGTCACTACCTACCCCCCTAAGAGGTAGACACCAACATCAATCCAAACAAAGAATGAATCCATAGATCCACTAGAATGATGCATCTCCATATGTATCTAGTTCAAAGGAGTGGAAATAACCCCCAACTTCTCTTGAAGATACTCAGAAGTATCCTTAGGAAGAGCCTTAGTAAATATGTCAACAATCTGATCCTTTGTAGGTACATATTCAAGCTTTACTTCATTCTCCATGACCTTCTCTCTCAAAAAGTGATACCTGATTGATATATGCTTTGTTCTTGAATGCATCACTAGATTCTTTGAAATGTTGATTGCACTTGTATTATCACAAAAGATAGAAATAAGCTCATCATACGTGCTACTCTGATATATTTCAATGTTTTCCTTATCCACAATACCTATGTATAGTAGGATGTTTCTGCAATATACTTAGCCTTTGCAGTAGATAGATAAACAAAATCTTGTTTCTTGTTAAGCCATGATACCAATTTGCATCCGAGAAAGAATGCACCACCACTAGTACTTTTCTTGTCATCAACACAACCATCCCAATTTGCATCTATGTAAGCACTCAAGGTGAAATTAGTATCCTTAGGATACCACAAGCCACAATACAAAGTGCCCTTCAAATATTTGAATATCCTCTTCATCACTACAACATGTGTCTCTTTAGGATCTTCCTAAAATCTAGCCACAAGATAAACTGCATGCATGATATCTGATCTAGTAGCAGTTAGGTATAGCAGTCCACCAATCATAGATCTATACTTGCTATGATCAACTTTAGGGAATTCATCATCCTTACTTAGTTTCCAACCAGTGACCATAGGAGTACATACCGGTTTCGAGTCATCCATTCCAAACTTCTTCAACATCTCTTTAACATTGTTTGATTGTGAACTGAATATGCCTTTATCTATTTGATTGATTTGTAGCCTACGGAAGAAATTCATCTCCCAAAACATAGACATCTCAAACTCTTTCTACATGTCCTCTGCAAATTCCCTGCACATAGCTTCATTTCCTCCAAAGATTATGTCATCAACATATACAACTACTATCAAGATTCAATATTCCTCAACTTTGAAGTAAAGATTACTGTCTGCAATGCCTTTATTGAATCCTTGTTGTATCAAATATCTATCCAACCTTGCATACCAAGCTCTGGGAGCTTGCTTCAATCCATATAATTCCTTTTTTCAATCTAAAAACCATATTAGGTTTATCTAATAACTAAAATGCTTCTGGTTGTTCCATGTAAACTTATTCTTCCAATTCTCCATTCAAGAAAGTAGACTTCACATCCACCCGATAAAATTTAAAGTCTATATGTGTTACAAAAGCCAAAAACATGCTAATTGCTTCCATTCTAGCCATAGAGCAAATGTCTCCTCAAAGTCTATTCCTTCAACTTGTGTTGTTAGCTCTTTCTTGAAATTTGTTAAGTATGTAAACATTAGTATGAATCTCTTCTCTCTAGTAGACTTTCGGTAGGTTAGCTTCTCTCATCACAGTCCATGCAACTTCTTAAACAATCCTATGTTTCCTTTCAACTACTCCATTCTGCTAAGGAGTCCTATGGGTATACAAGTGCCTCTTTATTCCATGATTCTTACATAACATGTTAATTTCATTTGAGGTAAATTCTCCACCTCTGTTAGACCTTAAACAGTTGATCTTTAAATCCATTTCATTCTTAACCATAGCTTCAAATGCTTTAAATCTATCTAGGGCTTCATATTTCTCTCTAAGAAAAGTAACCCATGTCATTCTAGAGCAGTCATCAATCAAAAGCTTGAAATACCTGTCACCTTGAAGAATTCTCACTCTTGTTAGACCACAAAGATCTATGTGTACCAATTCCAACAATCTAGTAGAAGATTGTTCTTTTCCCTTGAAGCTACTTCAAGTTTGTTTTCCAAATTGACAATCTTCGCAAATATCATTGATAGGCTTTGTAATCTTCGTCAGATCTCTCATTGATTGAACTAAACTTATTCTAACCAAGTTATCAAAATTGATGTGATACATTCTCTTGTGCAATAGCCAGCTACCATTAATCTGAGTCAAAAAATAGTGACCATTAGCACCCTTGAGCTAATAGATATTTCCATCTATCCTCTTTCCAACAACAATTACAATTCTGGACCCTTTTTTGATCTCACATCCATCATCTTGAAACATAATATTGTATCCTTTTCTACACATTTTTCCAACACTCAAGAGGTTATGTCTTAAACCTTTAACATAGTCAACATCTTTAGTATTATGTTTGCCATCAAAACTGATTGAACCTATTCTACAAATCTTAGCACCTAAATTATCTCAAAATTTAATAAGTCCTCCATCATATTTTTCAAGTTTAACAAACTTACTCTTGTCTTCGGTCATATGATTTGAGCAACCACTATCAATAACCCAATATTTCTTGTCCTATCTAACATGAAAAGCAGATACCAAGGTACCTTCAATTTTATCCTTTTTCTCTGGGACACTTTCCTTCACACAAATTTCATAGTTAGTAGAAATAAATCATCTTTTAAAGCCAAGAACAAGCATTCATTATCATCAACATCTCCATAATCAAATTCATCATAAAAATTACCAGCATCTTCTCTAACATAGTAGCTTTTCTTGATCATCTTTCCTTTGTTTTCCTTTTTCTTATTGTTCACAGTTCTGTTTGGAAATACTGAAGCATAGTGACCCATATTTCCAAAGCTAAAGCATTTGAAAGGTAATTTACCTTTGTACTTACCGGTACCATTTTTCATTCTTCTTACAAAGTCAGCTTCCACATCATCAAGATCATCTTCATCTAAATCTTCAACTTTTTCTAATTTTCTAGTATTGAAAGTAGTCTCCACTTTTGCACCAGTTTTTATACCAATTTTCCTCATTTCAAATGTAGTTAGTGTTCCATACAAATAATCTCTAGTGTATGTATTAAAATATGAAAATTCCTCAATAGCAGGAACATTTTCACTATAGGAATCGGGAAGAGTTCTAAGAATTTTCTTTACCACTTTAGGTTCTTTGACTTGTGCACCAAGACCTCTCATAGCACTTACTAGTTCATCAACCCTCTGCATGTAACTTGTGTTTGTTTCATCATCAAACATCCACAATGTCTCAATTGTGCCTTCAAATTCTATTACGTAGCTTGTTTAACCTTATCATATCCTTCATAGATACTTTCTAGCTTATCCCAAACTTTTTTACCAGCTTTCAAATCCATAAATTTCATTAATTCAATATGTGCAAGATTGGTCAAAAGAAAAAACCTTTCCTTACCATATGTTTCATAGGCCTTGATTTCATCACTCGTGCATAGACCATTTGCAGGTATGGTGTATCTATAAGGAAGCTAAGGTAGCTGAACAACCTCCTACACTAATCTTGAGATGAGGATAATGCAAAACTTTTAAAAATATTTAATAGTTAAAAAAACTTACACAAAAATAAACATAAATATCATGCATACCACAACACAATGATTTACGTGGAGAAAACCCTTTCGAGAGAAAAAACCCACATTTCAAAAGTTTCCCAATATATTATTTAGAAATAACAAAGATTACAATATACTTGCAGAGCAAGCTTCTCATAGGAGTATCACCACTCAAAGATCTAGAGGCAACACAACCACTATCAGACTCTCAGAATACATTACAATACATAGTTGTAATACAACGCCCTCATAAAATGGGGTTTCCTTCTAGGGAAAGTCAAGCTAATGAAATATCGACCATCGGATATGAGAAATAATGATGATCAGTCCAGATTTACAATAATAAAATATAAATAAAATTTTATTTTCGAGGGCACTACCCTCAAGCCCCTGCTAGGGCGTGTTGGCCCTAGACCCCAGCCGAGGGATGATCCCCTCAGACCCCTCATGGGGGGGATCCCCCCATGCCCCCCTGTTGTCTTCGAATGAACATTACATTATGTATCAATAGTACCTTATGTAATTGCAAGGTTGAGACACATTTTCTCAATAGTATGCAATCTTTACTACCTTTGTAACTTCATATCCAAGATAGATCAGATAGCCTTCCATCTTCACCTTCCAAAATGCATAGTTTGTGTCATCAAACATAGGGATCTCCTTATTGTTCCCTATCCAGATCTACCTCACGCGGTTAATCTTTTTATAAGGAACCTTGCTTTGATACCAATTGTTGAATGAACAAGACAACTGAGAGGGGGTGTGAATCAATTGTACCAAATTAAAACATCAAAACCCTCAACAATAATTATATCCACATGCATTCATTAAACCCTTAATATGTTACAAGGTTTAAACATGAAAAGAGGATAACATAAACTAAAACAACCAACACCATACACAAGAGAACAACAAATTTACATGGAAAACCCTAGAAGGGATAAACCATGGTGAGGATTAACTCACAATATAAGTAATTGCAAAAAATGGTACAAAGAGGCTCACTGCTAGAATAGGACACACTATCCAGAAAGGCTCATAGCCCAGGCTCACTATCAAAATTGAAAGAAGAAAGAAGATAAGATGTTACACAAACAACACTATCTCAATGCAACATAGATTTCACCAAAATAACTCCAATCAACACTAGCAGCCTTCAAGAGATCAAGATACCTCAACTCACTGCATTTAACAATAATGCATTATAGCTCACACTACAATTCATACTTTTGTACTTAATTTCACATCACAACACTCATTCTATTCCACACACAACCTCACATCAATTCACCTTGCATTTATACCATCTACAACTTGAGAAACATATTCAAGTCTACTACACTCTTCTTGCACTTCACAAATTCAAATTAGGTCAACACTTAACATTCCCATGGTGAATAGGAATGGAGGTGGATTAATACAAAACTTAGTTGGGACCCAAATCAACTCACACACGCCACACTATGCCTTCATTAATTCTTAAATATCTTTGAATGTAGTGTAAGCACCAGGTCAGTTGTTACCCATGCAAAAACTATTGAACTTTGAATTACACACTTCCTCAAATCCAAGAACAACTTGCAAACCACATACCACAATTTATAATGATCTAGAATATTCCTATATTCTCTTGAAATCCATCAAACTCTTTGGCAACAACTTGTACCATCAGAATATTCACAACTTGTACATAGACTACATTGCCAAACACTACAACTCTACAATCCAACTTCCGGAGTAGAAAACCACAAATCCTCTTGACATAGGCAAGAGATCAACATCATCAACATACCTTCAGAATCACAAGAACTGAAGAACAACTGCGGAGATATGTAGAGCAAATACATTTCTCCCAGACACTTTTGTAAGCAACACTGGTGAACCTAACTTCCTTTGACCTTCGATCCAAAAGCCAAAATTCTAAATATAGAAACTTTGAACACCTCTAACCAACATATCCAAACTATACAAGAAGATCTTTAACTTAGAAGAAATGTAAAGCAAAACTAGAACACCTCTATAACGAATCTAGAAAAATTCACCGCAGGAAAATTCACTGCCATGGAAAATTCACCTAAAGGAAAATTCACCGCCAACAATTCACCGCCACAGAAAATGCATCACATTAAAATTTTGTGATTAATTTTTTGCGGCGCTGAATTTTTGGTGGTGAAGTTTCCTTAAGGTGAATTTTTCATGGCAGTGAATTTTCCCACGATGAATTATTGGCGGTGAATTTTTTGATGGTGAATTCTTGGTAGTGAATTTTCTTGATTCCCTCTACAACACCCTGTTTCCTTATTTTATCAATTTTCTCAGAATCCTCGACATCTAAACTATAAATAGATTCTTATCAAAGCAACACCGGAGGTTAACATCAATAATCTTAACTGATGACAACATAATGCAACTAATCAAAGAAACAATCTCTTCTCAACCACTATACTACTATCATCAATGACAACATAGGCTTGTTGACATCAATGAAAACACCTTCATACTTACAACAATTATATTGGTCATGATGTCATGTATAACTCAGTATTAATTTTAGTAGGTTTTTTATGTAGTTATGTAATGTGTTCTATCTTCTTTATTTCAATATTTTGTTTCTAAGTTTTTGCAGTGTGTTGTGATCTATGGATAATCTTTGATTCGAATATGGATGGTCTTTTTAAATAGTTGTTGGTGTCATAAGGATTTCTTGGATTCTGCCTTTATATAGTAGTGAGATTTTAATGCCATCTTTGGTTCTATTGACAAAGGAAGTGTGGCAATTGTATCTTCTTGGTTTGGATATTGTGATAGTACCTTACGTTTTGGGAGATCATGGTGTTAATTTCTTTGATTATGTTGGGGCTATGGAGGATCTTCAGTTAGGAGATGGTTATCAAGATTCTTAGAGATTGGTTACATAGTTCAGTGGGAGCTTTGGAAATGATCTTGATTCATCATTTGATGATGATGTTTATTTTAATGTGATCTCTTAATAGGGAATGTTAGATCATGATGTCATGATATGTTCTTGATTCTATAGTTGGTATTTTGACAATGGTCTTGGTTCTCTTTAGTTTTGAGTATTAGTCTTTTGCTTGGAGCTTCATGATTTTGTAGGGTTGCATTTGAACTTGGCATGGATTGATTGTTGGATTCTCATGGAGACTAAAGAGACTTGGGTGAAGCATCTCTTATTTATGGGATTGCATGTTGAGATGGTTTTTCTTTGATGAGGATTTCAACAGAAAGATTGAGGAGCCTACACCTGACTATGGATGTGAATTCATTATGGACATGAAGAGAATATTTCCATTTATTAGAAGCTCTTATTGATTGGTGATGTGTGCATAGGACAATCTTGTATCCCACTCTTGGTCTACCCGACATGTGAATGATTTGAGAGGTATTTCCCTCCTGATCCATTATTTATTTTGTATCTTGTCTTCTTATATGATTTAGTCTTCAATACAAACATTTTGAAGACCTGTTAAGAAGATGTATGGTTTATGTATTTTTTTTTCTCTTTGTTTTGGTATTTAGTTATGGATCTAGTGTTGAGGACTTATTTGGAGAGGTACAAGAAATGGTTTGTGGCTTTGGAAATATTCCCTTTTATGTGGGAATGATTGGTTTGTTTGATTTACCTTCGGTATGAGAGGTTTGCATCTATTGCTGTCATGTTTTCATTTAATTTGAATGTTAAGATGTTGATATCCTTTTAGTATGGGAATGGTAAAGGAGATATTACTTTAAAAAACTTGGTACACGTTAATGTGGAACAAGGATAAGATTTGATTTGCAGGTTCTCTCTTTGTTCATGGTATTCTTCCTAGATGTTTGTATTCACATTGTTGAGTGTGAAGAACTTGGAAGAGCTATGGAGACTAGTGGTGAGAGAGGTATTGCATCATATTTGTTTGCAGGATTTGCATATCATTCTGTCTCCTTAACACTATGTAATAGAGGATTTATCCACATCCTCTATGTGAAGTATTATAGGTAGAATTGGCATACCTTGATCCATTTTCAAATTTTACATTAATCATGCAGTGGGAGTTTCTAGATATATGTTTGGTTATCCTCTTTGATATCTTGGTTTTCTGGTTATTGATGTGATGATGAGTTTGCATGTTTCATTTTTTTTGGATCTACGAGTTATGCAAGTTTTGGATTATCTACCCACTTTCTTGTAGTGGGATGACTCAGATGTAGATTGTCAATATCTACAATATTTTTTATAGTCGATACAAAATTTGTTGGTTGGCCTTGTCTATGGTCATTTGTACATTGGTATATTGCATTGAGATAGGAGGATGGATATATAGAGACTTGATTGCAGATTTTGGGTTGGTTTGTTGATTGGATGAAGTTCTATCTACGTTTTGTATACCCTAGTTTGAGGTATGATTAGTTTGGATGAGTTGCAATTTTATGTGGTTGTTATTCTAGATGGTATGGGTAAGGTAACTACTTAGAGCATTTGTTATCATTTTAATTTGATGCTTGTGTTCATGTAAAGATTGGTGCATGTTTTAGTGACAGTTGATATGTTTCACCTTGGAATGTTCTTTTTTTCTTCCATAAGTGGCATGTTGGAAGATGTAAGGATATTTTTATTTTGTAGGTATCTTGTTAGAGAATGAGAGAATGGTGTATATTCAAATGGGACATAATTGAATAAAGGGTATTTTTTTCCTTGTTTTTTATTGTTGGATAAACAAGGTGAAACTTGCAGGAATATGAACTTAATAATGTGATTGAAAATCTGAAAATATGTATTCAAGGTTACCAATAATATGTTATGTGATTAGCAATACCACAAGTTGAGAACCACAAGTGACACAAGATATACATGGAGATACCCTTACAAGAAAAAAATCCACACCCAAAGAGATGTAATGCTTGTATTAATCTTCAAATGAAGTATACATCAATAAAACACTCCTCTCTAGATTTCTACAACACTTTGTTACTCTGACAACTTGCAAAAAAACTTATGAAACCACTAACACAAGGCTCAAATTTATAAAGACTTGTGGGAGAGAATACCACTTGTGGTATCTCAAAACAACAAGTAAAACCACTTGGAAAAACCAACACTCCTCTTAGTGGACAACCCATAAACATAGTGAAAATATTAAATGATCGCATGGCCTTCACATGGGAACCTAACCCATAGCCAATCACAATTGGTCAATCTCAAGTGCTCCATTACTTTAATTCAAATCACTAATCTTTGTTCTGCTCAAATGAAACTTCACACAATCGATCTATATTCCTTCTGACTCTCGCATCATATGAATCATATGTCAAAATGATATGAATAATCAATTATATATATCCGCGACTAGAGATTACATCAACTACATGTCGACTTTAACAAAATATGAAACATGTACAAAATGTCAGCCCAATCCATAAATAATTATAAATTCAAACAAAACAATGTCGGCCAAAACATAGTAAGGACCCAAAATAACATGTCTCAAACATGAAACACCTTAAAAAATTATGCCTTGAATATTTGCAACACACTACACTCATCTAGTCGGCCTTTCTCCACTGTTATACTGAAAATCAATAAATCAGATCTTCTAACTTGTACACCAATCAATACGAGGCCCTATGATTCAAAGATAAGATAGTTCATACATCAAAAGACCTTCCCTGAGATCCACAACACAAAATGATAACAAAAAATTGCATATGAGTCAATGTACACAACTCTATCAAATTCCCTGTTTTAGCTTTGACAATTAACACATATCTTCAATCTGACTTTCGGTATAAGCAAATATTGAAGTGCGGATGGGATTAATGACTAGGGTTTTCATCAATGAAAACACCAGATGACTTGTGCAGTGTATCTTTCCAACAACAAGATCATGCACTTCTAGGTGGCCCCCACCAAAAAAGTGGACGCCTAGAAGGAATACTCCCCTAGAATTCTTTGTAACCATCATCATAGTGGATCTACCTCTATGAATGCAATTACAATTTTTTATAGGAAAATAAATAATAAATATTTTACCTATCATGTCCTCTAGGAAACTTTCCAAAGAACACAAAGACACATAAAAGCAACTTCGGATAGAAATTATAATGTCACCTATCTTGGAATTCTCCCACTTGACATTATACATTGCAATTACATCCATGAGATACATTAAGATTATAATACAGTATAGTGATCAAGGCTCATGGCCTTCCTTGGGTTCATGAGAGAATATGCAACATTTTCCAAAGTGTCAACCTTTTTAATCAAGACCTTACCATTCTCAACCATTTTTGCACAAAGTGATATTGAACATCAACATGCTTAGTACAAGCATGATACATAGGATTTTTAGCCAAAAAAATGGCACTCTAATACTAACATCAAATCCTCACTATTCTACAATCAAAACCAATGCCTTTACCAAGTCTCTATAAGCAAACCACCTCCTTAGAGGCATGTGTAGCAGCCATATACTCTGCTTTGGTGGGGGACAATGCAATCGTAGGTTTTCTTTTACTCATCCAACTCACTAAACCTCCAAACAAAGTAAAACATAGCCACTAGGGGACCTTAAATTGCCCAAGTCACCTTCCCAATCTACATCAACAAATCCCTATATGTCCAATGACTTAACTACATCATCAATATCATGATAAACCAAACAATAATAAGAAGTACCACAAAATATCTAAGATTCCTGCTACCCTGATCATGAAAGGATTCAAACCACCACCCAATTTTGATATGTCACATTATACCGACACCTAGTCTATTCTTGCGTCTCAAGATCTGTCGACCTCACAAAATGTTTGAAGAAATTTATATGTCCCCAAAGGTGCACCTATAGACAATTAGTATTATCCTAAGTTAGAAAATGTTGTGATACACCAATTCACAAGTTATCCTCCCCTCCCATCCGCAGCCTCTACAACGCCACCCGATCCTAATGACCCCTATGCCTATGGCATGCCGCAAAAAATTTTGTCTGCTCCACCACTCCCACCTCACCATCCTGGTCAACCCCCTGTCAATGCTGGGGGAACTCCTATCCTTGCATTGATGTCACCTCCAAGACCTGCACCTATTGGCAATCTACCACCACCACCTCAAGGTAATATCCTAGCGTTTCAGTAACCTCCCATTAACCCTCATCAATCCACTGTGATGCAAGCACTGCCACAACACATTGCTATCACCTTGCAAGTTCCTCCACAACATACTGCTACTATTGCTATTTCATCTCAACCACCTCATCAACAATGTCCACAACAAAATGTCACAATCCCGTAACAAAATGTCACAATTCCACAAAAAAATGTTTTGATTCCTTAGCAACACACTACCATCCCTACACATCAAGTGACGTAAACTACATCATAGTTGCCATGACCACCCCATGGAGCTTCTATAGCGGTCCCACAACAACATCACATCCCATCTTGCCCACTTTATCAACAACCACCACAACAACAACAACCTCCCCAACATACATACATTCCTATGCAAATGCAACACAATCCTCTCACACAATATCTCTACCATTCGTCTAGCACATACACCCCTTATGCTGCTACATCCAACCCTAATCCAAATATTCATGTGGCCTCTTAGAATCCACCATGGAATCAACCGCCACTTTACACTAATCCTCCACAATCACAAATGAATCCATACCAACAGTTGTTTAACCCACAACCACCTCCATATGTCACACAACAATCCAACATTGCGTACAATTACCAATCCAATCCATACTACGCTTAGCATCAACCTTCACACCAACAAGGCGCTTCATCCACATCCTAAATGCAACAACAAACACCTTATCAATAAGGTACTCATCCACCTCCTACTATCAGCAACCATCACTTTACCAACAAGGGGCTTCCACATCATTGTACTATCAAGCTACTACACAATATTAGCAAGTGTAGACATCGAAAATATACAGATTGATATCACATTCTGATCTACTAACATTGTTTCTTCCTAAATCATCCCTTGGTCTAACTGTTTAATCAAATTCCCTTATCTGATTAAATTCATCAATATTCGTCTCTTAATTAAATAAATTAGTTTGTCTAATTAAGTCACTTTCCCTTGTTAATTAAATCAATTCATCTGATCTAATTATCCCTATTTAATTAAATAATCAATTTATTTGATTAAATCTCTAAAGTCTATCATTAAATTAAATAAATTAAAACCTTATTTGATTTAATCTAACACCATCACTTTTAATTAAATAAATCAAAATCTTTATTTAATTAGCCTCTTATCATATTCCTCTCTTTTTGATTTAAATTAATCCAAAATCTAAATCAAATTGTCAAATCAGCTAAATATCCCCTTAAATTAATCAAATCCTGATTAATTTAATCCTAATCATTCAAATCCTCTAGATTTTGCAACTTGCACAATTAAATCATTTATTTGATTTATTAATTCTATTTACATTCAAAAAAGGCATCTAAGTGGGAATATTCCTCAAATTTGAAATCTCCCCCCAAAAGGACTTGTCCATCCAACAAAGCATTTAAAGCTCTTACATTGTCTCTTACATGTCTCCCACTTGGCATTTAACTCATTTTCATCCCCTTAAACATGTCATATCATCAAATTCAAATTTCAAACTTGCACATGGATCAAAACTTGCTCAACCTTCATCCTCTCACATGTTGACAAGTGGCATCATATCATTGGTTGAATCTTTGTCCCACATTGATCAAATTTGGACATCTCTTCAACTTATCAATCTATAAATAAAGAGCTTATATCCTTATTTCATCATCCACAATTAGGCAAAGTTATTATGCACAAATATCTCTCAAATTCCATTCATCTTCTTAACTAGTTTATTGCAGATTTTGGAGCTCATTGAGGGACTTATCAAGTGGATCAATCATCTTCAATCAACATTTTCATTCAAGGAGTTGGGAAAGGGCAAATCTCCACACACCTATTTGCACCAAATCCCCCATGGGATCAAGTGTTTGCATGCTAAATTAGGATTTCATATTTCCATTATGTTCATTGTTTTCTTTGTTCTATTTTCTATTTTTAGCTTTGTGAATGGATTTCATGGGGAATCCTTGTTCATGCTTACAAAATAACTCTCTAACATTGTTTGTTGTTGTGTTTTTGTAGGCACTTCGAATTAGGGGTTCACATATTGGCACTAGAAGGAGGGCTGATCGACAGATTCTAACAAGTTTTTAAAATTTTTGCTGTTTTTTACAGTTTTGTTCATAAATCCGCGTTTTAGCGCCTGTGATCACTTTTTTAGCGCCCTTAATCATTATTACAGCGCCCTTAATCACTGTTTTAGCGCTCTTAATCCTTTTTGCAGCGCTATTAATCCTTCCTGCAGCGCCCTTGAGCATTCCTGCAGCGCCATTAAGCATTCCTGCAGCGCCTATAATAATTCTTGCAGCGCCCATGATCATTTTTGCAGCGCCTATGATCACTGTTTTAGCGCCTATGAGTCAGTTTTTAAAATGACCATATCTTGGTCATACGAAGGTATTTTTTTATGCTTTTTTTTTTGAAATAGGGTAGAATTTCGTAAGCTATCCAATGGTGTAAGTGTTTCTTAACTATAAATTAGTTAAAATTTTCAAATTTTTATTTAAAGTAAGAACACATGATAACTTGGCTAAATTTTAGGGTGTTTTGGTTAATGATTCATCTAACCCCTATATCCTTTTATTTCTTTTGATCTCATCTAACATTTTGATCAATTTTGTAGGTTGGAAATCAAAATCAAAAGAAAGAGGAGCATGGGGATGATATTTTATCTAATCAAAGTGTTTTTTAACACTTAAGTGTTTGTTTAACACTTCTTCAAAGAATTTGTCATCCTTCTCCTTCTTAGGACACTAGTTTTCATTTGGGCTTAAAAAGAACCTTTTCCATTTCTTGCAAAGGATAAAATGAACTTTAGGATCACAACTTACTAGATTTGGTTTATTGGATTAACAATTGAACAAGGCAATTTCTCACACTTCATTTGGTGTTTTAAAATGAAATCATCATTGCTTTAAGGGTTTAAAAAGAACAAGTGTAGCTTTGTTTGTTTGTGAAGGATTACTTAGACTAAAGCCATTGGAAAAGGACGTATGCACTTCTCTCGCGCTTTATAGCGATCTTGAGAATCAAAAGGTCTTTTCCATGACTTTGGGTTGAGATAAAGCAATCACCTCCACACTTCGATTTGGGCTTAAAATTGAACAAACTATTGTGCGAGTGTGAGTGGGGACTTTGTTGCGTACATTCTCTCTCCTTGTTACCTACAAGGATTGATCGAGTTACGAATATTGTTCTTCATTCACTTTTGTTTATCTTAGAGGGCCCGCCTTGTGGGAAAAAGTAATCACCCAAGGGAGCTCAACCGGTAACACTCTAAAGCCAAGAGTATTTCCAGCTGGGATATAAATGTGGATATTGGAAGAAACGCCAATATCACGCTTTGACTGACAAGATGGATCCAAAGGGGACTCTGCCACGGTCAACTCACTTAACGGAAAGTCCTTACTAGAACCCATGTGCTAGAATTTGCCAAAATCCTTAAACTATTTGTTGGTGCAAGAACGGTCGCTCAAGCCACCCCACACTCTTACGGTCTTCTAGTGAGATGGAAAGCATGCCATGGGAGTTTCATGGGTGTTGATGCTAGGCCTGCCGATTGACGCAATGAGCCGGGGAGGGGAGCTAGTGGGGGTCAAGCATCTAACCATCCACTAGAGATAAGCGTAGCTAGACTTGTCCAAGTTGGAATCCAACAAATATTTTCTTACACATCCATAGGGCTTGTACTTGTTCTTCATTTGAAAACACAGTGTTGTATTCAAAAACATTTTGCAAACAAACATTCAACATGATTCTCAAAATTTCAAAACCTTTTGAAGACAAATATCATTGACTCAATCCATATGTTATTGCTTTCCCTGGGATTCACATCCTTAGAGGTTCCTAAGCATTGGATTATACCTCAATTTGTCTTCTTAAGTAAACAATAGGAAAACCCTTGCCTTAAGTTCATTAAATTTCCACATAACATATCTTGTGGGGTTTGAAGAAGTTAGGACATTGGACATTTAGTTTGAAAATCTAATCAAGAAAGTGTTTGTGGTAAAATAAATTCACTAATCAAGATGAAATCAATTGAACCCAACACATGTGCTTGTGTATCTTTTGTCTTATGGTCTTTTGAGAAAACATTGATCTTTTGGTTTGAAGGGAAAAGCATGTTCTTCAAAACCTTGGCCTTGTAAACAAGTCCTTCTTAGGTTCATTTAGGATCAAAATCAAACACTTCATCCATCCAAACATTTATCAAAATTCATCCATCCAAACAACTTTAGAGCTTTTAAAACATCATTATCTAGACTTGGGTAATCCTTAAATCAAAATCAAAATCACCTTGTTTAGTTAGGTTTATGGGAATGCATCCTTTCTCATACATCTAATTGAATTAGCAAACCTTTTGAACAAGTTCATCCTAGGATCACATCCAACATCTTAGGGTCTACAAGTTCATCATCCACATCAAACAATCAAAATCAAAATCCCTAAGTCTAGCATTGATCCAAAGTCCCTAAACATTCAACACTCACATCATTCACCTTTCATCCTTCATCTCATCATTGATCCTAAGAACCTTAGAGGTCACTTTTGCGACAAGGTCAAAACACAAGAAGAACATGGAATATAAACTAGATTCATACATCATGAGCAGTCCAAACCAACCAAACTATCCAAGCCTCATGAAACCATGGGATTATGGAAACTCACATCCATACATAGGATCACTATCTCCTACGAATATCAATAGCACAACAAATGTGAGTATGCCCAATCTGAATTTTGGAACACATCTCCCCATGATAGATTTAAATCAAAGTCCAAACTTACAAGTCTATCCTCCAAACAATCAATACATGAGTCTTCAAACGAGCAACATCATCCCACCAAATCCCTACTGGCCAAATGTGGATGTACCAAGTGCAAGTTTTCGAAACATGAATCCTAACTCAGAAACCTTTGGAAAAATGATTCCCAATACCAACAATGTTCATCCTATCATGCCAAATCTGAACATCATCCCAAATCAGAACATTATCCAAAGTCAATTTTCCCATAATCCCATTCAAAAACCGCAAGTGGGCATCCCAAATTTGCTTAAACAAGAGCCTAATCAACTATATCAAGGGAGTCAAGATCAAAATCAAGAACAAATTTGGCGAGATCAAATTGCGGAACTTTCCAAAATAGTTGAGGCATTGTGCCAAGGGAAATCTCCACCACCATTACCTACATCATTCCTTGGTTTAGGGCTTCCCTCTTTACCTAACACCAATCAATCCACCCAAATCAATCCACCTAACATCAATCAAACCATCACGTCAAATCCTTCGAATATACCTTCGACATCACACCAATGGATGGTATCTAATCAAACAACATTGATCCCAAATCAAAATTTGGTCTCCCAAGGATCTATCACCTCGGTCAATCCAACCATCTCTATCACTTCGATCACTCCAACCACCACTATCACACCCCTTACATCACAACCTCCCACCACCGCCATCGCTCTAAGCACATCTCAAACTCCCAACACAATTCTGATCCCACCACCACCACTATTGCGACCAAGCCAAGTAAGCCATTACAACGCTGCATTCAAAGCATACCAACAATTGCTCCAACAATATCAAACAATTCAGCAAGTGCCTATAGCCACGCATGCTTCTCAAGCTTTACAGCAAAGTCAAGCTCAAACATCATTGCAACAACAACAAGCACAACAAGTGGCACAAGCCCAAGCTTTGTTGCAACAACAACAACAAGCCGCACAAGCTCAACAAGTGCAACAATCCTCTCAAGTTGCCCAAGCCTCTCAAGCTACCCAACCAACACAAGCACAAACACAAAAGATGACAACTATTGAAAGCAAGGATCAAGATCAATCCATCACTGAGCACACGTTTACTTCATCCAATGATCAAATCGACATATGTCAAGGGTCACTTTTGAATCATGATCAAAATCCACCAACAAAACTCGACAATGAGCCAATTCAAGAAATATCAACATCACTTGACTCTATGGTCGAAGACATTCACAATCTCTCCACCGCAATTGTCGAAAACAATGATCAAAACCTCTCCATCGAGGAGCACATTGAGGATGTATCTACACAATCCGATGATCAACTCACCATACATCAAGAGCCACTTTTTAGTGATCTCTTTCAAGGAGTGTTAGGATTATTTGATCCAATTGACATAATGCACAACCAGTTCACCTATGATCATGTTGAAAATGTCTCTACATCGCCTTACGAGTTAGAGGACATATCTCAAGAATTTATTCCAAAGCATGATCAAAATCTTTCACCAAAGTCTAGCAATGGTCCTTTTCAAAACATGTTGATCCCCTTTGACTGCATGGTTACAGATACTGAAAGAACCCTGAACTTGACACTTGAGGATATTGAACCACTTACCATGTACAATGACGACATCCAAAAACCCTTTGTAAGCAATCCATCCTTTGAAGCTACCCCATGTCAAGAACCCGGTCCAAAGCATGTCGAGAGCAACCCCAAAATAAATCAAGATCAAGAATTTGTATCTACAAGATACTACAATGATGTAATGGACACTCTCCTATCTATGCAAGATGATCATATCCATATAGCACATAGTCCTCCATCTACCCATGAGATGCTTTCTATATATGGACACGTAGATGATCTTCATCTAGAACAAAATTTTGTTACACACAAAGAGCAGATTATCAACTCTTACAGTCAAACTGAGTTATCAACATCAAGATCAGATATGTCCCAAACTCAAACTAAGGACATCATGAATACAGATATCCAGCATTATCCGCCCAAGGAAACAAGTCAGATAGAACATCCAGATCTAGCAGAGCAGCAAATTGAAACGTCACCTATGGTGGTCATTTATCAGAGAGTGCATTCTAAACAAGAGATCTCAGAACAGGCAGAATCAAAGCATGAAGGCACTACTTCCACAATACTGGGGGCAACTTCGTCTCAAGCAAACGTCAACATAGGGAGCACAAAGAGTCCTTATGATGAAACTGATGTCAATACTACAACCAGTCATGCCATGAATCTTCATCCACCCATTACCCCATCCACAAATTGGGACCAACGTCAAAAGGAAGATTTGAATCAAAATACGCAGAATGTTATCAAAGAAAAAGAAGTTGAGAAGCATAATGGACAAATCAAATACAAATGGATACCAAAGAATACAAAGAAAGATCATCCCTATCAAACTCCATCAGTCAAAGAAACTATGGGGCAAAATAAAAATGGGAAAAGTATCCATCAAATATGTCCACAAAAGCAAAAGCAGGCTTTTCAAGCGACGTACAAAGTGTATCAAGCAGTTGGTCCTAATTCCACGCACACTTCCATATCCACCTATCATTGCTCATCTTCCCAAGTTTGGAGAGTCAAAGGTTCCAAACTGTCAACCAATCCATCTCTTATCCCTAAATGCACTCCATCCACACCTCCATGCATAATATTGAATTCTTATATTGACCGTGTATTGGCAATGACCCTAAATCATAAGGATTCAGAAGGCAATCTATTGCGATGTGTGCACAAAGACAAAGTTAACACCGGTATCAACGAAGTAGATCAGAAATCCAAAAAATTGTATTCAAGTGCACGTATCTTGGCAAAGCAGCTTCTTCAAGCAGGATATCGATGGCACATTATGACAGAAGGATCTACATCAGCAACACCTTATGGTTCAGCATGAGCTTAAAATCTTTCAGAAAAATCAAAAAAATCAAAAAAAAAAAAATTTAGAAAAAAGGATTGAAAATAGTAAAGATAAAAATCGTCCTCTAGTGAAAACTGCATGGGCGGCACTTTGGGCAAAACCATGATGAAAACCTGGCAAACAGGCGTCATGTGTAGAATTGAGCATCTACGTGCGCCACTTCAGGTGAAAGCATCTCATCCCATCCGTAATAAATCGAGCATTCCATCCATCTTATCCATAATAAATCCGTTCATCCATGAACCATTTATCCAATCCATTTTCATCCATCTACATCCATCATCCAAGTTATCTTGATCTTGATGACAATTTTGGGGCACACTTTGCGTTTGCTTATGGTAAACATCTTGGCATGGGTCGTTTTCATTGATCCTATCCTATACAACATTATCTGAGCTATGAAGCATTATCCAAATGAGCATTCGTTATCCAAACACCTTATCTTATCACAAGATAATCCTTGGAATCCTTTGCATATCCATACATCCCTATGCCTATCTAAGCATCCATCCATGGCATTCCATACATTTCTAGACACTGGGGAAAAATTTTACATCTTGCTTTGGGAATAAATCTTGATCTATATCCTCCAACTTATGTGGCGATCCGAACATTAGAAAACATGAAACCAAATTAGTCGAAGCATTTGTGATCTAGAATCCAAATCACTAGCCCATGGCATATTTTGACAAGAACATGTTCTTTATCAAAGCTTCATCTTCCATCAAACATCAATCAAAACAATCACTATCAGTCGCATCTAAATTGCACTTCAATGTCACATCAAATCATTCAAACAACTTTTTGTTCCAAATCAAGCTTCATCAATCCTGATCAATCGAATCCAATCAATCCATAATCTTGGGATATCCTTCCCGATCATTGTGTTGCTTAACACTATCCTTGCATTGTTGTGCATCCTCAACAATGTTATCCTCATCAATCTCAATCAATCCATCAATCCTTGCATTGTTGTGTATCCTCGACAATGTTATCATCATCAATCTTGATCAATCAAATCCTTGCATTGTTGTGTATCCTCAACAATGTTATCATCATCATCAATCCACCAATCAGATCAATCAACCTTAGCTTGGTTTTTTAGCAAAATTCTCAAACAGAGCATTGATATCACATCCATATCCAAATTGTCAAAATCATGCGAAAAATCCAAAAACATCCAAAACATATCAAAAATCCAAAAAACACTCAAAAAGCAGAAAACATCAAAAACATTGAAATCCGAACTACGTCGTCTCTGAGCTTAAACGTAGGCAAGGCTAATCTTTGATCAGCCCCCGAGACATCAAAAATCCAAAAACATTCGAATCACATCAAAAATCCAAAAACATTCAAAAAATATCGCAAAATCCAAAAACACCAAAAAATAGCCTCAAAACATTCCAAAATGTCAAAAACATCCAAATATTTGAAAAAATCCATCCATCCCGTTTCGCCTACACCCGAAATAATCAATCATCCATAATAAACTGATCATCATCTCCATCCTTTGGCAACGCAAATAGAAACAATCATACCAGTCAGCAAAATCAAAGCTTCAATCGTAAAATCAAAATCAAAACAACAAATCTTTAAAACAAAATCAAAGTCTTGATCATTTTCAAACATGTCAATCGACCTTATATCAATAGCCTATCAATCAACTTATCAAACCATCATCATCCTATACAAAGCATGTCCTAGGATCCGTTCCGACAATGGGCACTTTTATCAAACCAACCACTTTGGGTAAACAAAACGACGTGTCATTAACATGTCCTAGGATCCATTCCGACAATGGACATTATCTTTTGGCAATAAGTTTTGGCTCCCATCTTTTGAAACACATCCCTCTGGCTGAAGGTATGAAGAACATTGGCTTGTTTGTGTACTTGATCTTTTCTTTTGATTTATCTTATTGCGCTCATTCCAAGGACCTCTCGATGATATCCGAACGAAGGATTTAGAGAGATAGGAATGGGGCAATGATCATTATCTTTGTTTGCTATGCTTGTTGGACGCTCTTGTAAAATAACTTGGCAAATACTTGCTTTGGTAGGTACGCCCCAGTAAAGGTTTCCGTGTCAGTGTGAACAAGAATACTCCTATCTGTTTGTTGAGTCAAAGTCCATCACACTAAGTACCATGCCATCCTGGTCCTTCATACCTTGATGCATCATGCTTAGGCGTGTTATCAAACATAAGGTAATTGGCCCTTTGAAAATCCCAACTCCTTGGCAAGAAATCATCATCATCATCATCATCATCATCATCATCATCTCATGTCTTGTTGGAATCTCTTGTTTTCTTCTATCTCTTGCTAATCACGCTAACATGGTACCATGACAGCTAATCATAAATCATCACCATTGCATCCATCTTGCATCCACAAACCATCAACATACTATATAATGCATATAATACCATATAGAAAACATTTATCATACCACATGCATTCATCCCCATCATTGCATAATATAGATTAGTTATTCTGAACATCTCATAAACCATACATTTATCATCCACTGCATAATCATAAAAGCATCATCATATCATCCATGCATCATCATATCATCCATTACATATAAACATCATAATCATCTCATCATCAATAATGTCAATGTCATGGTACAAATCAGGATCAAGTGTGTGTGTAATATATCAAAATAGGCATGAGACTACCCATGGTTGATGATTGTCTACATCATCAAATCTGTCTACATCAAATATTTGAGTTGAACTGATCTTGAACCTCTTTTTCGAGAGATCGACCCTCAAATCAAACCTCTTGCATTGCATAATCATCATCATAATATAGATCTGTTAGTCTAAGCATTTCATAAATCATCCATTGCATAATCACAGCATATCACATCATTCACATCATCAATCTCATCCATCTCACATCATATCATCATTTAAGTTGTTTAGGATAATATAGATTTGTTATTCTAAGCATCTTGAAATCATCTCATTTGCATCATCATCCATAACCATCCATTTTGAACCTCTTTATCGCGAGATCGACCCTCAAATCGAATCTTCTCGCTCGATCTCTCGAGGGGGCAGTATACCAGCATAATTCTTCTTGCTGGGGCAACAGTGGGGCATCATAAAAATCTAAAGAATTTTGAACTTTGATATCAACAAGATTATTCTTTGAACCAACGCAACAAGTGCATCGCTTCAAAGAGGGGCAAAATGTAGACATCGAAAATATATAGATTGATATCACATTCTGATCTACTAACATCGTTTCTTCCTAAATCATCCCTTGGTCTAACTTTAATCAAATTCCCTTATCTGATTAAATTCATCAATATTCGTCTCTTAATTAAATAAATTAGTTTGTCTAATTAAGTCACTTTCCCTTGTTAATTAAATCAATTCATCTGATCTAATTATCCCTATTTAATTAAATAATCAATTTATTTGATTAAATCTCTAAAGTCTATCTGTTAAATTAAATAAATTAAAACTTATTTGATTTAATCTAACACCATCACTTTTAATTAAATAAATCAAAATCTTTATTTAATTAGCCTCTTATCATATTCCTCTCTTTTTGATTTAAATTAATCCAAAAATCTAAATCAAATTGTCAAATCAGCTAAATATCCCCTTAAATTAATCAAATCCTGATTAATTTAATCCTAATCATTCAAATCCTCTAGATTTTGCAACTTGCACAATTAAATCATTTATTTGATTTATTAATTCTCTATTTACATTCAAAAAAGGCATATAAGTGGGAATATTCCTTAAATTTGAAATCTCCCCCCAAAAGGACTTGTCCATCCAACAAAGCATTTAAAGCTCTTACATTGTCTCTTACATGTCTCCCACTTGGCATTTAACTCATTTTTCATCCCCTTAAACATGTCATATCATCAAATTCAAATTTCAAACTTGCACATGGATCAAAACTTGCTCAACCTTCATCCTCTCACATGTTGACAAGTGGCATCATATCATTGGTTGAATCTTTGTCCCACATTGATCAAATTTGGACATCTCTTCAACTTATCAATCTATAAATAAAGAGCTTATATCCTTATTTCATCATCCACAATTAGGCAAAGTTATTATGCACAAATATCTCTCAAATTCCATTCATCTTCTTAACTAGTTTATTGCAGATTTTGGAGCTCATTGAGGGACTTATCAAGTGGATCAATCATCTTCAATCAACATTTTCATTCAAGGAGTTGGGAAATGGCAAATCTCCACACACCTATTTGCACCAACTCCCCCATGGGATCAAGTGTTTGCATGCTAAATTAGGATTTCATATTTCCATTATGTTCATTGTTTTCTTTGTTCTATTTCCTATTTTTAGCTTTGTGAATGGATTTCATGGGGAATCCTTGTTCATGCTTACAAAATAACTCTCTAACATTGTTTGTTGTTGTGTTTTTGTAGGCACTTCGAATTAGTGGTTCACAGCAAGGTACCCCATCCACTTCATTCTATCAACAACAACCACCATACCAACAAGCAGCTTTAACCTCTTACCATCAAAATCTGTCATATCCGCCTTACATCAATTTGCAATCCGCTTACACCAGTCAATACCAGCAAACACCTCCATATACACCTCAACCCGCTTATGATCCAACTGCTTCAGCACCATCCTCATCATATCAGTAGTACCCTCCATACAATCAGCCTAATCTATCCAATTTGACTCCTATAACACCTACCGATAAAGATCTGGAAAAATTCAAAGCTTCATTAAAAGACTTACAAGAAGGGACTGGAAAACAATCGTTCAAGTTTGAGGACATTTTTCCCTATCCATTTGATCCCTCTATTTCATTGGTTCCTTTCCCAAAGCACTTTGAAATGCTGAAATTTGATAAGTATAAAGAAGCAAAAGACCCCAAGGCTCACCTTCAAAAGTTCTATGCCCACTGTCAAGAAATCAAGCATAATGACAATTACCTCATGAGATTGTTTCCTAGGAGTTTACAAGAGATAGCCCTTGACTAGTTAATGGGTCTTGAAAAGGGATCTCTCAAGTCCTTTGCACAGCTTTTAGAAGAGTTTGTCTCCCACTTCTCCTTTAATCCAGAGAATAATATCGATACGCTAGATCTCTTGAAGGAAAAACAACGTGAGGGAGAAACCTTTGCGAGCTATCTTCAAAGATGGCGAGCTCTAGCCAATTGAATGAAATTCCTGCTAAGGGAAAAGGATATGGTCACCTTGTTCATTGAAAACTCTCATCCGAATATGGCTCACAACTTCAAATGCCTCTGTGTCACAACCTTCACAACAATAGTGGAGAAAGGTCCTATTCTTGAGAGGGCCTTTATCACCAAGGGGCTAGTCAAAATCTTGAACTCTGATAAGGAGAAGTCATTTGGGGATAATCCTCATTATTGGAACAAAAACAAAAATGTTTTCAATGATGGTGTCACTGACACCAAACACGTCCAAGTAGCCAATGCTTCCCAAAAGCCACAATATCCCCCTCCTCAGTAGTCAAATCCTCATGCCATATCAGTGCCACAAGGGGCACCTCGTCCTACCCAACAATCCAATCAAAATAATCAAGGGGGTAACAAATTTCAATTTACTCAACTAGGAGAGCCCCTAAGTGTCATGTTTAATAGGCTCCTTCAAGCTAATTACCCGATTACATATCCTGTGACCAAGCCACCCAACGAATACAAGGCTAAACCAGCCTGGTTTAAAGAAAATGAATATTGTGAATTCCACAAGATTAAAGGGCGTACATTGAATAAGTATCAAAGTCTGAAAATGTACATCCAGGATCTCATAGATCAGGGTGACATACATGTGGATGCCAACATGACACCTTCATCCAATGCTCAATTGAAAATATATCAAAATGCTTTACCTAAGCATAACCAAGGTCCAAGTACATCAAACTCAAACCCAGGGCCTAGCAATAACAATAATTAGAATAACAACACCAATAACATCAGTTACAAAAATGTGCCACTTAACTATGAAGTCTCATCATGCACATCGAACAAGTGGAACCGCGTGTATCTATGATATGTGTAAAAGAAAAGGATCCATAATGTGCTATTACCACCCATCGAACTCGCATCAAAGTCCTTGGAGCCTCCACATCCACCTAGCCGCAACCTGTGAGTTCTCAATACAACATTCTTGACCATCTGGGAAATACTTCGACACAGATATCCATTATGGACTTTCTTAAGTCTTCTCTTTCACATCAAGAAATCCTAAATGAGGCCTTACAAGACACCCAAGTTCCTAATGATATAGACCCTACACAATCTCAAGCATTGGTAGGGCACCTCTCTGCCACCTATCAACTAGGTTTTAGCCAAAATAGCATGCCCTGCATTGACTAATCATAACCGTCCCCTCCATCTAGAGGTCCTGGTAAATCGTCATAAAGTAAAGAGGGTCTTTGTAGATAATGGTTCTACCCTAAACCTTTGTACATTGAAATTCATAAAATAGGTGGGATACACCCATGCTGATTTAAATAATCAAGTCATCACAAACAAGGCATATGATAATGCAAAGTGTGATTCTAAAGAAACAATATGTCTTCCGATCCAGGTTGGTCCAGTTGTGCAATACACTACATGTCATGTCCTTGATCTGGAATTACCCTACAACCTACTCCTTGGTCGTCCATGGATTCATGCCATGCAAGTTGTTCCATCCACATACCATCAATGTTTAAAATTCTCATTCAATGGAGTAGAAGTTACCATTCATGTAGATCCTCAACTATTTGAATACTGTCATGCATTAGAAGCTTCTTTTCCTCATTCCCACTATTGTCCTGGAGTGGAAATGGGACCGCCGTAGACATCATCATCCCACTCATCTACCACCGCACTTTCCACCACATCATCCACTCCATCATCCACGTCTAATTCCACCCTTACCAAAGTCCAAATCATTAACAAGGGGTGTGGTGAATATGAAATGCACATAGGTTTGAACATGGAAACTATGCCACCTTCACCACACACATACAGCCAACCTTCTCAGTCTACACCAAAACTAGAAGACAAGACTATCACTTTGAGCTCCAAGAACATGGGAACCAGTACTTACCGCTCTCCTGGGTTAAGACAAGATACACTTGAAGATGACATAAGCCAATGGGTCTACCATGAGGAACTTGACCCCTCTCCTCCTTTGAAAGAATATTTCCAAGAGAACTATCCTTGGTCCTCTAAGTTTGAGAAGAAGTACAATTATCAGGGAGGAGGCCTTGGCATTGAAGAGCAAGGAAGGAAACACCATATTGAGGCTACGATAAGACCAAGATACTTGGGCTTGGGTCATGATACAAAAAAAGGGACCTATAGCATCATCTAGTACCTCTAACAACGTCAATGATAGCAACAGTCTCCTTGAAGACATACCAGAGGAGGAATCCATCATACACACATATGATGATGTGGATCAAACTGACCTTTATTCCATGTTCGACTGTTTATACATCTGCACCATTAGCCTATCCCTTAAATATCTTGAACTTGTAGACTAGGACCTACATGGTAGTGCACCTATCGATACCTTTCCTGATCAGTACACACATCTTATGGGATTGGGGGAAGATGAACACCCTAACCACAAAAGTAAAAAGAAGGAAAATAAAAAAGAGTCACCTAGAAAAAACCTCCCCAAGGTGCTTCTTGACCTAGAAAAAGTAAAAACAAAGGGTGTATTTGATAGTGAAAACCTCAATGAGGTGCTAGAAGATGGAGATGTTCATATTCCCCTTGTTGGAACTCAGCTCTTTGAATGATCATCAATCTTGATAGAAGAAACACAGGAAATAAATTTGGGAACTGAAGAGGATCCAAAAATTACATATGTAGCCAAAGCACTATCAGATGAAGAATATTCTACCATCACCAAGATTCTCAAAGAAGGCATCATCAATTTCGCATGGACATATTTAGACATGCTAGGCCTTGATCCTGCTTTAGTAGTACATCATCAGACGTACGCCCTGATGCTAAACCTATCAAGAAAAAGCTCTAAAAAATGCACCCCCAAGTGGCTCCACTAGTTAAGAAAGAATTGGAGAAGCTATTGGATGTTGGATTCATAAGACCCATTGACTATTCGGATTGGATCTCAAACATAGTGCCTGTAGCCAAACCAAATGACGCTATTAGAGTATGTACAGACTTCCTTGACCTTAACAAGACTTGTCCCAAAGATGATTTTCCTTTTCCAAACATCGACATGTTGGTTGACCTCACTGTGGGACATGAGATGCTTTCCCTCATGGATGGCTTCTCTAGATACAAACAAATCATAATTGCACCTAAAGACTAGCATAAAACACCTTTTACCACACCATGGGGCACCTTCTGTTATAATGTTATTCCCTTTGGCCTTAAAAAACTCGGGAGCAACCTATCAGCGAGCTATGACCATTATCTTCCATGAACTCATCCACATCATAATGGAAGATTATGTTGATGATCTATTAGGGAAATCAAGAACAAGGGAAGAACATCCTGTGGTCCTCAAGAAGATATTTGAGTGTTTAGAGCAATATAAGCTAAGGCTAAATCCTAAGAAATGTATCTTTGGGGTCACATCAGGAAAACTACTAGGATTTATTGTCTCCCGAAGAGGTATAAAAGTCGATCCAGCGAAATTCAAAGCAATTATGGATATTCCTCCACCACGCAATCTCAAATAGTTAAGAAGCCTACAGGGTAAGTTACAATCCATTTGGCGGTTCATTGCTCAATCAACCAACAAGTGTTAATCATTTACTCATCTCCTGAAGAAAGATACTGCCTTTAAGTGGAATCAATAGTGTCAACTTGGCTTTGACAAGATCAAAGAATACTTGGATCACCCGCCGATCCTTATGCCACCAATTCCTGGTAAACCACTCTTGTTGTATATTTCTGCTACTTTAGTGGCATTGGGGGAATTTTTGGCACAACATGATGAGTCATCAAAGGAAAGAGCAATCTACTACATCAGCCAGACCCTCATAGGTTATGAGCTTAACTATTCCCCAATGGAAAAAGCTTGCCTAGCCGTAGTTTTTAGTTCGCAAAAACTCCAACATTACATGCTCAGTCATCTAGTAAAGATCATATCCAAGGTTGATCCACTCAAATATTTGTTAGCTAGAACAACTCTGACTAGTCGCATGGCTAAGTGGGTCATGTTGTTAAGTGAATTTGATATAGAATACATGGATCTAAAAGCTATTACAGGACAAGTGATAGTTGATCAGTTGGCAGATTCTCCCCTGGTGGATGCCTATCCTCTAACAACAAAATTTATTGATGAAGGGGTCTTCATAGTAATAGAAGTAGCCACATGGACATTGTACTTTGATGGGTCGTACACACACAATGGATTGGGGGCAAGAATCTTGATCCTCACCCCCCAGGGTGATTATATACCGAAGTCATTCAGGTTGGATTTTTTGTGCACAAACAACATAGTTGAATATGAAACTCTTCTTACTAGCCTCAGAATTGCAATCCAATGGAATATTACTCACTTGAGAGACTTTGGTCATTCTCAATTATTCATCAAACAGGTCAACAATGAGTTTCTCACAAAATATGATAAGCTACTGCCTTATAAACGCATGGTTTACGACTTCAAAAAGTATTTAATTTCCATCCAGATTGATCAGATTCCAAGAGTACAAAACAAAGTAGCAGATGCCATGGCTACCATTGGCTCTTTAATTGACATGTCTAAAGACAAAACAAAGTGTGAGTTCCTTTTTGAACAAATATTAATCCTAGCTTATGATATCCTAGAGAGTGAGATGGTGTGTAACATTGTAGGTCCCACATCACCATGGAACCATGATATCTACACTTACCTTCGTGACAATATCCTACCTCTCAATCTAACACACAATCAAAGAAAATATTTCATCCAATGAACATCCCATTACATAATCGTAGGTGATACACTTTATCGACGTGGGTATGATGGAACCCTCCGCCGGTGTTTGAACGAGACTAAAGCCCATATTGCGTTAACAAAAGTACATAGTGGTGTATGTGGGGCCCATTCAAATGGTATGGCCCTGGCTAAGAGAATTCTCAGAGAAGGATACTACTGGCCTACATTAGAACATGATTCTTCTGAGTTCGTCAAGAAGTGCCTACCTTGTCAACAACATGAGGATTTGATACCTGCTCTTGCATAGGATCTGCAGCCTCTTATAGCACCATGGCCCTTCTCTCAGTGGGGTTTTGACCTAATCAACAAGATACACCCACCATCCTCTGATGGCCATAACTTCATCATCACTGCAACTAAGTACTTCACCAAGTAGGTGGAAGCAATGCCACTCTCACAAATCATAGATACTTAGATTTCCAAATTTATCCTCTTCCATATTCTATGCAGATATGGAATACCATCCACCATGATTTTCGATAATGACAAGCCATTCAAGAACCAAGCCATGAAACACCTTTGTGACACCTTCCACATCCAACATCGTTGGTCTATGCCTTATTACCCCTAGGGTAATGGTTAGGCAGAAGCCACCAATAGAACCCTCATCAAGATCCTTAAAAAGGTAGTCAACAATACTGGTCGAGATTGGCACCTTCACATCCATCCCGCCCTTTGGGCATACCGCACTTCCATCCACACCCCTACCGGTGCCACCCCATATTCTCTTGTCTATGGTGCTCAGGCGATCTTGTCGATTGAGGTAGAAATCCAATCACTGAGAATCTCCCTGAAGAATCTTATTAGTGATGAAGATGCTCGAGTTGCAAGATTCAGCCAGCTGGAACTCCTCAATGAAAGATGAATCAAAGCATGTGACCATCTTTAAGCCTATTAGAATCACCTTAAGAGAAGCTACAACAAGAAGGTCCATCCTTTCCAGTTCAACATTGGTGATCTAGTCCTCAAGGAGAATCAACACACTCAACAAGATCGAGATAAGAAGGGAAATTTTGAAGCAAATTGGCTTGGTCCCTATGTCATCACAACAAAGTATGGATTAGGGGCATATAGACTTGCTACGCATGAAGGAGAGCCCCTAGAGGATCCCATTAATATCATGCACCTGAAAAGGCTTACACTTAAATCAGTTGGGGTATGCTATCTTGCATAAATCCAAAAAATACAAAAAAAATCAAAAAATCAAAAAAATACCCAAAAATAGTAAAGAGAAATAATTTTTCCTATGGTGAAAACCACCCTTGGTGGCACCTTGGAAAAGTACATTTGGTGAAAACCTGGTTACAGGCGCTATTCGTAAATGGCTTAATCATTACTACCTTATGTCCTAGTTACTTTATGCTTTCACCCATCCTGATCTCATATCCCTATCAACCCATCAATCCTATCCTCCCATCTGCATGCATCATCCAGTCGCTTGGTATATTTTGGTTGAAAATTGGATGAGCTTCATCTACTATCCGTCATCCTGAGCTTTTATCCTAATCTGAGCTTGTTTCATCAATCTTGTCATCATGTTGGTCCTTTGCTTTCATCTAGATTCCTTCATCGTGTCAGTCTCCATTTCGATCCCATCCTTTCATGTTGGTCTTTTTTGTCTTTGTTGAACTACATAGCCCCTACGCTTTCACGTAGGCAAGGCTAATTATTTGATCCAACCTCTGGGCATTTTTTCCATCCTGTTTTGGTCATCCATTGTGGATTTTCCCCTTTATGCTCTTATCCCTAGTTAGTCCTTTTCAAACTACATTGCCCCTATGCTTTCATGTAGGCAAGGTCGATCATTTGATCCACCCTCGGGGATTTTCTTTTCTTTCTCTTGTCTTTCTTTGTTGTCATTTTCCATCGCTTGTATCCATTAGTCGTCTTTCTTCTTTTATCCATGGTATTTTCTTGAACTACGAGGGCTCTACACTTTCACATAGGCAAGGCTAATCTTTGATCGGCACCCGAGCCCCTAGGTCGTTAGGATGTGTCATTTTTGTGTCTTGTGTCTCGTGTCTTGTGTCATGTCATCAAGTATGTCCTTATCTAGCTGGTTCTTCACAAATGAGATCCACTCATATCATGAGATTCAGTCGGTGTTGGAGTCTCCTACGTCATAATCAATCTTTTAGTTTAGTATTCATCTTTGGTCTCAACAAGATGCATCCTTCCTAATAGACCTTATCAACCCCATCCATCCTCTTGATCCTATGCCAAAGGACATTTTGAAATTGATTGTGATCTTTTGATACTTTTGACTTTTATTTATCATTTGAGCTCCCTATTACAACTTGTCAAAGCTTCCATGATCTATCATATTATGGTGTGTTTTGATCGGTTAACATAGGGACATATCTTGATCTTTTTTCTTTGTTGTTATCTTCTGGGTTGTCCCACGTAGTATCCACCAAGATCCTTGAGGTCTTGTGTTATGCTAGGAAATCCCTTTGTGCTTATGGTTATCCCAATTCCTGGCCTGACTAAAGTCTTCGCGACTTTGGGGTGTTGGGATAGCCTTCTTGTCTGTTGTGTTTGTTTTATGCATTAGACACTAACTTGCCTTGGTTTCACATGCCCTGGCACCTGGTGTCTTATGCTATAAGAAAAATCAATGCTCTAAAAATGGAAAATTGCATTAGGATTGCATTTCATGATCAATTCCATTGCATTGCATTCATACCTGACCTATGACCTATGATTTTGGTTGTGAAAACACTCACCTTCCATCTCCTATTCTTCTTAGGATACCAATGGTTCTTGATAGGTGTAGTTTCACACCCATCTTCCCTTAATTTTTTAATTATTATAGGGAAAGTACTTTCCATTAGATCAATAATACGCCTACCATCTACCCTCATTACCATGCAAGTACTTATTGACACTTATGTTCATGTTACATTTCACTTTACGTTAGGTCATCTCACTCACATATCACACACCTTTATTTTATATAAGCTAAAGCAATCATGATTGCAAATAAAGTCCATCTACCATCTACATTGCATCTCATTTATTTATTGGTGATTTTAAGGCATTTAATTGCATCTCATGTCACAATATAGGTTCGTTGCGTGTGCATTATAATTTCATATTAAGTTGTTTAGATTAATCATGTTTGGTTATTCTAAGCATCTTAGATTCATCTCATTAATCATTCATTTCCATATTAATCCATACCATTAACACGTTACATACATCCTTACCTACATCACAAATTGTTATATCCATATCCATAGCATGTAAAATCGTATATCATGCATCACATCCTGCATCATAAACGTTAGCGATCATATATACCATACATATCATCCATATAAGCATAAAAATACATCATCAAAAGCATATACATACATTGAATTATAATGATCATCCATAATAACATCATAAACATACACATATGCATACATAAAATCATCCATCATATACGCATAACATAGTGTCAATAAAAGCTATCACATATCATATAAAAATCAAAATACGAATTTCCATCACATAGTCCATAATAATGTCCATCATATAATAAAATACATATACATCGAATGTATCATCAAATAAAGTACAAGTACAAGGCTCTGAATCAACTCTGGTCTCTGTTGCTCTGTACTGCACACCCATCCTGCATCTGTCAAAACCTGGTATCCTGTCACCTGTCCTTTGTCATCTCTACTATGAGCTATCCACATTTGATCTTTGTGGTGAGTCTGGCACCCTTCCTATCCACAGAGGGGTCTGTCTATAGCCACTATATCCATGGGTATGTGTCCCTGCTGACCGGGATGGTGCCGACATTTGTGGCACCGCTCTGACGAAGGTAGGGACCCATTGTGTATGATCTAGCACCGCCACAAGGTAAGCCACCATATAGTAGCTTGCCTCTCACATGTACTCATCCTGCTCTGCAGCCTGATACCTGGCTGCATCCCGCTCCACCCTATATCTATCCCAGAATCCACATATGGATCTCCTATCCTACACCCATGCATCATGTGCCAACCTCAGTTGATCAATCTCTCCTCCCATCCATGAAACCTGCTCTACATCCATGTCCCTCTCATCCCCCATGGCCTATATTTGTGCCTATAATCTCTACACCTCTGCCCCCATCTTGCCACCCTCACCCTGTGATGCCTGTGCCTGAGCCTGTGTTGTATCTCTCTCTCTTTGCAACTTGTTCTCGTGCCACTGCCACATCCCTCTCCCTCTACAGGTTCTACACCTGTATCCATGTTGCATCCCTCTCACTCTGCAAGGTTTGCACCTATGTTTGTCCTGCATCCCTCTCTATCTACAAGGTTTGTACCTAGGCCCACATAGCCTCCTCTCTCTCCTGCATCAACCCCATGTCCCCCACTATCTGATTTTCTACCTCGAATCTATCACAGAGCTCATCTCACTCCCATCTCAGCTCAGTCCTCTCTCTCAGTAGCCCCTCCACCTGTATCCTCAAATCATCTAGGTCCTTCTCTACCTCCGCCATGGTGCTTGTTGATACCTGCTTTGTCACTCCTCCAGGCTCTCGTTATCCTCTTGCTTGCAGTATAGTCACCATTGCCTCTAGCCTGTCTCGCTCCCATCTCGCCACCACTCCCTCCTCATGCTCTTTGGATACCTCTCCCTCAAGCTGAGTCACCTCTGCTCATAGCTAACTCACCTTCGTCTACAGCCTATCCCTCTCTGCCTCTAGCTCTAATATCTATCGCCCTGTATCATTGGCCAGCGCCATGAAATCTCTCTTGCCCTCTACCCACACTTTGGCCTCCAGTCTACATCTCACAACTTTTGTATCTCTTAATCTTTGCTAGATGATCTGCAATCTCACCACAACTCCTCTCAATAGTATAGCTAAATCCTCTACTATAGGTGGTACCATGGCCAAAGGGGGAATATCATGAACATCCATATCCCCTCTACCTCATCTCTCTCATCCACCCCCCACCCCTATCTCATCTCTCTCCTCCTCTACCTTGATCTCCACCTGGCCTCTCCTCCATTGTCTCCTCCTCCTCACCCTCTCTTGCTAACTTGCGACCCTAGCCTCTTCCTGTCCTCTCTCCTGCTACCCTACTGCTCTAGCCACCTCCTGACCTCTCCTCTACTGGACTCTCCTCCTCCCTCTCCCCTATCCTACCATTTGCAACTCATCCTCTGGCCCAAAACCCAGTGCCTCCACAATCGGCTCCTCTAGCGTAATCCATAGGGGTAGGTGACGGGCATGCCATGTGGTGAATCAAACTGTCACTCCCGCCTCTACTTCCCCCCAGTCCTACCCAGGTAGGGTACCAACTGCAATGTCTCCCAATGCTCTCTCACAAACCTATCCATAATCGGCTCCCCCCATGGCCGCTCTTGCGAGATCTATCGAAATCTCTCTAGTCCGCGAGGAATGTCCTATGTTAGCCCAAATTGTTTGGTCACTCTATCTGCCTATGAGCCTCCATTGTATGAGTCTCCTTCTTGACTATATAGCATCAGGTACAAAAATATCCTTTATGTCTCTCCTCATCTCTCCTCCATCCAGAAAACTACCATATCATGTACGGTCTCCACACTATATGCTCCTCCTGAAGGTCATTTAGTGTCCTCCATCTGTCCATATTCCTGAAGCCCTCATAATGCCACACCCAGCCATACTTTGTCCCATACTAGTAAGCTATTGGTGTTGTCGCATCCTCCAATCCTTCTCTCACCACTCCTAGCCTGGCCACACTAATGTGCTCCCAGGCCCATGCCTGTAGTAGTGTCACCTGTGTCAAACTGAACACCTCTCGGTAGCACACAATGTGCATGTCTTTGTACAACTACGCCAAGATGCATGTACCCCATGCAAACTCCCACTCTCTCCCCTTCATGATATGTTGTATCACCTCTATGTACCTCATGATACAGAAGCGCCCACTTCAATTTAGTATCAGCAATCCGCTAATCAACCTACACAAGTATAGTGGTAGTGGTGACACCCACAATGCCAGGCATCTATCCACATCCAACCCCTTCCCCTACACAAGAAGGTCATCTCATCCAAACATGATCCACAATGTATGATCCAGCTCCGCCCCCTCTGATGTCATCACACTCACCAGGCACCCTACTATAGGTAGCCTCAGTATCCGCCATATGTCCTCTAGGGTCATAGTCATCTCCCCTGTCAGGAGATGGAATGTCGAGGTCGAGGAACTCCACCACTCTATGAGAGTTTTCAACATTGAGCTCTAATAGTTGGATATCCCAACAAATACAACAACCCTGCTCGTGATAGAGCCTCATGGTTTGCTCCATTCATGGTTTCTATCGTTGCCTCCAACACCTCTGATCGCCTCCCGTGCATCTGTAGACTATCAAACCAATTCATCCATATCACACACTATGTTAGTCATCTCATCCTTTTCCTCATCTCCCCTTCTTTTCCATTTCCCGACCCCGGGTTATCTTTTCACTAATTTTTCACCCCCTCCCCCCTCCTTTGGACAAATTTACCCGATTTTCCCAAATTCGTCTTGTTTTTCTTGTTTCCAACTCTGTCTCTTTTTCTTTTTCTCCCCCCTGTTTTCCCCTTGGGTGATCCCAACCGGGCGTGGGTGATCCTACCCTGGCCGTGGGTGAGCCTGCCTCGGCGGTGGGTGAGCCTGCCTCGATCGTGGGCGAGCCCACCTGGGAGGTAGGCGAGCCCACCTAGAAGGTGGGAAAACCTGCCCCTGGATGGGTGGCCACGCCTAGGCGGGGTCACCCCTGTCTCGAGTGAGGTTTCCCCCCTTCCGAGTGGGGTCACCCCTCTTCTGGGCTGAGTCACCCATATCTCCCTAACCTAATTTTTAAGGTGGATTTACCTGATCCCAGGGTAAATCCACCCTCCCCTGATTTCCCTTTGCCATTTTCGGTCATTTCTTTTCCTTTTTCTGGGTGCATTTACCCTTTAATTGGGAAAATTCACTCCCCTTTCCCTCGCCTCTAATAAGGGCTTCTGCCTACCCAATGGGTGAAATTGAAATTTCATCCCTGACCCATTTTTCTAGACTACCCCAATCCCAAAACCCATGTTTTCAAAATGCATTAAAACTTAAAAATATAACACAAAATGCTTAAAATCACAAAGGGGGTTTTGAGCCTAACCTAGCGTGGAACGACGTGCTTGTAGAAAAACTATCGTACCTCGTCCCCCCGGTAGATGATGTCGTCATCATAGTCATTCGACATCTTCGTCTCCTCATCTCCTTCTTCTCCTTTTCCCTCCCTCTCACTCAATTGCCAAGCGTGCAAATGAGGAATAGTAATTTCCAAAATTACTATATATAAGCTTTCCCTCATTTTCTTAACATTTTAAGTTAAAGGTATTTTTACCCTTTATTTAACCCTTTTTTAATTCACCTAATCCCCTAACTTCTTGGGGCTGCCATTTACAAACCGTGTGTTCATTTGACTCAGTTCAAAATCCAAGCTTCATAGTTTTTTGAGCTCTATCCAACAATACCCTTTGTTTCTTCATATCGAGAAGTTGCCCGGGGCCCCTTTTTCTTCCCCAACCGCGCTCTCGAGGGGGCATACCCTACCATTTTAATTTGTTCCTCCGTCATGGCCATTTTCTTGTGATACTGGGGCATCTCCCCACATTTCCCTCCATTTAGGCATCTCACACTACTTCTCCTGTGCTTGGGCATCATTTTCTAGTCGCTTCCTCTATAGAGTCATTTGCATTTTATTTTTCTTTGAAACACTGTTATTCTAACAATATTTCGAAGAGTGGAAAAATGTAGACATCCAAATTTGACCACTCCCATATGGTAAAATATGTCTCCCTTATCCGCCTGTTTCATCAATATTAATTTATTTAATTAATATCTCCCCTTTGCCTAATATTTCTAAAGTATTTAATTTAATAATTAAATACTTTACCTTTCACCCTTTTTCTCTAAATTAAATAAATATATCAATTTATTTAATTTAGTCATTTAGCCTTTTTGAATTTAAATCAATTTTAAATTCCTCTTTTTCTCTCTCCTTATCACATCCTCCATAACCTTCTTCTAATTTGTATTAGCTTAATTAATCCATGATTAGGATGTGCACACCTTTAACTTGGATTAATATCACATCCTCCATATTTGTCCACTTGTTTCTAATCCCTCGTTAATCTTCTTAATCACTTGTTTGCACAACCTTAATATAATCACATGTTGTGTTTGGTATGTCCTCTAAGTCAACCCTTCATAAGTGCTTTCCTTTTTGAGCCTTGACCTCTTCCCCATGTGAATTTAAAATTCACATTTATTCACTCAATGCATTTCTCTTCCCCATACAATTTGTTGGGAAATTCTAAATTCTCCCACTTGTCACATCAATCACATGGGACAAGGGCTTCCTATATAAGGACCTTGTCTTATCCACAAGGTACTTCTCATCATGTGAATTTAAAATTCACATTTATTCCCCCAAACAACTTCTCTCATCCCCATGATGATAAGAGAGGACTTTCTAAAATTCCTCACTTGTCACTATCACCTTCATATGGGGACAAGAACTTCCTTTTAAGGAGATCTTCCCCTAATTCCAAGGTACTTGCAACTACCTCCACCTCACATGTCCTCTTTCCAACTCACCTATCATCGTGACACATCATCTTCCACATGGCAGGATGTGAGGGCTTGTGAGTCCTCAACTCACCACAACCCTTCAACTTGCCCATGTTGGAAAAATCCTGACTGTTGATTCCTCTAGAGACTCTTCCCTTAAAATGGAAGATTTAGTCTCACATTCATTCATTCATCACATTCACAATTTTGCATTCAAGCTCTCACAACTCATAAGCATTCAACATACTCTCATTCAAGCTCTTGCATTCACCATTATTGCACTCTTGAAGCTCATATTGCATCCATTTCATACACTCACCAAAATACCCAACTTCATCATTTGAATCCCCATTGCATTCTCACCAATTTGCATAGAATTTTAATCCATTTTCCATCAAGGAGCACACATTCATCAAAAATCAAAGGGCCGACCAAGAAGATCACTTGAACAAGGTATAATTTGGTTTTTATCTTTATTTTGTTCAAGTCAACTTAGGCTAATCATTGAGTTGTTGAAGTGTTGTTTTCTCCTTTACATATTTCTATTTTGCATCATTTAGGATAGGCAAAATAACCCTGCACACAGTAGCAATGCTTGAATTGGATCTTGAATGCTACATCAACACATTAGCTCAACCACATGCATGATGCATTATGCATTGGACATGATGAAATGAATCTTTATTGCTGCAATAATCTACTATAAATCTTCCCTTGAATGCCTTAGAAATGATCTTGAATGCTCTTGATTTTGATCTCATGAAGTCACATAAAAATTCTAGGATGAACTTATTAAAATAGCCTTCTAAATTTATACATAACTTAACATTAATTCCTGAAATTGAAATAACACAAGCCAACATCAAATCTAGGATTAAAATCATTAAAATACCACCAAAAACATATCCTAAGAGGGGGTCCTAGGCCTAAGTGAGGACCCATTTTCCATGTGGCGAATGGGTCCTAGCTCACTTAACTAGGACACACTTCAGACAATGTGAAATGTTATGTAAAAATAGGGTCCTAAGACCTAGTGAGGACCCATTTTCCAGGTGGCGAATGGGTCCTAGGTCACTAACCTAGGACACACACCTTCTAAAATTAAGTGTTGTGTAATGGTATTTATGAATTTCAGGTTTTATCCCTCAAAATTTGTAATTAATTAGGCTTGGATTTGAATTAAAGGGGGCCAATTAACCTCAATTAACTAATAAATCCCTAGATTAGTGTGAAAGTGTAAAGATATACTCTACAACACCCTAAATAAGACACCATTAAGTTCATTTAGTTTAAAAGGGCCCTAAACTTAATGTGAATAGGTAAAACATATTACAACACTAAATCAAGGCAACATTAGGTTCATTTTATTATTAATTATCCCCAAACTAAGGAAAAGTAATAATTTTTTTGTTACTACAGTATCCAATTGAGCCTAACATTTTAAAAGGTTTCAAACTTAAAAGCTAATCCACATTCACATTCCCACATGAAAATATCCCCACCTATATAGATTAATTACATGCTTACTCCTACATATTGAATGGAACTTAAATCCTCAAACATTTGTAAAATTTAAAGGAAAAAGAGATTTTTATTTTCATCACAAATCATTCATAAAATTCTAGCAACCATGTAGCATTCTCAAGTGATACAATTCAACAAAATGAATTCACATGAGATAATTTCTATACTAGAGAAAAAAATTCAAAGGAAAGTGAAATCCTAGTTTACAAAGGTTTTATTTTACGCTAATCTAGGTATACACCCAATCAAACTCTAGTAAGATTAATAATCTTTTAATAATTTCTTCTATAAATTTGAAACCTCTCATTAAAGCTAGGTTATAATTGAAAAAGGAAACATGTAATTTGGAATCATATACAAGAACCCTAGTTCAATATAGCAATGAAAGTGAATTTAAATTGCCATAAATCCTAGATAAATTAAATTTGTAATATATATTTTCTTTTATTTAGTGTAAATATGACGAGAAATAAATATGCTCTAATAAAAATTATTAGAAAATTCAATATGTATCCAAATATGACTTCAATGGATGAGATACAAGGCTTAGACTATAAAAACATGAATATATGAAACTTATATTCAAATCTGAAAATTAAGTTTCCTTAATATGGAATTATCATGATTAGATCCATCTTCTTTATGTGCCAAAAATCAACCAATGTATCATGCTTCTGAGCACCGTCTTATGTGAACTTATAACAGTTATATAAAGAATGACATCACCATAAGATAGCAGTGATGAGGTACAAATCAGCAGCACAAGAGCATACCATAGCACAAGATTTACATGGAGAAACCCTTACGAGAAAAAACTCCACCAAGAAGAAAGGATAAATATGCATTATCTTCAAATAAATGAGTTAAAATACAACTGCTTACATTCTCCTCTTTACCTCCAGCATGGCAGCACTTGTGCACTTGTTAACAACCTCTTTATACCTCAACTTGTCCTTGCACCTATAGTGAAAATATACATTCAATTGCTGCTCATTGTTTCTACATCCAAAGAGCTAATTTTATAGATGTGTGAAGAGTTATTAATACCAAAACAAGGCTTCCAAAGATGACTTTTCAATCCAAATTTCTCTAGCCCTTGGAATACCTACTTGGAATGTGAAAGGACATTGATTTTGGTTCCAATACTTTCCCTCCAACTTGGGCACCCAAACTTGAAAGAAACTAATGGAATACCAAGAGAAACCTATTGTATCATTCTAAGCTCCCACTTGGAGAATACCAAAAATCACTCATTTATCTTTTCCTTATCTTTTATTATCCTATTCTAGGCATCCACATGTGTGGAAAACAATATTAAATATTTATGTCCACAAGTCACCTTTACTGCTACCAGTGGACCCATCACCCCTTATGAATATATTACAAGCAATGGAATATTTTCCCAATTCACCCTAAGTTCCTAGGGACACTTTCTAAGGATGTTGGAACCATGACATAGGATTCACAAAGTGTATGTCACCTTAATCCTAACATTTTCCTACTTGACATGAACATTGTAAATACACCCATAGGAATCACTGTTAGGATATGCGGCATTATAATTGCTATATTAAGTTGATTTTATGTATTTCCATGTTCTTTGGAAAGTGTCCTAGAGGACATGAGAGGAAAAATATTTATTATTTTTTTTTCCTATGATAAATTGTAATTTCATTCATAGAGGTAGACCTACTACGATTACATAGCATTCTGGAGGAATATTCCTTCTAGGCATTCACTTTTTGGGTGGAGACCACCTAGAAGTATATGATCTTACATGTTCATTTGCATGTTTTTCATGTTATCCTGGGTTGGGCGCCCTTGTTTGCATGTTCTGGGTATGAACCATCAAAGTCGTCAAAGAGTAATGGATCACTTGGGATTGACCAATTGTGATTGGCTATGGGTTAGGCGACCATATGAAGGCCATGCAATCATTTAATATTTTTCACTATGTTTATGGGATTTCCAATAAGAGAGGCATGGGGTTTTCCATGTGGTTTTACATGATTTTTTGGGATACCACAAGTGGTATTCTCTCCCACAAGTCTCTATATATTTGAGCCTTGTGTTAGTGGTTTCATAAGTTTGTTTGCAAGTTGTCAAAGTAACGAAGTGTTGCAAAAATATAGAGAGGAGGTTTGTATTGATGTATACTTCATTTGAAGACTAATGCAGGCATTACATCTCTTTGGGTGTGGATTTTTTTTTCTCACAAGGGTTTCTCCATGTATATCTTGTCACAAGTGTGGTTCTCAACTTGTGGTATTGCTATTTTTCTTTCATTCTTGGAATTGTTAATCACATAACATATTATTGGTAATCTTGAATACATATTTTCATATTTACAGTCACATTATTAAGTTCATATTGTTGCAAGTTTCATCTTGTTTATCCAACATTTGGTATCAAAGCTAACGCTTTTGTTGAGATAGGGAAACCTTTCTCTTAAGTATTGAAGTTTTTTTGGTTGTAGTGGGAGATTTTGCTTTGTGGGTTTTGTATATTTATGAAGAAGATTGAAAACCATGGCTTCTACCTCCCGTCTAGATATTGATAAATTCAATGGCACTGGTTATGAGATGTGGAAGTTGAAGATGGAGGATCTCCTTGAAGAGAGAGATTAGTGGTTGGCGGTTTCAAATGAAAAGAAACCATCTAGTGTGTTTGATGAAGATTGAAATAAAATGGACAAGAAGCCATGAGGAATCATTCAATTGTGATTTTCAAATTATGTCCTCTTGAATGTTTCAAAAGAATCTACCGCATACAAGTTGTGGAAGAGGATAGGTGATATTTATCAAACTAAAATTCTAACTAATAAATTGTATCTCAAAAGATTTATATTCTTTGAAAATGAAGGATGGTGATTTTGTTGTAGAACACTTAAATGATTTTAATAGGTTTATAAGTTAGCTTGCATTTGTATATGTTAAGATAGAAGAAGAAGAAAAAATCATATTGTTGTTTTTTCTTTACACAAATCTTAAGAAAATATAATTGTTGTCATAAGTGGTGGTGGTTCAGAGTCAAAGATGGATAATCTCATTGCTACACTCCTTTTAGAAGAAATGAGAAGAAAATCCATGAATGCAGGCTCCTAAGATGCCTTACATGTGCAAGAAAGGTCCAAAGAAAAAGGACCTAAAGGGGATAAAAAGAGAGACAAGTCTAAAGGACATCCTAAAACCTCAAGAAGAGCATATTAAAGTGTTGGAATTGTGGTAAGAGATGACATGTGAAGGAGTACAAAAAAAATAAAAAGAGTTCAAATACTTCCACAAAAAATTCCTCATAAGATGGTGATTCTAATGCTTTTTTTAATTTATGCTAACACTATTAGTAATGATGCTTTTCTTATTGATTTAGGTTGCTCCTACCATATGACTCCCCACAAGGAGTGATTTACTTCATATTCAACTTATGATGGGGGAGAATTTTTCCTTTGTGATAACACCACAAAGAAGATTGTTGGTAAGGGAAAGGTAAAGTTTTGTTCCAGTGATGGAAAGGTTAAAAGTCTTGATGTTTTACATATTCTAGGACTTGCAAAAAATTTACTTTCAATATCCAAGTTGAATGATTCTAAAATGCATGTGAGATTTGACAAGTGTGGTTGCAAGTTGGTAAGAGGGAGTTTGGTGATTGCTAAAGGATCTTGGATAAGGACTTCATTTAGGCTTAATGCCTCCACTTTTTGTAACTCTACCAATGTAATTGACACTAAAAATGCATGTATGTTGTGGCACCATAGATTGGTTCACATAAGTGAAAAGGGTCTTAAGACTATTTTGAATTAAAACTTGGTTGATGGTATTTTTGATTATTTTGTTGGCAAAAATGATTTTTGTGAGCATTGTGTGTTTGGTAAACAAGATAGATCATCATTTCCTAATGGAACTAACAAAGCTAAGATATTATTAGAGATCATTCATTCAAATGTGTTTGGAACAATGGATGAATATTTGGAAAATATAATTATTATGTTACTTTCATTGATGATGCCTCAAGGTACACGTAGATTTAATTTTATGCATGCAAAATCTGAGGTTTTCACCAAGTTTAAGGAATTTAAAGCTTTAGTTGAGAAGCAAACAAATTATAAGATAAGGGTGTTGATATTTGATAATGGAGGTGAATATTGTTCTAGGGGATTTGATGAATTTTGTAAGCATGCAAGAATTGTTTGAAAAAATACTATTCCTTATACACCTCAAATAAATGCGGTAGTAGAAAGAATGAACTGAGCCTTGATGGAAAGAGCTAGGAGCATGTTGAGTGGTGCTAAACTTGATAGATGCTTTTGGGCAGAAGTTATAAGTACTACATGTTATTTGATTAATAGATCTCCTTGTTTAGCTCTTGTTGATAGAACTCCTTATGAAGTGTGAATAGGTAGAAAGCCTTCTTTTTCACATTTAAGGGTCTTTGGTTGTGAGGATTTTGTTCATGTGCCTCAAGAGAGGTGATCTAAATTGGATCCAAAATCATAGAGATAGATCTTTGTTGGTTATAGTGAGAATGTAAAAGGTTATACTCTTTGGAATCCACTAACCTGCAAAATGGTTTTTCTCTAGAGATGTGATTTTTAGGGAGTTTAGAGCTTACTTAGGTGAAGAACAACCAAAGGAGAAAAATAAGACAAAAACATTGCACTTCAAGGTGAAGATAGAAAAGCAGGAAGATGCACATGTGGAAGAACAACCAGATGGATTAGAGGATGGAGAAGAAGAAGAGGGTTCAAAGAGTTCAAATGATGTGCAAGATGAGAATACATAAAAAGAATAACAAGATCCCCTTACTCCTACCTTGAGAAGATCCACAAGACAACAAAATCCAGTTGACATGTATAGCCCATCAGATTACCATTGGGTATTTTTTTTGTTGAGTACTAATGATGAACCTAAATCTTTCAGGGAGACTCTCTATAGAGGAAAGTGATTCTTGGATGCAAGCCATATAGGAGGAGATGATGGATATGAATAATTGTGATACCTAGGATATTATTAGTTTTCCCAAAGAAAGAAATCCCATTGGTTGCAAGTAGGTATCTAAAAATAAATTTGGTGTAGATGGTCAGTTTGAGTAGTACAAGGCTAGATTGGTGGCTAAGGGCTACTCCTAGAGAGAGGGAGTTTATTTTGGTGAAATTTTCTCTCCTATTGCTAATTTAACTTCTATTAGATTCATATTATCTATTTTTGTTTCTTATGATTTTGAAATAGAGAAAATGGATATTAAAACTGCTTTCTTGCATGGGGATCTTGAGGAACAAATTTATATGCGACAACTTGACAGTTTTGTTGTGAAAGGGAAATAACACTTGGTTTGCAGGATAAAATGGTCATTATACGGTTTGAAACAATGACCCAAGAAGTGGTACTAGAAGTTTGATGCCTTTGCATTGAATTTGGTTTTTGTTAGAAGCGAAGAGGACTATTGTGTTTATATTAAGATTATTGATGATCAGATACTAATCATTGTCTTATATGTTGATGACATATTTATGGGTAAATAGTAAGGTGATGATTTGGTAGCTTAAGAATCGACTTTTTGGTATGTTTTATATAAATGATTTGGGGGCTTCTATATATATTCTTGGGATGCAAATCAGTAGGGATAAGGTTCATAGAAATATTTGGTTAAGTCAGAGTATGTTGATATCATTTTGTAGAGGTTTAATATCCATGACTGTAAAACAGTAAATATTCCATTTGTAGTTGATACTAAGTTGAGTTTAGATGTGTCAAGTAATTCTGATGATCCCCACACTTGTTGAGGAGGCGATTTTTCATTTGAACATTAGCGGGATTGCTTAGGTATTCATCAATGGTGACTTCAGGCTGATTGACCATGTTCTCATCTTTAGGTGGTGAAGTGTTTTGGACATCAGTATTGGATTGTGACGATGCACCATTATTTGGATCTTGTGGGATATTTGCACCATTGTTGGGATCTTGGGGGATATTCAGCTAGGAACCTTGGGCTTGTTGTTCTACCATTTGTTTCTTGGTTTGTGATTGAGTCTAAATGAACATGAAAGTGCAAAGCTAATGTGTGAGCTAAGATGTAGTAAAACTCTAAAATGTAATGCAGAGATTACCTAAATAACAATTGAAGGATTGATTCAGATTAGATAATGGATTGATTGATTGGATGATTGGATAAATATGAGATTGGATTAGATTGATAGATTGGGTGATTGGATAAGGATTAGATTAGATAAGATTGATTGATGAAATGATTGTTAAGATTGGATGATGGATGAGATAAGATGATGAAAGAGATTCTAAACCAGGTTCAGAGATCACCCTAGGTAACATAGGGTGTTGATTGATCAGATTAAGAATAGATAGATGATTGTGGCACCGAATCCAACTTGAGATGGAAATGGATTGATTGGGCCGAATGATGATGACCGACTCAGGACGGATGACAATCCTAAGCAGATGTTGATGATGACGATCAGATTTAGACACCTAGGTCAATTTGGATAATAACTTCAAATGAAGTTTAGAGGATTTGGATTGAGAAAACAATGGGGGATATGTAACCTAGAGATGCTTTATGATGTACCTATATGATTCAGATGATGAATGAATGACCTTTGAAGAATGCAAATGAAAATTACAGGTGAACAAAAGATACTTAATGGTTGGATAAAGATTAGACTCGCCTCACCAAGGTCAGGGTCACCCAACTGGAGGTCAAGGTTGCCCAAATTAAGGTCAAGGTCACCCAACTAGAGGTCAAAGTCTCCCAACTGGAGGTTAGGGTCACCTAATTGGAGGTCAAGGTTGCCCAACTTAAGGTCAAGGTCACCTAACTTAAGGTCAAGGTTGCCCAACTGGAGGTCAAGGTCACCTAATTGGAGGTCAGGGTCACCTAATTGAAGGTCAAGGTTGCCCAACTAGAAGTCAAGGTCACCTAACTTAAGGTCAAGGTCGCTTAATTTAAGGCCAGGGTTGCCCAACTGAAGGTCAAGGTTGCCCAATTGGAGGTCAAGGTCACCTAACTTAAGGTCAAGGTTTCCTAACTAAAGGTCAAAGTCGCCCAATTGAAGGGAAAGGTCACCTAACTGAAGGGAAACGTTGCCTAACTAGTTTCCAGACTTGTCTAAATTAGAAAAGGGGAAAACAGACTATTGAAATGGGCAAACAGATGCACAAAACATGAGACAAATGCTTGGAATGGGAAAATGGATGTGCAAAATGGGGAACAGATGCTCAGAATGGGAAAACAGACGCACAAAATAGGGAAAGAGATGCTTGGAACGGGTAAATGAATGCTCAGAACAAGAAAACAAACAATAAGAACAAGTGAACAAATGCTTGGAACGGGGAAATAGACTGATGGAATGATTGAACGGGATGTGGGACTAACTGTTCAAAGTGAAAAATCACCCAACTATGAGGCAAGGTAGCCCTATTGAGGGCAAGGTTGCCCAAGTCAAGGAAAAACCGCTCCTCTTGATGAAACAAGCAAATTTGATGGGTTGTTTGACTGACAGTGACTCAGGCAGAGGGCAAAATTGCCCCTGTTCCAGGCATGGTCACCCCTATTGAGGGAAAGGTCGCCTATTTAGTGAAAGATGGAAAATTTTGACTGAAACAGGTTGGGAAATGACTGAGATAGAAGGAAATGTCACCCTTTTCAAGGGAAAGGTCACCCCTGTTCAGGGCAAGGTTGCCTCTATCAACAGACCTAAACTTAACTTGGGTAAAAATGACTATGGAAAAGGACCAAAAACATAGCAAAAAACAAGCAGAAGGTAAGGCTAACTTGACTAAACAAAAATTCACTAGTTTTGCATAGAAAAGATAGTTCAAGCAACATAATCCTAAGATTTAGTGAAAAGGGTATAGCCAACACGGTCCTCTAACTAGGCTAAACAAGGAAAAATAGGAAGTCCTCGATATATGCATGGTACATGAGGCACAATCGTGAACACAAGTCTGTCTACAAGCATGATTCGGGAACCCCAGTGAGGTACTAGAGGCTCAAACCAATTCTTCACGTCTTATCTAGGTATCACCCTAGCTTCGATGCTCCATCGGACACGACATGACTAGATTAGGGTACAAATTTGGCTCTCCCCCCTTTATATACCTCACTGGTACATGTGGTTGGGATTTTCCCTTGGGGTGATGAAATCCCCAAGAAGGTCCTGCTAAAAAGAGAACACTAAACTTTTTTGGCTACTCCCCAGGCTCACATGAAGTGCAAGGGGAAAGCTTGAACAATGTAGTGCCCCTTAGGTAACAAAAAAGATTAAGTAAGCTACGATTTCTCTTCACCCAGGATCGCCAAATGGCATAAGGGGATTGGATACATCAATAGATTACTTTACAAACAAAGCACACAATATATTGACTCCCCTTACTTAAAACTATGTGCCTAGCTAGTATGAAAACAAAAAGCAAACAAACTAACTAATAAACTTTTCCCGTTCGTCCTACAACAAATACATTAGAAGTTTTGATCTCTGGTCTTTGATAAGTAGGAAACAACTACACCAATGTTAGTAAAAACTAGCACAATCACCAACAGGACAAGTTAGGGGGTCAGTATTAACCAAAATAGCAGAAAATGGACTCTAGATATAAAGTTTAAATCATTGTTTTTACCTCAGTCACCTTTGTTCAGGTCAGGTTTTCCCCTGTTAGGGCAAGATCACCCCTGTTCAAGGCAGGTTCACCCCTATTCAGGTATGGGTCGCTCTTGTTCAGGCAAGAATGCCCCTATTCAGGAAACAGGGAAATTTTTTTCTCTTGTTTCATAGATGGGCAATTCTGCAAGGGCAGAATCGCCTCTATTCAAGTCAAGGTCATCTTTCTTTGGTTGGGGTCACCTATCCTAGGGAAGGGTCACCCCTATTGAGGGAAAGGTCACCCATGTCTATTGCAGAGTTTCCTCTATGTAACCTGAACTTGCAAAATATCAAACAACAGAGAAATTGAAAGCAAAAGACCTGTTTGTGGGTCCCACCAGGCATGCCAGAAATGTGTGCAACATTATTTTTACCATCCTAAATGATGCAACATAGAAAGATGCAAAGGATAAAACAACACTTCAACACCTCAATGATTAGCCTAAGTTGACTTGAACAAAATAAAGATAAAAACCAGATTATACCTTGTTCAAGTGATCTTCTTGGTTGGCCCTTTGATTCTTGATGAATGTGTGCTCCTTAATGGAAAATGGATTAAAATGCTATGCAAAATGGTGAGAACGCAATGAGGATTTAAATGATGAAGTTGAGTATTTTGGTGAGTGTATGAAAAGGATGCAATATGAGCTTCAAGAGTGCAATAATGGTGAATGCAAGACTTGAATGAGAACATGTTGAATACTTATGAGTTGTGAGAGCTTGAATGCAAAATTGTGAATGTAATGAATGGATGAATGTGAGACTAAATCTTCCATTTTAAGGGAAGAGTCTCTCGAGGAATCAACGGTCATAATTTTTCCAACATGGGAAAGATGAAGGGTTGTGGTGAGTTGAGGACTCACAAGCCCTCACATCCTTCCATGTGGAAGAGGATGTGTCACAAGGACAGGTGAGTTGGAAAGAGGGCATGTGAGGTGGAGGTAGTTGCAAGTACCTTGGGATTAGGGGAAGATCTCCTTAAAAGGAAGTTCTTGTCCCCATATGAAGGTGATGGTGACAAGTGAGGAATTTTAGAAAGTCCTCTCTTATCATCATGGGGATGAGAGAAGTTGTTGGGGGAATAAATATGAATTTTAAATTCACATGATTGGAAGGGAAAAGTGGTTGGGAGAATAAATGTGAATTTTAAATTCACATGATGAGAAGTACCTTGTGGATAAGACAATGTCCTTATAAAGGAAACCCTTGTCCCATGTGACTGATGTGACAAGTGAGGGAAATTTAAAATTTCCCAACAACTTGTATGGGGAAGAGAAATGCATTGAGAGAATAAATGTGAATTTTAAATTCACATGGGGAAGAGGTCAAGGCTCAAAAAGGAAAACATTTATGAAGGGTTGACTTGGAAGACATACCAAACATGGCATGTAATTAGACTAAGGTTGTGCAAATAGGTGATTAAGAATATTAACGAGGGATTAGAGACAAGTGGACAAATAAGGAGGATGTGACATTAATCCTGGTTAAAGGTGTGCACATCCTAATCATGGATTAATTAAGCTAATCCATATTAGAAGAAGGTTATTGAGGATGTGACAAGGAGAGAGAAAAAAAGAGGAATTTAAAATTGATTTAAATTCAAAAAGGCTAAATAACTAAATTAAATAAATTGATATATTTATTTAATTTAGAATAAAAGGATGAAAGGTAAAGTATTTAATTATTAAATTAAATACTTTAGAAATCTTAGGCAAAGGGGAGATATTTATTAAATAAATTAATATTGATGAAATAGACGGATAAGGGAGACAGATTTGACCATATGGGAGTGGTCAAATTTGGATGTCTACAGTTACATATCAAAGTTCAAGATCAAGATTTACATTCATTGAGGCCACTTCATGCAAGATTGTTGATTTATACTCCAAGGTTTCAATTGAGGTTTGGTGAATTGTTACACATTCATTCATGATTCCTTTATGCATTGTTTCATTTCAATGTTTAATTACCAAAACAAGGTTTGACTAAGGAAAACCCCTATTCCCTAACAAATAACATTTTCTCTCATTTGATGTGTGATTGCAAGTTTTAAGTTGAAGATCATTTGGAGAGCAAAATTGCAAAAGTTGTCAAATCATAGAAATTGAGCTACAAGATTTATTTCTAGCTTTTTGACAGTGCCTAACTAGGATCTGGGAGTGTAGATTAATAGGAACAAAACCCAAAAATTGATTTTCCAAAACCCTAGCTAGGACCCATTCGCCATAGGGAAAATGAGTCCCCAATGAGGTCTAAAAAGCACTTTTTACAATAGGTACACATCATTTGACCCTCTTAAAACCTACCTTTTGATTTCTACATCAGTTAGGTTTGATTTCTGATTCTCATTTACACATCATATCCCTCATATTGAATGAAATAGAAGTGGAAATTAAGTTTATTATTTTGTTAATTCATTTTGGTGAACCTCCCCTTTTCCTTCATTTTATTATGGTGAACCCAACCTTTTGAGCATTGTAGTTTTCTAGTTTTGGAGTACTTTTCATCCTAGATTTAGATCTTGCATTCATTTGCATTGAATTAGGTCTCATTTAGGGTGTCTAATTTGCATTCAACGTTGCATTGCATCTAGGGTTTTACTAGAGTTACATTGTTTGCATTCTTTAAATATGAAAAATACAAAAAAAATAGTCATCTTGCATATCATTTACATCATATAAACTTGCATTTGAAAATTGAAACAAAAGTGCATATCAAACTAGGTGTTTTAGGTCATCATTTTGCCACATTTTGCACTTAAATTTCACATTGTATTCTACAAAAAATCAATTTGAAACATACTGTAGCAAACTTGAATATGAAAACCACTAGAAAAGAATTAAAATTTGTAAAAATTAGTTTCAAAACCCTAATCTAGGACCCATTTCCATAGGTTGAATGAGTCCCTGATCAGGCTTTAATATGCATTTCTAAAAATTAAAATCTTCATTTATGTGCTTTTGTTTATTGTTTTCATTATTCTATTTTAGTTTGTTGAGTTTTTGTTTTACTAATTTCGTCATATTTATCTTAATTTGGTACATTTAGTGCATTGTGTGATTTCAAAATTGTATTTACAAGATTTCAATTTTAGATTGTTGGATAGTGTAATTATCAAATTACCTTGTTTAGAATCTGAAAATTGCATTTACACATTACATTCTAGGTCATTGCATTGCATTATTAGTCTCTTTCCATTTTAGGTTTGCACACTAAGTTTGTGAGACTTGTATAAGCTTTACAACTCATTATCCTATTAGCAATACTATTGTGATATGTAGTTCGAGTCTCATGTCATCCTGCAATACACCATTCGTTGTGGATCTTTGGTTTTCAAACTTTATTTCTAATAATGTTGATAATCAACCCCCTATGGATCATAGTATGCATACCTCATTTCCCATGACTTCCCTTCCTACAACCAATGTGCATGATGTTATTCATTTCTCTCAAGAAGACATAAAAATACTAGATGAAGGCCTAGAAAAGTTACAAGACACTGTGCTTACTAAAAGTATGGAGATTATTATGATTCCTACTTTACAAAATCTAAAGAAAATGCTTAAAACTAAAAATGAAACACAAATTTTCAGTAGCCTCAACTGCTTCCTTCATGAGAACTTAAACAAACAAGAGAATAATAACATACATGCCTCAATCAACTTTATTGAAGCTTAACCTTTTAAGGCTCAACCAAAATTCCTCTTGATATTGCTTTCTCATAAAATGACATAATCAAACATGCACCTAATGGTCCTCTTTACATAGCTAGAAGAATCAATGACAAGCCTACCAATGGGTTATTATTTGATCATGTCTATGTAGAGAATGTGATCACTATAGAATTCCTATTTGTGCATGAACTCTATCAAGATACATATGACAAACCGAAAGCATGGATTAAAACACATAATGGTTTTTCTTGTCCTTTGATGGGCTTGATAAATCTCCCTTTAAAAGTTGGACCAAAAACACTAAATGTCTCATTCACCATCATCTTGTCATCAAATCAATTTCGTGTGAAGTTAGGCTATCCATGGATTCACTCCATGAATGTCATCCTGTCAGTTGTGCATAAATGTTTAAAGTTTCCCTTTGGCAATGAAATCTTTATTGTGCATCATAGTAGCTTTAATCTTGTGTCTTCTCGAGGGAACTTTTCATTGGATTTCTTTTGGCCTAAGCCTATTGAACCTATTAGACCTTGTGAGGACTACTTTTTCAAAGCATATCAAAAGTTTAAGGTGAAACACATAGGAAAATTATCCCTTGGAAACATGTTGCAACCTATGATTGAGCCACCTATCATTGATGAAATCATGTGTTATGAAATAACTTGCACAATAGGAGAATATGATATGAAATATGATGCAAATATGTGATAATAACTGAGAATAACAAGCCACTTCAAGGGGGGAAACCTCCAAATATCTCTAATGAGAACAAACTTCACAACTTGATGATGAAATAAGACTCACAACCTCCTATATATACCTATTTATGCCTAGGATATCACCTAGGCTAAATTAGACAAACCTATATAAGTCTTAGGCCAACCTAAACAACTAAATAACAATATACTAATGATAATATGACTTAATAGAGAATTAAGATAGCCACAAGCTGACTATTCATAACCCGATGTACACTAATATTAAGGGCGTAGCATGCCCCCCTTATTCAAAGAAGCATTGTCCTCAATGCTAATCAAGTTTGGATTCTTTTGAATGAACTCCTCGTCCTCCCATGTGGCATCTTCAACTGGTAAATTCTTCCATTGGATGAGATACTCAGTGAGAGTTCTATTCCTCAGCTTCTTTGTGCATGTTTGACAAATGCACTTTGGTTCCAAAATGATTCTTCCTTCTTCATCGAGCTCTAGTAGTGTTGTTTGAGTGGGAATATTATGCCCAATTACCTTCTTCAAACAAGGAACATGAAAAACTGGATGTATCTTTGTTGTTGGTGGCAACTCTAGCTTGTAGGAAACACTATCAATCTTTTGCATGATTTGGTATGGACCATAATACCTTGGAGAGAACTTATTATTTTTTTGTTGCTTTAGTGAGATTTGCTTATAAGGTTGCAATCTCAAGAAGACCCAATCCCTAACTTTAAAAATTCTTTCACTACGATGTTGGTCTACCTGTTGTTTCATTCGATTTTGTGCCATGGCTAAATTCTCCTTGAGTCCTGAAAGTACTTGTTGTTGATGAAGCAAGTGGTCTTCTATTGCCTGAACTCTAGGTGACACCTTTATTGATGATGTGATGGAAGGAGGATGATATCCATAAAGTGCCAAAAATGGAGACATTTTTTATGAGCTATGAAAAGAAGTGTTATACCACCATTTTGCAAGTGGTAGCCAATCTACCCATTGAGGTTGTTTCTCTAAAGTGAAACAACGTAGATATCCTTCCAAACACTTATTAACAACCTTAGTTTTCCCATCTAATTGAGGTTGGTATGAAGAGCTATGAGCCAATTGAGTACCCAAACATGAGAATAAATATTTCCAAAAGGGACTAGTGAAGATAGGATTATGATCACTAACAATAACCTTAGGTGTACCATGTGGCTTTTGAATATTCTCCAAAAAATATTTTGCCACTGCACTTGCTGTAAAAGGATGTGATAATGCAATGAAATGTGCATATTTAGTGAGGTGATAAACTACTACCATGATGACATTATGACCTTTAGATTTGGGAAGCCCTGTGATGAAGTCCATGGATACCTCTTCCCAACATTGGCTAGGAATAGATAAGGGTTGCAAGAGACCTGGTGTCTTAATTATCTCCCCTTTATTCCTTTGACAAACCAAACATTCAGCCACAAATTTTTGAACATCACCTTTTAGCCCTTCCCCACAAAATCTTGCTTGACTCAATGATATGTCTTCAAAAATACTGAATGACCACCCACTGGAGACTCATGCAACTCTGTGAGAATCTTGTTTTTAAGAGTGGAATTCTTGCAGAGATACACTCTTTATACCAAAGAGTATCTCCCTTCCAACAAAACTTATCTGAACTACTATGATCACTTTTTAAATTGTTCAATGAGATCACTTGTCGCAACATCATTTTTCCACTCTGCTTTGGCTTCCTCCACCCAATTTGCTTGTAATATTGAAAAGGCACACAATAAGGCTTCATCTTTCTCATCCTTCCTTGAAAATGCATTTGCTACAATATTTTCTTTCCCTTTCTTATATACAATCTCAAAGTCATATCCTGTAAGGAAAGCTAAGGTGCGGAAACAACTCTCCTAACGTCAAAACCTCAGGGAAGAATGCATAGATACTTTTAAATTTTCAATTACAGTCCAATTAAGATACACTTGAAAGAAATAGCAGAAACAGAGAAATGAACATACACAGATGAACACCAGATTTGCGTGGGAAAACCCTTACGGGAGAAAAACCCACCACACCAAGAAAAGCTTCTTTGTATTACAGTAATGAAGATTACATACAGAGATCAGACTTATCTTTCTGATGTCAATTTACAACAGCATTCACAATGATCAACCTTGTACAGAATATTCAAGTTACAATGCTTTCTGAATTACAATCACACACACTGGTCATACACCGACCCGCTCATAACACTGTTCATCAATAATCCATCCGTCGAACCGAACATCATCTACAATCTCTGAGTATATCCATGATGCCCATGGTCTGTCGATCTTCCTCTCAGTAATGGCCACAATAGTCCAACTGCTAGCGGTTCCCATTCTACTCCCTGATTGGTCGAAGACAAACCATGTAGGATGGTCTTCTAGTCAAAGGTGTTCAAACTTGTGTCGCATATCAGTGAGACACTAACCGTGTCTCCCCGATGCCACAAGACCTGATTGTCATTATCGCCAAGAGTCATCCCCATTGGCAATACGTTATACCGAATGCATAACCACATGTAGCGCTATTCGGCAAGACCATCGCTATTCAGTGAGAGGTCATATTGAAGTTCCAAAGTCACTTAAACATTAGTATTCCCTTCGGTGAGACTATCGCTACTCACCAAGAGATCACACCGAGCCTTCCAGTCATACCAAAACAAACAACCGTCGACAAGACTTACCGCTATCGCTAAGAGGTAATACCAAAGTCTTCAAGTCACCCCGAGATCATCCTTCACCAGGAGTCATACCGACAACATCCCATAGCATCATGAGACAAACACCCATCGCCAAGAGTTCTTACCGAACCCTTATGTGTTACTCTGATGACTTCAAGTGCATAACTATCGGTGAGACTTTCCATATCGATAATACTTCATACCAAAGCAAGTCTTTCGACCAAGGGTCTCCCCGATGACTTCGAATGTAAAGCTTTCAGTGAGATTTTCAATATCGATAAGACTTCATACCGAAGCATATGAGTTACTCCGATGACTCCAGTCGCTATGAATCTCCCCGACCATCACAAGGAACTAAACTGTCAGCCAAAGATCTCCTCGAGCAGTGAGAGATAGAAATTGTCACAACGATCAACATGTCATAGCAATAGGCTCCATTCGGAATGACAGTGACAAGGTCTCAGTGACCTAAACATTTCACAAGATTAAACAACTGCTATTCAGCCAGATAGAGTGAATGTCACACTGACTTGGCTCTTTCAGAGGTTTCAGCCTGTGAGATTGAGGCACATAATTCCAACATATCCTAACATCTTAGTGACCCATTTTTGTTGCTCTTCAGAAGATAGTATTTGTTCCAAAAAATATTTTAGGCTATCATGATCTGTCTTAACCTTGAAGTGTCTACCCAATAGATAAGGCCTCCATTGTTTAACTGCATGGAGGACTGCTAGAATTTCCTTCTCATAAATAGGTTTTGGTTGATTCTTACCTTTGAATTGATGACTCTCAAAAGCAATTGGTTGACCTTCTTGCATAAGAATTGCTCCTATCCCATTTCTAGAAGCATCACATTCCACAATGAATTCCTTGGTGAAGTTAGGAGTGGCAAGCACTAGAGTAGTACACATAGCCTCCTTCAATATCTCAAATGTTGTATCGGCAGATTCGTTCCAATGAAAATAATCCTTCTTCAATAGAGTGGTGAGAGGTGCTGCTATATGACCATAATTATTCACAAATATTCTATAGTACTTTGTCAATCCCAAGAAACCCTTCAATTTCTTAATGGTTTTTGGAATAGGCCATTCCATGATAGCCTTAATTTTTTTAGGGCCCACCTTTCCTCCTTCATGTGAAACTATGTGTCCCAAATACTCCACCTCCTTAAGACCAAAAGCACACTTGGATGGCTTAGCATAGAGTTTATGATCTTCAAGTATTTGTAATGCTTGATCCACATGTTGAAAATGTTCTTCCAAAGTCTTGCTATAAATCAATATATCATCAAAGAATACTAAAACAAACTTTCTCAAGAACTTCTTAAAAATGAAGTTCATCAAACTTTGGAATGTAGATGGTGCATTGGTAAGACCAAATGGCATCACCAAAAATTCATAATGACCCTCATGAGTTTGAAATGTTGTCTTACAAATATCTTCCTCCTTAATTTGAATTTGGTGATAACCATATCTAAGATCTAACTTGGTAAAATACATAGCTCCATTCAATTCATCTAGCAAATCATCAATGACTGGAATAGGAAACTTATCTTTAATGGTGTAGATGTTGAGCACTCTATAATTTGGACGCATGCGCCAAGTATCATCCTTCTTATGTACCATCACCACAGGCAAGGAGTAAGCACTTTGTCTATGCCTGATAATTCCTACCTCTAGCATCTCAACATTTTTTTCTATCTCACTCTTTTGTATGTGTGGATACCTATAAGGCCTGATGTTCGGTGGTTGGCTCCCTAGAACTATCTATAAGGCATGATCATGATCCCTCTTAGGAGGAAGTCCTTTAGGCATATCTCCAAGAACAACTAAGTGACGATCAATTATAGCTTGCAAATCTAGATGAGTAGGAGCATTAGATTGAGAGACTTCTAATGAACATAGCTGGGCCACAAATCCATCCACTCCTTTCTTAAGCAACTTTTTCATTTTATGAGAGCTTACCATTTTTTGGGATTTTTTCTTCAACTCCCTTAGCTCTACTACCCTTCCTTTTGATTGAAATCTCATGAATAGTTCTTGGAAGTTCATCTCAATCGTTCCCAATGTAGTAAGCCATTGTACTCCCAAAACAATATCTGTTGCACCCATGGATATCGCATACATTGGGGTATCAAGTTTATAATCTCCCATGGATAATTTAATGCTATGAAACTTCCTTGAACAACTAACTATACCACCATCTACAATCAAAACCTAAAACTATGGAGTTGGATATATAAAACAATTTAGACGAGTAGCTAACTTTTTGTTGATGAAATTATGAGTACTGCCTGAGTTGATCAACATTGTTACCTTCTACTTCTTTAAGAACCCCACACCTTGAGAGTTTGTGGAGCACTGAAACCTAAGAGTGCATGACAAGAAATGATTGGTTGAGAATCATTTGATTCCTCATTTAACTCCCTTTCATCCTCTAGTATGGTTTCCTCCTCTTCTTCCTCACTTGGACCTTCAATATAGAACAATTTCTTTTCACTGCATTTATTTCCTTGACTGTATTTTCTATCACAATTGAAACACAACCCTTTTGCTCTTTTCTCCTCAATTTTTTGTGGAGTCGACCTAGTAGGTTGTGTTGAATATCCTTTCTCTCTTGTCACATTAGCCCCTTGCTTCTTAGGAATCATATACTTCTCCTCTACCCTGTGTGCTAAGATAAAAGTCTCATTTATGGAGCTAGGGCTAAACATGCATACCTCATGTTGAATGTGATCCTTGAGACCTCCTAAGAGTAAATCATTCAAGTTTTCCTCTGTAATTGTATCCACTCTTAAGGATAGATTTTGGAATTGTTGAATATAATCCTTAACCAATCTTGTTTGTTGAAGTTTAGCCAGCTGGATAAAGAAGTTGGTTGTCATGCTATTGCTATATAATAACTTGCACAATAGGATAATATGATATGAAATATGATGCAAATACTTGATAATAACTGAGAATAACAAGCCACTTCGAGGGGGGAAACCTCCAAATATCTCTAACGAGAACACACTTCACAACTTGATGATGAACTAAGACTCATAACCTCCTATATATACCTATTTATGCCTAGGATATCACCTAGGTTGACTTAGACACACCTATATAAGTCTTAGGCCAACCTAAACAACTAAATAACAATATACTAATGATAATATGACTTAATAGAGAGTTAAGATAGCCACAAGCTGACTATTCATAACCCAATGTACACTAATATTAAGGGCACAATACCATGATTGAACCAAAATCCATTCCAAATATCAAAGAGAAACCTTTGACAAATCATCATACCATTTCTTATAAGAGACCATGAGACAATCAAAACAATCCCATTGTGCCTCCTAAAGTCAATCAAGTTTACAAAGCTAAAGAGAAAGTGGTTGAACAACCTCCTATGGTTCATTTTGCTCCTCCCCTAAGGGAAGAAAAGAAACCCATGGCTGATAAACCCACTCCTACACAAACAAAAATTGACAACAAATTAAAATGAAATTGAAATGTTAGAGAGTGTATGCATAGATGTCATGATATTGCTCGTATGTTAAAAACTAAAGAAGAAAAGAGCAACATAGAAAATCAACATCCAAACTTGCTTGAAGCAATGCACGATGACTCTATACCTTCACCGCAACATAAACAATAACCTTCTAGAGACATTATTATTTTACCTCCTTTTGTGATTAATTTAGATGATGACATTGATATTGCAAATATTGATGAACAAGTGCATAATGAGTTGAATCCATTGTTCTCCTCTTTTATGAGCTTAAATGACAATTATCCTAAAAAGAGTGTTGAACTTGGTGCTTCCCCTAGTTCAGAACTTGTCGTTGTCCCTTTGGCTAGTTGTCTTCCTTCCATATATATCGACTGAGATTGGGATGTGGATGAACTTCTATAGGTTGACTCGCATGTGCCTTACTATTCTCTTGCATTGTTTTCCTTTTCATGTTCTTTATGTGATTGCATGTGTGTAATGCGATCCCCCATGTTGTTTCATTTGATGTATCTCTCTCTCTCTCTCTTTGTGCATTCCTCTATATGTATCTACATTCTTCTATATGTCATAAACAGTTTATCCTTTTTCACTTGTCTTATGTTTTCCTTTTAGGGATGACACCAGGCATCGAGACATTTAGGTCTCTTCCATGTTGACCCAAAAGGATTTTTCTTTGTTTTCACTCTCTATGTGTCATTCTTCTAGTTCTATGAGTATTTGGGGAATGATGACATTTTTGAGCTCTATAACAACATTGTAGCAAAGACATATTAACCCTGAATCTATAGATCCCTTATGTATTTTTGGGGGAAACCCCTCCTTCCTTTTGCATGACATAGCTTTATTTTAGAAACATATGACATGGCATAGGGATTTTTCATAAAGCTCTCATGTTTTAAGAGTAAACATTGGCTACTTTAAAGAAATTTCTCACAACAATGGTGTTAGCAACTGCTTTAAAGTAGGGGCATGCATCGATAATATTTTTTGATATTTTCTCATGTTTCATGGTGTGATTTTATTTTTTCTTGTGATGCATCCTTTTCTTGGTGGTTTCATTGGGTTTGATGTCCTCCAAGAGTGATATTTTGTAGTGTATGACTTTCCTCTTAGTGGTGATATGAAACATTGCATTCCCTAAGTTGTGAATCTTTTACTCTTTTCTTGTCCTCTCTTGGAGACATTAGGCATGGTGATCCCTAAGAAGACCTTACATGAACGAAGTGAGATCCCCTTGAATAAAAACCTATATGCATATAATGTTCATAAGTGTTTTGCATAACACATCTTGCTAACCTTGTGAAGCTCAAAATCCTAAATCAAGGCAACCTAGCATAACACGCCTTACTTTCCTATGGAGCCTTGTCATGTGCATAGGTGCTTAGCATAATGTGGCTTGTTAAGCATGAAATAGGAATGTGAGTGGTGCCCTATCAGAGTTATTAGAGGGATAGCTTTGGTATGGTGAGTACAATGAGAGCCAACACAAAGGCATGACTTTCTCACTAAGCCACCCTCCTAGGGGAAAACTCGCCTAGTGGATGGTCTGAGGTTCCACTACCCTAGAGTGAGCGCAAAACTGATGGCTTAGATGTGTTCCACATCATGTTGGACCATCTAGGATTGATCTTATTGGTCTTTGATAGTGTATGATTGTGTATCTTTTTCATTGTTGCATACATAAGTGTCTTGAATGTCTACTTTAGTGTGAATTTGATGTGGGTTCATACTCTCACTAAAGTGAGGGAAAAATGTAGTAATGGAAAAAGTATCCTTTTTCCCTAGTTTGGGAATAATTAATAATAAAATGAACCTAATGTTGTCTTGATTTAGTGTTGTAATATGTTTTACATATTCACATTAAGTTTAGGTCCCTTTTAAACTAAATTGACTTAATGGTAACTTATTTAGGGTGTTGTAAAGTGTATCTTTACACTTTCACACTAATCTAGGGATTTATTAATTAATTGAGGTTAATTGGCCCCTTTAATTCAAATCCAAGCCTAATTAATTACAAATTCTAAGGGATAAAACTTGACATTCATAAATTCCATTACACAACACTTATTTTTAGAAGGTGTGTGTCCTAGGTTAGTGACCTAGGACCCATTCACAACCTAGCAAATAGGTCCTCACTAGGTCCTAGGACCCTATTTTCACATAACAATTCACATTGTCTAAAATGTGTCCTAGTTAAGTCAGCTAGGACCCATTCACCACATGGTGAATGGGTCCTCACTTAGGCCTAGGACTCCCCCCCTTGGGATATGTTTTTAGCGGTATTTTAATGATTTTAAATCCTATATTTGATGTCAGCTTGTGTTATTTGAATTTTTGGAATTAATGTTAAGTTATGTATAAATACAAGGCTATTTCACTAAGTTCATCTTAGAATTTTTATGTGACTTCATGAGATCAAAAGCAAGAGCATTCAAGAGAATTCAAGATAATTTCTAAGGCATTCAAGGGAAGATTTATAGAATATTATTGCAGAAATCAAGAGTCATTTCATCATGTCAAAAGCATAATGCATCATGCATGTGGTTGAGCTAATGTGTTGATGTAGCATTCAAGATCCAATTCAAGCATTGTTACATATCAAAGTTCAAGATCAAGATCTACATTCATTGAGGCCACTTCATGCAAGATTGTTGATTTGTACTCCAAGGTTTCAATTGAGGTTTGGTGATTTGTTACACATTGTTGTTCATTCATCATTCCTTATGCATTGTTTCATTTCAAGGTTTAATTACCAAAATGGGGTTTGACCAAGGCAAACCCCTATTCCCTAACAAACAACATTTTCTCTCCTTTGATGTGTGATTGTAGGTTTCAGGTTGAAGATCATTTGGAGACCAAAATTACAAAAGTTGTCAAAGTTGCTAAGATTGTTGTCAAATCACAAAAAATTAGCTACAAGATTTATTTTCGGCTTTCCAATAGTTCCCGACTAGGATCTGGGAGTGCAAACTAAGAGGAACAAAACCCAGAAATTGATTTTCCAAATTCCTAGCCAGGACCCATTCGCCATAGGGCGAATGAGTCCTCAGTGAGGTCCAAAAAAGCACTTTTTGCAATAGGTACACAACATTTGACCCTCTTAAAACCTACCTTTTTATTTCTATATTAGTTAGGTTTGATTTCTTATTCTCATTTACACATCATAGCCCTCATATTGAATGAAATAGATGTGGAAATTAGGTTCATCATTTTGTTAATTCATTTTGGTGAACCTCCTTTTTTCCTTCAGTTCAAATAGTATGCTTCCTCATATTTCTTTTAATTACCTTTTATTACTCTTATGTAGTAATTTTGAAATGAACTGACCCTTCACATCAAGGCTAAGGATCAAGTTCAAATGGATAACATTTTCTTGCAAATGTGAGTTCCAATTGTAACCGGTCATGCAAGAATCTTAGCAAAATGCTTGTGTAGGAGATCCTTAGTGAACCGATTATATTTATGGTTTAAGATCTAGTTCAGATGAATAATTTTGATGTTGATGTCATCAAAGAAATGATGATATTAGCATGATGTAATCATGTGTCATGAGTAAAATTCAAATAGGTGATATCAATATGATTTGATATTGATGTCATCATGGTATGGATTGTAGGGAATTATAACTAAATCAATTTTGGAATATTTCATAATTTCTTGTTTAGATGGAAGGATGATCTATGCAAAGGTAAGATGATGTCATGATGATGTCAAAAGTGCATATATTTTCAAGTGAACTAGATATGTCAATGTTGGTAAAAATATTTATCACTTTGAGATGTTATATGACTCACCCAATAGAAAATGGAAAAATGTTCCAATAGTTGGAGAGATTGCTAATGCAATTGCAGTCTTACTCTATGTTTGAGAGGGACAACTCCCTCGTATGATCCTATTTTATATTTTTGAGTGTAATTTTAACCAATAAGTACTTAAAGAAGTGAAAAATAATTAGTGTAATTAAAATGAGAAGAAACACCAAAAAACAAATATACAAGTGTTATTATGGGTTCACTAAACCAAATCCATTATAAATATTAGAGACTATGCATATAAACTTTATAATGATTGTAGATTTCAAATGATAACACATTCAAATTGAGATGCCAAGGATTGAATTTGTTCTCAAAATATAATTCATTGAAGATTGACTATTTGCTTTCACAGACAAGATTTAGGATAACAAAGGTCATCATCAACTTAAGGTATGTAAATATTAACAATGACACATAGAAAACACCATGAATACACCTCCAAAAATGCTTTTCATTACTTTGAAAAATTATACAATTCCAAAATCCCTTATGCAAATTTGTGAGAATCCAAAATATACCTTTACAATATTACAAGCCTTGTATATATAGGCTTTCCCCAGTAAAAAAATCATAACTAATTTGTAATTACCCAATAAACTACCTTTACTTTTTGAGAGAAATAAAATAAACTTTATTTAAGTTAGAAATCTCTCAACTTTGCATGAATAAGGCTCATTTCCTAACCTATTACAAATATGAGATAAAAGACACTTTTTACAAAAGATAACATTGAATTCATTGAGAAGCTCATTTTATTCCATATGTACCATCCTTGATTCTTTCTATAGGAGTCATTTGTGTTGCAAGTTGCCTCTGATGGGAAGATCTCACTTTGAATATCCTAAATAACTTAACATCTTGATCCATGAGCTTATTTTTAGGAAAAATTTCAGTGCTCATCCTTAGGTTTTGGGTAGCATGTCTCTTATGAATATCTTCTAATATATGGAAATAATTAGGTGCATGACCATTACACATATCAAGAGTGACAAAAATTCTACTCAACCTCTTCATCACCTCCACACTAAAAATATGTCTATTGAACAATTATGCATTGATCAAATTTTTAAATTTACTCTTAATAGTTTGAGCATCCATGTCTTGAATTTCATCTTTTCCCAATGTATCTATGTTGAGTGATACAAGATCATCTTGATTCTTTGTTTTTACTTGTTCACAAGTTTCCAAAAGTTTCTCTTGTTCTATCAAAATCTGACTTATAGTTACAAGATTCCATTCCACTCTGAAACCACATATCAAATTTGTCCTCTTCAATAGTCAAGAAAATATTCTCAGTAGTTAAGATATTGACATCTATCTTGTTCATCTCCTGGAGGTCATTCAAAATTCCTTGCCACAGTCCTTCTTCTCTCATATTTCTTAATTCCTTTGCAATTTCTTCTTTCTTAACATCTACTTTTTCATAAACTACTTTAGTTTTCCAAATGAAATCTAAAGCATCTTCTTTCATCTGATCCACCCATTTCTTAGTTACTTTTCCATATGATTGGTATTTATGCACACTTTCTATAAATTCATTCTAAAAGGATCTTCATTGTCACCACCCCCTTGTATATTTTCTAATCATAATAGAAGCTTGAGAAAACAAAGAGCAAGAGGAAGAACCTTCTTGTTAGTCATTTTTCCTCAATGGATCATCTTTTATTGAAGGTCTTGTGGGTGTGGCTTTGATGACTTTCTTCTAGGTTACCCAATCTTTAGATCTCTTGAGAAAATGAGTGATTCTTTCACCAATGTCTTTGACTTATCAATTCACCCAAATGACAGGTGCCTAAGTTTTTATTTGAATATTTTCAAAATATAGGGGATTGATCAAATCCATTGTGTCATCCTCAATTCCTTCTACCTCCCAACCAATCTTGAAATCTTTAATCTATCCAAAAGTGAACCTCATCTAGTCTCTCTTTCACACTTCATAATTATTTTTGACATAACTTTATATTAAAGGAAATACTTGTGGTGTAAAAGTACATGTTTAAATTTTCCAATGATCCTTCAATATTTTGAGCATCAATAGAAGATTTACACCTATAGTGACCTAGTACAATAGGAAATGAGATTCATGTTTTCCTCTTTTCTTTGCATCTCTTTTTTACCACTCCAATTCACTTGCAGAGCTCAATCAAGATAAGCTTATCATCCACATAACTAAGAATATTGTATGGATATCCATCATATCCTCCTATCCAAATGTAGGTCAGTTTCATGAACTGGATGAAAAAAATACCATAATTCTTAATGAGAATAGCTTCTTCATGAGGTATCTTGAGTCTTGTGTTCCCTTTAAATGTCCTTTCTGTCAACATAGTGAATGCATCATTCACTCCCTCGAAGTGCTTATAACTTTGATCCAACTTGAGTTGTGGATAAAAATTATAAATTTGAGTCATGTTACATATGTAACTTTGGTGTCAAGACCTAGCCATGTCTTCATACTAGAAAATGCATTTAAAAGAGATAAGATTTCATGGAGAAATGTTGATTCTCCTCAAAATGGGTCAACTAATTATGTAGATTATCACTAACAATACCTCCACAATCAATAAACTAGTTTCCTACACATATGATAATTATGAAAAGCTACATCCATTTTTTGAACTCATTAGAACCATCATTCCCCATCAACCAGTGAAGTAGAATAATCATATTGAAGACTTCTCCAATGAAGAGTGATCTATATAAAACTTTTGACAACTGAGATTTACCTCCTTTCAGTACCTATAACCAATTGCTTGGCATAGTTTTAAGATACTCATTTTTCTTCATAGTGAAGTGTGTTTATACAATTCCCTTGTTTGTACTCGTAAATTGGTCTATGTCAAGCAATCTGAGAACAATTCCAATTGAAATTACATCCAACTTAGCCACTAGCTTATCATTAATTCTTTTGAACTCCCTAGTTTCAAGATTATAACCTTTTATACACTTTAAAACTAAATCTGAGGATTGAATTGATACCGAAAATTCAACAATGTGAGCCAATCCACTCTCAGATATCTTCTAGGACAATGGTGACATTTTTCCATCTTCCATAGTCTTCCAAAAGTTGTGTAGATTGATATGTTCCAACTTTGTGTCCATGATCTTAAGAAGTGTACTCTTTAGTATTGACATGAATTCATATCCCTGATATTTGTACTTCATGATTATAGATAAAATGGTGTTGTTTGATGAATTCTATCTTCAAAATTTTTGAAAATTTTCCTTATAAAAAATCTTGATACTTTAAAATATTGTAGAAAACTTTTATAATCTTCTTAACAAAATACTTCTATATGCACTCTTATTTACATTCATGAGACTATAAATTTTTCACGAACATCATCACACCTAACCACTCATATATTTTGTAAGCAGCTATGCCAGAATAAAAGAAAATAGAATTTCACACTCTCATATTTTTAACAAAAATAATTTATGCACATCATGCAATCATTGCTTTACATGAGATTTCATTCTTTTCAGAGCTTTAACTAACTGTTTATATGTTTCATCTATGCTTCTATACTTTTACATGCATGTCAAATATTCAACATACCTTGTTTATACTGCTATGTTTTGCATGTATAATTATAAACCATTGTATGAAAAATCACCATTGGTTGTGAACATAGATGTCATTAGAAATAGACTTTCACAGATAACTCCATTAATTAGGTAGGGAAAACTAACCGCATTCTCGATATGCTCACATGCATGCCTATGCAACCTTGGTTTTCAAGGATTTAAAGATTCTAACCAAAACATGCTTCGATTATAGTTTTATGGACTATTCATACCCTGATCTAGATCATGGCATGGGATGAAATTGCTTTGAGAAATTCTATTAAACAATAATCATGCCTCTGCATACTCTCACATATTGCATGTATATGAACAAGGAAAGCATGAACTAAACCAACCTACCTCATGTTGCTGCTTCAATATTTCTTTGAGGCACTTTGCCAAATAGTTCACACACTTGGTTTATGCTTCTACCATTTATATGAAGGGAAATTGATTCATCCCAAAAATAACAACTGAGATCAGTAAGTGTCTTTGGTAAACAATGTTCCTGCACAGAACCTCAAAAACACGTACTACTATGCCATAAAGCGGAATCAGACATAGTTTGTTTCCCACCATTAATCCTTAGAGGAAAGCTCATGCAATTTTAGATCATGCAAGATCAACCAATTTCAACAACATGCATTAAATATATTCAATAAACGAAATCATTAAACATGAAAGGACATAAGACATGAACACAAAGATTTACGTGGGGAAAACCCTTTCACGTAAAAAACCCCACACTCCAAAAGCATAGATCCATTGTATTATTCAACAACCAAATACACAGTTACAATAAAATTGTAGGATCTAAGCCGTTACATGGAGATTTACATCTTGTTCCATCAGGAGAAAATCTGACAACATAACCCCTGTGAATTAAATATCTCCTCTCTCAACTCCTCAAGAAAAATCTCATATTTATAGAGCTTACAATGCAAAAATTAGACATTTCTAAATCAATTATCAGAACTCAACACGAAAATTGAAAATTCCTTCATGCACAACTCCACCAGTAAAATCAAATTCCCAACTTGACTCCTCTTTAGAAAAAGAAACTACAAGTTGTAACTCAAAAGACAATGTGAGAAAATTAGAAACATTCAATATTTAGAAAAATCAATGCTATGGGAAAAATCAAGAAAATTAGAAACATTCAATATTTTTATTTTTGGTAATCTTTTCTATTCATGGGTGTGCAACAAGAAAATAATGTATGTCTACACAGGTGCTTACAATTACAACCTCTAATAATACTTCAATGGATTCTCATACCATATGCTAAAGATTTCATTTAGTGTTGGTGTCATGGTGCTATAAAACCATATTAGAACAATTCACACTTGTTTATTAAGCTTCTACCATTTGCATGAATGTATTGCAAATTAGTTGCGGCCAGAGCAAAAGGCTAGAACTAATTTTTTTTAAACTCTTCAACATATCCATGTTATGCCTATCTAACAATCATTACATTCCATGAGATGACATCTCTTTGAGGAATTTTGTCAAAAAGTATGTTTTCCTTGTCTATCCCATCACATTTTACATGTAGGTCTATAACATAATAGGGAGAATGCTAGTAGTTTTGGCTTTACCATTGTCACTTAAAGTTTCTAAGGTTTTTTCAACAAATTGATTCTCTGCATACCCTGACAATCATAACATATTAGTAACATTTTGTTTCCACAGCCCATAATAGTTAGTGTTCAAGATTTTTGGATAAATTGTGTGCAAATTTTTACATCCACATTTCAGCTCATACTCTATGATCCATCATTAGGATGAAAAGAAGTTAGAGAGAGGCATTGGTGTAAAAATTTGCACATAGTTTATCCAAAAATCTTGAGCACTAATCATGACATATCTCTGAAATATTTTGTCAAATAGATCACATCCCTTGTCTATGCTTTCACTTTTGTAGACATCTCATCCAAGGCGACTTCAACTACAACATTTATAAAAATACATTTTATAAGATTCTTTGATAAATGTTGATGCCCTATTTAATTGCTTCCATTCAACTATATATAGGGAAACTTCTAGCAAATACTATGGAATTTGACCTTACACCAACCTTAAGTACCATTCACTTGAAAATTTCAAAATATTTTCTCAGACACCTACCAAGAGCATTTGCTTTGAAAGTTTCTAAAACCTTCATACATATCCTGCAATCTTTACATTCTTATCAAACAACATTTCTTTAAGGAGCCTTGTATAGCAGTTTATATTCCTAGCTATAGTTCTAGATTTCATATCTGTGTTTCTAGGGTGCTGCAACTATAACTAACAAAAAAATATGTGCTCAGTATGTTGTAGGGTAGGGAGAACATTAGCAAATGTTTCAGATTTTGGTTCTATATCTTCTCAATGCACTAGCTTGAGATTTCTAAGTTCTCAATAAATATATTTTCTACAAACATACAATTATTGCATTCCATTCAATGACATACATTTCAATGCCATAGTTTACACTCCTACACATTGCATGCAAGTATCTCCACAAAGACTAATGAAAACTTTGGCCATATTGATAGATAACACATGAGGGAGTCTAGCAATTCCAAGTTTCATATGTTAGAGGTGATAAACAAGGTAAGCTCTGTTGGGGAGATTTTAAAAGACATTTTCTTGGAGCTTCCGATAGCCATTTATGCAAACCAATTATGAGTATTCTCTGCAATCATGGTAGTATACAGGAGCAAATTTCCTTTGAGACATTGCTAAACAGTTTCATTCATTCATGGATTATCAAAGATATATTTAGTATTGGCATAGATTATGGGAGAAGTGGTGGAAACTTTGGAGACTAGTGAATAAACCCATGTGATAGGAAACTTAACCAACTTCCAATACTCATGGAATATTTGAGTGCCAAAATTAAGTGGAGATTTAAAATGAAATTGGGTTGTGAATTTAACACCACCTATTTTTCAAAGTTATGGTTATGGGTTGTAATTTTTCACGACCCCATTTTTTTTGGATTGTGGGTTATGAATTTTTCACAACCTCATATTTTTAAGTTCTGGGTTGTGAATTTTCTCAATCCCATACTTTCTTCTTTTTTCTTTAAGTTTTGAACTTTCACAACTTAATCTAATTTATTTCATTTAATTTTCTCCCACTTTTTATATTCTCCATAATAATCACAAGTTATTTTATTTTCTTTAAAATTTTCCAAAACCTTCATGCAAATCTTATCTTTACATTCCAATCTAACAAAATTTCTTTAAGGTGACTTATCTAATAGCTTATACACTTGGCTATAGTTCCACATTTTTCATCCATGTGTGTCGGGGCATTGCAACTATAACTTTTGATAGAAATTTATGTGCTCAATATGTTGTAGGGTAGGGAGAACGTTAGAAAATATTGTAGAGTTTGGTTCTATATCTGATCATGGTGCAAAAAAGAATTAGTGGTCTTATGGGACTGCTAATTCGCAACAAACAACTCAATCCAATTTACACTAGTTAATAAACCACTATGTTCGATTGAAATTTGTATTGCAACCATGGTATGTAAACAATGATTATTTAAACAAATTGACAAACTTGAATTACATAATCCATAGGCAATTTATAATGTTCAACTCAAAATTCCTCTTCTTAGCAGCAATTTATTTATCAAAGGTATGCTACAACAAACACCATATCTAGGACCTTTTACTTCCTCCCGTGCTATCCTTTGTTTCCCATGTTCTAAAATTATCAATTAATTCCAGAGCTTCTACATCAAACTCTCATCTCTCTGCCTAGCGAACCCCTCTACAAAAATGATTTTCACTTTTATATGGCACACATGCTCATGGAATTTGAATAGATAGAACTTACAATTTGAATCAATTGTTGAACACACACCAAGATACTGAGAGGGGGTGAACCAACATTCTATCAAATCTCAAACCCTTCGAAGAAAATTGAAACTTAAGCGTTATATCATAAATAGAAACATGAAAGAAGAAAACAATGCACAACACCACACAACACCAGATGTACATGGAAAACTCCACAGGGAAAAACTATTGTGATAAATGTTGTTAGGAGTTATTGTCCTAATCTAGCCTCACAAATAAATAATAATTACAACTCTGTTTTACGGCTACAACCCAAGAAAGCTACTCCTCCCTATAGAAAGGTTTTAGGGTCACTCCCAAGGAAGCTACAACTCCCCGCAAACTTGTTTTAGGGCCTCAACCCAAGGAAGCAACTACTCCTTGAACTAAGAACAAACACACAAAATATTACAACATGACCGTCCTTCTACTGTCTATATCTGACAATGAAGCTCAATTTTTTTGATGATTGCAATTTTGCTCTTTCCTTCTTTTTTGACAATTGCAATTATATTTTGACAAATCTTCTACAACTTCTTCAAATCTCTTCTCTTTAGTTTACTGACTCATTGATTTAAACCTTCAATAAATTTTACCTTTGGCTTATTGCCACCAACAATCAGTTAGGTTCACTCTTCACTTCCCTTCTGTCACAAAAATATGATTAACTTGAACCCAAATAGGATCTTCCACTTATGCTCTTTCTCTTTCATTCACTTACATAAACATTGTTGGCCTCCTCTAATGGTTCAATAACTAAGCCCTTAAAGCTATAACTTAGAGCATCTCTTCTCCTGCCCCTATGCATGCGGTATTAACTCAGTATCAACCAACTCACACAAAGAATTGGTGAAAGAATAGCAGATCATTACTTTATTCGAATGAAGGGTATGCTAAAAACAAACTTTAGAGATACTAAAAATAAGAAAGAAACTAGAAATGACTCCAAAGAACTTCCTAGTTTGACACCAATCCCGTCAATGGCACCAAAAATGTTGGCCTCCTCTAATGGTTCAATAACTAAGCCCTTAAAGCTATAACTTAGAGATAAGATATCTACACTAAGCAATTATCTTTCTCATCATGAAGGTTCATTTCATTATCAACCCAAGGACATGAACTTGAAATGGGTCAGCACTGTTTGTGCACTAGGACTCAATTGTAGTCATCCCTATCCTATAACTAGAGAGGAAATAGTACTGAAACTGAAATGATTGAAAGGAATTAGCATAAATACTGAGCATAAATCAACAACTAAACTGAACTGAAATGAATGATAGAAACATAAGTCTCAACAAACAGACAGGAAGTTACTTTGTTTTCCTTGGTTGCAAGAATAGACACAGAACGAAGTTCCAATGGCTGTAGGAACAAACAGCTACTAAGACCGTAACTAATTGTTGAACATAAAGTAACTGCTGAACTAAATGAATGGAATTCTCACCAATTGGGCCCCCTTGAATGAGTCTTCACAAAACTAACTTAGATGCAACAAATAAAGTATCATTTTATTTATTAAAAACATTGTTTCATCATAACAACATGATTGTATTCCTTGAAACTGAAAAATGAAAATACAATATCAGATCATCCAACTTCTTGAAGAGAACATCTAATCATTATTTATAGAAGGAAAGCTTCTAACTAATGGGGTAGTTGACTCCAACAAACTAGGAGGATGTCATTTATTAAAAGCGTGAAAAAGAGGAAGGAGGTTATGTATGCACAAGATTTAGTCAAACCAGTCTTGCCTCAACGAGGATCTAGCATAGAAACACCTCCTAAATCTACTCAACTAATAGAAATGGTCATTTAAAGTTTAGTTATAACTTCCACATGAGCTGGAAGTTTCCAACCATTGACCTCTTTAATGCCCATCTCTTTTTTACTCCTTCAACAACCAGGAAGCTAACATGAACTTCTTCCCCCTTGCAAGCTTCATTTATAACTACATCTTAATCTGAACCTGCATTATGACATTAGTGTGCACAAGACAATTGTATATCCATAATCACCTTAGAATAGCATTCATTCAATCACATGTAAAATTAATATAGATATATCACATAACAGGTTAATACCATCAAAGGTTACATGGATAAGTTCATTTCCAAAGTTCATAAGTTTAGGGAAATACCATATAAAGTATTAGTAACTACGTGCTAAAACCCCATAGTAACAATAACAAAAATATGATAAATCCTAACAAAAATGAGTCATTATTTGGACTCATCATCTCCCCCAAACCTAATGAGCTATTGGTCCTCCAGCAAAGGGAACTCGATTCCTTTGCCTTACCAAAGCCTTGAAATCACCAATTTATGTATGCCCTTGATCAATCCCTGCAGTTTCTAAATTTGGATCCCAATAGAACCCCTACTTGCTTTCCAATCTACCCACCTTGGCCTCTCTACATCTACATCATACCGATAGGTTCTATGGTCTGGTACTGGCCACAACAGAATAGGTGGCTAAAATATTAATGTGACCAATAGTTTTGCTTCGTCCTCCCAAGATGTATATACTTGATGCTTTGTTTGCAAGCTGCATAATAATTTTGTAGGGAATGAGGTTCAGCCTATTTTAACTAATCTAGCAAGTCATTCCATCTCTGTGATAAATATCCCAATACTGTCTTTCTTGCAGTGGTAGCTACCTATTCATACTCTAGGTATGCTTCCTCCCTAGAAGGCATGATCCTCTTTTTGTACTCTAGATTGTAAAGAATTTTGTGCCATGTGTAGAAGATATCTGCAGGATTGCTTGATTCGGCTCGTAGAGATAGGGGCTATGGAGTTCTTTATCTCTTTATATTTTGAATTGTTTCCCCCAGCTAATTTCATTTTGAATCCATGACATTAATGCCCTCAAGTGAACATCCCCAATATATAGCAATGGATTCCATTCATGGTCATTAGGAACAACATAGTTGTGCAAATACAACTCACAAAGTAAATTCTTAATTTTAGGAGGAGAGGATTGGTACGCTTGGACAAATTCTTCTAGGGTTTCAATGGAAGAGTTTAGACTAGAAATGAACCTTGAAAACTTAAAAGAAATATTGTGCTCCTTTAAATACAATGCATATACCCTTGGGGGAGTCCTACATTCCATAATTTTTGGTACTAGAGTCACCACATTGTTTACCTTATCTTTTAATGTAGTAATCTTTGCATTCTTCTCCTCAATTTCTTCATTTTTCTTATTAATCTCTTCCTATAGCCTGAGTTTTTCTCTATTCCATTCTTCTTCTTTCTCTTGCATTTCTTTCCATAAATCCAAGGCTACTAATGCCCATGAAAAAGTAGGAGGTATGTGCTTTCCTACTAGGATCTTCCCCTGCACTGGTTCCTAATGTTCAACTCGCTCTGCAATAGCAGCGAGTTCTGCCAATCCTATATTTTCCTACTTCCTAGGAGCTTCCACCTTCTTTCCAAGTTCCCTCTAAGTATATGGCTCCTTCTTGGAGACACACCAATAGCAAACTTGGTCAATTTTGGTTTCCTTGGAGGACTTTTATTTTTCCTAGTGGCTGCAAAATGTTCAATTTCTTTAGTTTTTGGCTTCCTAGGGCTAGGATTTATCTTTTCTAGTTTTTGCTTCTTAGCCTTTCATTTTCTAATTTCTACTTTTCTCATTTTTTCTTCCTCCTTTTGAATAGAATCCCTAGTGCCAATTGTGGTTTTAGGGGAAACATCGACATTGGGGTCTGAAGATGAACTATCTTCATCTGCATGCTCAAATTCAAAGGAACTAGTTTTTGTTGTAGGTTCTATTGTAAGAGGGTTTGTGCTAGGAATTGCCCCAAAAGTTGAAGCTCCAGGAGTGAATTTAATAACCCCCTCATCCCCACTAACCCTATGAGTTAGGGGTTGATCTCTAGGACCCACATTTTCTAATATGAACTTCTTAATGTTCAAAAATCCATCCCATGACATATTGGGCACATCTTGCAAAGACTTTTCTACCAGCAATTTAATCAAACAATGATGGGAAACAGAGTTTTCCCTACCTTTATGTGTCTCAGCAACCATGATTGCAAGAAGATTGTGCAAGAAGTTTGGCATATTCATCCTCCTGCCATGTCTCATGTGATTCACAAGCTTGAAATGCACAAAATGAAGACAGGATTGGTGAACCTCATAGGTAATGTATTTGATAATATAAATAGAAACTTGCTTCCATGTTTCCAACAAAGAAAGTTTTCTTGTTCCTTGTTTTTCTATAACAAGTGGAGGATCACTAGGCTCAATGAATTCTGCTCTAGCTGATCTAGCATCCCTAGAAGCAAGGTAGGGTTCTCCTTGAGCGAGATAACCTGACACTTCAGCAATCCTTTTTTCAGTGGCTATAACTTTTAATCCTTTCACCATTGCCTCACCATTAGAAAATATTTGTGAAAATTCTAAGGCAATGTCATTATTGAAACTATTTAGCTTCATAAAGTAATCTAGCCAACCACAATTCTTGAATTCAGGCTCACAAAATGCATCCTATAGGATTACTTGGTGAACTTTTGGTTCACTTCTGATTAACTGACCTCCCATTTCCTTCACTCACACTCTAGAAAACACCTCTACAAAGACTTATTTCCTACAATCTTTTAGTCAAAAACCCAATTTTTCTTCCGCTTCCTACAATTCTCACCGATACTAACACCAATGTCGTATGACCTCTCAATTTTTCCTTTTTAGTGGCATTATGATTTTGACTAAGGTAGTAAAGAAGACATAAAGGAGGGGTATTATATAAGAAAATGGTGGTGGCTTAATGTCATATCATGCATGTAGAACATCACTTCAACTTCATCATTTCAAATTTACTGTCATGCTAATGCATGAAATATGACTAATGACATGTATGACACATAGGTTCACACTTCCCCCCAACCTAACTAAAAGCATATGTCTGCACAGGCCGGAATGGAGGTATGATATAACAGGGCATACTAATAGGATTTTCTATGTGAAATATCAATATTAAAGTACAATAATCAAACAAATGCATGTAAGGTAATTAATATACATTAAGCGTTATGCACGTACTTGAAAATTTGGAATGTCTTTTCTGAAAAGTGTGGAAGGAAGTATCGGTCACCAAAAAAGTACAGTTGAGCAGTTAAATGAAGTGATGGTGGAGTGATGTGGAAGAGAGAGAGAGGGGTTGGAGATGAATGGGAGGGTAGTTTTATTGATGGAGAAATTAATTCCCACAAAAAGTGGAAAATTTTATTATGGTTGCATGCATACCTTTGACTAGCCAGAAGGTTGAACACTAGGTTTGCTTCCTTTGGCTATAGGAACTTCAGAGGTCTAGTGTTGTTTGAAGAGTTTTGTGTTCAAACTATATAGGAATCATTGTTATTTTTCCATATAATAGTTCAAAGGGAGTAAAACCAGTGGTGGTTTTCCAAGAGGTTCTATAGGTCCAGACAACTTCTGGCAACCTATTTTCCCAATCTTTTCTATGCATTGCTATGTTTTTGGTCAGAATAGATTCTATTTCCCTATTTGTTACCTCAGACTAGCCATTGGCTTGAGGGTGATAGGGTGTAGATTTTCTATTCCTGACACTATACTCATTCACCAATGTTGTGACAAGAGTGGATGTGAACTGAGCCCCTTGATCTATGACTATTTCTCTAGGAACTCCATAGAATGTGAAGATTATTTCATAGAGGAATTATGCAACTTTATTGTCCCTAGCATGTTTCATGGCTTTGACCTCAACCCATTTAGTCACATAATCAGTACAAACCAATATGTAATATTTTCCACTTGATGGTGGATCAATTGGGCCTACAAAATCAAGTCCCCATTTATCAAATGGTGTGATAACTATTTGAGGGTATAGAGGCATCTCATCTGATTTAGTTGGTCAACCCATCCTTTGACACCTATCACATTTTCTAGTGTATTTTCCTAATTCCTTATGAAGTGTAGGCCAGTAATACCCTATATTGAGAATATTCATGGTTGTTCTCTTAGTTGCAAAGAGTCCCCCACAGGGTTCATTATGGCATGCATGTAGTGTATCATAAGTTTCATCCTCTCTTATACATCTTCTCATCACATGATCTAGTCCAGTATAGAATAAACAACCTACCATCCATGAGAATGGAATTTTTTTTTCAATAAGAACCCTTCGCTCTTTTGGAGAGAAATGAGGGGGAACTTTTCTTGTGACCAAATAATTGGCTATATTTGCATACCAAGGTGTGTGCACACTGATGGAGAACAAATTTTCATTAGGAAAGGATTCATCAATGACTTGAGTGTCCTCTGATGTGGTCAATCTAGAGAGAAAATATGCCACAAAATTTTCCTTACCTGGCTTGTCTATAATGGTGATATCAAATTCTTGCAATAACAACAACCACCTTGCTAACCTTCCTGTAATCAATGGATTATTCATAAGGTATTTTATGGTTGCATAGTTTGTATGGACAAATATTTGGTATCCTATGATATAATGCTTGAACTTTTTGAGAGCATAAATGACTGCCGACATCTTCTTCTCTGTCATTGTGTAGTTAAACTTAGCCCCTTGTAGGTTCTTGTTGATAAAGTAGATTTCATTTTATATTGCTCCCTCTTTTTGTCCCAAGACATCCCCTATAGCATAATGAGATGCATCTATGTGAATATGGAAAGGGAGTCCCCAATTAGGGCCTTTGAGCATAGGTGGATGGGTTAATATTGTTTTTAAATCAGAGAATGCTTTATTGCAATCCATTGTCCATTGGAACTCAACATCTTTAGTTAAAAGATTATAAAGTCGTGCTTCCATCTTACTGAAATATTTTATGAAGTGCCTATAGTATCTTGCATGTCCCAGGAAACTTTGAACATCTTTTTTATTGATAGGAATAGAAATATTGGTAATTACCTCAATTTTGGTTGGGTCCACTTGAATTCCTTTCTGAGAAATATAATGGCCAAGGACCACTCCTTCCTGCATCATCATAAAGAATTTCTTATTGTTCAAGGATAGATTATGGTCCTCACATATTTGCAAAACCTTTCTTAGGTTTTCTAATGCTTCTACAAAATTAGTACCATAAGTATTGAAATCATCCATGTATATCTCATACAATCATGCGAAATATCTGAGAATATACTGATAACTACTCTTTGGAAGGTTGCAGGTGCATTGCATAGAACAAATGGGAGTATTGAATAGGCATAAGTCCCCCAAGTACAAGTGAAAGTTGTCTTGTCCTGATCTTCAGGTGCAATCTATATCTAATTATAACCATTGAATCCATCTAAGAAGGAAAAATATTGCATACCTGCAAGTGAATCCAATACTGGTCTATAAAAGGAAGGGGAAAGTGATCCTTTTTGGTGGCAGAGTTTATTTCTCTATAGTCAACACAAACTCTCCATTTACCTCCCTTTTTAGGAACAATTACCAAAGGGGACACCCATTGGCTATCTGAGATAGGATAGATAAATCATGCATCCAATAACTTTTGTAGTTCTCATTTCATGATCTCCCTCAATGCAGGGTTGATTCTCCTTTGTAGTTGCCTTACTAGTGTACAGTCATCTCTAATGTAGATCCTATGAGTATAGAGTTTGGGATCTAATCCTTTCATGTCACGGTAATCACATGAAAATGCATGTTGATGCAACTTTAACAGGTTTGTCAGAGACAATTGCTACTCTTGACTAAGCTTGTTATTAATATTCAAATGTTTCCCCTCTGAAACTTGTACTTGTGTGATCAACTCAATCATGGTTGTTTCACTGATGCTTGGAATTTTTAATTCATGCAGTAACAATGTATGAAGCATGTCTATTGTTGTAGGAAATTCAAGTGCAGGAGAAGCTGGCAGAAGTATCTGCAATGGACGTGCAAAGCTAGATTAATGAGTGGGTGGTTCTTCATGCACTTCACAATGGTTCAAAATTATATGGGATAATATTTTGTCCTCTTCTTGAAGCTACATAAAAGTACTTCTACCTATCATCATGAGTTGTGCCACTGAATTGACCTCCTCGGCCTCGTCTCCAACATGTGGCTAGATGGGGTTGTCCATATCATGGGATGGTTGAGAAGGAGGATAAAGGATAAGCTTTTTAATGCTTCTCCCATCATAAATAGTCACGTCCCCTGACAGACATCCAATGTAAGCATCTATTGTAGATAACTACGACCTTCCCAGAATAATGGGATACCCTCCTAATGTAGCTTTAGGGGAAAGGATCATGAAGTCTACTGGATATTTCCAAGAGTCTAGAGTAACAACGAGATATTATACTATACCATCTGGTTTGACAGTGGAACTATCAACAAGATATAGGACAATAGGAGAAGGTCTCAGATTCATAACATTCAGTTGTTGTAGGATATCCTTAGTCATCACATTGATAGCTACTCCCAATTCTATTAGAGCATTCTTTACTTGGATTCCATTTATAATGACTCCAACTACAAGACTACCTGGGTTAGTATATTTAGGAACAGTTACTTTCCCAAGCATGATATCTACCAACTGCCCAACCACATTAACGGTGGTGGGGTCCTTTTTCCTCCCTAGCTTTTTGAGACATGCTTCTTTAATTGCCTTACTATATATGGGGACATGTTTTATGGCCTGGAACAAAGGTATCTTGACACATGTGTTTTAATTGATCCAGAATATCAAAGGTTGTTTCTTCCTTTTCTTCCTTTTGTTTAACAACTTCTAACCTTTGAGGAAATGGTGGGTCTGGATTAGACTGCCGAACTAGTTCAAGATCCTTGGGCACACTTGACTGAGTAGGGATATTAGATAAATTTTGATGCTCCTCTTCTTCCACAGGAAGCTCTGTTGTAATAGGAGTGGAAGGAGATGAAAAATTGGTTCCTGAACGCAGATGAATGTCACTCACACTCATTGCATATGCAAGAAATTGATTAGGACCTACAGAGTAAATTGGTTGCTACTGTGGTTTGTTATTTGGGTTAGGTGTGGGTTGATTTGGTAACTAAGTAGGTCTAGTTGTGTTAATGTTTGAGTTAGGAGGAGGCATTATGGTAGGTTGTTGAGGCTGTGGAGGTGGTTGCATTTAATCGGTTGCTTGGTTTGGCCATTGTTGTGCTCCCCTCCATTGGGATGTATGTTGCTAGTTTCCTTGAGGTTGTTGCCAATTCCCCTAGAATTGTTGCCACTGAGGTGGAGTGTTTTGGTAATTGGGCCAAGTATTTGGAGGGTTGTTCCAAGGCTGAGGTGGATAGCCTCCAAATTTTGATGGGTATGGGGGTTTCCATTGATTACTGGATGCATAAGAATTCAAATAAGGTCCACTAAAAGATAATGGGTCTGGTGGCATACCTTGTCTTGGAGCCCATGGCCTTCTTTGTGCAATGTAGAAAACCTAATCATCATCACCTTGAATTGGCTTGAATTCTGGTGGAATTTGCTTGCTATCAATGTTGGCTACCATTTTACATATGCAATCCTTCTTCTTTTTCCTACAATGAGGATAATATTCTGCCAACATTGCCTCTACCTCCTCATGTTTCTTCTTTGCTTGAAGTGTATCTAGCTAAGTGGCCATATTGTTTATGATATCCTACTTGAAATCTGTCAGCAAATGAGTGATTTCCATCCTTGAAACTCCATTAGTGGAGGATTTACCCATAGAATATTGGTAACCTCTTCCTTTCTTTATAGTTTCCCTAGAGTGATTCTGACATATCTTCTTAATATCATCCCAAGGAACTTGGGAATGGGTGATATCTCCTCCTCCTATCAAGTCCAGAGCATCAGTGCAATTTTCATTGATCCCTCTAAGGAAGAGCAACTTTTTAGATTCTTCATTGAGTGCATGATGTGGGGGTTTCTGCAGACAAAACAGGAACCTTGAAATAGAGTCCTCCAAACTTTCATCCTCCTTCTGTTGCATCCTAAAGATATCATCTCCTCTCATATCACTTCCTCTATAGTACTCTTTATACTTTTCACGAAACTTTTCTTTCATATCATCCCAAGTATCTACAGTATTCCTACCTAAGCCCATAAACCATCTTAATGCAACTTCCTTCAAAGGAGTAGGAAACAATTTAAGCTTATGAGCATCAGTAGTGTAATGATAGCTTCTATAGAGGATATCAAATTCAAAAAAGAAAGTGTCAGGGTCCTCTATTACAAGCCCATAGAATTTAGGAAGAACTAAAATAGGGATGGTCTTGAGGTTATCAACTTCATTTTGGTGAGTGGTAGGGAATGGAAAAGTTGGATGGTTAGGTCTATTTTGGCCAGCCATAATTGTTTGATGGATTATCAAAGAAAATGGATTCTCAATCAGGTTTTGGGGAGCTTTCTCTTCAGAGGAAGTTTCAAAACTGGTCAAATTTGAAAATGCATCAGCGAAAGGATTTGTCTCTACTTCTTCTTTGTCTCTTGGAAAATTTTGAGACTTAACTAGATGGTTATCAGGATTAGGGTCATTAGGAAGAAATCTCCCTAGAGAATCTCTTCTCCTGCCCCTATGCATGTGGTATTAACTCAGTATCAGCCAACTCACACAAAGAATTGGTGAAAGAATAACGGATCATTACTTTATTCGAATGAAGGGTATGCTAAAAACAAACTTCAGAGATACTAAAAATGAGAAAGAAACTAGAAATGACTCTAAAGAACTTCCTAGTTTGACACCATCCTCGAAAATGACACCAAAAATGTTGGCCTCCTCTAATGGTTCAATAACTAAGCCCTTCAAGCTATAACTTAGATATTAGATATCTGCACTAAGTAGTTATCTTGCTCATCATGAAGGTTCATTTCATTATCAACCCAAGACGTTAACTTGAAATGGGTCAGCACTGTCTGTGCACTAGGACTCAATTGTAGTCATCCCTATCATATAACTAGAGAGGAAATAGTACTGAAAGTGAAATGCTTGAAAGGAATTAGCATAAATATTGAGCATAAATCAACAACTAAACTGAACTGAAATGAATGACAGAAATAGAAGTCTTAGCAAACAAATAAGAAGTTACTTTGTTTGCCTTGGCTACAGGAATAGACATAGAATGAAGTTCCAATGGCTATAGGAACAGACAGCTGCTAAGACCGTAACTAATTGCTAAACATAAAATTAACTATTGAACTGAATGGATGGAATTCTCACCAAGTGGGCCCCCTTGAATGATTCTTCCCAAGACTAACTCAAATGCAACAAATTAAAGTATCATTTTATTCATTGAAAACATTGTTACATCATAACAACAACATGACTGTATTCCTTGAAACTGAAAATAAAAGTACAATATCATAAGGTCCAACTTCCTGAAGAGGAACATCTGATCATTATTTATAGAAGGAAAGCTTCTAACTAACTCTAACTAACAAGGTTGTTGACTCCAACCGACTAGGAGGACGCCATTTATTGAAAGCATAAAAAAGAGGAAGGAGGTTATGCATGCACAAGATTTAGTCAAACCAGTCTTTCCTCAATGAGGATCCAAGATAGCAACACCTCCTAAATCTACTCAACTAATAGACATGGTCATTTAAAGTTTAGTTATAACTTCCACATGAGCTGGAAGTTTCCAACCATTGACCTCTTTAATGTCCATCTCTTTTTTACTCCTTCAGTAATCGGCAACCGACATGAGCTTCTTCCACCTTACAAGCTTCATTTATATTTGCATCTTAATATGAACCTACATTATGACATTAGTGTGCACAAGACAATTGTATATCCATAATCACCTTAGAATAACATTCATTCAATCACATGTAAAATTAATATAGATATATCACATAGCAGGTTAATACCATCAAAGGTTACAGGGATAAGTTCATGTCCAAAGTTCATAATTTTAGGGAAATAACATAGAAATTATTAGTAACCAGGTGCTAAAACCCCATAGTAATAATAACAAACATATGATAAATCCTAACAAAAATGAGTCATTATTTGGACTCATCAAACATCATGATGCATTACACATCCTTGATACAACCACTCAACCTAGATCAACTAGGTTTACAATATATACATGATATTACTTTGATTAAAATACATGTGTCGGCCTACAACAAAGAATAATGTAATTACAAGTCAGCCAAAGATCAAACAACAACATGAAGCATGTAGAAGGGTAAGACCCAAACAGACTACATGCAACACTAGGAAGAAGGACACACCTTGCAGATCCCAACACATGCTTAACCTGGTCTTAAACACTCTTCACAACATCATTCTTCAATTAACATCTGCATGCTTCGCACATTCAAATTAGGTTGGCCTTAAGCAAGAAAACATGAAACTTGTAGTATGTCGTCCATTACAACATTGGTGATACTCATGAAAGGTTAAACATTGCTTACACTTCTCCCAAATGAGTCGGCATGACCCATGCAACATCTCCACACACTCCTTGAACTCTGTGTAACAAAGACTTTGTGACACATGCCTTCAACCTACCTCAATCGGCTAGGCAAAAGAATAACCTAGCAACAACTTCATTTCGAACCACAACTTGTTTTGAAGGAAACAAAAAGCATCTTGCAGAGCAAAAAAAACATCGCAAGATCTTCAGGAACATTCTCATACATCTGTTTCACAACTTGAAGCAACAAAAAGCTAGCGCAAACCAACAACCATTAAAACTAGCCACCGGACAATACAGTCATGCATACTATCACACCAAACTTTATTTGAGGAAGGACTAAAGATATGAAACTTTGGATATATCACCTTTGCAACACAACAAACTTAACTTCTAATCCACACATCCATATCTGCAAATGTGGAGGAATGTGGAGCCAAAATTTTGCACCATTGTGAGTTTTCTCATAGAAACAACACTGCCTTCAAACCGTCACTTCCAAAACACTTTTCTGATATTCAAAACAACATGAAACTTGGATCATGCATGCTCTAACAACATAGGAAGCTAACTTCCAAACCACAATAGCACAACAAAAACAAAAATGGAGAGATGCAAAGCATCTCATAGGGACTCTAGCAACCAAATAGCCAGAATACAATACTGATAACCAAACTGTAGCTAATTCCAACATTCTTCTGACATCAATGAATACCAAACTCACACTTTTCACATCAATGACAACTAGAATGCTACAATCTCCCCCTTTGGAATTGATGGAAAAACCAATCTGACATGCACACTTCTCCCCCTTTGACATTAAGGGCAAAGTAAACTTTCTATCTTCCTTTGACTTCTCCCCCTTAGGAGACAAGCTCTCCCCCTAAGGTGCACAATGCATACCCTCTTCAATTTTTGAAACAGCTCACAGGCTCCCCCTATCAACAACAACCACTACCTACTCCCCCTAAGAGGTAGCCACCATCAATCTAGGAAAAATATATAGCTTGAATTACTCCCCCTAGACAGATGCACCAACTATGCATCTAGCAAGGAGGGGTAATAACCCCTAACTTCTTCAAGAGATACTCAAATGCATCATTTGCAAGAGCCTTTATGAAAATATCTACAATTTTCTCTTTTGTAGGAACATACTCCAACTTGACTTCTTTATCGGCAACCTTCTCTCTTAGAAAGTAATACCTAATTGATATCTACTTGGTTCTAGAATGCATCACTAGATTCTTGGAAATATTTATAGCTAATTAATAACATTTTGTTTCCACAGTCCATTATAGATGTGAACAAGATTTTTGGAATAATTGTGAGCAATTTTTTACATCAAAATTTCAAATCATACTCCATGATCCATCATCGGGATGATAAGAGATAGAGAGAGAAGTGTTATCATCCTGATGATGGATCATGGAATATGATCTGAAATGTTGATGTAAAAAATTGCACACAGTTATTCCAGAAATCTTGTTCACAATATTTATAGCACTTGTGTTATCACACAAAATAGGAATAGGCTCATCATATTGTATCAAGTTCTATCCTTCAATGTTTGCTTCATCCACAACACTTGTGTACAGTAGGATGATGCAGCAATATACTTTTCTTTTGTAGTGGACAAGGACACTGAATCTTGCTTCTTACTATGCCATGAAACAAATCTACTTCCTAAAAAAAAAGCACCACCATTGGTACCTTCTATTATCAACACAACCGACCTAATCAACATTAGTGTATGCACTCAAATCAAATTCATTACCTTTTGGATACCATAAGCCATAATCTGGAGTACTTTTCAAATATCTCAAGATTCTCTTGACTGCCTTCACATGAGTTTCTTTATGATTAGCTTGGAATATTGCAACTAAACATACCAGATGCATGATATCAGGTCTTGAAGCAGTTAGATACAACAAACTTCCAATCATAGATCTATATAGCTTCTGATGAGCTAGGGAAGACTCATCATATTTTCTCAAATGACAACCAGTAACCATGAGAGTACTAATTGGTTTGCAATCTTCCATTCCAAACTTCTTCAACATATCCTTGACATACTTTTCTTGAGAAATAATACCATCATCTAGCTGAGCAATTTGAAGACCAAGAAAGAAAGACAACTCACCAATCATAGACATTTCAAATTCCTTTTGCATCTCTTCAGTAAACTTCTTGCACATCTCATCATTTCCACCAAAGATAATATCATCAACATACACAACAACTATCAAAATTTTGTCATCCTCAATCTTGAAGTAAATATTACCATCTTTGGTACCTTTCTTGAATCCTTGTTGAAGCAAGTACTTATCCAACCTTGCATACCAATCCCTAGGAGCTTGTTTGAGACCATACAAATCCTTTTTGAGTCTACACACCATGTTTGGTTCTTTTGATAACCATAATCCATTAGGTTGCTCTATATAGAGTTCCTCTTCCAAATCTCCATTCAAGAAAGTTGGTTTTCCATCCATTTCATATACCTTGAAGTCTTTGTGAGCATAAAAAGCAAGAAACATTTTGATTGCTTCCATTCTTGCTACCAAAGTAAAATTCTCCTCAAAATCAATACCTTCTACCTATGAATAGCCTTTACAAACCAGTTTTGCTTTGTTTCTTACAATTTCACCATCTTCATTCAACTTGTTCCTGAATACCCACTTAGTTCCTATCACATTATTTTCCATAGGCCTTGGAACCAATTCCCAAGTCTAATTCTTCTCAATTTGATACTTCTTCCATTGCTTGCAACAATCCTTCATCCTTGCTAGCATCAAAAAAGGTTTTGTCTCTACCTTTGATAGTAATCAAAAATTTACTTGTTCATTTGTATTTGCAAGCCTTCTTTTGGTCAACACTCCTTCATTCTTATCACCAATGATCTAATCCTCTAAATTGATCATTGCTTGATGATTAACACCCAATGACCTTAGATGGGTGATCTAAAGATGTGATATAGATCCTTGAGAATCATTATCATCTATCCACTAGGAAGATGAAAGATCGAGACACCTACACCCCATCTCTAAATTAATGCCATGAAAATACAATCATGGAATCACATCTCCAACATATTATATACCCAATAGACACTCACCTACCAAAGTAGAGCAATCATCTAGTGGGACAAGGCTCCAAAGCAGCTTCAAATTAATGTGAGAAAACCCCTCTACTATTCTCTCATATAGTATGCGGGTGTTGCAATCATAGAAATTATTTTCTATTAGCCCCATTTAGTACAAAAAAAATTATAGTCCTATAAACATAAACAAAAAATTATCCTAAAGGATGCTTGTGCCCCTTGGATGCTAATGTGCCTCTTAAAAACTAGTGCAACTAAAGGATGCCTATGTGTATGGAAACTAGTTTGACCTTTGAATACTAGTGTTCCCTATAGACACTAATGTATTTGTTGAACACTAGTGCCTACAAAGGATGATTGTGCATGGTGTGGATCTCACCAAGCATGATAGTAAAAAAAGTGTACTAATTTCAAAAAAATTGACTCACTTCTCATATGGCAACTCCCTGCTTGACTCACTTTTTTAGCTCATCTAGTATAAGGAAGTGTAAGTATCATTTGTGCAATATTCTAGCTCTTTGAGTCCTCCAAATTTCTAAAAATAGAACGAAAATGAAAATGAATAACAATTTTTTTTATAATATTTTTAAAAAATAAAGCACTTAATATACAAAAACATTAATAAATTCATTATCATATGAGCTTTAATTTTTGTGTTGTTTTCTTTATGTAGAAATTGGTTCTACCCTCTTCATTATGATATGTTGTTCATTGAGTTGTTATTCACTAGAATTACCCTTTAATGAGTATTTTCACTATTCTTCTCCAAATCTAACAATGATGACTCAACCTTTCTATTTTTATCTCCTATAAGCCAGCCCAAAATATGAAGGTGGGGGAGGGGAGGAATTCACCTTTATTTCCTTCTAACCTATTTTCCCTCATATCTTCCTTCTCACTATCTTAGATTTTTGAGTTGATATTTTTTTGGTCTTATAGGATTTATGAATATTTTTAACATTATAATTTTATAGGACTGTGATAGTTCTCTCTGTGATTTCTACAACTTCTTAGTTTTGGGGCATCATCCTTCCACTTAAAGAATTTTTGAATCCTCTATAGTATCATTTTTTGGTGTATCTTTTTCAATCACTTTCAATATTTCATTTATTTAGTTTATTGTAGCTTAGCACCTAGTGTCATCAACACACTAAAGGGGAAAAATATAACATAGAAAATTGAATACCATCACAATTTCATGTTATGTGTTGAACCTAATTCACTGTCCACTCTTGTAGCATGTTCTAAGTTCACTTGAGCCCAAACCTTGGCCTTTTTCCCCTTCACCAAGGTTTTCTTAGATTTTGGACCAAAATATCATTCTCACCTCTCTTTTGGTAGCATGTGCCAAAATTTGAAGAATTCCCTCAAAGACATTCATGACACATATAAATTCATGTGATGTGCTAGCTACCAAAGTTCTTAAATTTTAAACATTATTTTCCTACTTATCTATCTATTGCCACCTATTATAATTATCACTCAATAATGTAACACTCCATGTTCACATACCTGGCCCAACAATATTCTTATTATCTCTTTGAAAAATATTTTTTTAATGTTTTACAATGATAAAATTAACAATGTGCACTAAAAATGATAAAACAAGTTGTATGTTCATCACTAGATGATAAATAAACCCTATATTGTAAACTTTAAGTGCATTGGTAGGCAACATATATATATATATATATATATATATATATATATATATATATATATATATATATATATATAAGCTTGAGTTTATTGTGGGTAATTTTTGGATTCCTAGCTCAATAGGACTTGATCCTAGGTGGTTAATAAACTGCTCATTGTCATAACCCCTCTATCCAACTCAATAACCACGATATGTAAACTACACAAAATGGAAATAAGATTTGATTTTAATTTTAATTAATAAAGTGATATAAGAAGTGCATGCTACACAATGGTATAAGAAAATGGGCAATAAATTGGATGCAAATAGGTATATACTATGTGAATGACAAGATATTCTTGCTGCCATATATATCTACGATCAAAGTACTACTGAGCATAATATTGGACGGGTATTTGGAAGATTGAAATTGGAAAATAATGCAAGAGAGTGTTTGTGGTTGTTTTCTTTGGGATTATTGAAATGCAATCTATAGGAATATATAAATTTTATTGTGGACAACTTGACCCTCTCTCTCCCCAATATAACTAGAGAGGCTTCAAGAAATTAAGGAAGGATTACTGTACCTATTGCATTGTATAAATTAGGAGAGAGATCATGGCTCCTTGAGCCCCTTAGGAAGGATGGATGTAGTTTCCTATTTGTTGTTTTAATGAAAGGGAGCTACCCCCTAGTAGCTCTATTAGGAAATTAAGGTTTACATATAATAAATTAGTTAATAGTTGGTTGCTAGTTTTAGGGAGTTATTCCCATAAGGGAATTTGAGGTGGTTATTCAAGGGAATGTAATGTTTTATAAGCATTTACAATGAACATTGTAAAAGATCTGATGAACATTAATATATTTTAATGGTCTTGTTGTACAAACATGTAACTTGTGCATTTGCTCTACTTCTTTTTAATAGTAGCAAACTGCATACAAAAAAATATAACAATGACTAGATGATTCTTTGGATCCTTTCATTGATGTGCAATAGTGTTAGTCTTCTTACCCTTATTATCTTTCTTGAAGTATTTATCTTTTCCCTTCTTGTTTTGATCCCTACCTCAATGTTGCTTGGGAGACTATCTTTTTCCTTTCTTCTTCTCTATATATAATAGGCTTTAACAAGCTTCATCCAAGCCTTTTGGCCTTGTAGTGATAACCCTCCTTCAAATGTGGGTACTAACACTTATGATATAATTGGCGAGAATATCTTCCTCTTAGGTTTATGCCCAACAACATGATTTTTTTCTAGAAGTCCACAATTTAATCGTGCACACTTTTCCCACTAACTTGTTTGTAAGAGAACTACTTAATATTTTGATTAGTCTTATTCTCAATTGGATTAAAATTCATATATAACAAATTTTAAAGTTTTCCCACATAAACATAATAGGCTCTTTCTTTCTTTCTCAAGTAGCTAACTTCCCCACCATACAAGTGCATGAACAAACATTTTAGGATGTGCAAAATAATTCTTTTGTACCCCGTCACACTGTGCACACTAAATTAAACCTCTATTTGTTTAGCTGATGAATCTAAAAATTGAACATTTTCTTATCCATCCAATAGTTTAATCTCAAGTTTCCTCTCAACCTTAAATGAAGTATATTCCATTTTTACATTGGTTTCTTCAAATGAAATTTCCTCAAAGAGTGATCTCTATTAAAATCGTTTTCATAATTGTCTCCAATATCAAATCTCTTGGACAAAAAATTTACTAATGTGTTAATGGATGACTATTCTTAGGCTATTTTTGTGTCAGTTATCTTGTTCTTGGATTATTCATGTTTAATTCGTTATCATTCTCTCCATGTGACTTTCCAAAGTAAGCAATTTGCATTCAAACCACCTTCCAAACTCACTTCTTGATTCCACCTGTGGGTATTAATTTCTAGATTGCAAGGAATCAATTCTTTATCCTTCAAAGATCTACTAAACTAATATACAAGACCTCTTTTCCACAATTCCAAAAAATAAAAATTTCTTTTGATATCAAATTGATCTATAATCTGAAATTTAACTTGTAGATACTACTAGAGCCTAAAATTTAAGTACTATTCTACTTATTTGAACAAATGACAATATGTAAATGAATGTTGTTGAAAACCAATGGATTTAATACAGAAATAAAATAGAAATTCATGACTTATGTTTTTATCCTAGATAGAAAAACCTCAAAAGGCTAAGAAGTAGATTTGTAGTAACAATTGCTCATGTAACTGCTGTCATGATTGACTGGTGGGCCTGTATGCGGGCTATGGCGTCCACCCGCAGGGAGCTAGTCTCACCCCAGCTCGCCCCAGGTATGGACTACTAGACCGCTGGGCTGAGTCATAGTGACACCCCTGCCCCATAAAAAAAAATAAAAATAAAATTGCTCATGTAACTCAATATTATTGATTAACAAAAACAAGTACAAAGATTAGGTACAACTAAAAGCTACTCCAATATGTAGAAACATCCATGAGAACACAAAATGTTAAAATCTCCTACCATTAATCTATTCAGTAATGGTGCTGCGCAGGGCTTAAATTTGACGGTCGACCTTAACTGTCAACAAATTTTTTAATGACGGTTATCTATTCAAAGGTGCCCTTAAAACATTATGATATACTTTACTGTAAGTAAAATTATATATAAATCAAATATATATATCATTATAATTCTATATAAATTTTGACAGTCTATCCAAAATCTCTCCTTTCATTTGATACAATCTTCTTAAAATTTCGATTGTATTTTACAGCAAAAATCTCTAAATACGGTCATACGGCCATCAAATTTAAGCCATGGCGCCGCAGCCTCTGGAGTTCGTGTGTCTACAGATGAAGCTAGATTTGGCAGATGCCCTTTTCCTAACTTTTCTCCAGAACACTGATGCCCCTGGAGCATCTGTGCTTGACCCTAACAGCCGCAAAATGGCATTTTCGATCCTATATTTTCTTTGGGTTGTGTTTCATCGAGGGCTCATACGAATGCTTCAAATTTATGCGAGTCACGTTTACGTGTCACTGGTGAGGGTGTTGTGTCGCCTGTCCTTGTGGACTTTCTTCCACCATTTGGTTCCTGTCATTTTAGCTGTCGGCTCTGAGTTTGACCTCAATGCCACTGTTGGTGTTGGTTTGGATTCCGGGGATACTAATGGCGCCACAATCCTATGAGATTGTATTTCAGTGACTATGGATTATCCTGGTCACCATGTTGATGTTGGCAATACAATCCATTTCCTACATGAATCATTGTATGGTTGCTCATTTTCTAGCATACATAGATATCTACAAGTTTTTCGTGGGGATATTGCTTTGATGGTGAGGGATAGGTCTTGGACTCAACTGCTTGATCATGAGGGTCTCCCCTTTAAATTTAAATAATGTTTTGTCACTGGTCATTTGACTTCTGATTGTCCTCTCTCTCTCTCTATGCAAAGGCATGATTACTTGGTGGAGGAATGCCCACAAAGATCACTTGATTATTAATGCTTTCGACTCTTTGCCCAATGGTTTCTCTTAGGATGATGAGTCTTCTCAAGATGTTGCATCTTCTCTTCTCATTCGCCTTGTAATTCTCATGGGGTGTTTTTCATGTGGTTGGTGTGACTCTAACAAGTCTTGCTTGTTCAATTTAGCTCCAACTTCTATTGGTGAGTTCCACCCACCTTCTGATCCAATTGCTTAGTTTATTATTCCATCAACATCAACACTACTTTTGCTAGCTCCTAAGGTGGTTGTTTGACATTTAGATACTCCAACTAGATGTTCCTCTATTTGTGTTGTGCCCATGGATGGGTTTTTGAGGAGGAATCCCCCCTTCTCCTAGGTCTAAGGACTAGAAGAAAATATTTTTTGGACAATTATTCAAAGGTGGAAGAAAGGTTTTTCCAAATGTCTCTCAATCTCACACTATTGTGAAGGGTGTGAGATTGAATAGAGTTGGGTTTGCCATTATTTAGGCTAGATCCTTAGGTACTCTTTTGTGTCAAGTATCTTGGATGTAATTGTGTTGGTTCATGCTTTGCACCTTGGTTGCAGTTGTGATTTTCTTCTATCTAGGAGGTTTTTGTGTATGCTTTGAGCTGTTGTTTTTGTTGTAGAGGGTTTCTTGTCCCTTTAAAATCAATTTACCTTGGTAAAAACTAAAAGATATTCCAATCACTCATTATCAAGCTCCAAATGACTTCTACAACTAATTTTTTCCTATTTTTTTAATCACTACAACACTCAAAAGCCTCTAATAATCCAATCTAGCCTCCTCGCATCTTTAAATAGATGGTGGAACACCTTCATCATGAGCTAGAAGGGTCTAGAAGTAGATGAGTTAGAGTGTTCATTTCAAATTATAGATTTTTTTATCATGGCAAAACTTTTGGTTTTGATTAGGTTGCAATTTTCAATTCACCATGATGGTTTCATAACTACCTCTTGTTGGAGACTAGCCATTTCATTTTGTGAAAAAAATTCTACTTGTTGTAGGAAACTAGCCATTTCATTTTGTGAAAAAAATTCTACTTCTTGTAGGAAACTAGCCATTTCATTTTGTGAAAAAAATTGAGTTGTTTTGGCTGCTAATCTCTTCTCTAATAACTCACATTGATGAAGTTTTTACCTTTTCAGATTGTTATGCATCAAGTTATCAAACTCAAATTATTGATGATAGATAAGATTTCAAAATATATATAAAAATTCCCAACAATATCTAAGTGACTTTAGAACTTAAACTAAAATGACACATCTCTTGTTTTGTGGTGTGTATGTTGGATTTAGTGATATTCAAACTTTAAATAAAATGATGGATTTCATGTGATAAAAAATGTCAAGCCACAAACAAACCTTATAAACATCAATTACTAAAATCTTGAAAGTATTTTTGGCAATGTAATTTAAGAAAGAAGAGGCAAAATCCCTAGAGAACTAAGGTCCCTTAAATCCTCAATGGTTTTCTATCTAGATACTAGATGCTTTACTTTATAAAAATGAGTTGCATTGGTGAAGCTCAAGCCTCATCCAAATTTATGGCTCCTCAGGGACATTATCTAAGAATGATTTTATAACTCAAGTGAAACTTTGTTCAATCATGTGTTCAAGGATGGAACCAACATTTTTTATTTATTTTTAATCACTAGCAATATAGTCATGTCTACTTTAACAATCCTTGAGACATTTACAATTATGGAAAATTATTATGATGTTTAAAAGTATTAATCTTAATCTATGCACCTAGTAGTGTAAATCATATTTATTGTTTTTTTGATAATTTTGAAAATTCATCTTCATTCCAAGCTTTAAGTGCATGCATTGTTTATTCCTAGCCATATTAAAATGCAATGACATTAACCTTGGTCAAAGAGGTGATGCATATAGAAACATGAAGGACCAACTTGGATGATAACAATATTCATACCAAATATATGGTAACAAATAAGTAATGGGTGATTCAAGATCCAATAAGGTGAGAACAACATGGATTGAGGTCATAGTAAAAACTAGGATGGAACATGCTAATGGAGAAGATATAGTGTGGCTATTTCTGGGACTAAATTTACCCATCTCTAAGATCACAGTTATGGAATATTATTCACCATGATTAGGAGCAATACTTATAAATCTACTCAAAGGAATTTTACATGGTAGAAGATGATGGATAGCCTTGAAATAAGATGTAAGGAGATCAAGGTCCAACAAGTTAGAGACATCAAAAAAAAGAAAAAATGAAAGAAGAATGGAGCATGCCAAAACAAAAATGAGGGTCACACCATGACTTTCAATATTGTATGAGGGAGAGCTTGATAAGACAATAATCATAACTAAATTGGTGCAATCATTGTGTGCAAAGCATTAAAACCTAATACTTCAAAGTTCAATGAAAAGTAACTATTATTGTTATCAAAAAGGACATTGATTTTGGAATCATACAAACTTGGAAAGTGCTTAACAACCTAGACCTTGGATAAAAATGTTTAGGGAAAGATCTAAAGGCTAGACAAAAAAACTAGCTTTATGTTTTTAGTTGTTAGGAATTGGGTTTTAGGACATTTGGAAGGTCTATAGCCATTTGGAGTGTCTTTAGAACCCCCTAATATGTCTCATACAAGAAAAATGATGTTGTTTACCTATTGGTGTTTTTTACTCCGTTTTCTCTATTTGGAAGATGGCTTCATACATCAAATTAGTGTTTTGTGTCATTTTGATCTAAAACTACATTTATCTTTATATGCTCAATACATATATAAACACAAAATTATTATAAGAGGCAAGGGAAGTGTTAGAGATATCACAATGACTAAGAAATTATATTTTAAATGCAATTAAAATGTAATTCCAAGGACTACCGTCATTGAAATTTAGAAATTGTACTCGTAAAGCAACAATATTATAACCACTAAAGTACAAAGAAATGAGATTGAAATGATTAGTTGGAGGATAGGAAGTCCTCTTAAATGAAACTCTAACCTAAGAATAAATGATTAATCCTATCATTATAAAAAACTAAAAATAAAGACAAAAAAGAAAACTATATAAAATATTTTTCAAGAATTTTAGGTGTGGAGATCTGGACAAGGAATTTACTCTATGTTTTTTGGTTGGGGGAATAAATATATCATCCATGCATAAAGCATCCATCTTAATTGGCTTAGTGTGAAGGGTTGAAGGGTGGGACACGATTTTGGCTTTATCTTTTTACAACATTAGGCTTATCCACTTAACCAAACTTGATCCTTAATAAAAATTAAAAAAAAAATGCACACCATTCAAATTTACAAATTATCAAAAATTACATCCACACAATTTAATGCTAACAACAAACCAAATTACAAAAACAAATGTGACGAGTCTCTCTCTCTCTCTCAAATAAAAAACATTTAAAAAACCAATGAAAAATTATTATTATAATATAATACCATATTAATAATATAATAATATAACATTATAATATAATAGTAATAATATTAATAAATAATAATATAATATAATACCATAATAATAATAATAATAATATAACAAGATATATATGACTTATTTTATATCAATTATATTATATATATACATATACTAGTTTAAGAAGTTATACAAACTTAAAGTCCATAAAATATATACACATCAATTAGAAATGAATTAAAATGATAAAAAAATATAAAAAACTGAAAAATAAATACAGGTCAATTTTTATCTACTATGAAAAAAATCAAAAAACTGTATTATGATTTTCCTACTAAAACATGATAAGCATTATAGTTTTCCAAAAAAATCTATTTTTAAAATAAGAAAAAGGAGAAACTAAAATGATAAAAGGGTATGGTAAATTTTAAAATAGATATTTTTTTCTGATTCAAACTGGCCACATCAATTTTTATCTACTATAAAAAAAAATCAAAAAGGCTAAAAAATGATAAGCATTATAGTTTTCCAAAAAAAATCTATTTTTAAAATAAGAAAAAGCTGTAACTTTCCGTCTTACTTTTGGTTCCTTTCCCCTATTTACTCGATAGAAATTGACATGTTGAGCTTCAAGCAGAAGAAATATATGACACCTAACTGCCTTGCATCAGAAAACAACGAGAGATGATGACATGGGACCAGGGCTTAAATTTGATGGCCGTATGACCGTATTTAGAGATTTTTGTCGTAAAATACAATCAAAATTTTAAGAAGATTGTATCAGATGAAAGGAGAGATTTTGGATAGACTGTCAAAATTTATATAGAATTATAATGATATATATATTTGATTTATATATAATTTTACTTACACTAAGGTATATCATAATGTTTTAAGGGCACCTTTGAATAGATAACCGTCATTAAAAAATTTGTTGACAGGAAGGTCGACCGTCAAATTTAAGCGATAAAAATTAGGTGAGATGGGGGACCCCTGGTTGTTATCTTGTTGCTAAATTCAACCTGTAGGTGGGAATCAAATCTCACATGGGAGGTGTGGCTTACACACTTTCTATCTCTGTACTATGTATTCAGGCTCCTCATCCTGTTTCAACAAGCTTCCACTTCCCTACAGTCTAAGCACAGCTAGGTGCACAGGATGTTGAACACCCACCTTGAAAAGATGAATCTCAATACATCTTGCTGGAAGTGCATCTTCACCTTCAGTGCAGTTGGGTGCAGTTGGTGAAGATGTACTCCTTGCAAGACCTATTATTATTCTTACTACTGTCAATAAAAAACATAATCAATTTCAATTGGGTATCCTTTTCTAATAGGAATTTTAGCTGGATATGTTTGCAGATGAAGAAACTAGGGATGCACAAAGAAACCAGAGGTGCACAAAGAAACCAGAGATGCACAAAAGTAGAGTATTGCTAAATCACATTGGCTTTAAGTCAGAGTACAGGTCATGGACAGATTCAGCACTTTGTGTAGATGTAACTGATTTCATAGTTTTGCAGTAGCATGAAAGAATTGGAGAAACTCTAGACAAGTTAACAAACTTTCTGATCTGTGCAGTGAATGAGTTTTATGCACAAAGAAACCAGGGATGCACAAAGAAACCAGAGATGCACAAAAGTAGAGTATTGCTAAATCACATTGGCTTTAAGTCAGAGTATAGGTCATGGACAGATTCAGCACTTTGTGTAGATGTAACTGATTTCATAGTTTTGCAGTAGCATGAAAGAATTGGAGAAACTCTAGACAAGTTAACAAACTTTCTGATCTGTGCAGTGAATGAGTTTTATGCTGCAGAAGCAGGAGCAGGTGGTTGAGTTCTTTCTTGGAAAAGATATACCCAAATCAAAATGAGCTGCAAACAGTTTTGGCATATTTGCACCTGTCAATATGGAATGGTATGTCAAAGAGGTATTAATTTCATATTTTTGCAGTTATATTAATTACAATTTTATATCAATTGTCATACTTTGTTTTTGTTGTGCAATTGCTTTCTTGATGAGATTAGAATGCAGTGGGAACACATGATATTATTTCTGTTGCATAGTTAACTCTGTCATTCCTTCATTGAAAGGCATGTGGCAGCTCTGGAAAGGGCATTGAAAGTGGGCAGCAAGCAGCATTAGCAGGTCCAAATGGCTGCCACAACAGTCTGTCTTAGCGGCTTCTTCTGTGGCCTGCTGGGATGTTCTTGTTCTGCATTGTATTCTTTTCCCTATTTTTAATATATTCAATAAAAAGAAATGGTTGCCATCACATCCAGATATGTTCGAAGTACTGGTCACAACAATGACATTTGGAGAGGGGAAAAAGTTATCCATAACTTCATTGTTAAGTTATATTTTTTTGGAGAGGAAAACGCAAGGTTTTCTTCTTATTGGGAGGAAGAATAATTATCTATTAACTCTTTTATATATATATATATATATATTGGACTGTAGGAATGAGTCGGGTATCCGTAAAAAAAAAATTATAACTTATATATTAGGTTAGGTTTGTTTTTTATAAATTTATGCATCTTTAGCTTTGTCATATTTTGTTAGTTCTCTCTTTTTTGGGGTAACTCGTACTTACAATTACTTTTTATTTAGATACAAAATTTGAAAGTTGTATCTAATAAAGATAAAAAGACAACACTTCTAGTTCTCTTTTGGTTTTCACGATCTTGGATAACTTTCTCAATTGTGCTTCGTGGCCATTCAAAGGTTAACTGTGGATGAGACAAGGTAGTCAAAATTTGCAGGGCATATACAAAGAACAAATTTAAAGTTAGCATTGAATGATTTAATTAAATTAAATGATATTAGTTATTTTTGAATTAATTGCTTTATATTCAAGGTCATGATAGAAGCAAATTAATTATATCAAACAAGTTACTAATGTATGGGCATATAGATTATTTTTGCACCAACTTCTCTATTTTATTCATTTGAAGGATTAAATATTGTTATTATTGTGCAAAAGTTTAATCAAATATTATACTTAGTCATATTATGTAATTAGTTATCGTGTAAATTAAGAAAACTTTAGGGAACGCAAGTGGTGTCAAATTAGGAAAGGCACATAGTGTGAAATTAAGTCAAATGAGAACAAGTTATGAGTCATAGGTGATTTTGCATTTCAAGATAAATTTATTCTTTCTAAGAAATAATTAATGCTATAAAGTGAAAATTAATTAGATAAGATGCCTCTAAAGATGAAATTAAAAAAAGTGGCTAAACCAAAGTGGAATTTTTGGGTAAATAGAATTTACAAGTAGTTGGTGAGGGTAAATGTACAAAAGGAAATATTTTTTATGGTGAGAGCAAATGTTTCAAGATTTTGTCATTGTCCAAAGGGAAAATTAACAAAGAAAGTACAATGACAAAATTGCTTGCCCACAATTTTTGGTTACTATGCGAGGGATCAAAGTGCCAACACTATTGAAGATGAACACTATAAAATGCGCATAAAAAAACTTAAAATACAAGCTGATTGGATCCCTGTAATTCAATGATGTTGAGGAAAATATTTTCCTCTTTATACCCACCTTCAAGGAGAATATGATCATTGAGGTCATTGATGATCCAAGGAAGGTGTAGTTCATGAAGAGTTTCTATGGAGTTGTATGAGTCCAAAAGAGAGAAAATTTCCCACTTCAAACATTGTACAAGGTGGAGCAATTATAAAAAGATGAAGAGATTGGAAGTGGCATTGAACACAAGCATGAATAAATTTTTGAAGCAAAGCCAAATGAAAATAATCAAGAAGAGGATCCTAGTAATGTCTAGCATCTTGAAGTTTTGATCCCACATTGAACCTTAGATGCATCTAATAAATGATTCATTAAGTAGTTCACAATTGAAGAAGTACAAGAGAAACCACAAAATAAAGATATTGGAGGTACAATTAAACATGTCAACATTTCAATTATATTTGAAGAAAAAAAATATTTGCCTCTTTTATTGAAACATGCTTTTTGGATATACTTTTATCTTGGAGATGAGAAGATGAAAATAGTTCTTAGAAGATTATATGTTATTGCAGTTCAATGTGTTAATTTTGAGAAAACCCATATTTACTTCTTTAACACCTCCTTGGGTCTTCAGCAGAAAATCATAGCAATTTTTGGGTGCACCGATGCTCAACTCTCGACTACTTTTTTTAGTCTACCTCTGATGGTTAAACAGGTTACTCTAGCCTATTGGAACTTGGTCTTGGACAGGATTCAAAGAAAAATAGTTGGATGGAAAGATAAACTTCTTTCTCATCTTGGAAAATTATAATTGCTCAAAGCTTCCTTGCAAGGTATTCATAGTTACTTTCTTTCTCTATTCAAAATTCCTAAGTACTTGGTAGAGAAATTTGAACAAATCCACAAAAAAATTCTATGAACTAGGGTTGAGGAAAAGAGAATATTTAATCTTATTAGGTGGGATAAGGTTTGTATACCAAAACTACATGGTGGCTTGGGAATTAGAAAAATACAATTAACAAACAAGGCCTTATTAACCAAAGTGAATTAGAGCCTAATCAAAGACAACAAAGAATGGGGATGATTAATGAGAGCCAAGTATTTGGGTAACTCCCTAGAAAATAAGTTCATTTTTGAGGTGGGTATCCCGAAAGGATCTATGATCTAGAACAATGTTCTTAAATCTAGGAATTTACTTCGAAAAGGGACCAGGTGGAAAATTGGAAATGATAGAACATTAGGTTTTGGGAGGATATTTGGTTTATCCAGCAACCCCTAAGCTCTCACAAAACCTTTAGCAAACTAACAACCAATGGAATTGGTCGATGACTATATCTCCAAGAAAGATATGTCGAAATGTTGCCCCAATAAGAAAGAATTGATTATGATAACCAAGGACCTTCAAAATTTGTTGCAAGAACTTTGAATTCCTATCTTCCCTAGAGAGGATGACCTCATCTAGGCCCCAAACAATAAAGATAGTTTCACTATCAAGTCTGCTAATGGTTTGCTACTAGACCCCCTAAGAAAAACTTATTTTGGGCTAAGATTTGGAACCAAAATTTAACTCCAAAAGTCGGCTTTTTTTGGTGGATTGTTGCCCACAACAAAATCCTAACTCAAGAAAATCTCCAAAAGAGAGGTTTTCTCCTCCCCAACAACTGTGTTCTTTACCACATGAGGAAACAGTGCCCCATTTTTTTTTCATTGTGAATTTGCTAAAGCTTTTTGGGAAAAGTGAATGCAAAATTTTTATCTATGTTGGGTTATGAATGAGAACATGTCCTCATTTGTTGATAGTTAATACCCCCTTTCTCCCACCCTTTTATAAAGGAACTTTGGGCTCAAACCCCACCTTTTCTAGTTTGGCACCTCTAGAAAGAAAGGAATAACCATATCTTCAGGGATTCTACCAAGAATGTTGAAGATGTCTTATTTTCCTTCTCTAAAATTTTGATTGAGAATGCTCCATTTGCAAGATGAAGATCCTTGAGTCTCCCCCTTCACCCTTTGATCTCTCTATTGCTTAAAACTAAGGTCATCACTATGGACATCAATAAGGTAGACATAACTAAAAATATTTCTGGGTTGAATACCCTATAGAAGGCTCCCCTTGTTGGTTGGTGCAAACTAAATTTTGGTGGTTCTATAAAAGGGAACTCTAGCCTTGTTGGTGGGGGAGGTATTTTAAAATAATATTTGAGTAAATTCATTGTTTCTTATTCTAGTGGTCTTAGTGTGAAGTCCAACAATGAGGTTGAGGCTCTTAACTTGTTTTGGGGAATTAAACTAACTATGTCCATCAGAATCAAGGACCTGTATCTAGAGGGGGACTCCAAACTTATTATTGATGTTGTTTTTGATAACATAAACCTACCTTTGAACCTCACTGACATTGTATTGGATATTTAAGAGCTTATGAAGAATTTTAAGAACTATGTTGCCCTTCACACTTATAGTAAATATAATCAAGTGGTTGATGGGCTCGCTAACTTAAGAATCAATTTAAATATGTGGAGATATTGGAGATCCCTTGGGAATATCCCTGCACTTATCCCATTGGTCTTTCAAAATGAATTATAGTGCATAAATGATGATGCCTAAAGTTTTAATGGTTTTTTGGATAAGTGGATTTTTTCTAATGGCTCTTATGTTTTTTTGGATTGGGCCTTGGTTTGTGGGAGGTAGCTTTTTCCCCTCGCTTCATTAGTGTTCCTGAAATGTTGACGTGGATTATGAGATTTCTCCCATGTTGACTAAGCAGTGGAATCTGTTGATTGTCAATATTAGTCGAACTCCTAATTTTGTGCACAGGAGGCATTTTATGGTAATGACTACCAAGCTTATAATGATACTCTTTTGCTTATATGGATTCAGAGCCACGACCAGTTTGATCACATGATTATTAGATGGTATCCCATTGATATGTCCATCCATATTAATTACACACGTATGCCTTGGTATTGGTGGTGTATTTCCTAGTGGAGAAACTCTCTGGTTTATTGTACTCTTCATTGTCAAGTTGGCATTCCCAATTTATTTTGTTCTCTTGTTTTCCTAATAACTGTGATGTTGTTATGGGGGTGACCGTGTTCGCACCAAGTCGCACTCCTATGAGGACGTCAAAGAGGATGGCATCCTCTATCATATTTTTTGTAAGGGATGAATTGCCCCATATCTTGAACACCTTAATGGGAATGACAAGATTTTTTCCATCTAGTTTGTGGAGTTATGGAACAAGAGACATATTCAAATGGGTGGTTTTTTCTTTGAAGTTAATGAAGATTTTATAAGTCATGCCACTAGAATGAACTGTAGTAGGAAGATATTTTGTAGAAAAGAAATTCCCTTGACATTGAAAGAATACTTAATTTCTTCAAGGAGGGTGAAAAATTGGTCAAGTTCCAAAATGGGTTTGATTGTCATTCGCTCCTTGACTTGTGGAACTAGGTGTATAGGATTCTTATCAAATACTTCATTTTGGAAGGGAATTTTAAATGTTATTATCATTATCATTTTATGTTTCTTAATCACCTCAAGCAAAAAATATTTGTGAGATTCCCCTTATTCTTCCTTTCCTCGTTGGAAAACTATATTAGAGAAGCCAGAGACAACATGTTGGAAACCCCCACAAACCAGTTAATATTCTAGTTTTATTATTTATAGATTTTTTTATATCACCCCCCTTTTCTTTCTTTAGCATTTTCAATATTTGTATCTTTTTATACTTATTTGTTTAAAATGTTTTTGTATTGTTCATGTTTTAAGGTAACTATCTTTTTTTTTGCAAAAGGCATAAATCCTGAAATAATATAATAAAATATAAAAATATTACAACTTTGAGGAGCTACAGGTTCAAAGAACAAATTGGAATTAATTCCAGCTTTGACAATCTAAATCAAAGTGATGGCCTATGATCCAAATAACAGGAAAACCAATCAAAAAAACCATTGGTGGTTGTCCATTACCACTCCATACAAGAAAGGTTCAAAGAGGCAAAGCCACACAAGTACAACATATTAATAGAAGAGAAATTTTCAATGAAATAGACACTCATAGCTCTTCAAACATATGAAAAAGGACACCATACACTGCAACAACTCTTAAAATAAACTTCAATGAAAGGATGGACTTACGATGAGATTGGAGCAGCTCTTATAAGACTGAAACTTTCTACAAACCTTTAGAAGCGTTGTGCATTTACCCAAAAACACAAAAGAAACTCATTCCCAAACCTTGCTTGTGGCTAGGTAACTATCATATTTTTGGTTTATATTAATTATTTATTGCAACTAGACATAATATTTGCATGTTATATATTCTTGGTATAGAGCATTATATGTTTATTATTCAATTTGGTCTTTATGTAAGCTTAATTCATATAATTAGTACTAGCAATTGCACCTTGGTGTGCAATGGATACACCGAAAAAGTTTGGATAGTAAATTAGGGAATTTTTTGGTTTATTGTTTACATATATTTGTGTAGTATACATATGAGGTCAATTGGTAGGCTATTAAAAAATTATTGTTTTTGCAACAAAGGTCTCAATGGAGAAGTGATAGCTTCAAATCAAATATGCATCTACTTACAGGGATCCGAACACAACTAAAACAAAACCTTTGAATCAGGAAGATAATAAGGCTCCATTACCAATAGGCTAATGATATGTTTGAAATAGGGAGAGAGGGAGAGAGAGAGGGAGATATGTGGACAAAAAGAGGGAGAGATATGGGGGGGAGAAAGAGAGAGGGGGGTAAGGAGATAGAGACAAAGAGGAAGTTAGAGATGGAGATGGAGATGGAGATGGAGATGGAGATGGAGATGGAGAGAGAGGGATAGATAAAGAGAGAGTACAAAGGGATAGATATAGATCCAGAAGAGATAAATATATAGAGAGGGGGAGGGAGGAAGAGAATGAGAGAGGGAGAGATAGTAATATAAATATAGAGATAGGAATTGATATATAGATATGGGTAGAGAGAGGGAAAGATATAGGGGTAAAGAGAGATGAGTAGATAATGAGATAGAGATAGAGAAAGATATGCAAGAATTTAAATATGGAGAGATAGAGATAGAGATAGGGAGAGAGAAACAAGGAGTGTGTGTGTGTGTGTGTATGAGTAAGAGAGATATGGAGAGAGATAGAGAGGGAGATAGATATCTATAAATAGATAGAGAGGGAGGTCGATGGAGGGAGAGAAATATAGATAGCAGAGAGAATTAGAGAGATATAGACAGAGGAAGTGATAGGGAGAGGGAGAAGGAAAATAGGCATATAAAGGAGAGATAGAGAGATAAATATAAATTGGGAAAGATAGAGAGGGAAAGAGAGAGAGAGAGAGAGAGAGAGAGATAAAGATAAAGATAGACAGACAAAGATAAATATAAATGGAGAGATGAAAGGAGAGAGGAAGAGAGAGAGGGAGAGATAGAGGTAGAAAGAGGGTGTTAATGAAAGAGGGTGAGATGAAGAGAGAAATATAAAGAAATAGGAAGTGATATATAGAGGTAAAGAGAGTAGAAGAGATGGAGAGAGAGATGGAGTAAATAAGAGAGATATAGAGATAACAAGTTATAAATGGATAGGAAGAGGGAGAGATGGAAAGATAGAAATAGAGAGGGAAAGAGTGAGAGATAAAGTCTAGGTGATATAGAAAATTAATAGAGAGAGGGAGATAGATAGTGAGAGGTGGAGAGATAGAGAGATATATATAAATAAATAGAGAGGGAGGGAGGATAGAGAATTTGAGAAATATAGAGAGTGATAGGGAGAGAGGGAGAGAGAGAGAGATATGGATAGAGAGAGGGAGAGATAGAGAGATATATAGTGGGAAAGATAGAGGAGAAAGAGAGAAAAAGATGTAAGGAGAGGTAAGGAGATAGGGAGAGAGATAGAGAGGAAGATGGAGATGGAGATGGAGATGGAGATGGAGATGGAAAGGGAGAGAAGGAGAGAGAAATAGAGATAGAAAGATGGGGATACAAAGAGAGAGGGAGAGAATGAGAGAGGAATAGATGGAGGGATAGAAATATAGAGATAGGAAGTTATATAGAGAGAGGTAGAGAGAGGGAGATATATATAGAGAGAGGTAGGGAGAAGTACATATAGGGAGATATCATAGAGATATGGGAAGAGAAAGAGATTTATAGATCTTTATTTTTTTGTATCCCTCTCTTTCTTTGTATTTTTTATTACCTCTCAATCTCTCTCTTCCTTTCTCTCCCATATTTCTCTTTGTATTTATCTTCCCTTCTCTCTTCCTCTATCTATTTTTCTCTCATTTCTTCTCTTTGCCTATTTCCCTCTCCCTATCTTTTTCCCCTTACTATTTTTTCTATCCCTATTTATCTCCCTCCTCTCTTCCCCCTTTCCATTTTTATCTCTTGATCTCTCGACTTCAATAGATATTTTTGTCTCCTATTTCTCTTTATCTATCTTTTTATCTCTCTTTATGTGACTATATCTATCTATGTCTCTCCTCTTCTCTCTTTTCCTCTCTCTCTCTTCCTCTCTCTTCCTCTCTCCATATTTATTCCTTTATATCTATACCTCTATTTTTATATATCTATCTCTCTTTTTCTCTTTGTATCCGTCTCCATTTCTCTATTTCTCTCTCTTTATTTTCTCTCTTTCTCTCTCTATCTATTTTCCTCCTAAGTGTGCAATGGGCACATTCAAGAGGTTTTATAGGTGAATTATCATATCCTTAACCAAATGACATGCAACCCTACGCATAACTCCCTAGGATGTGTTATCCTTGGATTGTTGGCATGAAACGATTAATCAAAAGTTACCTCTCTCTCACTCTATAAATTTTAATTTATATTTTAAGTTTGAAATTCATTTTATTATATAAATTATAACAAAAGTATAAATAGAATTATTCTACAATAATTAAAGTTTAATAAGATAACTAATTATAAATAAAATTAATTATAATATTTTTAATTATTATTTGTAATTTCATAAAAAATATAAATAATAAAAATAAATTTTAAACTTAAATCTAAATTAAAAACTAAAATAAAATAAATTAAATAGAAATTCAAAATATCAAAATCTAAATATTAATAAACATAATAATTTTGAAAAATTAATAACAAATAATAAACTTATTATGTTAATTTAAATAATTAAGGGTGGGGGACCTAGCTTTATTGGCTAAAGTATCATGTTGCAGGCAAGAGGTCAAGAGGTCTAGTCTCTCCCCATTTACTAGGCGCACTATAGTTTCTAGGAGGGGTCTAGTATCTCCTTAATTTAAAGCTAAGAAAAAAATAACTTTTATCCTATCTTTTCTTAATTTAAAACTAAGAAAAACACAATTCTTATCATATCTTTACTTAATTTAAAGTTAAGAAAAAAACAATTCTTATCCTATCTTTTCTTAATTTAAATATAAGACTAGATAAGAATGTAGGTGTTTTTTCTTTAATTATATATTATATTTTTTAATATTTTAGAAAATTTGATCGTTGAGATCATTTCAATGATCTTACATCCTTGTCCACAAATTTCAACCATTGATTTTTAGAAGTAGGTCGTTCACTTCACATAAGGAACACCTTCGATATAATTAAATAATTAACATAAGTAAAATTAATATAACTCACAACTTATTAATGTATAAATACTTTCTAGATAATTTTTGTAAAATAAAAAATTTAGCTCATAACATATTAATCCATATATAATTAATGTAGCCTTTGTGAGTTATCTTTTGACTTTTTTAATTCCCATGTTTCATATAAATCTATAAACATTATATTAGTCCATCTTTCTTAATGTATTGATTATAATATTAAATTACATATTTTTATTTTAGTAAAATCTTTTACTAGTATATTAGTTAATTATATTTTATTAACAATTGTTTTTAGCTTCCTTATAATCTATATATATCATATTAGTTAATTATATTAAATGCATTAGTTTCAATTAATATATTTTCATTAATTATATTAATCTATAGTATTTTAAGGTCATAACATATTAATTTATTATTCTAAATAAAACATTATATTAGTCTATGTAAAAATTAATTGGTTTCAAATTTGTAGCTCATAACATATTAATCTATTAATCTATGTAGAATTAATATACCTTTTTTGAATTACTGTTAACCTTTTTATCATATAAATCTATAAACATTATAATAGTTCTTCTTTCTTAATGTATTGATTATAAATATTAAACTACATGTTTCCTTTATATATGTTTTTTCCATATAAGTTCCATTTAAAATCTACCTTGTCTCAGTAAATTTTCTACTTTTTTTTTTCTTGTTAAAATTTATTTCCTTGGTTTCTTGATTTCCCTTTTCAATTGAAAAACATGATGATAGAACTTCAACTTCAAATAAATTTTGAACACTCAAATCTACTTTTTAGTCAAGTTAATTTTCCTCAAAACACTTTCAACCCCCAAAATATTCTTAAGAATATCTTTAACTCTAAAATATTTATTCACACCCAACTCTAATTCTTTTGAAGAGCATTTCATAAATTTTTGTAGTTTCTAGAACCTTTTTGGAGTACAAAAGTGTTCCTAACACCACATGAGTTCTCAAAGGCTTAAATATTTTTAAATAATTTTTGAATAGCAAGGGGTTGATGTGTTGGTAATTTAATTAGTTCTTGGCACTCTTATTTTGGTTGAATAATAGTTCTATGAACAAGAAATAAAACCAAACAAGAAGGATAAAAATTTAATTTCAAAGGACACGGTAGCTCATGGTGTAGAGTCTAAGCTAATGTATTGTAAAATTGGCAGAATCTACTCAATTTAGAGGGTTAATTGGTTGAACAATCCACTTCACATTGCTTAAGACTATATTAAATCATCAACCAAGGTGTGTAAACTTATGATGGTACTGCACTATATGTGCTTTCATGGACTCATGTTCACCTAGATTATCCTCTACAAACTTATTCAGACTATTCTACTTTGCTGGAATCTTATAGAATTGCAAAAACAATAAAAGTAGTTACAAAACCTAATGGCTACGGGTACCTATAGCATAAGTTGTAGATGACTACTAATAACAAGTAAGTACAGAATCAATCCAAAACTATTCAAAATAATTGGATAACCAATTCCAATCTCCAAAGTGTAATGATTTGCTAATTACGCATTTGTTCATGAACAACAACAGTAATCAACTATAAAAGCCATTCTACTTTACTTTGCAATGCATTTATAAGGAAATAAAAATAGAATTAACAGGAATGCATAAATGAACAAGTAAATAAATGAAGTGAGGGTTAGTACCTCAAGTGGCCGGCTCAAGGGACTAGATCACTTAACTTAGAACCAAATCTAACTCATATTCTTATGTATCCATGTAACACATAACTCCATTCATTGCATATCACCAGATATTCAAACAAAATCCTTCTTGTAGATTGTACTCAATAATTGCATTTCAACAACATGCTTTTAGATTACTTGGAATTAGAAACTGACTAACTACTAATAACTTATAATAACCAACTAACTTTGCTACGAACTCATCCCCTGACTTTATACAAAAATGGGGAGAGTCTTATTCAAACTGCTAACTAACTGTAATCATTAATCCCACTCCTAGATACTAGGACATGAAATTAAGACTGACTTATTCATTCTAACTGAAAAAGGTAGAAGAGACCTATTCAAATAAGAACTCCAATGAAATAGTTTGTATGTGAAACACATAAGTAAATGTTTAGAATTCTAGAACAAGTATCCTTCTCCAACATTTATTCTTTCCATGATGGCTCGCATTTAGCTCCATAGCTTCCTGCACTTTAGGCGAATTAAACTCCATTGATCCCCTATTTTATTGTTTTGGTTCTTGCTACAAAGGCTTCATTCTTGTTACCATGTGTTGAGTTGTAGAGGTTAATCCACACAACATACATATGCAACTAACCATCATAATTAAATCACATAATTCAATTCATATGCATACATTCTCATGTTTAAATCATGCAATACTATGAACATTATCACCATATTTCATATTCACAAACTAGGTTCAAAGTTGCAAAGTATGTTGTGAAATGATAGCATATTATGGAAGTTTTTGTCTAGAAGGTAATTAGAAAATATATGTAAAGTTTCTAAAAGCATATGAAAAGCAATAGAAAAAGTACTAATGACTAAGCCCATCATTTTCCCCCCAACTTATCTTTTTGCTTGTCCTCAAGAAAAATACTTAACTAAACCACCTAGGGAAGAAGATTGTAATACAAGGCAATCTACCTAAGATCCATAACTATATTGACTCCTTGTCCCTGTTTGAGATAAAAACCATTATAACATGCAAGTCTATCTAGCTTAACTAATTATACATTCGTACATTGATCATTCTTTTCTCATGTCCAATGTGGTATTTAATGAAGTAGAATAGGAGGATGATAAGTATGTGGAAGCCATTCCACTCCTCTTATTCCTGAAACCTTGATGTACTTGTGCAATCTCTCAAACATATTCATAAAATTATGGGAAGAGTGAGGATATTTCTTCTGTTATTCTGGAGTCAAGCTTTTCCACCTGTTTTCCACATGTTTTAGGTAGATCTGGAGGATGGTTACTACTAGCTGTTGAATCCTTCTATAATCTTGAAGTCTCAAGTCTACAATTATTTTTCCTGGACCCCAGTGAGAAAGAAGTGTCAACCACTGAGTGATGACTCTATTGGGATTTGTTGCCTCCTTCCTGAGCTACAGTGCCACTATTTTCTCTTGTTCTTCATATCTTTCCATTAGTTCTCCTTGGAGTTACTCATTCCTGAAATAGGATGTCAGGGCCCTTGCAAATCCCCAACATAGATTAAGGGATTCCATTCGGTGTCCTTTTTCATCACATAGTTGTGCAGATAATATTCACACAACTAATCCTGCTCCTCTAATTGACTGTATTAAAGAAACTGAGAAAACTATGCCTCTTGTTTAGAGCAAATGACTAATCATTAATGAACTTATTAAACTGAAAACTAAGAAACTTTTCTTTTAAAAATAATGCATATACTCTAGGTGGAGGTCTACACACAATAATTTGAATAGCTCTGTCTACTAATTCTGTCAATTTCCCCTCCAATTTACTCATTTCTTTCCAATGATGCATTCAAAGTTTGTTTCTCCTTCTCCCAGTTTTCTTTTTCCTATTTGAATTGGTTGGTGATTTTCAATAATTCAAAACCTAAAGACAAAGTGGTATGATATTTTGGTGTTCTCGCAATAGGAGGTTGTGGATTTAATGTTACATTCTCCTCAATTCCTATTTTTCCCTTGGCCATCTATGCTAGTAAGTCCAATTTAGCTCCATGACCGTAACTCTGTATTTTCTCTTCCAACTCTTAGATTGTTATCTCCTTCTCTTTGTCTTTTTGCTCATATCCTTTCACTTGTGCTTCCAATTGTTCTATTCTATCAAGAGATTCTTGGATCTCTTTCCTTATATTCCTATCTTCTAGCAATTCTTCCTCTTTTTCAAAATTCAAATCATCACCATCGTCCCTTATAATATCAAAGATTTCCCTAATGGGGCTATTGGGGATTGCTCTCCTTGTTTTCTTTGCAATAAAAATATCCTTTGAATCATAATCAGGGGAAGAAGAAACATACCTCCTTTTCCTAACAGGCACATTGACATCTTTAGGAATATCAACAAGAATATTTTTAGGGACATCTCTTTCTCTATTTGTGTTTGTGTCTATCATCATTGCATCATGGTGTTGGTTTCCTTCACCCTTTTCTTCATGTTTGTGTTCTTCCATGTTTCTTTTCTCAACATCATGCCTTCTCAACCTACCTGAGCATCTGGGAGTAACAGTTTTTTGTGTAACTTTTTTCTTTTTCTTCCTTTCACTCCCCTTTTTCTTCTCTATATCCCCTTCCTTTACAACATTCTTCTGCTTCTCAACACCTTTCTTCCTCTTTTTCCCTCTAGAAGATGTTGATGCAGTACCTCCCCTAGCTTTAGGGTTTTTAGAGGATGAGAGCTCTTTTGTTACCACAGGCCTATGTTCTAATATGTCATGTTTTTCAGACCCGCTTTGGCTGTGGGTAGGTTATGCCAATGGTGTAACAGGAGAATTTTCTCCCTCAGGTTCATTCTACTTAGATTCAATTTTTGGTTCAGACTCAGGTTGAGGTTCATCCTCTGCTTCAAGTGCCTAAAGCAACTCAGTGTTATCCTAGCAATTTTTGAAAGCATCCCAATTAACCTAGATGGGTGTTGAATTCTCAAAATTCTTTTAACTAGTAGGATTATTAAGTAATGATGGGACAATGTGGTGTCTGTTTGTTTCCTTTGGTATTCAGATGCCATTCTCTTCAACATATTATATAGGAAATCGGGTACATTTACCAACTTGACATGTTGTAAATGATTTAACTTAAAATGCATAGTGTATCATCACAAGTAAGATATTTAATGATATAACCAACACATTTTCCCCAAAAGCATGGAAGGGAAAGTGGCTTTGTACCTTGTGATGTGGAGTCCAAAATTTCTCCTTGCTCATAGAACTCCTCCCTTTTCGCCACTGCATCTACACGAGCTGGGCATTCAGACCCTGTACGAGGCAATCCTATGACTTGAGCAATTTTCATTTGGAAGACATCCACTACCAACCCTCTCACTATTGCCTTATCATATTTCAATGTAGCTGCAAAATCTCTTTCCATTTCATTATCATACTCCATCAACTTCAATAAATATTCTAACCATCCCACTTTGGTGAGGAGGGGTAAAACCATTGTGTCTTCTAATATTTCCTTATGTTTGGATAGTTCCCTTCATATAACATCACCTCCCATTGTCTTGATGCTCTGCAAACTTGAAAAGTTCAAATTCTGATTCAAAGTTTGACTCCACCACCTTTAAAACCCTCCAATTTCACTGCTCCTTCTAGTGCCTTCTCTTATACCCAATACTGTAACTTCACAATCCCCTTTCTTCTAGCTCAATTAAGTTTAAATTTGTATCTTAGCTTATTTTTAGGGCAAAAATCACATTATCAAAAATAACAGAGAGGTCTTCTATTTTTAGGAGGACAACATAAAATGCTATCTAACAAACTTAGGTGGTGAAAATCAAAAATCATGACTAGTATACCCCTCCCCCCAACTTTAATTGAAGTGATCGCACTTCATACATGACTTGGCAGGGGTGAAAGGATATATCGAAAGTAATGGTGAAATATTTTTTGCGTGCATAACTTAAGCCAAGAATAATAATGAATACAAAAAGAATTTATTAAGTTACCTATTGTACATGTGTGATGGTAATTATCGCTTGACATAGTTGGAACTGGAGAAACATGTACTTTGGCGTACAATTGATTTGATTGGCATTAAATTCATGGGAGTGGATGGAAAGTTGGTGGTTGTGATTTGAGATGTACTTGCTACGAGTGCTTTATTGGGAAATAAATGATGCATGTGATATTTGGTGGAATGCGTGGGAAAAACAACTCAATTTTTCCAAGTTATTGTAGCTTACTCTCAACAGGTGTTGCTACAGGTACTCCAAGTATAGGGCCCTTCTGTGTTTTATAAATTTACTTTTTAGGTCCCATCTGAAATAGGTCCCGATAAATGCTGAATGAACTGAAGAACAAGTACCTCTAGAGCAGAATGTGTACATCAAGGATAATGTGTTGTGTGTGCATGTGTGCAAAAAACATGAAAAATTAGTGTGAAGGAAGATCAGGGAATGAGTTGTGTAACTCAATATCTGGGCCACCAGAAGTGTTGGGTATGTCTTGTATTACTGATGTAGGACTCTATGAATTAGTTTCCATTGTAGGTTCACTATGAGCACCATATTTCTGGATCAATAAAAAGATGAGGTCATCATGTTGCATTGGTTTCTTGTATAACTTCAGTTTATGACCATTAACAAGAAGTGAGAACTAGACTACATCAATGATATACAACTGTACTGCTCCATTAGGGTAAACCTTTCTAATCTCATAGGGGCCCAGCCATCTAGACTGGAATTTACCCTTGAAATCTGTATACCTTAAATCACATAATAGTGCCCAATATCCTACATTGAACTCTTATGTTTAATGTATTGATCATTCTATTTCATTTGTTGTTGTTGTACTACCTTTTTATGACGGACTGCTTCCATTCTTATCTCATCCAACCCATTCAAAGAATGTAGCCTTTCCTTCTATGCTTATGTTAAATCCATTCCCAACTCTACCGTTGTCCTCAATGTTTTATATTCAAACTCAATAGGAAGGAATATTGTCTTTCCATAAACTAACTCATAGGGTGTAAACCCAGTGGTTGTTTTCTATGTAGTCCTATATGCCTAGACTACTTCAGGTAACCTTGAAACCTAATCTTTCCTATGCAGCTACACTGTCTTGGTGAGAATGCTTTCAATCTCCCTATTTGTGACCTCCACTTGACCATTAGCCTGTGGATGATAGGGTGTTGATTTCTTATGTTTGATTTGGTATCCTCAACCAACTTGGTGATTAGATCAGAATTAAATTGGGTCCCTTGGTCAATGACTATTTCTCTAGGTATACCATCTCTGGCAAACTATAGGGCCTTAACTTCCACCCATTTTGTCAAGTAATTAGTGCAAACAAGGATATATTCCTTGTTATTGGAGGTAGGAGAGATTGGACCAATGAAGTCTAAACCCCATTTTTCAAAAGGTTCCAATGTCAACTGAGGTTGTAAGGGCATCTCATCACTCTATGTTCACCTTTCCATCCTTTGACACCTATCACAACTCATGTTGTATTTAACATCTTTACGTAAAGTAGTCCAATAATAGCCAGTTGTGAGGATCATAAAAGCTATTCTCTTTTCTATAAAATGACCTCCACATGGCTCATCATGGCATGCTTTCATATATCAAAAATCTCATCTTCTCATGATGCTATCAGGCCCTTTATAAAACAAATAACCAGATATCTACGAGTAGGGAAAAAATTTACGAACTAACTATCTTTTCTCTCTTGGTGATAAATGTGGTGGAACCTACCCTATGACCAAATAATTAGCAATATCTACATACCATGGTATTTTTACTTGCAAAGAAAACAAGTGTTCATCAGGAAATGAATCATCCACCACTCCTACAGTTGATTCTGTTGGCAGTCTTGATTGGAAATTTTCCACCACATTTTCTTTTCTAGGTTTATCTACAATGGTAATGTCAAATTATTGTAAGAGAAGTAGCCATCTTACCAATCTACCTCCAACTACTGGCTTGTTCATCAAATACCTGATTGCTATGTGATCTGTATGGACAAAGATTGGATAGCTAGTAATATAGTGTCTAAATTTATTAATAGCATAAACTACAACAAGCATCTCATTTTCTATTACAGTTTAGTTTAATTCTATCCCTTGAATATTCTTGTTGATATAATAAATTGCATACTCCTTGTTGTCATCCTTCTGACCCAAGACTGCTCCTATGGAAAAATTTGAAGCATCTGCATGTATGTGAAATGGGAGCATCCAATTTGGCCCTCTCAAAACTGATGCTTGAGTCAGAGCTTTCTTTAGTTCTTCAAAGGAGTGTTGACACTGGGAGGTCCATTCAAAGTCAATGTCCTTACTCAACAAAAAAAATAAAGGTGCAACAATCTTACTAAAATATTTGATAAACTGCCTATAGTCACCTGCATGACCAAGGAACCTCCTAATATCTCTTTGTTTTTAAGGAACAGGTAAGGTAGATATTATCTCAATTTTGTGTGGATCAACCTGGATTCTTGTGCTAGATATAAAGTTTCCCAATACTATTCCATGTGTCATCATCATGAAACACTTCTCATTGTTGAGTGATAGGTTGTGTTTTGTACACCTTTTTAACACTTTTTCCATGTTGTTGAGAGCTTCCTCATAACTTTCACCATAAGTGGTGAAGTCATCCATGTATATCTCCATGCAATCATGTGAATCATTAGAAAATGTGTTGAGTACTGCCTTTGAAAGGTAGTTGGAGCATTGCACAAACCAAAAGGTAAGACAAAATATGCATAGGTTCCCCAAGGGCAGGTGAATGTGGTCTTATCTTGATCTTCTAGTGCAATCTTGATCTAGTTATAACCACTGAAACCATCAAGAAATGAGAAATATTTCTTCCCTACCAAAGAATCAAGAACTTGGTCAATAAATGGAAGTGGGAAGTGATCCTCGTGGCAACATTTAGTTCCCTGTAATCAACATAGACTCTCCATTTCCCACCTTTCTTGGGAACATTACCAATGGTGAAACCCATTCACTATCTAATATAGGGTGTATAAAACCTACATCTAAAAGCTTTTACAGTTCAGCTTTCACTATCTCTCTTAGAGCTAGATTCATGTGTCTTTGTGGTTGTCTTATAGGTTTGTATCCATCATTAATGTAAATTTTGTGAATGCATAGATCAGGATCTATGCCCTTCATATCATGGTAATCCTATCCATATGCGGCTGAGTTTTCCTACAGCACTGATTGTAGAAAAAATTGTTGTTCCTCTGTCAAGGCATTATTGATAGTTAACTTCCTTCCTAGCATAATTTCCAACTCCTTTGATGACTCTTGAACTGATGAGAGATCAAGGCTTGGTATGATGGGTAAAAATTATTGAGGAAGTAATTAATGAAATAGTTGTGATATCTCTTTTGTAGAATCGATAGGTATAATACTTTGCAAGGGGTCTTGTAGGCATATGACGAAGTCTTGTTGCTGCAGGCTCCTGCCATAGTCATTTTGGATTATATGAGCAATGATATCATCTTCATCCTAGTCATCCAATAAGGGGTTGCGCTTTATAGTCATCAATGTCTGCAAAGAATATTTATCTTCCTCCTCCTCACCCAAATTGGGCCAAATGGTGTGCTCAAGGTTTGCATATGGTTGGGAAAGTAGATAAAGAACCAAGTTCTTTGTAATTGTCCCATTGGATATTATCATTTTACTAGACCTGTAGCCTATAAAGGCATCAACTGTTGCCAACCAAGGCCTGCCTAGGATGAGTGGGTAACCCGTAAGATTGAATTTGGATTGTAGTACTATGAAATCTGTAGGGTATTCCCAAGAATCCAATGCAATAACTAGGTCTTCAATAATTCCCTCAGGCTTGACCATGGACCTATCAACTAATTGCAAAATAGTTTGTGTGGGCATGAGGTTAACCAAATGAAGCAACTGCATTGTTTCTTTTGTCATGACATTGATGGTTTCCCCCAAGTCTATCAAAGTATTCTTAATGAGGGTCACATTAATCTTAATGTCCACAACTAGACTACCAGGATCGATATACTTAGGGACTATAATGTTCCCCAACAAGATATCTACAAGATTCCCCAAGACCTGAACTGTATGTGGATCTTTCCTTTTCCTACTTGGTTTCTTAAGACAGAGATACCTTGTAGTTTTGGTATAGATAGGGATTTCTTTGATAGTTTGGATAAGTGGGATTTTGATGTTCACATCTTTCAATTATCCTAAAAGGTCTATCTTAGCCTGTGTGGGATTCTTTTGCATAGCTAGGCATTCAGGAAAAGGTAGTTTGGGATTTGAGGTAGTTTAGTGTACTTAATTTGGTTAAAGCTCCAAAGATGGTTTATCAAAAGCCTCAACTACAGGTTCCTCATCCTCCATTTCTATAATTTGGGGAGATGAAGGTCCAACAAGTTGTTTTCCTAATCTGAGGTGGGCATCACTCACCTCTACCCCATAAGTGGGCTATTGCATAGCTTCGTTAGTATAAGCCTATTGAATAGGCTTAGTGTTAGGATTAGGTGCAAGTTGGGCAGGTATTTGTTGTTGCTTGGGTGGCTAGGATGCAATATTTAATGGAGGCATTAGAGCTTCTTGTTGTTGTGGAGGAGGGAGTATGGGTTGTTGATAATTCATATTTTGTTGTTGCCATTACTGACCTTTCTGCCACTGAGTTTGTCACTAATTCTATTGGGTTAGCCATTGTGGATTGTAATTGGAACCTTGAAAATTCTGTTGTGGCCAAGGATTTGGCTATTGGTTCAAATGTGGTTGAGGGTTTGGCCATTGAGGATTTTTCCACTGGTTCTGATTGACTTGCTAGGGTTGAGAGCTCCAAGCAGAAAATTTATGGTTTCCAACAGGAAAAGATGAATTAAATTTAAGGGAGTCTTGCAACATACCTTGTCTCAATTGCCATGGCCTCCTTTGTGCTATATAAAATATTTTCCCATCATCTCCTTCAATGGGTTGAAAATCAAGCTTCTCAACTTTATCATGTTGGATACTTGCGACTCTTTTGCATTTACAATTTTATTTTCTTTGCCTGCAGCTTGGACAATATTCAATGAGCATAGCCTCAACTTCCTCCTGATTTTTCTTAATATGGAGAGTATCCAACTATGTTTCCAAATGACTGATTATATCCTCCTTCATGTTGGATAACAAATTGCTCAGCTCTACTTTTGAAACCCCAGTAGATGATTTACCAAGAACTGATGTTCTATTTTCTCTTGGTCCTTTTGTGAAGGTCCTAGAATAATTTCTACAGGCCTTACAAATGTCTGAAAATGGTAGCTACGAAATATCTCCCTGGCCAATGAGGTTCACGACATCCATACAATCTTCATTAACCCCTCTCAAAAACACTAGCTTGAGAGACTCTTCTGACAACTTGTTATGGGGAATTTTCTTTAGAGCAAACTGAAATATTTCAACAGAATCCTCTAAAGGATCATCATCCTTTTGTGTCATTTGGAATATATCATCCTTCCTCCTATCAGGTCCTTTACAATAGTCCTGATACTTCTCCAAAAATAGTGTCTTCATGGTGTCCCAATCGGGAACATCTTTACCTAATCCCATGAACCATCTCAAAGTTGCATCCTTGAGGGTGGCAGGAAAAATATTTAACCTATGTGCATCAAAAGTATAATCATAACTTCTACATAAGACATCAAATTCAAAGAGGAATGTATCTGGGTCTTCAATCATTAACCCATAGAAAATTGGAAAGGGCGAAGGAGGAACGTTCTTTGGCATTGTAGCCCTTTGTTGGTTAGTAATAGGAAACCCAAATGTTGGTTGGGCATCATCATCATCTCCTGCATCACACATGGTGCGGTATGTTCCTTCTATATGTGTGCTAGAGGTTGGTGAAAAGGAAATTTATTCTTCAATGGTACCTTCGCTCTGAGTACTAGGGTCACCAATTTCTACAATAGCTTCCTGGTGTGTGGAGGGAAGGAACCTACCCAAGGAATCTCTTTGCCTCCACATACATGAAATATGAATTTAATTCCAACGGTCCTACACAATGTTAGTATCTTGGTGTTGAAAAAGATGGTATCTAATAGTCCTAATGCTGGAAATAAAAGTTAACTATGAAAATTGTAAGAACAGGTCTATGACGATAGCACCATCCTTGGCAACGATGCCAAAAATGTAGAGTCTAAGCTAATGTATTTTAAACTTGGTAGAATCTACTCAATTCAAAGGGTTAACTGGCTAAACAGTCCACTTCACATTGCTTAAGACTACATTAAATCGTCAACCAAGGTGCGTAAACTTATGATGGTACTGCACTATGTGTGCCTTCACATACTCATGTTCACCTAGATTATCCTATGCAAACTTATTCAAACTATTCTACTTTGTTTGAATCTTACAAAATTGCAAAAACAATAAAAGTAGTTTACAAAACCTAATGGCTATAGGTACCTATAGCATAAGCTATAGATGACTACTAATAACATGTAAGTACAAAATCAATCCAAAACTATTCAAAATAACTAGATAACCTATTCTAAACTCCAGAGTGCTATGATTTGCTAATTACACATTTGTTCATGAACAACAACTATTGTAATCAACTGTAAAAGTTATTCTACTTTACTTTGCAATGCATTTGTAAGGAAATAAAAATAGAATTAACAGGAATGCATAAATGAACAAGTAAATAAATGAAGTGAGGGGTAGTACCTCGAGTGGCCAACTCAGGGGACTGTCCCACTTAACTTAGAACCAAATCTAACTCAAATTCTTACATTACCATGTAACACACAACTCCATTCATTGCATATCACTAGATATTCAAGCAAAATCCTTCTTATAGATTGTATTCAATAATTGCATTTCAACATGTTTTTAGATTACTTGGAACTAGAAAATGACTATCTGCTAATAACTTATAACAACCAACTAACTTTGCTACGAACTCATCCCCTAACTTTATACAAAAACGGGGAGATTCTTATTCAAACTGCTAAATAACTATAATCATTAATCCCACTCCTAGATACTAGGGCATGAAATTAAGACCGACTTATTCATTCTAACTAAAAAGGAAGAAGAGACCTATTCAAATAATATCTCCAATGAAATAGTTTGCATGTGAAACACATAAGCAAATGTTCAGAATTCTAGAACAAGTATCCTTCTTCAACATTTATTCCTTCCATGATGGCTCACGTTCAGCTTCACAACTTCATGCACTTTAGGTAGCTTGAACTCCACTGATCCCCTATTTCATTGTTTTGGTTCTTACTACAAAGGCTCCATTCTTGTTACCATGTGCTGAGCTACAGAGAGGTTAATCCACACAACATACATATGCAACTAACCATCATAATTAAATCACATATGTTGCGCTCTTAAGCAAAACAGCCTCCATCCATCTTGTGAAGTAATCTGTGGCAATCATAATCCACTTGTGTTCGGCGCTAGAAACTGGGTTGATCATTTTGATGAAGTCCAGGCCCCATTGTGCAAACGGTTCATCCACCACTATGGGTTTGAGGGCATTGCGGAATTCTTCTATCAATAAAGAACTGGCATTTTTTGCAAGACTTTACCAAAGAGTGGGAGTCATTAAAAAGTGTAGGCTAATAATAACCAGCACGCATGATTTTAATGGCAGTAGTCTTAGCAAAAAAGTGTCTGCCTGCAACGCTATTATGAAATGCGTCAAGGATCCTCTTTTCTTGCTCTGAAATGACGCATCATAGGAGAACACCATTGAAATTCCTTTTAAAAAGGACTCCCTCTATTAGTGTATATGCGCAATTTTGTAGCCAGTAGTATCTCCTTTTTTGGGTTGAGAGACCTGGCGAATACTTTCCAGTTTGCATGAACCTCATTCTATCAATCAGCCAACAACCTTCTGATTCTAGTTCATTTATCAAGACGAGCTCTGGTTGCTCCTCTACGGTAGGTACCTCCTCGTTTTGTGCCATGTACTCACACAGTCCTCTTCCTTTAATAGTCTTAGTAGGCTTGACTTCATTGTCATATTCAAGGATCTTGGTGATCCAATTAGCCATTTTTTCTGTGTCTCCCCTTCCATCATATCTTCATGCACACTAGAATGTACGACATACACAAGCACCTTGTTGCAGGAAATTAGATGGCGGAACTTTTTAAGTCCCTTCACTATTGCAAAGGCCTACCTTTCGATGAAATTATAATTCGCCTCATATTCCTTTAGGGTCCGGGAATAGAACGCCACTAGATGCTCTCATTTTCCTTCAATATCCTTTTGGGTTAGGACAGTAGCGATACTGGACCTGCTATTGAATGCATACATTATAAAATCCTTGGATTGATCTGGATTAACCAGTACCGGAGCTATGGAAATAGCTTCCTTGATCCTTTCAAAAGCTTCTTGAGCTTCAGTCATCCACTTGAATGTCTGATCTTTCCTCAGCATCAGGGTGATCGGCCTAATTATTCCCGCAAAATAGGAAATAAACTTGCTGACAAAATTTACTTTACCCAAGAAAGACTGAACACCTTTCTTATTTACCGGAAGGGGAAGTTTTTTGATAGCCTTTACTCGTTCGGGATCAATTGAAACCCCTTCTTTAGACACCATGCATCCCAGCAACTTGCCTTGCGGTACTCCGAATACACATTTCTTCGGATTTAGGGAGACCCCAAACTCCTGGCACTTTTGAAAAACTATTTCTAAATAATCAAAATGATCATCCATAGATTTAGAGAACACAATAAGATCATCCAAATAAATTAGAATAAACTTATTGATTAGTTCGTTGAATGCGATGTCCATCGCTCGTTGGAATGTCGCCCCTGCATTGGATAAACCAAAAGGCATTTTAGCATATGCAAATGTTCCCCATTTTGTGGTGAACGTGGTCTTGTGCTAATCCTCTTCTTTAACTCGGATTTGATTGTAGCCAAAGAAACCATCCAGTAGAGAAAACATTTATGATCCTACAACCGTTTGTGGGATTGACTCCATTGAAGGCAGTGGATAGTTGTCCTTTAGGGATGCTCTGTTTAGATCTTGGAAGTTCACACATAAACAGATATCTCCAATCTTCTTTCGGATCAGGACCAGATTCGATACCCAAGTACTATGCTTGGAAGACAATGCGTGACTCAATGAGCTTAGTTAACTCTTGTGCCATTAGCGCTTCAATTTTAGGGTTGATTGGCCTCTATTTTTGTCAGATTGGTTTTGCACCTTCTATTAGCTCAATAGTGTGTTGAATGATATCAAGTTCATACCCCTCCAGATCATCATAGGACCAGGCCACTACTCCATATTTTTTGCAGAAACTGATGAGTCTTTCTTTATCATGATGTGGGACATTTTTCCCAACTCGAAAATTCCTACCATCGGAGACCCAAAGGTCCACATAGTCACTTTTTTCTACTAAAAACTTTTGTTTATCATTTCAGGCATCATCACAATCGAAAAAAAAATTGAGAGTAGCCAATCCTTTCGGAAGTTTATTAGATTTGAGTTGCATAATTTGTCCTTCATAAGCTTTGGTAATCTTTGGTTGAAGTTGATCGACGAACTCCCCTAAGTGCTAGATAAACGAGGCGATGTGTTCATCGCTTTCAAAAACTTGCCAACTCTGATCATTGTTAGGGATCGCTGGTTGAACTAGTACTCATACTGAATGTTCAATATGAAGAAGGTCAAAGACAGGATCAAACTGAGCACCAATTACGGCCATGTGACTTGCATTGCTATTTTGTCCTCGGGGAATGGTCTTGATGTTGAAAGCTTCAAAACCATCAATCAGGTCCTAGACTCGGTGCCAATAGGATCTCATGCGGACATTCTTTTCTGCAGAATTTCCTTGGACTTGGTTGACTACTAGTTCAGAATCTCCGAACACAATTAATTGCTTAATGCCCATTTGTTCCGCAAGGCTTAAACCTTGAACCAATCCTTCATATTCAGCCTCATTGTTTGAACAAGCAAAATGAAAGCGGAAAGACCTCAACAATTTTTTATTTTGTGGGGATATTAGATATATCCCTGCTCCAACACTAGCTCCATCAAAGTATAGTGTCCAAAGCTCATTTGCTTGGCTACCTTCAGACTCTTTGGTGACCTTCAGAAGCACTTGGTCTTCGTCATAAATTACATAGGTGCCCAATCCTGTAGCATGATAATTTCCGAAAGGATCATTGTCCATGTGTTCACTCAATAGAGCATCTTCTTTGTCATTCTGATCTCCGCTCACCTTCTCTTCCTCTAGAAATTCAATGCAATACATTTCTTGCTTGGTGATAGAGGTATGCGCGGCTTCAAAATTGATCAAGGCTTCATCTGCTACATGTTCAGAATGTAAAGCCTTCTATTCTATCTTCATTTTTGTGTCGTGTTTAGTCCTGAGTATCAGATGTGACCAATCCAAGGATAGGTATCTGCCCACCTTTGAAGTAAATTCTCGAGATAGACAGAGACCAAACATAGGAGGGACATTTATGATCACCGTGTCTTGCGGCACCGTGATACTAGGGCAAGCGAATAGAGTTAAAAGAAGTGCTTTGATGACACCTACGGTCTCAACTTTATTCCCATCAAGCTGCATTACCCCTCTTTTCATAGGTTCGTAGCTGAGTCCCAAAGCTTCGGCTATCTGTTTAGGCATAACTGTGGTACTAGCGCCATAATCAATCATAGCATTATGCAATAACTTCTTTCCTATAATGAGAGTCAAGAAGAAGCCCGTTGAGGTTTTAACTTATTCATGTCCTCAGCAAGGGATTCCTTTGTATTGTTTGTAAGGACTTTAGTTGGCGGTATTTGATAAACAACCTATGTACTGGCAAATGGCTCTGTTGGTGCCGGGTTGACCTCTTCTTGAAGCACCTTCTATAATAGCGTCTTTTGTTCTGGGATAGCTAGAATGTCCCATAGAGACACATTAGTGGATGATTTCTTCAATTGCTCTACCACATTAAAAGGTGACAAACTCGGAGGTTTCTGCTCCTTGGTTCTTGCTATAATAATTTCTTTCCATGGTTGAGATGGTGACGGGATGGTTGAAGTACCAGGAATCTGATCGAAAACACCCTTGAGTTGCGGGTTGGCTGGATGGGGAACAACTGACTTGTCAATGAATCTTCTCTTTGAGCACGTGTTATAATCATATTGCACTTGTGGTGTCTTGGATAGGAAAGTGTCATTAGCAAACACCGTTTCTTCTTCCTCCATCCAAGAGAAAAGCGCGTGATCAAGAGCAATATCGAACTCTTGTTCTAAAGACATTCCTTGCATTTGGGCGGTAAGAAATGCACTCTCCATTTGTGGTGAAGCATACATATAACCTCCATGTTCTGTTGTTGCACCTTGACTACGTTGCTCTGCCACCTTTTGTTGTAAGTTGTCACACGGACAATTCTGGGGCATATGCGCATCGCTGCAAGGGAAGCACCATGGATTGATATCATCAATAAGGTTGTTCTACCCTACGGCTAATTCCCTACTCGAGCTTGGCGACGCACTTGTCAGCGGAGTAGGCACCGACACTAATTGGTTTGCAGTTGGGGCTGGTGGATTAGCGTGAGGCATGCCCTGGTATTGATTATGCTAATAAGATCGCCCGCCTTGATAGTTTTGATATGCAAGCTTCGAAGGCGTTGATTGGTTCTGCTTAAGAGTGGTTATATCATTTTCCATGGTTCGCAACATCTCTTTGAGGTTGCTCATTTCATCTTTAGAAGAAGCTGATGTAGAAGCCACATTTTGTGGGCTTTCCACATATGTGTACATTGACTGGGCAATTGCGGGTGCGCTAGTTGACGCGATCTCTTGCACAAAGATCAATATTTTAGGAAATATCAGCATAATAGGTCGAGGAGGCAATTTTCTGCAATCTATTAAATGATTCTCGGCTTTGATAGCAATACCATAAGCATCTGGTAGAGTAGCTCCTCCCAAAGACTTGATTATCATGGAAATGTTGGAATTGATGGACTTTAGATAAAAAATAAACGCTAACTCAGGAGTCGGGCGTATGGTAATTGGAATCCTCTGCCAATTTGCATGAAATCGGGCATTAAAGTCCGTCAAAGCCTCCTGGGGGGCTCATTTTATGACAAATAGTTGATAATACAATGAAGAACGATCTCTTTCATTCAAGAACCTCTCATAGAACGGGTCTTTGAGCTCATCCTAGGTGCAAATTGAATTAGGTATCAGTGTTCGGTACCAATCCAGCGCCTTGCCTTTAAAAGATGCGGCGAGAAGCCTTAGGGCTACATTATGTGTCGTAATCCCGTGTACCAGACATACGTCCACCACATCCTGCAAATGTTCTGTTGGTGTTCTTGAGTTGTCTCCGGTAAACTTCAGTATAGCTTTCATGGTTGAAACCAAGATAGCGCCCCAGACAACGGGTGCTACCGGGGCTACTAGGGGACTTTCGGTGTCCCATACCACGTAATTTCTATTGGCAGTCGGCAACATGGTGAGAGGAATGGGCGGCAAGAAAGGAACGGTTACCAGTTGATTTGCGACCTAGCTGTCCCTAGGGGAGGTACTAGTAAACTGGGGTTGCCTGTGGTTTGAGATCTAGTTACAGGCCGATGGCTCATACACCATTCTAAAATGTAATTTCATTTAAGCTCGGTCCCACCGGGTGTGCCAAAAAAAAGGAACAAACTGTTGACGCCAAAATTTGACAAAGTAACAGAGCCTTATGGGAAACTCAGTTTAAGGGGGACCTTTTGCACTAAAATGAGTAACCTCCATATTTTTAGAGAAGTTGGCTTCTTCTATAATGGGGTTTGGAAAGGGAAAAGGAAGCAAATATAATAAAATGAAGTCTAACCTAAGGCGATGCGCCAAGACTTAATGATAGGCACGATAAATCATAGATCTAAGGGCCTGAATGGTGTTGTAGTGTTCCAGAACATCAAAGACTTAAGGTTATAGCATAGACAATTCATTCATTGACATAAAATATCATTGCATACATTCCTACTGCCAAGAAGAGTCATTAGACATGATCTAGGTAAGCAAACTTGCATTCAACATATATAGACGTTCTTAAATGAAGTGTCCAGACAAATAAAAGCACAGTTTACAGTTTGATCAAATAGCATGAAAAACAGAAAGGCCGAACAATTTGCACAGTCTAAGAGTTTTCGCAATCAAATAAAACAGTAATAAAGGTCTAGCGTAATTTTTACTAAAGTCGGCATTCTCCTCCAATTCTGGACCCTTTTCCCATAACAGAGAAAGTATATATAGCAGGAAAACCTCCCACCGCTTTGGAGAGCAGCAATAGAAAAGATTTTGCAATCCCCGGCAATGATGCAAAAATTAGAATATCCCCAAGGCCGTTACAACAAAATCGATCTAGAACCAAGCATCAGGTCATCCCAGGCACAGGTTCGTCCCAGGCAATGATGGCGGTGGTCCCAGCTAGGCCTGATCAGACAAGTGTCACCCCCTTGTGTGAATGATTATGACACACAGTGACCAATAGCATTATTCGGTTCATCTGGTTCATCACCCGCATATGAGATTCGCTGGTTAGGCACGTGGCAACCTTTTGCTGCCCATATGAACCTCTCTCCCCTCACCGTTGAGGACTTGCGTTAATGCTACACGTGTCAAATGGGCAGATCCTTCATCAACAATGGAGGGAACGATCACCAGTTGGGCACAAAAGAGACGCGTGGCAACATTTCACTGCCAGCGGTTGCTAATTCATCTCTGCGCTGAAAGATGTGCGAATGGCAGACACGTAGCAAGTATACACTACATAAAGCAATCATGGGGCCCGCCAGAACCTTTTAGGAATGAAGGCTTTGTGGCAGCCTTTCAGAGCCCGACGAGACAGCAACAAAACATTACCAAAAGAAACCCGTAGCTGCAATATGTGGGAGCATAGCAGAGCTTGCTAGGACGTGAAAGGAACATCGAGACTCGAAGTTGCGAAGAGTAGACACGTGGAGCGGCAGAGCAAAACTTAGATAAAAGGTCGAACTGATCTTGCGATGCATGGGCCAACGCATAGAGGAAAAATACACCCGAAGGGAGCTAATTAAATATTTGTTAACAGTTACAATTATGGTTTTGTTAGGGTTAAGGTTAAGGTGCAATTAGGGTTTATAAAGAGAAATATTCAAGTTAAGGTTAGGGTTAAATTATGATTATGGTTCAAATAGAATTAGGGTTAGGATTTAATTAGGGTTATGCTTAAGGTTATATTATAATTAGGATTAAATATCAATTAGGATTAGAATTAGGGTTTAATTAGGGTTATAGTTAGAATTAGAGTTTCCATTAGAATCAGGGTTAGTGTTATAAATATGATTATGAATAGGGTTACAATTATAGTTATGGTTAGAATTATAATTAGGGTTAGGGTTCAACTTTTATTAGGGTTATGATTAAGGTTAGGACTCAATTAAATTTAGGGTTAATGTTCAATTATGGTTAGGGTTCAATTAGAGTTACTGTTAGGATTAGAGTTCAATTAGGGTTAGAGTTAGGGTAAAGATTAGGATTTGATTATATTAGGGTTAGAGTTAGGGTTAGGGTTTAATTAGCATCAAAGTTCATTTATGGTTAGATTTAAGGTTGTTTAGTTTGGGTTAGGGTTCACTTAGGGTTTTAGGAGAAATCCTCAAGTTAAGATTAGGGTTAAATTATGATTTGTTCAAATAGGATTAGGGTTAGGTTTGAGTTTAATTAGGGTTAGGGTTAATATTAGGTTAAGGTTAAGGTTCAATTAGGGTTAGATTTACAGTTTAACCAGGGTTAGGTGTAAAGTTTAATTAGGGTTATAGTTAGAATCAGGTTTGTCATTAGAATTAGGGTTTGTATTAGAAATATGATTATGGATAGGGTTAAAATTTATATGGCTAGTTAGAATTAGAATTAGAGTTAGGGTTGGGTTTAGGGTTAGGTTGAGGGTTTAGTTAGGGTTAGGGTTAGGGTTCACGTCCAATTAGGGTTATGGTTATGTTAGGTTAGGGTTAGGATTCAATTATGCTTCAATAAGGGTTATGATTAGGGTTTAATTAGGGTTATGATTCAATTAAGGTTAAGGATCTATAATAAAGCTTGGGGTTAGGGTTAGGGTTCTATGATAAATCTTCGAGGTAAGGCTAATTTTAGGGTACAAACACCTGATTAGGGTAAGAGTTTTATTATCGTTACGATTATGATTCAATTAGGGTTAGGATTACAATTCAATATGTATTACTATTATTCTAACACTTAACACTATTACAAACCACAACCCTAACTCTAAGTCTATCTCTAATCCTAACTCAAATTCTAAAGCTAACACTAATTGTAATTGTAACTTTAACCTAACCCTATTTATAACCATAACCCTAATCATATTTATATCCCTAGTGCTAACTCTAAAGTAAACCTAACTCTAACACTAATTGTAACTCTAACCTTAACCCTAACCCTAACCCTAACCCTAATTCTAACTCTAACCCTAACCCTAACCCTAACTCTAATTTGAACTATAACGTTAACTGTAATTATAATTGTAACCCTAATCCTAATCGTAACCCAACCCTAAAACCAACACTAATTCTAACTCTAACTCTAACTCTAACCCTAATTTTAACTCTAACCCTAACCATAACCCCACACTAACACTATTTTTGGCTCTAACCCTAACTCTAAATCTATCTCTAACCCTAACTCAAATTCTAAACCTAACAGTAATTCTAATTGCAAACCTAAACCTAACCCTATTGGTAACCTTAAGCCTAAACCTAAACCTAAATCTATGATTAATTGTATCTTTAACCAACCCTATACCTAATTCTAAAACTAACACTAATTTTAATTCTAACCCTAACCCCTATCCTAACACTATACCTAACTCTAATTCTATCTATAATCCTAACCCTAACCATAATTCTAATCCTAAACATAACCCTAACCCTAACCTTAACCACAATCCTATCACTATAATTTTATCTCTAACCATAATCCTAACTCTAAATCTATCTCTTATCTTAAATCTAAACCTAACCCTAACCCTAGCCCATATACTATCTCTAACCCTAACCCTTATCACAACCCTAATCTTAACCCTAATCATAACCTTATGCCCAACCCTAACTCTAATTCAAACACTAACCCTAATCCATATTCTATCTATAATCCTAACCGTAAGCCTAGCCTTATCCCCAACCCACTCTAATTCTAACTTGAACCCTAACACTAACCCTAACCTTAAGCATAACCCTATGGCTAACCCTAAGCCTAACCCTAATTTTATTTATAATCCTAACTCATAACCCTAAACCTAACCCTAACCCTAACCATATTATTTCTCTAACCCTAGCCTTTACCCTAATATTAATCCTAACCTTAACCTTATCCCCAATCTCAACTCTAATTCAAACTCTAACCTTAACCATAACCCATATTTTATCTCTAACTCTAATCCTAACCCTAATCTTAACCTTAACCCTAACCTTTTCCTCAACTCAAACTCTTATTCTAAATTTAACACTAGGCCTGTTTCTAGCTCTAACACTAACCCTAACCCTAACCTTATCCACAACCCTAACCCTAATCTTAACCCTAACCCTAACCCTAACTCTAACTCTAATTCTAACCTTAAACCTAACTGTAATTCTATCCTTAACCATAACCTTATTCTTGATGCTAACCCCAACCCTTATCCTAACAATAGCCAACTAACCCCAACTCTAATCCTCATTCTATCTCTAACCCAACCTGAATTCTAATTTTATTACTAACCTTACCCCTAACCATAATCTCTATAGTTATCCTAACCCCAACCCTAATACTAATTCTATCTCTATAACTAACCCTAACCCTAACCCTAATCTCAATAATAACATTAATCCCAACCCTAATCCAAATTTTATTTCTAACCTTAACCCTAACCCTAATAATAATATTAACACTAACTTCAACTCTAACGTTAATTGTATGTCTAACCCTAACCATAACCTTAATCCTAATTGCGATCCTAATCCTAACCCTAACCTGATTCTACCTCTAGTCTTAACCCTAAAACTAGCCTTGATCCTAATTCTCTCTAATCCTAATAACTGTAACCCTAATTCTAATGCTAATTCCAACCCTAATTCTAATTCTATATGTAACCCTTGCCCTAACCTAACCCTAATCCCACTGCTAATGCTAACCCCAACCCTAATCCTTAATATATATGCTAGTTATTTAACAATTACTTTAACAACCCATATACACAAGTAATTACAAGAACCTACAAAACATAGTTTAAAAATTCAACAAATTTAGGCAATTCATCACCAAATTCAAAAACCCAAAACATAAAAATCCAACTTTTTTCAATCATTTTGTCCATGATGTGGTTGAAGATAGCATTTTGAATATTCTTTAAAGAATTTTAAAGAGTTTATGCATATTTTTTCTTCATCAAAATTTTACAAACTTCTTATGGAATCTCCAATAAGAACCAAATTTTGTGCTGCCACATCCATCGTTCACATGTGTGTTCCTTGCATAATTTCCTCAAAATATTTTCGTTTGTCCAGAGTGGGCTTCAAAGAGGTGGTCTTTCTAATCGACCACAAGAACCTTATTAGAAATTCATTAAAAAATCACATAAATAGTTATCAGCAGCAGGCAAAAAACTGAAATACATGGTTACAATTCCATATAATAATATATTTTGCTCTAGTTTTCTACACTTCTATTTGATAGAAAATCCTTAGAAAAGGAAACCCACCTTCTAAGTTACACCAAAAGCAATTCTAAATTAGACGGTTACAAATTCTGTGACATTGTTTTGGCCAACTCTTTTAACAGGAACAAATTTTAGAAGAAGCTATGATCAGTTTGTGTACCGGGCACGTATCGTCTGCCAACATGCATCTCACCAATTTATATCGCCATCCATAACTTGTTTAGCTTGGCTACTTTAGACGCCCTGCTTTTTTATTTATGATTGATAGTTTTAAAAATGTCAGCCAAGTAGCACTCACTTCTATTTGCGCTGTTTTAAGTTATATCTAGAATACTGTCTCTATTAAGAGCGATACAGCTCAAAAATACAATTGCATGAAACTGCAACATATCTTGCAGTTCCCTGTAACACTTCATTTTATGTAGACAGAATTTTTAAGCAATCTGTGTACGCAAAGAAATTGCTAACCACAAGAAAACAATATGCCATACATTCCATAGTAATCCCAAAATTAGGATTCAAAACTGAGAAGCGATTCTTAAACAATCCTTGCTATCAAAGCCAACCTCTTATTAAGTTGCTGGAGTCTTCTCAATTTCGTATGTTTAAAAAACATCCAAAATACCAATATTCCTCTGTTGTAGTTTAAACAGAACATTGCTCTTTCTAGATTATGTAAGATTACACAATTTTTTTCTCAATTTGAATAAGAATATACATACAAATTGTCTAAACACTTCAGAGCCTGCACCTCAGGAAATTCCCGCCCTGCTTTGAACTTTGTTTAGCAGAAAAATACAGCAAAAACTAAAAATTACACGGTGCACATTTTTCAAAAGTGTTCAATATCTTTGTTTGATAATTGTTTGTCCTTCTCTCGCCTCTCATTTGCTATAATCTGTAAAAACTGAATATATGAATAGATACCCATCTGCACAGTAAGTTGATCATTGATCCAACAGTGAATAGCCATTGTCAAGACTTTGAACAATTATATATTAAATATGAATCCAATATCTTATAAGTTAAACATGTAACATTTAAATGATACAGCTGAAAAAACAAACTAGAAATTCTAGGAGGAAGAAGCTAAAACCTACATAATTTTAGTTCCAACAAGCACAACATTTTTACGAATGTTCTAAGGTAAACTAAAAATTCTTCTTAATGACAAAGTCTTAAATCACTGTAATTTTTTGATATCATATTAGGTAATTCTATCCCCAAGGCTGTGCCATCTTGCCATTCATTGGCTCTAGACTAGCCCATTCTGCATATTCTTTAACAAAACTAATAACAGTAACGCTAGCTCAATGCATATGCACAACAGTAAATGGCAAAGGATCATTTATGGTTAGACAAAGGCAACACTTTTGCATTTTAGGAAAAGACGGCTGAATTTTGACAAACGGTGTAATTGTAAAATATTATGTGCCTTTGTGTACATATCCAACACAGTTCCAATATATGATCATCATCAATAATTAGGCATAACTCAGAACTATGCAAAAATGTGTTTGACGTTTAGTAGGACAAATCTCGGGAAATGGTCTATGAAAAGACTACCAGATATAAATTTACAATGGTTACATTATGATAGAAAACAGCAATGCCGAAACACCATTGCCATAGTCAGAAGTTACCAATTTACTACAAAACTTTGGTTATAAATCAAAGAAATACAAAACTAGTTAGCATGTACAAGGCTATTTCCAATATGTGCATTGCAAATTACAGAGTATGGTTGATCGCCAAAAAGAGACATGGAAATGAGACAGATAGCCTTAAGAAAGGCACAGGTACTTTTATCAATGTCCGCAGCCCAATACATCTCTCCTAGATTTCATCTCGGTGATTATCTTCATCATCATCCTCTGCAATTGTTGTCAACTCTTCTTGGACTAGATTTCGAATATAGGCTTTCTTTTCAGTAAAATCCTTGTCAAAGTGCCTTCCTGCAAACCAAGATGATATTCCAAAAATGTTCAAAATCCTTTAAATTTCCAAAGGCTAAATGTCATCCATAAAAATAAAGACATGAATTAATTGAAATTTACCCAATCGCTTGACTACATCAGAGAGAGTTGCCTGCACATAGAATGATTTGATTAATGTTCTTCTCATAGGCATAACATGGTCATTATCCTTTTAGTGATCTACATACCCAGACCATAATTTCAAATTTTCAATATATTCAGAAGTTTATTTGCTTTAAAACTTACAGTGTTGAAATCCACTTCATTGAGAAGTTCCCTGATTATAAAACGGAGTTCTTCTTCAGTAGGATCAGGCACACTTGTTTTCACCCCCAACTTAATTTTTCCTTCTGCAAGTAACATCAAAGAAAGAGAGATCAATCTCAAAGCTGGGAAAATGCATCACAATCATGAGCAAACAAGAACTCGACAATTTAAGATACCTCTACTTTATCAAAATGAATAGAGATGCTTCAATATCATGAAATTAAATGGTTCATAATATTGTGAAGAATATTACCATCTTTCTTATGACAAAAGATTTTTATTTACCTGCCATTCTATCTGTCTGGGTCTTACTTTCCTTCCTTCCATAGGTAGCCTCAATTTTATCAGACATATGCTGATCATTCCTGAAAGTATCCTTTGCATCAAGAAAATCATCACTGGGGTTTTTCAACTTAGATTGAGAAGGTTTCCCACCACGCTTTCTCTTAGTATTAATTTCAGTGTCCTCCCTCTTTCCCAGCCCCTCACTATTCACACCTGTGTCTTTCTTATTGGTACCTTTTGAATTCCTCTTCAAAACTCTCCTAGGCATTATCTTATTCTCTGTTTCATCTTTATGTTTTATTATATCGGCATCAATCTCTTTTCTCTTGGATTTCTTATCAGTAGATTTTAAAGAAATACTTGAATCTGTTCCATGAAATTGTTTACCCTGTTTCTCATCTTCTCTCTTCTCCATATTTTCATCTGCCTTTGCCTTGGATCCTTTCTTAGCCAGCCTGTTTGAATTTTTTCTCTTTGATTCATGCTCATCATCAACATGTTTTTCTTTCAAACTCTCTTTTTTTGTACTCAACCTCTTGAGCTCCTTGCCAGATTCACTCTCGTTGAGCTTACTTACTTTATAAGCCTCATTGTCACCAGCATCAACTTCCTGTTTTGCATCATCCCCTTGAGAAGACAAGTTAGAATTTGTCTTTGAAAGCATATTGTAAAATCACGAAATGTACGAACATACATTAGCAAGAGATATTCCAATTTCCATCCTTATAACTTGGTAAACAGCTGAGATACACACTTCTTCCTCTTCCAAATTCAACTTAGGCGCAGAACAATACTGAAATGCATTTCATTAATCATGCTATCAAAATTGGAGGAAATAAGATTAAACTATTGATTTGCTTGATTAATTGTTTTGACTCCATTTTGTTATTGAAGATCTGGTGTAGTTCTGCTGTACATTTCATTTGGTGAGAAGCATGAAGCTACTCGGAGGGTTCGTGTTTGAAACTGCCACCTATTGCCTTGAGATCTTTTAGTTTTCTCAGGAATCATTAGTTGAAGGGTCAGCGTCAATTCTTTGAATGCTTTATTGGTCTTTTAAGGCTCCTGTTGATATTTGTTGGAGCTGGCAATGGGCTATTTGTTGGAATTGGAAACTGGCTGATTAAAGCTCTGAATTGTCTCAGGCTAGTTTTACATTTTCTTTCATCTTAACAAGAAAACTTTACCAACTCATATTGAACAGGAATGATTTGAGAAATTAGAAAAGAAGTTAACTAAACTGAGGGGATTGGACTTTTCATTGTACTGACTTTAATTGGTTATTTATAACTTTTAAGAGTAGGCATAGTAGGAAAACTCTGAAAACTGTTAATTGCAATTTCTAACGTATTCTTTAATTATCCATGGAACCTGATTTGTTGTTATCTGAGCTTTTAATGCTGTGGGATTTTTGTCATGCCCTTTGCCTGGGCCTGGCTTGTAGTCAATCCTTTGCAACTATCTAAATATGGTGTTAATTATTGGGAGATTGGTTTTGCAATGTAGGCTTTTATGGAGCAGAGATATGGTACTTTAGTCACCACGTATTGATTAATCGTTAATTGGGCTCATCATTATTTCAAATAACTTATAGAGGGTTTTGTCTCTCCAAGCCAATGATTGAAAAGAGACTATTCTCTTTGATGAAGAAAATGATGTTGAACATTTAAATGTCTGAGAAGAGATTGTAAAAGACATTATAGCTGGAACTTACAAATGTACAGTCACCTTATAGCCAGCTATTATAAGATGATATTCAGAAAGAATATTGACATTGATGACTTCAAATTACAGCTTAATGCGTGATTATTTTTAATCCTCTTAATCCCAGCACTCTCCTGTAAACTTGGAATTAACTGGAGTAATGCGGTATGAGCAAGGAGAGGAAAGTAATTTGCTATGAATGATGTTTTAAAATTGACCAAAATCCCAGTGGTAAGGTTATAAAAGGTGCAAGGAATTTGAAGGCAGACAGCATGTTTGTTATAAACTACAATTTGGATGTTGCCTTAGCTATGATTTGGGAAGCTATTTTTAATTTTAGTATTTGAAGCTGCCAACGACTTTACCATTCAAAAGGATACTATTTTAACAATTGATGCTGACAATGACTTCATTCATTCAAACACCCCTAAGAATATTATCTGTTCAAACAATTGACTGTCAAGTGTCAAGCATGAAATCAACTGATGTCTATCTCTTCCATTTTTCCAATGTGTAACTGATTAACGACTGATAAATCATAAAGGACTGTTTTCCATTCCCCGTTCATGTTATCTACAAGCGCTTGTTACTTGGTGACCAGGTTAATTGCCTACTTAAAGCAGAAAACATTGTTAGACTGTACCAATAACAGGTAAGGAGTATATTGGATCAGACTGATAAACCTTGGTGTTGGAAGTCTGTGTTAGTTGTACCACTGCAAACAGGAAGATGAAGTTGAAGAACCGCACCTTTCAAAGAAGAGTAAGGCTAGGGATGCAGCAGAAATACAGGCACGGAGATGGCAGGAGATCTGTTGACAATGCAATGGTTTCATCATTCATGATTCATTCCATGCTGCTGAAAGAAGCAAAAGTGTCAAGCATGCAAAATGACAGATAATGGTTTTGAAAGAACTTTGTATGTCTATAGGAGGCAATATTCTGACAAAAGACTCCAAGCACTCTAGATGCCCCCTGAAGGCTTCTTAAGGCATTACAGAAGCTATTTCAGTTGCCCTTACAAAGAAGGGCAATTAATCAAATCTTTAATTCAATTCGTTCCTGCCAAACAACGCAAAGTGCATTTAAAATATCAGTGGTAAGGAGGGCTTAATTCTTTATGTTGGTATACTAAGAAATAGTAACAGAACCTTGCATGAGCAGCAAACAGGGATCAGTTACACTTCTAACTTACCTGTAGGCTTGTATCCAGCTTGCCAAGTTGGATAATAGCAAATGACAATATCCTGTTACTGTAGACAATCATCTGAGGGCAATAAGGAATCAGTAAAGCAGCCTCTGATATTTTGCAAGCTTTTATGAATAGCTTCTTGTTGTTTATTTGTTATTTTGCCTCTGACTGCACCTTGCAATATTTGGCATGGTAGATAGCTGCCTCTGTTTTGTTGGATGGGAATTAGGTTCATAATTTATTATTGATAGACAGCTCTGCACATCTAATATGACAGCATTTCTATGTATCTGATTGTAATGATTTTAAAATCTGTTATGAAGCCAAAATTTTAGTATTTGCTAGAGGAATAGGGGCTCCCTGTATGTGTGTTGGGGTATACTTAAATGTTTGGATGCACTGTATATTTACTGAGACCAAAAATAAAATTGTGATTAAGAAAATAAATGCGTGTGATAAAAAATTAAAAGAAAATTATGTTTACTGACTGTGAGGCATGAGCACCAAATTAAATAGTAATCCCCATTAACATCAATATTATTTAATTCAAAAAAATTAGTTATTCTCTGACTTGCTTAATCAGTAATCCTCTCTCACATACAAGTCTAAAGCACCATACTTTGTCATACATTAAACAAAAGGCATCTATGAATGCATCTGACCATAATAGTTTGAAGAGTTGTAGAAGAACCTCAGAAAAAAGTCATGCTCATATTCTAAGAATAGGTACTAAAAAAAACTCTACAACAATCCACGAAGAAGTAAGCCCCAAAGAACGTTTTGAAAACTTCCAGGAAAGAAAACATTACACATAAATGCAAAAATATAGAGAGAACAATGGAACCAAAAAAAACCCTTCTCTAACACCAAAAAATGAGCCAAACCCTTACAAGTATCATGTGCTGAATGTGTCAATGAAAATAAAAAATTACAGTTTGTAAAAGTCAATGTAAAAGTTTTGAATGGAAATCCCAACACCCCTTTCGCATATTCAGCATTTACATGAATTTCAAAAGAATGTCCTTATAGAGGTGTATGCTAACTCAGATGAGAAAAAATTTCATAACCAAATGCATAAAATAGATGATGTACAAACCTTTTCTGTCATCTCCCCAAGTGCTTTTCCTGAAGTGTTACTGTCCGCTCTCTTTCGCTTTTTGTGCTTTGAATTCTGAGATGTCAAATGAAGTCATGTCATCAAAAAGTCAAGCAAAACATGAAAACGAAGAGCAACATGTACTGGCCTACTTTTAAGCATTGAAACGTTGCAGCATGTTTTCACTATTGAAATGTTCTAGTCAACTAAAAGCCTAAAAACATACCTGCTCTTTTTCTTCAGACAAAACATTCTGTGTCATACAAGGAGCCTCGAGGAATTCAAGCAGTTTTGCTACAATTTCATCCTGGCAAAAAAATCATTAATTAAAAAAATGCAAAGTGTAAAATCATTTATGTTAGTGAACTATTAATTTAAACAATAAAAAATTAAATGGAAGTCATAATTTTTATTCTGCATATATTTTCATTACCTTTCTAGTTGTAGCTTTTGAAAGTTGCAAATCTAGAACATCACAGAGATTCACCAAGTTTTCTTTATGAAGTTTTTCAAGTTTTTCCTTCACTTTCTCACTATTCTGAGACTCCATAACATAAGCAACAAAGTAGCAATATCATCAATCAATCATAAAGTTTGCGACATGATCCGCAGCTAATTGAAAGTAGACACTACTTAAAAATCAAAGATATCAATACCAGCAGCTTAAATAGTAACCTGAACTAGAGGGCTGCAATAAAAGACTGTACAGTGAAATCAAACATAATCATTATCATCCCCCTTGAACAAAAACACCTCTCCCTTGCACAAAGGATGCTTGGAGAATGAACACTTACAACCAAGCATTAATGAATTCTACAAATTCAAAACTGTTGACATTCAGATTCTCAAGAGTCAAGTTTTAAACAAAAAATTAAAATTACCTTGTTCTCACCCTGTTCAAAGCCAGAGAACTGCAAAATATTATTTTTGATATGAACAGCCTACATCAGAACAAAACTTATTGTTGTCAAGAGGAAAAGCATACATGTAACAATTAATCCTAGAAATACACAAAAAGCTTAGGACAAAAGATCAGTACCCTCCAATGCAATATAAAAACACTAAATAGGAAAACACCATAAATAATAGCAAGTAATTCAAATACTGGTAGAAAATGCACAATTTAATTGAAATTCTGAACATATAGGTATATAAGTCACTAAAATTATTCCAGTCTGTTGCAAGAATTTGTTTATCAATAGTTCCATTGAAGCCAAACCTAACTTTGAATCCATTTGAAGCCATGGAATGTAGATAATATTTTCTTTCTTAACTTGAAGGAGACCAAAAATTTGAGAAGGAAATTTCTCTTGATCGTTTGAGCAGCTTCTCAGAAAGAATTTATATATAAACTGTGGATATAAATAGATAAACATCTAAAAAGTTAAAAACCTAAAAGAGAAACAAGAAGGCAACAAACAGGATGAAGCACTGAAATTAGCTCATGAATAAATAGTAGATTTTTTCTTAAATAATGGTTTGAAAAAAGGAACAATCTAGTTTATATTCTTATGCACTGAGTAATATCAAAGATAAAATGAGCAAAAGTGGAGAATTCAAACATTAAAATAATCAAAAAACAGTAATACATACATAAAGAAAAGTACATTGAACAATAAAACCTAAAAGGAAAGTCAAATGAGATATAATCTCAAAAGATAAATCACCATGGCTTTCATGGTGTAACTGTAGACCCATGTTTGAATCCCAAGGAGATGTTGATATGTACAAACGTTGAAAGATGAAATTGAGTATAATATTTAATTACTTCTAATTGTCAGTGTGGCATACTACAACAAACGAGGCCAGGTGCAAGTCCTTGGAGAATTTGAAAGAAGAGATACCCCAGTGCTGGCATCTAAACCAAAAGATCTCCTATAAGGGGAATTTACCAATCAAAAGAGAATTTAAAAAAGAAAAAAGAAAAAAATCTTCAAATGTGGAAATTCATTAAAGCAACCCTCAAAAACACATTCTAGAGCATATTCCAGTGTATTATATCACATCTAGAATGTATCAAGAAAACTAAATAATGTTCTTAATGCTCGAGGCTGCTTATGCATTGGATAGTTCATAGTAATTAACATGCAGAATATGAAACTAAACTTAGAACCATAAGTGTAGCAAAAAAGCTTGAGAAAAGACAACTTTAACTAACCTTCGCACGCTTCCCATAAATAACCCCGTGAAGCAATTTCATGATTTGATCAGCTTTGCTCTTCCTTGATAGCTTATATGCCACTGCATAATACAGAATATTTAAAAACAAGAACCCTTGAGTTCAAAACACTTCTATTGATAAGCTTCTCTAAATTATAACAAAGAAGAAAAGAATTCAACACAAAAAATACAAGCACTAATCACATAAGAAAACACAATTTGATTCCAATATCATTACCTTAATTAAAATGTGAAATGGACTACTTTCTAAGTTTCTAACAAACCTAGGTCTTATGCTAGGCACCTTTTAGTACAAAGTCAAACGCATGCATCACAAACACCATAAGCAATTACTCAGCCATTAAACCAAACCTTCTTTGTGATCCGTAGCCTTAATTCCATTGATTAGGCCATTACATTACTAAATGAATTGTCTTATGTTTCTTCTTTAGTTAGTTAACTAAAACCCGGTTGTTTAATGACTTTCAGATTATCAAACATTTATCATAAGTTTAACACTTAAACTTTGCCAAAATAATTACTTTGGGCTCAGATGTGCTCACCACTCAGTTTCAGTTTTAATTTCAACTATAAATTATATTTCCCCAAATATTCTTGTATTGTAAGGGTAGAATTAGGATGGAATGAAGGCCACACAGAGACTCAAAAGCTTTTTACAGCACATCTGATCTGTCCAGTTTTTATCTTTGAAAAACCCCACAGTTTCCCAAATAGTTCATAATTTATAAATATAAAATATTTTTGTCTGTTTATTTATTTGATTAAAAACATGTGTGTAGTTGGTGTTCATTAGATTATCTTATCTTTTAACTCCTCCTCTTATAGTGTTTGCATATATCTATTTTAAAATCAATAACGTATACTTGCAGAGTTGAGAGATACTGTCATTTCTTCATGCATTGAATGGATATAATTGATTAATAAATTAGTACAGTGCCTATGACCAAAATCCATCTAATAGACTAAAAACAGTCAAGTTAATTACGTCTTATAAATGCAGAAAAGACTCCAGCATCACCAATTGAACACTTCAAATTTATTAGACTTTGACAAATTACTAGCTGTACAACTCTTTTTTATTCCCCGTTCCACCTTGCCCCATGGTAGCGGCTGACTAATATAAATGCAATATTTTCCACAGAAGCCAGTTTGTTTGCCTTCCTTTTTGAATTTCTAATGGAAAAATTTTATGAAAAATTCATTTCTTGAACAAGAGCACTACAGAAACACACCTCAATGCCATTTCGATGTATTCATTTATTAAAACAAAGAGAAGGAATTATTTTAATGCCCACAGATGACCAATAGTAGGTCAATGGGGTCAGAGGATACAGCAGTTAACAATATAAAGCTCTAGGAAGAGAGAACCCTAGAAGCAAAGAATACTGTGTCTCTAGTTCAATGCTATGAGATTAAAGATTCTCCACTTTAGAAAGTCAATCTAGAGATCTGACACTCGTCATTGTAAAATAACTATGAAGGTAAATTGACTTTTTTCAGGTCATCACCAGGTGAGACAATTTTTGGTGGATGTGAGTCTCCTTGTTGAAGCTGAAGAGGCGAGCGTTTTTCATTTACCTTAAATTGGGGAAGAATACCAGTACTTGGCCACCCTAAGTTGATGGACCTTGCCTGCTTATTTGGAGCCATTTCAGCTAGCCAAATTCGAACAGCAGGAATTCTGATACATGCTCACACTAAGAACTTCATCTTGTGTGTTACAACAATTCAGTGTCGTTTTCAGGTCACCACCTTATGCATTAAGTCATTTAATTATGATGCACACACGTCATGAAATGACTTTTTATATTTTGACATCCCTAAGTCTATTGACTATTTTTCTTCAAATTTGTAAATTAAACTCTATCTTTGGAAGTTGCATAAAATCGCTCCTAATGAAAACAAATAGTCCCAAACTGCACAAGTAACACAACAACTATGTGTACGTGTACGTGCTCATAGCTCCTCTACCATAATGTTTCAGATTTTGTAGTCCCAGGTTTTGAACATTAAGGTTTTGGGCCTCTTTTGAATTGTATATGACCAAATGGCAGGCTCCTTCTCACATAACTGAACTTCTTCACTACACTGACCTCAAAATCTAATCTTTATTTATAGCAAGAACACAATAATAACAATAACAGTAAGCTCAACAACTAGCAATTAAGCATCCCACTAGCACAGAAAGCTCTAATTTTCCGATACAAGAAAATATCAGCGCATCCATATTATGTTATTGCCTTGCTGCATTTGATTGCCATTGGACCTTGAGCATCTTCTTGATGAACAGATATGAGCTCACCTGTCAGTTTCATGTATTCTGTCTCATTTTGTGTTAATATGATCCGTGCACTGAATGTTGACCACAGTGATTCTTTGAATAATGGGAACAATCAAACTCATGTTTTAAAAGTGGATAATAAGTATAACTCTTCTGTTTAATTCTCAGAAGAGAAGAGTGCCTAGTGTGACCAAAATGCTTCAAAGTGCATTTAACGAGTTATATTGAATTTTCTCCAGAAATAAATTTTCCAAGGGCAACTGTAGAAAGAGCATGACAAGGCTCGAACTGAGCATACATTCCTCTGACTAACCTTGGATTCTCCGGCTGTATCATTTGCTCCACACTTGTAAACAAAACTACCTATACTGCCTTCTAACTTCTAAGTTCCTAATATAGGCCATACATCTATTATTCTACCATCTTGATTCTTGGTAGAATGGAAGTAAGCTATCTCTCACTTCCATTTATCATCTCTTTTTACATGAGCATGTTGGTGCACTCAATGTTAATTGCAAAATTACTTCATATAATTTACCCATTCATACGCATGCTTTAAAAGCAAAACACTAAAAAACTGCCTGCAGTAGCTGACTCTAATAGAAATCTAAATATCTAAACAGTGATTATTCAAATGCTCGCAAGTATATTTAATGACTTATAAGCTTTAGAAAAAAAAAAAAAAAATCCGAGGGCAAAGAATGGAGGAGGAACAATACAAGGCCTGCAAACTGGGTTCACATTATTCTACCAGTGATTGGATTTACAACCATAGAAGGCTGCGTAAATTCCTCTCTGCATGTGAACAGATGTGCCCAGAATGCCTTAAGACACCTCTATCCAAACAACTCTGACTAGAATACCAAGACAAACCCTTTCCTGGAAAGCCTTCAGACTATAATCCATGCGACCGTCTAACTGTAAATTTACTAACACCAACACCCGACCCCTCCCTTTCCTACATGTAATAAAGACTTTTTGGGCTGAGAAATAGGGAACGGACCTCAAAATAAAAAGGAACCGCTAAGGAGTAAGCACCCAAAATGTCCTTGTGACTATAATTGAACTGAAACATAGAAGATGGATGGGGAACAGAAAACAACTGAGAATAAACCCCGCTGGAACATAGAATACCAAAAAGCACTCTTCGACAGACAGATGCCGACACACCCAATTCACACCCATACCCAAAAAACACATACACATAACCACGAAAAAAGGAAACAACTTACCGTTTGGGATGTCCTTCAGAGCTGTACCACTGCCACTGCCCTGCAATATGCAATAGCTAAATAGATGAGTACTAGTCGCGACAAGTTAATTGAATCTCGGAGCAGAGCCCAACTAGCCAAAAGAACAATTTCGCAACCCCAAATAACCAAATAACACTTTTCAAAAACCAACTAGACCCAAAAGTTGAAACCTGCCCACAAACCACAGAAAATGCCAAAACCCAATTGAGCCAAGCTGACGATAAAAGAGCACGTTACCTTCTCGACAACAAAATATCTTGGCACCTCTTCTGAAGAAACCGATATGAACCTCCGCACAGACTTCTTCTCCCTAACAGGCCTATCACTACTCACAGGTGTAGTAGGCTGAAACCTTGGAGCTGCATCAACTTTTTTCTTTGGTTTCACAACTTTCTTCACTTTAACAACATTCTTCACACTAGTTTCATCATTACTCAACTTGGGATTACTCTTCGGTCTGCCTCTTCTTCTCATAGTAAGAACAGGACTTTCAGTGGGTACCTGAACTTCACTCCCCACACTTGGAACATGCCCTCCATCTTTCGGCACAGTTCCTCCATCTTCAGAGACAAGCCCTTCATCCACTTCGCCATTAGCTTTCACAACTTCACTATGATCATTACTCTCCTTCTCCTCCTGAACTGGAACATTTCCACCACCACCCACCAAAGCCATGACAATTTTATAGGCAAACGAAGCAAAGGGGGCTAAAAGCATGCAAACCCACAACTCTACTCAAGGAATTGAAGTTTTTCCACAATCATTTGATAGACTCCAGAGATGGTAAATATGAAAATCTTGCAAGGAAGTGTGAATTCTCTATCAAAGAAAAGATACCCAAATGAAATGCTGAGTTATGAAGCACTAAAAGTAGCATGCAGACTATTTCCTGTTTTCACTCCTTTCACTCGAATTCTACCGCCAAGACTCTTCTACTCCGGCCCTTCATGCAGTTTGCGTTTTGCCAGCCACTATTCGGATGTCAATTGCTAATTTAACTTGAATTGAATTAAGAGAATAGTATTTTAACAAATGTATTTATTGGCCCCTTCTCCTTGTTAGCATCGGTTCACAAAACATTACGAGTTTAGCTCACATAATAAACGTAGCATGGAAATTCAATGGAATTTTAGAATTTTAGCTTTCTTTTCAAAGGCTTTTTGCTGGGTTGGAGTGCAGGGACATGCACAACTATTATTATCCTAGATATAGTAACAAGTTTGAAAAATCCCGGGGAAGGGTAGACATGGATTTGAAATTGTTACAAGGGTAATACATACATTGCAAAAGTAATTTCCATCTTAATTTTTTTTTAATTGAAAAAGTGCAAGATAGAAATAAAAATATGCAGGCAAGAAGATTCACAGTATAAAGAAAACAATTTAAGAATGCAAATTTGAAGAAATATATATTCTCTAAGGAATTGTTTAAAAAGAAAGAAACTTAAAATTGTATGTTATTGCCTATTTTATCCTCAAAGATTTTCTTGATGGAGGAGTCGGGGGTAGAGCAATCTTACACATCTTAAATCTTTATTGTCTTTGTTGTCAAAATTTGGTTTTATTTATTTTGGTTTTCTTGAGGCATGTGGTTAATTCTTCATTTACCCCTCTTCCCGTAATTCATTTTTGAAGTCATTTGGCAAAGTGATCATAGGAGTGAAGTTGCAAATTTTCAAATATTAAAATATTTAAAATTTCAAAAATTACCAGGGAGCCAATTTGGGGGCTCTTTTGTAACTCCCAGGAGTTGCAATTTGTTGGCCAATTGAGCTAGAATCTTCCAAGCACATGTGTTTGAGGTAGTGTTTGAGGTAGTGGAATGCAAGGAGATGGAGGCAATTTTTAGCAAAAACATTAAAAAATCTTGCAGGCAAAAAGGATAACAGTAGGAGAAAGAGGAAATTCCACACCCAGATTGGGGAGGGAAAATCTTGTTTAGAGGTTTTGGTTGCAGGGCAAAACCCAACACCTAAGTCTCAAGAACATTGAACAGGAAGAAGTGGAGGAAGAACATGAAATAAGGAGGAAAACATTTGACATTGCCTGTACCAGATTTTTGTAGCCCCAAATCTGATTTGTAATAGTTGGAGGCATTCTTGCATGTAGGAGTGAAATTTTGTAGTGTTGGAAAGGCATTCTTACTTGTACAATTGAATCTTGTCGTGTTGTTAATTTTTCCTATAGCTTTGGTGTTGTTGGAGCTACGCTTTTGATTTTAAAATCAAATTTATTAAATTGCTTGAAGCATGTGTGTGTGGTATTAATCTCAGATTGCCAGTCCACTAGTTTCAATTTTGAAGGTTGAGAAATCTTTCCTAGTTGTGGTTTGAAATAAATTGGGGAAAAAGATGAAAGTTTAAAAGTTGTTGGAAGGATCAAACACCGTTATTTAGAAATGGTTTTTATGGGTTTTCAGCTTGGTTTTTAACATGGTTGTATTGGTAGATAAATTTTGAATCACTTGTTTTCCTGTAGATGAAGGTGGGAGCTTCTACCACCCAAGTTTTCAAAAGAAATGGGATTTGTTCTCACATTCAAAATAATCTCCTAAATGTGGTATGACAAGAGGTTTTTGTGCATATTTAGAGAAAATTTAGTTTGAATTAAATCTCATAGCCTTTTGAGTTCATGTAAATTGTTTGGTGAGTAGGCTTCTTCACTTGAATTGATTAAACATTTGAATGGTGGTTGTGAAGATCAACACCTCAATTCCGGGTTTTGGTTTTTTTACTGCATCATTTATTTACGCGCATTCTTACACATCTATTTACATACAAGTTGAACTTATTTCTCTGTGTTATTATTTATTCACATGCATTCTTACACATCCATTTACTTATTTTTCACACATTTGACTCGTCTTATTATTTATTAGTTATTCATGTATATATTCTTACACAATATGTATTCACTTGATTTGAACATTTCCATGGTTTAGGATATATCTTATGATTGTAGATTTGACCCTTGACTTTTTCAAATTTAAATTTAAATATTGACCTGTTGTTACCTATCATTTTCCTTCCCTAAGCTATCTAAACATAGATTTGGACAATTTATTGTTATGCACTTATACTTAAAGACATCTAATTGCACTCATTTATCATCATCCAAATAATTGAATATCACTTGCATTTGCAAAAGGAGCATGCTAGGAAAAAATCAATTGGAGTGCTTAAAAAGATCATAATTCAACAAACATCAGTCTAGAACATTTGCATAGTTGAATTTTAGTGTATTTCATCTTCTACTTATGAAAATCAAAAAGCAAACAAAAGAAAATTAAGTGAGTCAAAGTACATAAATACACATTTAATAGGGTCCAATTTGTAATTTGTAATTTTACCAATGTGTAATTTAATAGAGGCTATCTACAGTGACATCAAAATCTTAATTAACATTTTTGACTTTTTTAAAACAATTGACAAGCAACTGCCAGTATTCCAAGAAGCACGAAATTAAATGCTAAGTTGCTGCATGGCTGCACGTTTAGCTGCATGTAATGGCAACGTAGAGTGCCGATTCAGGAAGGTTCTTTTCCCTCTATATATGGAGATAGTTATGAATGTAAGGGGGATGCGTGCTAGAAGGTAGAGACAAAGGAGGATATCCTGCTCATAGTCTTTTATTACATTTCATATTTATAGCATTTATTTATGCTGAAATGTAATTTGGAAACAATATCTAACTTAGAGAATTTCACATCTCCTGCCATTACGACATCCAACAATATATGCAATAAAGAAAGAAAAATATATTCAAAAAAATGTTAAATTATTAAACATAAAAATATAGAAAGAAAAAGAGTTGTTTTATTTTTAGAAATTATCTATATTGTCTTTTAAAATGTTTTTGACATAATTTGTGTTTTAGAAAAGAAATTTTTAGTGAGGAAATGTGATATTTACATTGCCTTTTAAAATGTTTGAGATGATTTGTGTTTTAGAAAATATTTTTTTAGTAGAAATGTGAATGATCACAATTTTGAAAATGAAAATAAAATTTTAATAATAAGAGAATATAAATTAATATTACAATTTTTATTTTTTCTATTTAATTTTGATTTTTAATTTTTTTTAAAAGGAATGATTTGTTTTGGATTTTTTGTTTCACTTAAAATATTAGCCTCTCATACCATATCCTATTTATCTATTTGAAATGAATGCATAAGTTCATTGGATTTATTTAAGTAATTTATTCCAATAAAAAAATATATTTTTTAAAGATAAGATGTAAAAAAAAATGTTAAATTAGTACACATAAAAAGAAGTTTCTAAATTGCAAAAAAATAAGTATAAAAGAACTCTCCCTAAATTTATTATTACATATAAAAGTAAGTTTCTAAAATATTACACTTAAAATTAATAAGTATGGAAAATTTTTATAAAAATAAAAATATTATTTCATATCACTGCAAAACATTTTTTTATAACTAGAATAAAATAAATTAATTTATTTTATTTTTTTTAGACTGCAGGAATCGGGTAGCACGACCCCCTAATGCAGTGCCCCTGGTAAACTTTTTAACGTGACTGGCGGCGCTGGCGCGAACGCCCTCCGGTACCACGGGACGGGGGGAGACTAGAACTTGTGACCAGCAGAGCCGCAACGGAATTACTTAATTAAAATAAATTAATGAGAGAATGATAATTGTTATTTTTAAAAATCCTAAATTAAAAAATTAAAAAAATAGAAAGCTAAATAAAAAAGAAATATACTAAATTAACTATTACACATAAAAATAAGTTTCTAAATTAATATATTTAAATCTTAAAAAATATTTAATATTTTTAAAAAAATTGAAAACATTTTTAAAAAGGAAAATTCATTCATATTCTATTTATTCAAAATAAATATATATTTATAAATAAATAGTATAAATTCAAGATTTCACTAAAGATTTTACTGTACACAAATATAGTAATTTAAAATTGCAAAATTAAATAGAAAGAAAATATAATAAATTTAAATTACTTTATTTAAAACTAGCATATCTATCTTTAAAAAATAACGTAATTAAGAATTAGATTTACACTTAACTTTTTTAGATAGTTTAAAAATAATTTATATAACATTATTATTAAGGTTAGGATTACATTTTTTCAAGGTTAGGGTTCAATTAGTTTTACAAATCAATTATGGTTAGGGTTAGATTTATGTGAGGTTTCTAAGATCAATTAAGGTTAGGGTTCATATAGGGTTACAATTAATATTACAATTCAATAAGGGTTAGGGTTAGGGTTGGAGTTAGCCTTCAATAATGCTTCCATTTTGGTTAAGGTTAGGGTTCATTTAGGGTTAGGAATAGCGTTCACTTGGGATTAGGGTTAGGTTTTAATTAAGGTTCAATTAGTGTTAGGTTTTGATTAGGGTTACATATAATAAAATTGATTAAAGATAGGGTTATTTATCGAGTTTACTTTTTATGTTATACAAATTATATAATGGGAACTTAATTAGTATTATGATTCTATTAACGTTAAATTAGGGTTAGGGTTAGGGTTAAGATTAATATTTAATTACAATTAGGGTTCAATTAGGATTAGCTATGGGATTAAATTAATATTACTATTAGGGTTAGGGTTCTAGTAAGGTTAGGGTTAAATTAGGGCTAGGGCACAACTACGATTATGGTTAGGGTTAAATTTTATCATAAATTTCTAAATTAATATATTAAAACTACCATACTATATTTAACAAATTAATGCACACTAAATTTTATCATAAAATTAGGGTTAGGGTGATTGGAGTTAGATCGGGGTTACAATTAGGGGTTAATGTTCAATAAAAGGTAGGGTTAGGGTTAGGAATTAATTAGAATTAAGATTAAATTACATATAGGGTTAGTGTTAGGGATAAATTAGGATTGGGGTTCAAAAGGGTTCAATTAGGGTTAAGGTTATGTTAGGGTTAGGGTTCTTGATTAGGATTTAATTATGGTTAGGGTTTAATTAGGGTTACGGTCAACATTAGGGTTGTATGATATAGCTTGGGGTAAAGGTTATGGTTAGAGTTAGGACTCAACTAAGGTTAGGAACAAATAGGGTTTGGGTTAGAGTTGGGGTGAACAATCAAAGTTAGAGTTTAATTAAGCTTAGGGTTCAATTAGGGATAGGGTTAGAGTTCTTGATTAGAGTCTAATTATGGTTAGGTTTAAGTTTCAATTAGGGTTAGGGTTAACATTAGGGTTATAGAATATAGCCTAGGGTAAAGGTTGTGGTTAGGATTGGGGTTAGGGTTAGGACTCGACTAGGGTTAGGAACAAATAGAGTTTGGGTTAGGGTTGCAGCTCAATCAAGGCTAGCTCATTTAATTAGGGTTAGGGTTAAGGTTTGATTAGGGTTAGTATTCACTTAGGGTTATGGTTAGGGTTCAATTATAGTTGTTTTAATTGGGGTTATAGTTAGTGTTAGGCTTCAATTATGGTCAAGGTTAGGGTTCAATCAAGGTTAAGGTTATGTTAGGGTTAGGGTTCTTGATTAAACTTTAATTATGGTTATGGTTGGGTTAGGGTTCAATTAGTGTTAGGCTTAACATTAGGATTACACGTAGGTTGGGGTAAATGTTACGATTAGGGTTGGGGTTAGGGTTAGGGATCAATTGGGGATCAATTAGGGATAGGGTTAAGGTTAGGGTTAGGGATCAATTAGGATTAGGGTTCAATTAGGGTTAAGGTTATGTTAGGGTTAGGGAACTTCGTGATTAGGATTTAATTATGGTTGGGGTTAGGTTAGGGTTTAATTAGGGTTATAGTTAACATTAGGGTTGTATGATATAGCTTGGGGTAAAGGTATGGTTAGAGTTAAGACTCGACTAGGGTTAGGAATAAATAGGGTTTGGGTTAGAGTTGGGGTGAACAATTAGAGCTAGAGTTTAATTAAGCTTAGGGTTCAATTAGGGATAAGGTTATGATAGGGTAAGAGTTCTTGATTAGAGTTTAATTATGGTTAGGGTTAAGTTTCAATTAGGGTTAGGGTTAACATTAGGGTTATACAATATAGCCTAGGGTAAAGGTTGTGGTTAGGATTGGGGTTAGGGTTAGGACTCGACTAGGGTTAGGAACAAATAGAGTTTGGGTTAGGGTTGCAGCTCAATTAGGGCTAGAGTTTAATTAGGGTTAGGGTTCAAATAGGTTTAGGGTTAAGGTTTGATTAGGGTTAGTGTTCACTTAGATTTATGGTTAGGGTTCAACTATAGTTATTTTAATTAGGGTTATAGTTAGTGTTAAGCTTCAATTATGGTTAGGGTTAGGGTCCAATCAGGGTTAAGGTTATGTTAGGGTTAGGGTTCTTGATTAAAGTTTAATTATGGTTATGGTTAGGTGAGGGTTCAATTAGTGTTAGGCTTAACATTAGGATTACACACTATAGGGATCAATTAAGGATCAATTAGGGATAGGGTTAGGGTTAGGGATCAATTAGGATTAGGATTCAAAAGGGTTCAATTAGGGTTAAGGTTATGTTAGGGTTAGGCTTCTTGATTAGGATTTAATTATGGTTGGGGTTAGGTTAGGATTTAATTAGGGTTGCGGTTAACATTAGGGTTGTATGATATAGCTTGGGGTAAAGGTTATGGTTAGAGTTAGGACTCAACTAGGGTTAGGGACAAATAGGGTTTGGGTTAGAGTTGGGGTGAACAATCAAAGCTAGAGTTTAATTAATCTTAAGGTTCAATTAGTGATAGGGTTATGATAGGGTTAGAGTTCTTGATTAGAGTCTAATTATGATTAGGGTTAAGTTTCAATTAGGGTTAGGGTTAGCATTAGGGTTATATAATATAGCCTAGGGTAAAGGTTGTGGTTAGGATTGGTGTTAGGGTTAGGACTCGACTAGGGTTAGGAACAAATAGAGTTTGGGTTAGGGTTGTAGCTCAGTCAAGGCTAGCTCGTTTAATTAGGGTTAGGGTTAAGGTTTGATTAGGGTTAGTGTTCACTTAGGGTTATGGTTAGGGTTCAACTATAGTTATTTTAATTAGGGTTATAGTTAGTGTTAGGCTTCAATTATGGTTAGGGTTAGGGTTCAATCAAGGTTAAGGTTATGTTAGGGTTCAATTAGGGTTAAGGTTATGTTAGGGTTAGGGTTCTTGATTAAAGTTTAATTATGGTTATGGTTAGGTTAGGATTTAATTAGTGTTAGGCTTAACATTAGGATTACACGCTATAGGTTGGGGTAAATGTTACGATTAGGGTTGGGGTTAGGGTTAAAACTTAACTAGGGTTAGGAACAAATAGGGTTTAGGTTAGCGTTAGGGTTCAATTAGGGTTAAGGTTATGTTAGGGTTAGGGTTCTTGATTAGGATTTAATTATGGTTAGGGTTCAATTAGGGTTGTGATTAACATTAGGGTTGTATGATATAGCTTGGGGTAAAGGTTATGGTTAGAGTTAGGACTCAACTAGGGTTAGGAACAAATAGGGTTTGGATTAGAGTTGGGGTGAACAATTAGAGCTAGAGTTTAATTAAGCTTAGGGTTCAATTAGTGATAGGGTTATATGATAGGGTTAGAGTTCTTGATTAGAGTCTAATTATGATTAGGGTTAAGTTTCGATTAGGGTTAGGGTTAACATTAGGGTTATACAATATAGCCTAGGGTAAAGGTTGTGGTTAGGATTGGGGTTACGGTTAGGACTCGACTAGGGTTAGGAACAAATAGAGTTTGGGTTAGGGTTGCAGCTCAATCAGGGCTAGCTCGTTTAATTAGGGTTAGGGTTAAGGTTTGATTAAGGTTAGTGTTCACTTAGGGTTATGGTTAGGGTTCAACTATAGTTATTTTAATTAGGGTTATAGTTAGTGTTAGGCTTCAATTATGGTTAGGGTTAGGGTTCAATCAAGGTTAAGGTTATGTTAGGGTTCAATTAGGGTTAAGGTTATGTTAGGGTTAGGGTTCTTGACTAAATTTTAATTATGGTTATGGTTAGGTTAGGGTTTAATTAGTGTTAGGAATAAAATTAGGATTACACTCTATAGGTTGGGGTAAATGCTATGATTAGGGTTGGGGTTAGGGTTAAGAATTAACTAGGGTTAGGAACAAATAGGGTTTAGGTTAGGGTTAGGGTTAAATTAGGGTTAGGGTTAAGGTTAGGGTTAGGGTTTAATTAGGATTAAGGTTTGATTAGGGTAAGTTTTCACTTTATTGGAAACTTACAGCCAATTAAAGACAATTTCCACATAACCCAAAAAGAAATCTATGCATCTAAGTATTCAGAATCCACATGCAAGAAAATAGACAACATACCCATGAAAATATGACAAAATATATACCCTAGGAAAACCCTGAAGATGGAAAAAACCCATCCTCCAAAAGCATTCATCTCTCATGTATTATTTAGCAATAAATATTGCAATACATCTTTAGAGTCTCCATGAACATCATTGAAGCAACAAGCTCTCTCCAAGCAATCCATGCAAACAAGCATTCAACCACACATCATGTGCCATGCTTCAAACTCTCACAAATTTTAAACAAAGCTAACATGAAAAATTACATCTCACAATAACTACCTTTGTGGTTGCTTTTATAGAAGCAAGCTCCTAGAAAACCACTAAGTGTTATTACACAAAACTATGTGACAAACCATGAAATTACAACCATGTCCCCTTATTTAATATTGGGTACTTTATTTATTATTTTCCCCAATATTAAATAATTACATTTTTACAACTTAACTTATGTCCCAATGTTACATGCAACATTAAGTGGCCCCTGAGAATAATTAATTTAAATACATTATTACAAGGTGTATAACACACCTTTTCCTAACATTCTCCCACTTGTATACATTTCATAAGGGGAACAAGTAACATCAAAACATGAATCAAATGAACAATCCATATAGCCACATATACCATCATGGAATCAAAATTCTCCATGTGCTCGATCAAGATACCTGCAACAAGAATCAAAGTGACCACCATCCCAAGCATGAATTCTCTTGTCCGCCATCATGCCAATGCACAAAGATAAGAAGCCATCCAATAGAGAAGCCACACAATCTGTCACATCGAAGCATAAATCCTACTCAACTGATATCCCAAACACAAACACTCAATCCAAAGGTATCAATATGCACCAATAGCTATCAAGATACATGACCCATAGCTGAAATAACACCCACAACAAGTGCCAATACATCCAACTATCCATACCTCCAAGGTATACAAAACATAGTAAACTCATGCCATAAACATATACACCCATAAACTACAATCATAAACTCCATGTGCAAAACCTATCAAAGAATGACATACACATCCAAGAGCTCCAACTACATGGGTAATGCAAATCTAAAAAAGATCAAGGCATACCAATTCTACTAATAGAATCATATAGAAATTGTAAACTACATCATGCAGTAACAAGGAATCATCCACAATGATATGCAAACATGTATACCAATAACCTGTAAGAAAAATCTCCTACATACACCTCTAAATGCCAACTGTGCCAAGTATGATCTCCTCCACAACACACCAAAAGAAAATCCATAACAACACCCAACCGTTCAATCTCCAAGATCAAACATAACATATGTATCATGTAATCAACATGGGTGTAAGCCTCTCATAACCAAAGAAGATCAAACTAAATCCATTCCCAATGAAGAAAATAATCCCAATACATCTCCTAAATCAACATAAATGAATGTAATCACAATGCATAAGGAGATAAACATTCCAACACTCCTTAAATGAACCCTCCAAAACCATATATACATAGCTCAAGATCCTTATGCATGAGAAGATAAAGCATAAAAATAAAGCACCTAAAAGTAACAATGAGCAATACCTCTCAAGTGAAACTGCCGAGAAGACCAAGAGTGGGAATGGGAATGTTCCTTCAAGATATCCAAGCCATCACGACTCATCCAAGAACACTCTCCTCATAGGTCTATGTTGAACTCACGTCCAACCAAGGTGTAGGCTCCTCGAACTTCCTGTTGAAATCTCATCAAGAGTAACCATCTCAACACATGTCTCTAACCATAAGAGAACTCAAGCCTCACCTAAGTCTCCAAGTATCCATGAGTACCTGTAACCAACCAATCCTTTCCAAACTCTAAATGAAACATAGCACCATCATGAAGTAATCAATCAAATGATAGATGTACCTAGTACCAAGAGATCCACACAAGATCAGTGTCAAAACTTCAATCATGAATCAGGAACATAAACATGACAACATGATCTAACCATCTCCTTCTAGGAGATCACATGCACCATAACATATATATACATTCTGGTCTCAAGAGAACAAGTATCATGTCAAACTCTAAACGTGTATTAAGAGTAAACCATGACATAATGGAACAACACTCTAAACCAAGAAACCATATCCCCAATCATGAAGATAATCATACCAAATGATGCATCCATGTCACTACCAACAACTCCCACTGAGCTGTGATACCGAGTCACACATGGCATCATGACAACTATCCTCTCCATGAAGATCATCTAGGTCTACACAAACAACTGAAATATCAACAACATAACAAGTAGAATCAAAATCTCCAAGCCAAGAAGATACCTACAACCTCCAAACCATCATAAACATATCCATCACCGCCAAAACCATCATTGTCAAAAGCTCCCACTAAAAAGTGTAATCAAGCTATCCATGACATCATGATAACAATTTCCTCATGGAGATCAATCAAAGGCCCTCACACAATCAAAGAACTCAAATATAACAAGAGCTCCCAAAAGGAAAAGTAAAACCATGATCCTCATACCACAAAGATACACCGCCACAACCAAAGCTCTAATACCACTTGTTGGAAACTTACAACCAATTAAAGATAATTTCCACGTAACCCAAAAAGAAATCTATGTATTTAAATATTTAGAATCCACGTGCAAGAGAATAGATAACATACCCATGAAAATATGACACAAGATATACCCTAGGAAAACCCTCAAGAGGGAAAAAACCCAGCCTCCAAAAGCATCAATCTCTCATGTATTATTCAACAATAAAGATTACAATACATCTTCAAAGTCTCCATAAACACCATTGAAGCAACAAACTCTCTCCAAGCAATCCATGCGAACAAGCATGCAACCACACATCCTATGCCATGCTTCAAACCCTCACAAATGCTAACCAGAGCTAGTGTGAAAAATTGCATCTCATAATAACTACCTTTGTGGTTGCTTTTATAGAAGCAATCTCCCACAAATCCACTAAGTGGTATTACACAAAACTATGTGACAAACCATGAGATTACAAAACAATGCCCCCTTATTTAATATTGGGTACTTTATTTATTATTTTCCTCAATATTAAATAATTACATTTTTACAACTTAACTTATCTCCCAATGTTACATGCAACATTAAGTGGCCCCCAAGAATAATTAATTTAAATACATTATTGCAAGGCATACAACACACCTTTTCCTAACACACTTAGGGTGGCTAGGGTTCAACAATAGCTATTTTAGTTAGGGTTATAATTAGTGTTAGGGTTTAATTATGGTTAGGGTTAGGGTTCAATCAGGGTTAGAGTTAGCTATGAGGTTAGGTTATGCTAAGGGTTCAATTAAGGTTAATTTAATTAGGGTTATAGTTATAGTTCACTTATGGTTAGGGTTTCGACTAGGCTTCAATTAAGCTTATGGTTAGTGTTAGGGTTAGGTTTAGGGTTGAAATAGAATTAGGATTCAATTAGGATTCAAGGTTATGATTAAGGTTTGATTACGCTTATGATTAAAATTAGTGTTTAATTAGGGTTAGGGTTAGGTTTATAATTCATTTAGGGTTAAATTTTTAAATTAGGGTTCAAGTAGGGTTAGGGTTAAGTTTAAGGTTAACACTCATGCACAAACATGTAGTCTCTAACATATTAACATACATATATTTTTTTATCAGCATAATCCTTGAACCTCCTTTAGGTGCAAGTACTAGTTTATATCTTTCATATAAGCATGAAAATCTAAAATATAAATATATTTGACAAAGGAAACTTTTGTTTGTATATAAGAGTAAAGAAACCAAATTGAGTAAACTAGTATATGGAGATGGGTTCTAATACAAGTACATGAATGCTCCCATGAAAAATGTTTATAATAATCACATGAAGTAATAAAAGCATTTATAAATTATATGATTGGTTTTTGAAAGAATCAAAGGAGAGTTATAAGTTTCTTAGCAAATAACGTTTTAAGTATAGGAAATTATTTTTTATTATTTTAAAAATAATAGTATTTACTATTATATATGTCTTAAATGCATCTATCTAAAATCTGGAAAGAGATATCAATTTCAAGATGCTTATATTGAAATTATTATTAAGAATAAATAGGTGCCTCAAAGATGATATCTCTCAACATCTTATAGATAGGTGTATTTAAGATATATATGCTAGTAGCATTTGTAATATTACAAATAAGATGTTAATTTAAAGAAAAATCATTGATATGGCTTAACAAAAAAGGTTCAAATCATGGCAAAACACATACAAGGACAAAAAAGACAAAGATGATGACACCATTTGTTTTAGTCCATAAGAGAACTATGACTCTTTAGGATGAACCTTGCAGTGATTTTTTAGTGGCTAATAGTTAAAAACAAGGATTTAAATTTTGGCTCATAATACAAGTTGTAAGGAAACCTGAATCACCACATTTTTATAAAATTTTATTCGTCTCGATCAATCGCCACAGAAAAAAATTTATTAAACTTTTAAACTCAAAAATTTCCCACAATATTTGATACCTAATTAAATCAAATTCACCTAAATTTTCTAAGTATAGTAGAAAATGGAATTAATTCACCAATAATGTTATATAATTATTGGTTACTTTAGGGCCATATCACCATTTCTAATCACCATTGATTTTATTTATAATATAATGGTTGGGGTTGTATTCCATAGGTTAAAATGTACTCATGGAGCTCCAATGCCCATTGAACCCAAAATTATATTTGGGTCATTGAATATTTAGAATCTAATGACTAGGGTCAAATTCCATGTGCCAAAATGTACCTAAGAGCTCTAATGCACATGGGCCCAAAACTTCATTTGGGACCTATGGGCATTGGAGATATGTGGGTACATTTTGGCCCATGAAATCGAACCCAAACCATTACATTATAAATAAAATCAATGATGGTGAAAAACAATTTAGAGATTACAATTTAAATATTCAATGCTTGATTTAAAATTTAAAGGAATTAAAGAATTATAGACATGAGCACTACACCTTAAGCTAGTCAATCACTACCACTCTCAAGCCCTTACTTTTTCATAGGATTTTTTTTTTAAAGGAAGGATTTTCCATGGTAATTAATGCATTTTCCTATTTTTCATCGAGATTTGTCAATATTTTCTATAGATTTCTAGTGATTTCAAAGAATCACCATTAAAATTAATATTTTTCAAAAAAAGGAAAGATTAACCAATAGAAAAAATAATCAAAAAATGAAACATTCGCCAAGATTTTATATTATTTTTAGGGGGGTTTCTTAAAGTTATCACTAGAACCTTGTTATTCCTAAATGGTTTTTCCTTCATTACATGACTGGAATTTATTTGATTTACATTTGTGTTAAATTTTCAAGGTTTCTTGATGCCTTTTTCAATGCAAACTCATACAGGCTTCAAACATAAACTTTAAAAAGGTGTAAAAATATTTTTTTATATTTTTATGTGAAAATTGACCACTTAGGCAAGTATTTATGGGATAGGTGCATTTTGGAGATTTTTTAGAGTGTCAAGAGAGATAAATCTTTCTTAAATATTATTTGGAAGCTTGCCATAATGAGGCATGAGAAGGTATAAATTTTTCATTCTATTATTACCTATTTACTATTACCTAGTTTGGTAAATTGCTTTAATATATATGAATTTGTTTTTTTATGAAATTGAGGAAATATGATGAATGAATGATTGATTCAATTTAATGTTTTATAATGATTCTATATAGGAAATATACGTGATGCATATGAATATATTGATCCAGCTAACTACTATTATGGTGAACTAAGTTGAATGCGGGAACAGGTTCAAACCTCTAAAAGAGAGGGGAAGTATCACTCAAGAGAAGAACTTGGTCTAGTAACCTTTAATTCATCCTTACTGAGCATTCACACACTCATGCCCTAGTTGGTCTTAATTAAGTCAAGTCAGTTTGGGTAATGGGTAAGTGATCTTTAGTTTTGATTGTGAATGTTTATATTGGTTTGTAATCTTGTTTTATGAATGTTTGGAATGAGGAATGCGACGAAGTCTTGATGTCAAGTTGAAGTCCTTCCTTGTGTGTTTATTATTATATTAATGGGATATATGCATGAAATGTATATATATGTATATGTGTGTGTCTACAATAAACTCATACATGTGCGTGAATGCGTACATGGGTATACGTAGGTAGACGTACCTACCCTTGCTCATGGATGAATTACCCATATGTATGGGAATATCGATTGGACTAAAGTGACATATATATATGTGTGTGTGTGTGTGTGTGTGTGCGTGGAAAGTAATATAGTGAATATATATTAATATATATTAATATAAATATATATATATAAATATATATACGTAATGTTATTCTTTATACACCTATATATGTTGCTAATCAATAATTAATGTATTTGTTAAACCTTGTGAAATAAGTATATATTAATACATATATATGTATGTATATATATACCAGGAAGAATATATATAAATATATATGTATGTATATTATGTTATATATATAATATATAAATGAAGGTCATTTATGATAGTTTCCAAGTGCAATATATATAGCGTTATTTCTTAGTGAAGCGCATAAATGAATGAACATGCATATAAGAATATATGGCACAACCTTAGAAAACATAAAAAACCAACACATAAAGCAATGTTAGACCAAGTCAACCACAGTTTAGAAGGCATGTATAGATTTATCACTACTATGTATATGTTGCAAAGAGTAGTTAATATAGTTTAAAGGAATGAGGAAATAGTCTTCCTGTTCTATTAACATGGGACACCAACTTCTGAAAGTGGCGCCAATTTGGAAGTGTATGGGATGTAAAAGAAGTATGCAAAATACGCGCAAGTCTAATAATAGCCTTGAGACTTAGTCAAGAGTAAACTTGGCAACATTATGTGAAGGAATTCAATTTAGGAAACTTGTTTGTGAGCTTGATGTTCATTTGACTTATTAAAAGAGTCTTGTTGTCCCTTATAACAAGTCGACTTAGCCATTTAAATGGTGATGAATGTTATGTGTTGCAAACCTGTGAGTTAGCTTGGTGAGTCGTTGTATGAGGTTAGAAAGGTGGCAAAAATATTAACTTGTTTGTATCCTTTGGTTGCTCAAAATATAGTATAAATAGATGTGCTCATTCTACCAATTGCTACGCTTATCATTCTAATTCCTTGTGTTATTCAACTATAATTTTTGTGCAAAGTGAGTTGAGAGTTTGTGAATTAGAGAATTGTTTTGTTGTATTACTTTGGTTTTGTTAAGAGATTTGGTGAGAAACAAGTAGAGGATTTTGGGTTGTTCTTAGAGGAAGTTGCAAGCAAGCTTGAGCCATTAAGGTAGGAGAGAAGATTAATCGATTGGAACTTTATACAGGCATGTTGATTTTAACTCCTTTGTTATTATGTTGGAAAGATTGTTTATTATGTTGCGATGTTGGAAAGATTGTCTTTTATGGATGTTATGATGCTTGCATGTCTTTTAAATGTTCCTTGATTCTTTCTTGTATTGGGAAACCTTTCTTTTGGGTTTATATGTATATAGATATTTATACTATAATGGGTTTTATATGAATGTATACTATTTATACTATACATAGAATATCAGTATTATACATAGTATGACAACAATCTAGGTGTGTAGCATAAGATAGAGTTGTATTGTAATTCTTATAGAAATTCCATTTAGATATAAGATAACAAGAAGGCTATTCTTAGGTTCAGATAATACACGAGAAAGGGGATAACCTTAGAATAGAATACTAGTGGTCAATACATATCAACCAATTAAATGTGGTGAATAGATGACCTCACTCAAAGTTACTAGGTGATGAATCTTTGGAAAAAGTAATGTAGGTAGCCACTGTCTACACTGTCAGTTCACTGTGTGATCCAATTTGCATTCTAGGTTGAGGTAATCATACATGAGGTAGTAAACATTATGGTAGCTCTAGATATGTAGGACACATCACTATGCTCAGAAAAATCTATTTGAAGGATGAGGTTACCAAACCAATCTCTTTGTTGAAGGGAGGGCCATCTTACCAAGTTTGGTAGATGTGCATGGGACCACAGTAAGTCCATGGTTGGCAGAAAAGCACTTGAGTGATGCTTCTCCTCATGCAATTGGTGACCAAGATTTGGGAGGACATTCTGTACCATTTGTATTTCTAGTTCATGTAAGCTTGTTGAAGTGATGTATGTAATCACGTGTCCATTTATATGGAAATTGCAAATGTGAAATGTTATCTTGAATATATTTATGTAAAGATAAATCATACTTATAGTATTGGAATGATTCTTTGATTATGCAATGGAAAAGTTTGGATAAAGTTATGTTTCAAATGATACATTTATTATTGAATAGAAAAGAAAAATTTAATTGCTCATTAAATTAAATGCATAGAAAATTTACTTGTGGGTAAAACTTAGTAAAATTACTAGGTAGAACAATAGGAATATTACACATACCTACTCACATGTAACACATAGAAAGGTAGGAAGTTCTCATTTCACACATGTGGGAGTATGGAGTTGTCATCTCATACATGTTAGAGACAATGAAAGGTATGAAGTTGTCATTTTATTTCTTGTTGCTATAATTTTATGGTTATCACAAGTCATGTGTCCTCAACCTATTTAATAGGGAGGTGTGACATGAGACTCCCATAAAATACTTTTCTTTGGGTTGGAAAAGGGGTATAACACAATTTTCAGCTCCTAAACTTAGAATTTGGAGGACTCTTAGAATATTTATAGGATGATGGGGTGAGAAATATATTATACATGCTTAGAAAAAAATATCCATCATGTAGGAGAAACCTTTCATTCATTGGATCTACTTGAGATGTAGGCCTTTCTCATTTGTATTGGTTTCTTGCTCTTTTATGTGTCAAAAATGATAAAAAAAAATAAAATCTTGAAGATAGATTGTGAGTAGTGAAGATGAAGAGAATGGTGAAAGATTTAAATGACAAGATAAATGGATTGACACACAATCACCTTGTCTTTTATCTTTTCATCTCCTTGATTGAGTTGAAGTGAATTTGCACCCTCCTTCACTTGATTTGCTCATTTTTTATGTTGTGGTTTGGTAAAATGTGGTTGCTCAAACCAACAACATGATGTTGAGATGATGATTGATAGGTGAATAGAATAACAACATAATGGTAGCATAAGAGTGGATCCTCAAAATAAGATCAAAGGCCTCAATTTATAGATTTTTCCATGGAGAAAATCAATGCCCAAGATGTAATGTTTAATAGATGGCTAGGATTTGAGAAAGTTAGAGGCATGGATTGAAGGCTTAACATTGTGACAAGTGTCACAAGGTGGAGGCATGATAATGACATGTGTCATAGATGTAATATCTAGGTGTGCTCACACATAAGGAATCTTGTGAAAGGGACCAATGAGGGAAGTAGTGTGGCTACCTTATGACATGTGTAAGAGGTAGGGTGGCTATGAGGTGAAACTTGCATGCTCACACATATGTGATCATGAGGGGAGTAGGGATGATTATCATATGATGGCAAGTTTAGATCTTGATCCACGTAGATATGTTCAATGGTTAGGATTAAATGAACAAGGAGGGTGAGATGGAATTAAATATTAGAGGAAAATGGTAATGAAGGTTAATTAGCCTAAATCAATTAACTAAGTAGAAATTAATTAATTGATTTAGTCAGAAAAAAAGATTCAAATAATGAAATTTATTCTCTTGTTGACCACTCTAATGGCCATGATCTAGTGGTTGGTGGTGGAGACTTTGTTATGGTTGATGTATCCCCTTCCATGCAAGAAGTTCATTTTTAAAATTTCAATGATAATTTTTTGATTGGGGTCTCTCAATGTGTAGGTATAAAGGATGGAGGTAATTTATACGAATGAATTTTCACCCCATGTGCAAATCCCTTTTTTCCTTTATCCACCTTAGAAAACCAAGTTCAGAGGCTTAATTCCACCTAAGCTTGCTACTTGCATCACACTTTGCTCCTGGTTTGAGCGTCTATGTAGGCATTTTTGTTGGGGACACCCACACAGTGCGCAGACATCCATGTGACGCGCTTACGTCCCTAGCAGATTCCTACGGCTGAACCTGCAAAGGCATTACACTTTTCATTGGGATTCAAGTTGTAACGCCCCTTTCAACCAACTGGCTTGAATATGGCCGGTTTTCTCCATCCTTCCTTCAAATTCATTCCTTTAACAAGCATTTCATCTTCTTCACTTCATTGACAAGCTCCAACACACTCTTTTGCATCCATTTCAAGCTCCAAGCAACATTCTTGCATTCCATTGCAGCCAAAGCAACACTCCATCACGTCAGTAGAGCAAGTTTGGGACCACACCATTGTAGCAAAGGCTCGAGTACTCTCATATTCTCCCCCAAGCACTCTTGAGTGCTCTTGGTGGAGGTGGTAAGCTTCCCTCTCCTCTCCTCTATCACTTGGTTGAGTTAGCACTTTACTGTTTTGTAGTGCTTTAGTGCTCTTTACCATATTGTTTTCTTTATCTCATTCTCTTGGCTATCTGTGGAGGTGGAAACACCTAAACGGGGGTCTGACTAAGGCAGGCCCCTATACAACCACCCAACATTCTCCTCTCTTTCTATGTTTAGGAGTATGCTTTTCAAGGGATTAGCCGGTGAATGAATTCCTTGGTGAGATCCTCCTTTCCCTTCTTACTCTTGTCTTTTTACTTTATAATAGTAAAGAGTATTTCATTTACTTAATCACATCATTTTGGCCCTTTAGTTAGTTAGCTGGGTTGTTAGCTAGTTTTTCTTGGTTTGACCTTGTCTTCATTGTTGTCTGGCCATACGAACACCAATGCACTTTGGAGACACTAGTGCATTGTCCTATCATCCAGAGACCACACTTTCGTTCTCAAACAGAGAGCTTCCTGAGGTATAGTGTTAGACCTAAAAACTGGCTCACCTAGCCCCATCCTACATTTTGGGTCTGCAAAGTGATTAAGAGGCCTCACGGTCCTCGTCACTCTCGCCTTGCATTTCCTAACATTACACTTAGCTGAGGTAAGTTAGGGAAACCTCTCGTATCTTGACCCTCCATGACTTGGGGTCTTGCATGCGGTGGTCCCCCTCTCTTACAAGTAAAAATATATCTTTGTTTCAACTTGGGATTTAATAAAGACTCTAAAAAAGAAACTCAAAAAATATTTCAAAGGTAGGGAGAAAGCATGATCAAGAAAAGGTAAGGATGGTGGAGGAATCTTTGGTGGAATCTGGGGTTATTCAGAGTCTCATAACCCACAAAAATGATTGTGATCTCATGGAATTCTAGGGGCTTGGGAAATTCCTCTCATTAAAAAGAGGTATGAGTTCTTATTAGGGATAACAAGCTTGATATGATTTTCATTCAAGAAACCAAGATTTTAGTGGAAGATATGATTTATCTTATGTCCAAGATCTTGAGGGATATTCATTGTCAGTGCATCGAATCTCAAGGTGTGCTTGGAGGGATTTATTTTCTTTGGAACCCTTGAATAATTTCTCCCTCTAGTTGGTTTACAAATAAATACTCTTTATTTTTTGTTGTTTCTTGCTTCTAATCATGAAGATTTATTTTCTCTCTTACTTATATGCTCCTAAAAAACTTCACGGTAAGGTTTTGTTATGGTCTCATATTATATTTGTTAGATCTAAGGTTCCTCTTTTTCCTTGGATCCTTGTTGGAGACTTTAATTTTATTCTCAACTTTGATGAAAATTGGGTGGTTATAATCACCTTCATCCATATTTTTCTTTTTTGAGAGACAATTTGTTGTTTCTTAACTTTGTGGATGTTAAACAAAGAAATGGAATTTTTACTTGGAACAATAGAAGGTGTGGTGTAGATTCATTCTTAGATTGGCTTTATAGATTCTTGGTTTTTGATCATTGGATTGGAGATGCTTGGACTTCCTCTTCAAATATCTTACCGTGGAAGGGTTTTTTTCATTGGCCCATTAGTTTTTTTTCTTTTCTATTCTCTTTGCTAAAAAAATTTCCCTTCAAAGTTAACGTGGCTCAAGAATCCCAATATTCAAGGTCTTATAGCTATCTATTGGCAGGAAGGTAAACCTTTGGTACTGCTATATAGTCTTTATTCACAAGACTCCAATTCATTAATTATAAGTTGAAGCAATGAAACAAAAGCATGCTTGGAAATATTTTTAAGAAAAAGGATTTGGCTCAAGAAAAATTAAATGATGGTATTACTCAAACTAGGGAACTGGGATTAACTAAGGATCTCTTGTTAGAAGATTCAACTTGTTCTAAAGAGTTAAATGAATAAGAACTTAGGGAAGAGATATTTTGGAAACAAAAATAAAGAATTAATTACCTCCAAGAGGGGGATAAAAACTCTTTTCTTTTTTTATAATTCTATCAAAGAAAGGTGAAGGGGAAATTTTCTTCATTTTATTACCTCATCTTAGGGTGATCTCCTATCATACTTCTAGGACATTTCTACAAAGGAAAAAAAGCACTTATCCTCTTTGATCTCTATGACTAGTTCTCATGATTTGGAAGGAGAAATGACCATTTTGAACTAGATACCTTTATTAGTCTCTATGGAGATTAATGACCATCTAATGAGTCTAGTATTTATTAAGGAATTGGAAAAGTAGTGTTCCAAATGAAGAAAAGTAAAGCTCTAATTGCTAATGGTTTTCTTGTTGATTTTTTTTATTAATTTTGGGACATTTTAAAAGATGCTCTTATAGAGATGGTTCAAGAATCCCAATATAATATATTTTTTTAAAGGATATCAATTCAACCCTTCTTTCTTTAATTCCTAAGAAGGAGGATTCTTAATCCTTTAATTCATTTCAGCCCATCACTTTGTGTAATGTTACTTATAAGATCATCACCAAGCTTGTTGAACTTTTGAAGCAAGTTTTGGCCTCTCATTTCTCAAGAGAGAGGAGGATTTGTTAAGGGTTGAAAAATTCTTGATGGTGTTATTATTACTTCAAAGGTAATTCATTCCATGTCTAGTTGTAAGAAAAATCTTTGTTCATAAAGTTGGATATGTTTAAATCTTATGAAAAAGTTAGATGTTCATTCCTTAGGAGAATGCTATTGACTATTGGATTTTGTGTGATTTGGATTGAGTGGATCATGAGTTGTGTGATTTCATCCTCCTTCTTGGTCCTTATCAATGGTATTCCCTCCCCAATTTTTTTAGCTTCTCGTGGACTCAAGAAAGGTGATCCTTTGTCACCCTATTTGTTCATCCTCATGAAAGAAGGTCTCGGTAGAATTTTTAACTTCCAAAGGTCTAATGGTTGCATCCAAGGTTTGTCTTGGTCTAGGAACTTGGATTCTCAATCTCATCTTTAGTTTATGGATGATATAAATTTAATGGGGGTTTCCTCTATTAGGGAACTGACAAGTTTCAAGGAAGTGATGGAAATATCTCTTCCTACCTCTAGTCAACAAATTAATGAAGATAGGTCTAATATTTTCTTCTTTAATACTCTTGAGTTAATTCAAAAAATACATAAAAACATCCTTCATTTTTGGATAGATAAGCACCCTTTTGATTATGTTGGAATTCCCTTATGTTTTGGTAAAATCAAAAGAGAGCAGTGCAAGAAGGTTATAGAAAAAATTTGTATGAGGGTTAGTAATTGAACCTTCAAATTATTGTCCTTAAGGTTGGTTCTGTTAAAGTCTATTTTGCAAGATCTTCCTACTTATAGGTTCTTTGTGTTATATGCTCCTAAAAAATTTCTTAAAGAATTTGATATGCTTTCTAAAAATTTCCTTTGGGCAAGAAATTTGGAGACTTAGAAATGGGGTTTAGTTCATTAGGACCAAGTTTACAAGAAACTTTTTTTTGTTGGTCTTGGTCTTCAATTGACAAAGCTCAACTATCAATTCATTGCTGCTAAACTTTTCTAAAGGTGATGTAAGAATATTATGCAAACTTGGGCTATAATTATTAATTTCAAGTATCTTGGTGAGGCTAAGGAAGAGGATATTATTAGAATGGTTCTTCTTGGAAAAAAATCTATGATCTAGGATACAATTAAGAGGGGTTCTTCAATTTTTAAAGAGGGCCTACTTTGGATTGTGAAAAATGGAAGAAAAACATTTTTTTGGAATTACACTTGGGACAAGTGCATTCTCCAATTCTTACCTCCTTTCCCTCCTTAGAGAAATTAAGTGTTATTTCTCTTGATGTGGGGTGGTCAAATGTGGTTGATATTAAAACCCTAGTTAGGCTTGGGAAATCTCAAAAATTTCGATGGAAGGAGCCTAGTAGTTGGCCCAAAAGTGGAACTTTGGAAATCCATAATACTCTTGCTTCGATTTTAGCTCAACAAACTTGTTACTCTTTGAATGTATATGATTGTTTCTAGCTTGGGGTCATGACTTGAAAGAGACATATTCGGTTGCCCTTGGATATCAGGTCTTAAAGAAAAAAAGGAGTGAAGGAAAGGAAGTCCCCTAGTGGAAGAAAATTTGGAACAAGTATTGTTGGCCAATATGCAATATGTTTGTTTGGCGAGTGTGCCATACACAATTCCTTACATGGGATAATTTATCAGGAAGTGATTTTTTCAAGTACCTTCTAAGTGTGTTTTATGTGATAATAATGATGAAAATATTGCTCATCTATTTTTCCAATGCCCCTTTCCATTGATTATTTGGATACAATGGTGGAGTAAGTGGAATTAGCCTCCAATTTATGCCTTCTCTATTTTGGAGTTTTGGGCTAGTTTAGGAAAGTCACCTGCATCTACTTCTTTCTTGACTATGGATTGGGAGATTGGTCCTATTTTTACTCTGGAAATTTTGGTAAGAGTGCAATCACTATACTTTTAAGGGGTACCAAAACATGGTTGCTCAAGTGTGGCAAAAAAATAGACATTCAATCAATGAAAGTATTGCTACAAAGTGTTATCTTGAGGAGCCTCTCTCTACCTCTAATTTTTTTTGGTCATCCATTTGGAGCTTTCTTGTCCAACTAGATTTCCTAACAACTTAAATTATAGGGGTAAAGATTCTAAGAAGGTGAATAGGACTGGTAAGTGGTTATGTCCCCCTGCTGGTTATTTTAAAAAATAATATTGATGGCTCGCCAAGAGGTAATCCAAGATTAGTAGGGGTTGGAGGGATTGGAAAAGATAATAATGGTTCTACTATCTTCTTTTTCACCTCCCACATGTGGATTTGCACTAACAATAAAATGGAGGCTATAGCTCTTCTTGTTTCCCTTGAAAAGGCTTGTTGGGGTGGAGAAACATAATTTGTGAAATGCATTCACATCAGCCCACAATACTATGTCCCACTTTTTGGCCAAGTTAGACATTAATTTATCAACATTTTTAAAAAAATTCCACTTTACAAAACCTATAGCAACTAAACCATAATTAATAATTTGGAGATGATGTGAACTAGTGATTTGTGAGGATTTGTGTGTAGATTTGAAATATATTTTTTAAAAATTAAAAATAAATTGTGATTTTTTTACGTAACTTTTAATAACTTATGTTTATAGTTAATAACATTTTTAAAAATTGATGTTTATGTTGTCACACATAATTTTTTTAATTGAAATGATAATATTATAATTTTAAAAATATACATTTTTAACATCAACTTCCAGTGCATGGATATTTTTTATATTTTTTTGTTGGATAGTTTTTTTTTAATTATTTTTTGAAGTCAAAGTAATTATAATCTTAGCATAGGTGTATGTCATCATGCATAACTTGTTTTGTATGTATTGAGATTAATATTTGTTTTTTATGCTGAAACAATAACATCAATACCTAGTGCACACATTTTTTTAGATTATTTTTCTCTATTTTTCTATGTTTTCACTTTTGTAAAATAAATACCTTGATGTTTAGCGAAAAATAACATTCACAAGAAATATAATATAAATATAACAATAAAATTAAAAAGATTTAAAATTATACTTTTTGAAAAGCTTATAATAAGGGCTACATACAAAATATAATTTCTAAATGACTTTATTTAATCCCTCAAGAGATAAAGAAAATGTGTTTTTTTGCCAGCATTTGGATAGGTGCGAAGGAGACTCTATTGTGAGTATGATTTTTAAGACTGGAAGGGTTCTATCCAAGGGGGTTTGATCTAAGGGGATTTTATCTAGCCCTCTTCAATTAAAACCCTTTAGATGGAATTTCTCAGGCTTAAATAATTAATTTTTTCTAAAAAATATATGATTTTAGACAAAAATCATGATGTCCCAATTTTGGGACCCATTATTGTGGGATGACCCATTCCATGATTCTTGTGTCCCTTTTGAACAAAGATGTGGCAAGTGATTCTTCTTGTTGCATAGTTTTGTTGATGGAGGATATTCTTTGTCTTTCCCCTAATTTGATCTCATTTCCTTTTCTCATATTCCTTAGGAATAGAATGGTGTGGCCGATTTCCTAGCTAAGTGAGCCTTTGATGGTGATAGAAATTGGAATACTATAGATTAGGGATCTTTCCCCCAAAAATAAGTTGGAGAAATTAGTCTATATTTTTCAAGATGATTAGACTTAACCTTATCCATTTGTGGGCTTGGGAGAAGGAAAGCTTTGTTGACATCTTGTTTTTATAGATCTCCTTGGGTTGGTGGATTTTGGGGTAAACCCCCTTCGATTTTCTTGATTCTAGCCTTAAAAATGGCTTTGGTTATTTGGAAATCCTTTTGCTATATTTTTTTTAATGTTTCCTTCATAAAATTTTATCCTTTTTTCCAAACAAATGATTTAGTTAGAGGGTTTAGGGGACAAGGTTAGAATTAATTATTTAATTAAAGGTAGGAGATAAAGGTAAATGACAAGTTAATTAAATAATAAATATTCATGTAATTGGCTTGGATGGGGTAAAGTCAAGTGTTGTTGGGTATGGACAAATTCAGGTGTCTACAAGTAGGTCTTATGTGTTCTAGATTGTACTTATTTGTTATGTTGTGAGTGTTGGGTTAAAAGAGCTCTCTTAATGGTGAGTAATGTAGATTTTCACTCCTCCCTTATCCTAGTTGTTTATTTACTTTGTATGTAATTGTACTCTTGTTGGTATTTTTATGTGTTGGCTTGAAATGATGATTTTTATGTAGCACTCAATTATTGATTGATCTCTTGGCCCAAAGGATGGTCAAGCCTTATATGGCTTAAAGATTACATAATGGTTGGATAGATAGCACTCCCTTGACAATATTTGGTCTTTCACGAAGCTAAAGAGTGAAAGACTTGGTTTGGACTATTGATGGAAAATAATAAACTTGTTTATATTAAAATAAAGTAATTTTTTAATGCATAGCTATCTATTCAGTTGGTCATAAGCTAAATCTAAAATTATATATATGGAGGCATATAGCTAAAATAAATATAAAATTAAAAAGGAGAATCAATTAATCAATCAATAAATATCATGGTCATGGATGAAATCACATTGCTTTGAAGCATTTTATCAAGTAATTCATGTGCAGGTTATCTATGTCTTACATTCTTCATACATGTTTATATAGAAAAGTTATTGAAAAAATATATTTTTTTTCTTTACAACCTACTATATATACTAATGAAAACTTTCAAATCCTAACAAAACTAATTAGATTTTAAAATAATAATAAAAAAAATTGAAATCAAAATTAATCACATCAATCCATTTTCTTGAAAGTTTCTAGAGTTTGTTTCTATATATATATATGTATATAAAATAATTATTATATACTTTTATTTCAAAACTCAATCATATAAGGTTCAACCTACTCTCTCCTTGGAGGGCCTCACCCTATTATGTGGGTCACAACTCTATGGAATCACAAAACATAAAGTAGTCATCCCACTTATAGAGGGTGGTTCACTTGAATATGTCACTCTCATAATTTTAAAAATAAAATAAAATAATAATATTAAGAAATATGAATAATAGGTCGCCATGAAATCCTAGCCATATTTTGTTGTTAGAAAACTTTTTTATGACCTTCCTTATATGGTATCTACAATTGCATTAAATCTAAATAACATAATTGAAAGAGAAAAAAGTATAAAATATTTATTATAGTTTCTATAAATTTTAAATTTGTCCTATCATTTAACTTTATTTGTCTTTATATGTTTCCTCGCTTTTATGCACATTTAAAAAAATTAATATATAAATGTCCATTCAATTATTATAAAATATATAATCTAATTTCTATTATATAAAATAATATTATAATATGAAACATAAATATTAAATCATATCACAATATAATATTTTAAATAAAATATTAGATAATAGTTAAATATTCATATTTAATATATTTTATAATAGAATGAATAATAGATTTTCTAATTCTTTTAAATTTATTGTATATCATTTAACTTTATTTACTCTTTAAATAAAAGTTTCTAAATTTTCCTCTCTAATATATATTACCCATTCAATTATTATAAAATATATAATATAATTTCAATCATATATAATAATAGTATAACATGAAAATATAAATATAAATTTATATCACTATATGATATTTTAGACAAGTGTCACGTAGTGGCTAGTACTTGCCTTTATAATATTGTAATTATTATTTTTTAGATTTGGTAAAAATTAAATGTAATTTTCATTAATGTGAATAAAAATAAATGTAAGTTTTGTTATGTGTGAACCCCAGCCTTGGTACCTGCAAAACAATATGGGTAAACAAGTTAAACAAGAAATTGCAAGCCAAAACAAGGATTCCCCATGAAATCCATTTACAACATTCAAACTAGGAAGAAAATATTAAAGAACACAATGGAATTGATAAAACAAAGATTAAATCCTAATTAGATGTGCAAACTCGTGATCCCGTGGGGGAATTGGTGCCAATTTGATGTGAAAATTGGCCATTTCCCAATTCCTATGATGCAAAATTGATGTATTGATGAAAATTTGATGCACTTTCTTGATGTTGAAGAGTGCTCCAAGCTAAAATCTGCAAAACTCAACTATGATTCAAGAATGATTGATGAAATTTGATGGATATTTGGGCATGCCAACTTTGCTCAAATTGTGGATGATGAAATGAGGAGATGAACTCTTCATTTATAGAATGTCAAGATGGATGAATGTCCAAATTTGAGCAATGTGGGACTAACATTCATCCAATGGCATGATGCCACTTGTCAAGTTATGAGTGGATGCAAGATTTAGGGATTGTGCCCATAAATGCTTATTTTTGAATTTCAAATTTGTTGAAATGACTTGTGAGAGGGAAGGGAATATAATAAATGTCACTTGGCTCAAGGAAAAGGACATATAAGATGAAATTATTGCTTTTTGGATGCATATGTTGACTTAGAATTTTTGAATTCAAATTGAGAGAATATTCCAAAAGATGCCATTGTGAGGGAAAAAGAGATTTAATAAATGAATTAAATCTATTTTCATGTGCAACTCGCATTATCTAGAGGATGGGACATGAGATGAGATTAAATTAATTAACTCTTAATTAATTTAATGTGAAAGATTAGATGATGTGACCTATTTGACTCAAATTTATGAATTTATTTAAATCAAATAAGAGAGGAATATGACCAGAGATTAATTAAATAAGGATTTTGATTTATTTAATTAAAAGAGATGGTGTTAGATTAAATCAAATAAGGTTTTGATTTATTTAATTTAATGGATAGACTTTAGAGATTTAATCAAATAAACTGATTATTTAATTAAATAGGGATAATTAGATCAGATGGATTGATTTAATTAACAAAAGAGATGACTTGATTAGATAAAATGATTTATTTAATTAAGAGAAGAATATTGATGGATTTTAATCAGATGAGGAGATTTGATTAAATGGTTAGACCGAGGGATGGTTTCAGAAGAAACGATATTAGTAGGTCAGGATCAGATGCACAATGTTAATTAGTATATTTGATGTGTCTACATGTTAATTATAGTGTTTTAGTATTATCAATTAGTTATTTGCGTGACCTAACCCTAATCCTATCTCACACCCTAACTCTAATTCTATCCCTAACCTTAACCCTAACACTAAATTTTAAACCATTATCATAATCCTAAACCTATCTCTAACCCCGACTATGATTGTAACACTATCCATAACTATAAACCTAATTTTAATCACTAACTTTTAAATAAATGATATATTTAATAAATGTTATATTATGAATTATTATATATTAAATAAAAAGTTAGATATTACATGTTGACAATATTTTTTCTCTTATTATTAATATAAAATTGTTATATATTAAAATTATTATTTATTACAAGTTGCTTATTTTTATTTTATATATATATATATATATTGGCTTGCTTTATTTTTGATGTTTTGTTTGCTTTAAATTTTGGCTTGTAAGGTGAGGGGGGACCTACCCAACTATGGAGATTTGTATTGCTTAATTCTGGTATAAGATTTGTTGAAGGAAAAGCAGTTATTATTGTTCAGTTTTGAAAACCGTTGGCAATGTGATGACAAGAAAAAGATATATCAATAAAGAAGAAAAGAGGGGCAACTTGGGCGCGCTGGGAGATTGAGCAAGAAAGAGCAGAGTCCGTTATTGGAAAAGAGGACACTTGAGCCTAGTAGTTGCTACCAGGGGATGAAAACCATTTTTGTGTGGAATAGATTTTCTACTTGAGACAGGGGCGATTGGAGTAGGGGTAGATTTGAGTAGAGGTGGGGTTCAATAGATTTGTGATAAGTGTCTAGGTCTATCAAAGAAAAAAAGTTAAAAAGATACTAAAATTGACCATCATGATGAGGTAGCACCAAGCATTGGTAGTCAATTCACTAAGAATTGATGTAATTCATGTAGCTTTGTCTCTCCATTGTGAGAACCGTAGTTTGTTGCATTGACTGGAATTGAAATGTGCCTATCATAGTTGAACTTTCTTATTGCCTTGTAATTGGTATATGGGTTCTTGAATAATGAATGTTTGGAGGTTTTTCTATCTTGAATCAACCAACTAGCTGCAGGTTTGCTCCGAGATATATGTAATAAATTTTGTTTTCTTTCACTCTTAGTTGTATGCTTTGACTCTAGCGAGTTGGAATATAACTAATCTATGTTCCTGTAGTCATGGATTAAGAAAGAAGATATTGGTTGTTGTTAGTATTGCCATGAAGTTTCTTTCTTATTTCTTAGAATGAGGCACAATTTGAGTATGTTATTGTTGTCACCTTGGATACTTGAAGTATCATGTGAAGATTGTGAAATAGTTGATTGAGTCCTTTGTGTGTTGTTTGATTACTTTGCAACAGATTGCAGATATACCATTACTACCTTCCCTTTGACTGTGTAGCATTATGAGTCATCATTTATGCATTCATAATGTATTTATGTGTGTTTAGTCATCATTTTGGTATCAGAGCGAGCAAGATCTGGGAGAGTTTGGAAATAGGTTTGGTGGGATTTTTGACAAGTATGTGTGTGGAAGTTTTAATAGGTTAACAGGAAGAACCTAGGTACCAAGAGACTGGGTAGAGGAAAAGGAGAGAAGTCCTAGGTGAGGTATTATGAAGTGGAAAAACTAAAATTAAAAATGTAGCAGCAAGAGAGACTCAAACAGAAGTACAAGTTGAAGGGAAATGAGATAAGATAGGATGATTCAAAGTTTGAAAGAGAAATGGTAGAGTTGAGAAGAGATTTGGAGAGATGTAAGTTATTGGTGAAGCAAAAGCTTGAGGAAAGAAGCCAAGAATATTGGGGATGGCCATTGAGAAAGAAGTTGAAGTGGCATGTGCAGATGATTGCTACAAAGAGGAGAGGGAAAAATTGAGATGCCTTGAAAAGAGATGATGAAAAAGGTTTGGATAGCAGTGAGTTGCTAAGTGAGCAACATTATCCAGTAGAGGTGAAGGACGAAGATGGTGCAGTGAGTGCAAAATATTTGTGGGAATAATTCTTAGCGATAGAACAAGAGTGGATGGAGAAACTTTCTAATGATGATACAAAGACAAATGAGACAGTGAAGGATACAAAGATGAGGGTTGTAGCTAACGATCAAGAATTTATTGCAGCAAAAGAGGAAAAGAACAAAATTATATATACAGATTTTGATAAAGGTTGTGTTGTGAATGATGGCATTCAAGATGGTTTATTGATGTTAGCTTGATGGTAAAAAAGTTGATTATGTTGATTTTAGTCATAATGATTTTGAATCTTTGAATGGAATAATTAATGAGAAGAGTTTCAAGGAAGAAGATGAAAAGGATATATGTAGATGTGAGATGGAGTTTTGGAGGCTTGTAGATGAAAAGGACATTAGAAGGAGGAGATACAACAAGACAAAAGAAAACAAATGAAAACAGATTGAACGCATGGTAGTTGTTCTAGAGCATTGTTGGAAGATGCAAATGAAAAGAATAGTGAAAAGTTTTCTGGTCCGTGACTTCATGTGTAGGAGCACATGCTTTGTTTTGTCTCTTGGGGAGCCTGACACAAGAGCTTTTTAAAATTTTGGCTTGTATTATTTTTGGTGTTTTCTTTGCTTTAAATTTTATCTTGTAAGGTGATGGGGGGACCCACTTAGCTATGGAGATTTGTCTTACTTAATTTTGGTATAAGATTTGTTGAAGGCAAAGCAGTTATTATTTTTTCAGTTTTGAAACCCATTGGCAACATGATGACAAGAAAAAGAGATATCGATAAAGAAGAAAAGATGGGCAGCTTGGGCACGGTGGGAGATTGACTAAGAAAGAGCAAGGTCCATTATTGGAAAAGAGGATGCCTGAGCTAGTAGTTGCTACTAGGGGATGGAAATCATTTTTGTGTGGAATATATTTTTTACTTGAGACATGGGCAATCAGAGTAGGGGCCAATTTGACCAGAGGTGGGGTTCAATAGATTTGTGATAAGAGTTTAGGACCGTCAAAGAAAACAAGTTAAAAAGATACTGAAAGTGACCATCATGATGAGGTAGCACCAAGCATTGGTAGCTGATTCACTAAGAATCGATGTAATTCATGTAGCTTTGTCTCTCCATTGTGAGAATCATAGTTTGTTGCATTGACTGGAATTGACATGCACCTGTCACAGTTGAACTTTCTTATCACCTTGTAATTGGTATATGGTTTCTTGAATAATGAATGTCTGGAGGTTTTTGTCTTGAATCAACTGACTAGCTGTAGGTTTTCTCTGACATATATGCACTAAATTTTGTTTGCTTTCACTCTTAGTTGTATGCTTTGACTCTAGCGAGTTGGAATAGAACTAATACATGTTCCTATAGTCGTGGATTAAGAAAGAAGATATTGGTTGTTGTTATTATTTCCATGAAGTTTCTTTCTTATTTCTTAGAATGAGGTACAAATTGAGTATGTTATTGTTGTCACCTTGGATACTCAAAATATCATGTGAAGACTGTGAAATGGCTAATTGAGGCCTCTATGTGTTGTTCAATTACTTTGCAATAGATTGTAAATATACCATTACTGCCTCCCCTTTGATTATGTAGCTTTGTGAGTCATCATTTATGCATTCAAAGTGTATTTGTGTGTGTCGAGTCATCAATATATTAAATTATCAGGTTTGATTCTAGTAGACACAAGTGCAACTAAATCTATTCATTCAAATCAATAATTGTTACATGTTAATGAACCAGTGATTATATATGGTATGATTTTTCCAAAGTCTGTGAATGATAGAGTAATGATAGAATAAACACTTCTAAATTAAATTGTGTATGCTATTTTGAATCAACATTTCAAACCACACTCAATGATTCATCAAAGGAAGAGGATAATGAAGAATATGATTGTAAAAATAACCTTAAGAGTTAAGTGGTGGGAGAGGGTAGGGAGGGAGGAAATTGCAAAATAAAGTAAAAGTGAAAGTAGGAAATAAAATGATGAAAACATAATAGAAGAATGAATAAGATAGTAATATGATATAACACAAATAAATGAATCAAAAAAGGTTAAAGGTTAAATGTCTCAAACAATGAATAAATAACTCTAAGAGAATTATAAAGATGAATTATATAACAAAATGATTGAATAATAATGACTAAGATTATTAAAAGAAATGAAGGAAGATATAAAGGATAATATACTACAACTTAAAACTATAATAATTTAATGGAAAAAAAAAGATGAAATTATATATAAAATATAAATTACAAAAATAAATAAAGGATTCAATTAAAATAAAAAAAATATCCATGATGAAATTTTTTTATTAACAAGTGCCATGTAGTGGCTAGTACTTGCCTTAATAGTATTGTAACTAGCATACCTATATTTTAAAAATATATGTAAAGTACGTTGAGAGATATCCTTCTTCTCAAGATGCTTATTTTTAATCAATTGAACCTTAACCCAAATTGAAGTTTAACCCCAACCATAAAGCTATTTGAACCCTAATTGTAATCCTATTTGAAGCTAGTTCGGATTACAGGTTCATAGACAAGGAAAAATTCCCTAGAAGAGTGTCTTTCAAATTTGAATAAGTGTAGATGGAAAACCCAAACTTCGAAATGGTTGTCAAAAATCAACGATTAAATGACTTAAATAAGGTGTAAAACCAAGTTTTTTCATTTAACATGCAAAATTAGAAGGTAAAGAAACATAATATGAAGATTGAAGATGCTTATGGATAAAATTATAATGATCCTAACATCATCAAGGCTTCCTTGGTTTCCTCTTGGGAAAACATGCTCGTGGAGGAAAATGAAGAGAAAAAAAGAGAAGAAAAGCAGGATCTCTTCCTGTATCATATCCCAACATTGGATGATGATTCTAAATTCTAATTTAAAGTAGCTAAAGATGTCATTAAGGAAGAATGTAGCTAACAATAGATCGTCATGGAAGAAAATATTTTACATCATTGTCATGAGTTTGCAAGCATGCTTGGTGGAGATCATTATAAGGATCATCTAGCAAAAACATCACATATTGCATATATGCTTGCCTACACCTCACTTAGAGAGATTGAGTTTGGGTGGAATATGTGAATAAATATAAATTTCTATAGGTAGGATATAAAATTGTATTGAAATATTGGATATATGCTCATCAATCTGGTTGAAAACTTTATGTCACCTATAATTTTGTGCCAACTAAAAGGTCATTTTTTCATCTAACAATTATACTTGAACATAACTGAGAATTTAACAATGTTCAACAAAACTAACAATGTTTGCAAGAATTTCAGAATAAACAAGGATTCTTAAATATTGACAAATCTTAACTTTATGTCTCCCTCTTCCTCGTATTCTCTCTCTCCCTCCTCTACCTGTCTCTCTCCCTTTCTCCCTTCCTCTCTCTATCTCTTCCCATCTAAGCTCTCTCCCTATACCCCTATCTATCTTCATATCTCAATCTCTTTTTCTCTTTCTCTTCCCATTTATCTCTCCCCCCCTCTCTCCCCTTACTTCTATCTCCCTCTCCATTTCTATTTGTCTTTCTCTACTTATCTCTCTCTTTATCTCTCTCTATATCTCTATCAATTTTTCTCCCTCTTCCTCTCTCATTCTATATTCATCTCTACCTCTATCAATTTATCTCACTCTTCCTCTCTCACTCTATATTCATCTCTACCTCTATATTCCTCCTTCCCCTCCATTTGTAGAAATGTCTCCCTCTCTCTATCTTAATCACTCCATCTCTTCTACTCTATATTTTTATCTTTATTTCTTGCTCGATCTCCCTCTCACTCATCTCTCTATCTCTTTCTATCCATATACTACTCGATCTCCCTCTCTCATCTCTCTATCTCTTTCTATCCATATACTTCTCTACGTATATCTCCCTATGCATCTATCTCCCTATCTCTTTTCCTATCTTTATCTATCTCTCTATATTAGCCTCCCCCTCTCGCTCTCCCTCTCTCCCGCTCTCTACATATATCTCCCTCTTCCCCATCTTCTCTCTCTCCTTCCTCTACATATCTCTCTCCCTTTCTCCCTCCCTCTCTCTATCTCTCCCCATCTCTCCCTCTCTTGCTCCCTCCCTATACCCCTATCTATCTTCATATCTCAACCTCTTTGTCCCTCTATCTTCCCATATATCTCTATATCTATGTCTTTCTCTTCCCATTTATCTATCTCTCCCTCTCTCTTTCTCTCTCTCTATCTCCCCCTATTTGTATCTCCCTCTCCATCTCTATTTGTCTCTCTCTACTTATCTCCCTCTCTCTCTCTCCCCTCTCTCTATATCTCCTTATATATCTATCTTGCCATCTCTCTCTCTCTCTCTCTCTATATATATATATATATTTCTCTCTCCCCCCCTCTATCTCCCTATCTCTCTATATATTTATTTCTCCCTCTTTCTCTCTCTCTCTCTATATCTCTATCTATTTTTATCCCTTTTCCTCTCTCATTCTATATTCATCTATACCTCTATCTATAGGGAGAGATACAAAGGTGAAGCATTGGAACTTCCCAAAGATCCACCAATCTCAATACTACTCCCAACTATTTTGAGCATTTAAGTACATATTGTATGCTAGATTAGGAAGCATGTGTCAAAGCTCATATTTATTGATGTAAAATAGGTCCAAAGTCACAAATTTGATGTAGAGTTAGTTATAGTTTTGTACAAATCTATTGATGCATAACATAATTTTTTGATGTATGTCGTGTTGTATAGTTTAGAAAAGCTCAAATTATGAATAGGATTTTAAGGCCATATATTATTGTAGCTTACAATGCAAAAGACGGAAGGAGATCTATTATCAATTTTAATCTACAATTTAATACAATATGAAAAATCACATGTAGTATTATCTAAAATTAATTTTTGACATATTATTTTATAAAATACACTTACCATTCAATAAAATTCTCCCAAGAAAGAAACCCTAAATGAACATTAATTGAACCCTAATTGTAGATTCATAACTCTAATCATAACCCTAAGTACACTAATCCTAATAAAACCCTTACCCTAGCCTTAAAGTTATCATATAATCTGAAGAGTCAACATTTGATGGAAGAACCACTCAAGCAAACTTAATTGCAGACAAAGGACTGGTACCTAGAGAATCTTCTTAACTACCTTCCAGTTGGAAGATTTCTTCTATAAAGAACATTACATAGATATTTTGCATATAGAATCATCTAACTCTTTGACATATATCCAAGTCAATAATTCTCATAGTGCAAATATATCTTCTGTGGGAAAGAAATGGCAACTACAGTGACAGCATATGATAGTATCGATATGAATATTGACTTCAAAAATGATTTGTTCTTGACATCAAAATTATTGGTTCTTGAATTTAAAATTATTGAATCAAGTAATTAACTCAAGCAAAATATGCTTGACCAAGTTTGAAAAAACCTACATTCAGGGATTATGTCTTCCTCTATGTCACGAGTCCAAAGGGACCATTCAAGCTAAGTTGCAATAATAGGATTTACTACGTGCACTCTTCTAATGGTGTCAACACTGACTTCTGACAGTCCAATATATTTTATTTTCCCCTCTTAAACAAGTTTTTTGAGTTCTCCAATCTACATCTATTGCCACAGAAAAGTCACATACAATGTTCAAAAAAAATCATTCATGAATTTGCATGCCATAAATGAAGTCTTATGAATGCATATACACTTGATTGCTTGCCTCAAATCTCTAAGGGACCAAAATATGAAGTATGCTCCAAATTAGATGGATCTTTATGAAGTTAAAAAGAAAAAAGAAGTCTAGTAATTTGTATTCTATTGTATTTTCAAAAACATTGATCCAAATAGGGGCATACTGTGCTTACTGTGTATTCAATTGGAATTGATGTATCTATCCTATGCTAATAATAAAAATTGATGTACTCCACATCAAGAGGTTTATAAATTGCTTCACAAAATTTTCAAACATACTCTAGGGAACCCTTGGAACACAATTCCGTTAGCAGTAAATACAATCCCAAACTTTGTTGCAAGGTGAATTTTTTCACAGGAGAGTTGCTTTAAGGCTTGTCCATGATCAAATTTTAGTATTACTTACATTTAATTTGTACCCTGATTATGGCTAGACAAAAAGAAAGTGAAAAACCCTTTCAATCACAAATCAAAAGTGTTTTGAAGATACTCTAATGGCCAATACCAAAGATCCACACATATCTTGTGGTTCATTACATGCCCCTTTCCCAGCCCAAAAGAAGTGAATCTCCAAGAAGTTCCTTGTCGCCTTCCAGAGAACCACTGCCATACTCTTATGTCTTAATAGCTCCTATATGGGGATTAGACCCTCGTTTCTGTCCCTTCTAACAAATCGCGTGCCCCTGAGCACTGTTATGCCCTTGAGAATGTGTCTTGCAAGAACAACCATAATTCCATTATGGCTCACACCCTAATACACAACAAAACCCTGATTGGCAAAACCACCACCCAACTGTAAGAAGAGCCAAATATGCTTATCTTCAAAGAAATTTGCAGGCTAGGATGAAAAATAACTTAAAAATCATATTTTTTAATCTGGCTCCCTTAGTGTCAATATGCTAGCTGCTGCTACCTCAAACCAAGTGTGAAATCCTGTGGCAAGTAGAAATTGACCTAAAAAAAGGAGACATTTCAATTTTTATAGAGCAAATTTAAGTAAGAGAAGATTGCTCCATATACCTCAAAAATGTCAGAGCTAATCAAAGATTGATCGAACGTGTCTGGGTGCAGTCTCCTGAAGAAAGAATCTACTTGTTCTTTGCGTGTCTTTCCAGCTGGTTCTGGAGGAATATCTTGAGAAAGTACTGCAAATTGCTCAAGTTTTGCCTCCAAGGAAGCTTTCTCCCTTGCTCTAATATTCAAAACACGCTTGTATGTTTTCCACAGGATAAAGTAAGTCACAAAATAAATGAAGTATATCGAGACTAGAAAACTCCATAGCCGATCACTTTTTTGCTATGGCGCAAAGAAAGTTTGTACGCTTAGAAATTGGATTAAAAATACATGAAATGTGGCTTAAAAATTACATGAAAAGATAGGTATTCACATTGCACTTGAACATTTCCCATTGCAAGGTTGTCAAATTCATCATACGAGGAGCTGTTTTGTTCTTGGTAAGAGCCTTCTACCATTGGATTTCATTATTGCGTTCAGTTGCGCTAAGGGGAAGAAGCACTGGCAAGAAAATTGTTGTCCATTAGAATAATAAAATACAAAATTGAGAGCACTTGCATGCTTTGATGAAGAGGGTTTTCAAACACAAATCAGGCCTCACAACTATTAGAGATTCACCTGAGGACTTGTTCAAAAAAAAAAAGAAACAGGGAAGAAGCAAATACTAAACAGGTTGACATAATTGATGCTTGTAACAAGAAATCCTGGTACTCAAATCATCATGATACCACGCAACCCTACTGTCCCTTCAATGATCGGTTGCCCCAGGTAGTTATTGATCTCCTCCATCCTTCTCCAAATGCTGACGGCTTAGGAACCACCTTTTAGTTAAATTATTATTTCCTAGATTCGTTCATCCACTTGTCCATTTAAGTGAATACGGGGTTAATTTTTTAAAATAACTAAATTATTTATGAGCCCATACTTCCACCCGCCTATCATTTTCAATGCAGCTTCAAAAACTTTATGGAGAATATTCTTCAAATGCTTTCACTATATAATGCCTCTCGGCGTAATTATTGTTTTTTAGATTTGATAAAAATTAAATGTAAGTTTTATTAATGTGAATAAAAATAAATATAAGTTTTGTTAATTATAGTGTCTTAGTATTGTTAATTAGTTATTTTAATGATATGACCCTAACCCTAACTCTACTTCTATCCCAAACCCCAACCTTAACCCTATCCCTAACTCTAATAAACCATAATCTTAATCCTAGACCTATCTCTAATCCTAACTATGATCGTAACACTATCCATAACTAGATAAACCTAATTTTTATCACTAACTTTTAAATAAATAATATATTTAATAAATGTTATATTACTAATTATTATATACTAAATACATTTTATAAATAAAATAAATATAATATATACTAAAAATCATTAAAAGTTAGATATTACATGTTGGCAATGTTTCTTCTCTTATTATTAATATAAAATTGTTATATATTAAAATGATTATTTATTACAAGTTGTTTATTTTTAATAAATATATATATTAAAAAATAAAATATATTATATTAAATTATCATATTTGATTCTATTCGTAGTAGACACAAGTGCAACTATATCTCTTTATTTAAATCAATAATTGTTAAATATTAACGAATTGATGATTAAAGATGGTATATTTTTTCAAAGTCCATGAATGATAGAGTAAACACTTCTAGATTAAACTATGTATGTTATTTTGAATTTACATTTCGAATCATATTAAATGATTCATCGTAGGAAGAGGATAATAAAGAATATGATTGTAGAAATGACCTTAAGAAGAGTTAAGTGGTGGGAGAGGGTACAAAGGGAGGAGATTGCAAAATGAAGTAAAAGTGAAAAAAGGCGAAGAGAATAATGAAGAATATGATTGTAGAAATGACCTTAAGAAGAGTTAAGTGGTGGGAGAGGCTAGGGAGGGAGGAGATTGCAAAATGAAGTAAAAGTGAAAATAGTAAAAAAAAATGGTGAAGACGTAATAGAAGAATGAATAATATAGTAATATGATATAACACAAATAAATGGATCAAAAAATGTTAAAGTTAAATGTCTCAAACAATGAATAAATAACTCTAATGACCTTACCCTAACCCTAACTCAATAATTCATCATAAGCAAAGAATAATGAAGAATATGATTATAGAAATGACCTTAAAAATAGTTAAGTGGTGGGAAAGGGTAGGGAGGGAGGAGATTGAAAAATGAGGTAAAAGTACAAATAGGAAGAGGATAATAAAGAATATGATTGCAGAAATGACCTTAAGAAGAGTTAAGTGGTGGGAGAGGGTAGGGAGGGAGGAGATTACAAAATGAAGTAAAAGTGAAAAAAGGCAAAGAAAATAATGAAGAATATGATTGTAGAAATAACCTTAAGAAGAGTTAAGTGGTGGGAGAGGGTAGGGAGGGAGGAGATTGCAAAATGAAGTAAAAGTGAAAATAGGCGAAAAATGGTGAAGACATAATAGAATAATGAATAATATAGTAATATGATATAACACAAATAAATGGATCCAAAAAGGTTAAAGTTAAATGTCTCAAACAATGAATAAATAACTCTAATGACCTTACCCTAACCCTAACTCAATAATTCGTCATAAGAAAAGGATAATGAAGAATATGATTGTAGAAATGACCTTAAAAAAAGTTAAAGTGGTGGGAAATGGTAGGGAGGGAGGAGATTGAAAAATGAAATAAAAGTAAAAATAGGCAAAAAAAAATGAAGACATAACAAAAGAATGGATAAAATAATAATATGATATAACACAAATAAATAGATAAAAAAGGTTAAAGGTTAAATGTCTCAAAAAGTGAATAAATAACTCTAAGAGAATTATAAGGATGAATTATATACCAAAATGATTGAAGAAAAATTACCAAAATTATTAAAGTAAATGAAAAAAGATATAAAGAAAATATACTAAAACTTAAAACAATAAAATTTAACCAAAGAAAAAAAGAAAAAAGATGAGATTATATATAAAATATAAATTGGAAAATTAAATAAATGATTCAATTAAAATAAAAAAGTAGATAGTTAAAATACAATAGATTACAATATATATATATATATAACCTATAATATATATTAATATAAATAGTTAAAATCGTAATAATTTGTATAATATATATTAATATATATAAATATAGATTAAAGAACCTACAAAATATTACCTTCAATAACATAAGATATAAATATAGAAATAATATATATAAATTCTACATTTATATAAGTTATATATATAAATTAATATTATCTATATTAAAATAGATTGTATATTATATATAATAAAGACCTAAAATAATATAGGTTATCTTATATACCTATGTATTATAGATTATAATTTTTTTGGAGAACCTATATATATAAATTAATATAAAAATATACCTGTAAAAAAAATTATTAATGAAAAGAAGAAGAAGAGCATATAATAATTAAATTATATCATAAAATATTAAAAATATAGATAACAAAGATATTAGTCTAATGGAAAGAATAATACAATTTTTATTTTATTTTATTATTTTAATAGTGTAAATGTAAATCTCTATAAAATAGTTAATTGATTTTTGTGAGATTTTTTTTATTAAAAAAATAACAATTACATTCTTAAAAAAAAACAAAATAAATAACATTTTTTTTTAATTTTAGAAAAACTTAATGAAATCACTTTATAAAGCAAAAAATGAAAAATTATTCATTACAAAAATGTTTACCTTGCTTTCCTACCTTACTTTCCCTACAAATGGGTCAATAACACACATAACTTTTTAACCAATCATATGTACAAGAAATAATTTTTTATAATTTGTAAAGCTAAATATTTTTCAAGTTGACTTTACAAAATAAATGTTTAGTTTGCTTAAGTTAACTTCACAAAATCACTTTATAAAGCAAAAAATGAAAAATTATTCATTACAAAAATGTTTACCTTGCTTTCCTACCTTACTTTCCCTACAAATGGGTCAATAACACACATAACTTTTTAACCAATCATATGTACAAGAAATAATTTTTTATAATTTGTAAAGCTAAATATTTTTCAAGTTGACTTTACAAAATAAATGTTTAGTTTGCTTAAGTTAACTTCACAAAATTGAATAAAATTGAATTTTATTTTATAAACTGTAGTGCACCTGATAAACTTTTTAATGTTTAATGTGACCGTGCCGCGACACGCCCTCTAGTACCACGGGAATGGGGGAGACTAGACCTCGTGACCAACCTCCTACAACAAGAAAGATTTAGCCAATCGAGCTAGGGCCCCAACCCGCACTTAATTATTTTGATATTGTAATGATTTTTTAAATTTTTTCTAACTTTTCTTTATTCTACTTTAAGATTTTTAAATTAATTTTGGTGTTAGTGAGTGTAACACCATTTCTTTCTTAGCATAGAATTAGATAGATTTAATATGTTAGAATTAATTTATATGGTAGGGGTTTTATTAGTGTTATTATTAGAGTTTAAATATTATAATGTCTATTTATAATTTAAATACAAATTCATAAGGTTTATTTATCAATGTTAACTAACTTAAGATTCAAGAACGTTAAGATTGCCACCATTAATATATAAACTAAAATATAACAATATGAATATGATCAAAAGAAATAAATAAAATCTTACAAGAATTTAATTGAATCAACTTCATCTCATTCATAATCAAAATATTTTTGAATAAGTTCAATACTTATCTGAATCACAATACCTAGAAAGGTCACTCTCACCCTAGAAAATTTTCAATGGTCTTGACCCTCATAACTATGGCTCACTCTAGAGAACTTGTGTAAAAATATAGCATGTGCTTATGCACCATGCAAATGCATCAAAGCCCTATCTAGGACAATCCGAAGTGTACTATGTATCCCAAGTTGTGTGCCCCTTTTTCCAATGCCCATAACCCACAAAGCCACCAAATGCTTTATATAAATCTTTGGAGCGAGTTTTTAAACCATCACAACCTTTTCACAAAGGTTGTCTTTAATTATTATTTAATAAATATAATTATTCCTCTCTTTTAAAAGAGATTAATAAATATTCTTCATTAATCTCCATTTAAACCAAAGGATCATATTATCTTTTATTTTTCTATCTCCTTTTAATACTTTCATAACTTTATTTTCACTTTGAGAAAAAAGTTTAATAATAGAGAGATCAAACACACAACGCATATATGTTTTATTAGTAATGTTTAGTTTGTCTCAATATTTTTAGTATTATATTATTATTATATACAAAAGGAGGGTAAAAATTTATTAATCAGAATAGCATAATAGTACAATCAACAACAAAGATAAGAAGCCTTAGAGGCCCAAGAGGCCAAAGAAACAAAAGCAAAAACACCCAAGCTAAACCACGCCCACCCAAGGGCCATACCACCAACCCCCTTAACCTTGCATATCTTAATGAATCAACCTCTACAAATTACCCAAATAATCCTCAAGGAGTTGCTCACATTCACTAACATACCAACCACTTTGTCCCTTCAAAGCCCATTTAGCAAGGCAATCTGCAACACTATTCCACTCTCTTGGGATGTGGACAAAGGAAATATCATCCAATAAACTACTCAACCTTAAAATTTATCTTTCTACTAAAGCTAATTGTCAATTCATCTCCTCAAAAATTTGCTTATTCAACATATAAACCAGAATCATAGAGTATGATTCACAAACTAACTTATGCCATCCCAAGGTACATGCCTTCTCCAAAGCAATAAGAATAGAAAGAGCCTCCATAAAAATATTAGTTTGATGCCCCTTATAAATGGAAAAGAAGAACATAACTGAGCCCAATTTATCCCTACCAATTCCTCCCACTCCAACCTATTTAGGATTACCCTTGGATGAACCATCTGTATTGATCTTCAAGACACCATCAGAAGGAGGAGACCATTTGTTGTCTTGATCAATTTTCCTCTTGGGATTCCCACCCTTTAAAGAGATAGAGTCCTTCCTCCCCAATCTGATTAATCCCAACCTCACCATCACCTCAGCCTCCCCACAATCAAAAGGGGGAGCCACCTCACACTTAGCCTGAATAGTCTCCTAAATCATACCCATGATCCATTTCCATATATGTTGAACATCCAAAGCCTAAGCTTCCTTCGATTTCAATCAAGCCAAGTTTTCCAAAGGATATAAGAGGGCCCCAAATTCCAGGCCACTTGGAGACTTGAATCCTTGGCAGGCAGTCTCTCCATACTTCTCCAAAACTCCACTAGAGATGAAGCATGTACACAAGCTTGATTCCAGGCCTCCCACTAATGCTACCACATGAACCTAACAAAAGAACATTGGAAAAAAAATAATGAGGAAGATTCCTCACCATAGCCACACAAGACATAGATCGAAGGACCCTAAAATTCATGCTTCCTCAAGTTCTCCCAAGTGCGATGCCGATCCTAAGCCACAAGCCATATAAATAAATTGCACTTGGGCCAAAAAAACTTATTCCAAGTATTCTTCCACCAAGGGACCTCCCCATCACCATACTTCTTCCTACCAAGAATCTGATAACCAACTGCCATTGAGTACACCCCTTGCAGGTTAGGACTCCACAGAAGGGTATCATTCAAAGATAGGGAACTGCATTCCCTTCCTGCCATAATCTAAGAAAGCTCTTAAGGATCCTCAACCAACCCTTCGTGTGGCCATTCATGGGGAAATTTCCATTTAAACACCTCCACATGGCCCACCCTCATGCTAGCTTTAAAATCTTCAACTTTAGCCCACCTAACCTCTAAGAAGATGTGGGCTAATCCCTAGAGATATGGGTACAAGGATAAGATTGGGGCCCAAGGGGTGACCATCCCAAAAATCATACTAGAATAGGACCTTAGAGCCCCTATTGCAAATCTAGAACAAGCCCTACTTTATTAGACTAGCCCCTTTCTTAATTGTGCCCCAAATCATGAAACCCCTTCCAACCACACCATACTTATGGACATCAATACTCTCCACACCTCTCAAATACTTATGCATCAGAATATTAGCCTAGGCTTGGTCCTAGTTAGTGTACCATCTCCAGTAAAGCTTAGCAACAAGGGTGTAGCCAGTGAGAAAAGCTTGTCACAATCCCAGTCCTCCCTCTTGCTGAGTTCTACAAATGTCTTCCCACTTCACCAAAGGCCACTTTGAAGAATCCAAGTTCCCAAACCATAGAAATTGTCTAGAAAGAGAGTCCAAATCCTTGATAAAGCTTAGATTAGACACTTTCCCCATACATTTATAAATAGGGAGAGTCTGAACCACCAATTTGAGACAAAGCACTATGCTCACAAAAGAGAGCCACCAAACAGTCCAATGGCTAACTTTACCCTAAAACTTATCAATTATATTTTTCTAGGTTACTCAAGGCAAAGGACCTAGAGAGATATGAGTTATTAAGTACTCCAAAGGGAGGGAACCAATTTGAAACCTAAGAATCCTAACAATTCTTGATTGAATCAAATAAGGAGTATTGAAAAAATAAATGGATGGCTTACCTTCATTTATCTTCTATCTTGAAACAACTAGATAAATATCCAACACCCACTTGAAAGTGCTAGCATCTTGGCTTCTCCAACAAAGCAGTATCTTCAAAAAATTGAAGTTGAGACCTGGCATGTAGCCTAAACCCCCAACTCCACCCATGAATGAGCCTTAGCCTCACATACTCCTTTAAGAATATTTTGAGACCCTCAACCAAAATGATGGAGAGATAAGGAGACATGGGGTCTCCCTACCAAAGTCCATGAGAAGCCCCAAACAAATCAAAAGGCTCCCCATCAATGAGAACTAAGTAAGAGGTTGAGGTAACATAGATCATTACCCGTTCAATGCATTCATTTCCAAACCCAAAATCACTAAGAACTTTTTGCATAAAGGATAATCTCACCCGATCATAGGCTTTAGCCATGTCCAACTTCATGAACACAACCTTTTCCTTGGAGTTATCCATCAACTAGAGAGCCTCAATCGCTATAAAAACCCCATCCAATATTTGTCTACTAGACACAAAATCTCCCTGCTCTTTTGAGATAACTCTATTAAGCCATGACTCAAGTATCTCTACCATAAGCTTAGAAATGATCTTGTAGAACACATTGCAAAGTCCACAAGAATCCCCAAACAAATTAGAAGGCTCCCCATCAATAAGAACTGACTAAGAGGTTGAGGTAACATGGATCATTACCCATTCAATGCATTCATTTCCAAACCCAAAAGCACTAAGCGCTTTTTGCATAAAGGATAATCTCACTCGATCACAGGCTTTAGCCATGTCCAACTTCATGAACATAACCTTTTCCTTGGAGTTAGTCATCAAATCGATAGACTTAACTGCTATAAAAACCCCATCCAATATTTTCCTACCAGACACAAAATCTCCCTACTCTTTCGAGATAACTCTATTAAGCCATGGTTCAAGTATCTCTACCATAAGCTTAGAAATGATCTTGTAGAACACATTGCAAAGAGAAATTGGTCTAAACAAGTCTAGAGAATTAGCTCCTGCCCTCTTGGGAAAGAGCACCAAAAAAATGGCATTCAAAGGCCTCAGCATCTGTTCATTTACCTAAGATTCCTACAGGAAAACCAACAAATCATATTTGACAATATCCCAAAACTCTTGAAAGAATTCAATAAGAAATCCATCTAGTCCAAGTGCCTTCCCTTTCTTCATCTGAAAAACTATCCCTTCCATCTCTTCAAGAGTGATAGGCCCACAAAGACTCTGGTTCATCTCATTAGAGACCACTGAAGGAATATGGTTCATAATAAGATTCTCTTTTGCCAAAGCTTGAGGGGAGTCTTCCTTGAAAAGAGAAGAGAAATACTATGTATCTTCCTTTGAAATATCCAGGGAGGGGAGCTAGCTTCCTCGAGATGACACTAAAGAAGATACTAGATTCCCATGCCTTCTATCTTTATCAGAGTTAAAAAAATAACATCGTATTCATATCTCCCTCATGAAGCTAGTCAATCCTATATTTCTGCTTCCAGTAGATCTCCTCATGCAAAAACCATTCTTCCAAAACCTTTAAAGATTCACCCTCTTCTCGAAGGGAGTTCTCTAAGAGAACTTGATCCTGAATTTGTCTAGTGATTAAATCAAGATGATTTTAGGCAATAGCTTTGGCCTTAAAGATGTTCCCAAAGTACTACCTATTCCACTTCTTAAACTGAAGCTTCACGAATTGAAGTCATTTGGAAAAGGAATACATAGCAGTTCCATGCATAATCATACCTCTCCACCACCAATCCCTCACCAGATCCTACAAATATGGCTTCTGCAGCCACATCAATTGGAACTTAAAGGAGGGATTCTTATTGTCTCCTGACTTAGAAGCTGAGAATTTTACAGGTCAATGGTTTGAGCCCCTCTAGTCCAAAATTTTCAAAATACTCATCCACCTATTGCCAATCTAAAAGCTAGAAACTAAAAATTTGTCCAGCCTCTTAGAAATGGACTCCACCCCACATCTCCTATTGCTCCATGTGAACAAACCATTACTAGGCTTGATATCAACCGAATTTTACAAATGAATGTTATCCCTTAGAATAATAGAAGAGGCTTCCAACCTAGCCACACCCCCCTCTTTTCCTCCATACTATAAATGGGATTGAAATCTCTCACCAAAATCCAAGGAAAAGAGGGGCCAAAGATCTCACTTTCCAAATGTGTGTCCACAAACTAGATTTTCCAGGTAAGTCACTAGGAGAAAAAATTTCTCGAAGACAAAACTAGAAGCAACCATTGTTAAAGAATATTTACTAGACATCCACTACAGATGAGTCACCTTTCATGAATCCCAAAGGCTCAAAACCCCACCAACCCTACCATGGGCCCCAATACACTGACACAAACCTCTACTCCATAATTTAGACACAATACAAACCATTTCATCAACTAACACCTTAGAATCCTGAATAAACAAAACATTAGGAGAATGCACTTTAATTAACTCATGAACAACCTTTTGTCTAGGAATGTTTTTCAAACCCCTTGCATTCCAAGACAAAAAAATAATTTTTGAGAGCTAGAAAAATGGGAGGTAATAGGCTTAACTGGCTCTGATTCCACCAAGTTTTCACTCATTAACTTCATTTTATCTTGATCCTTTTTCCTTCCTAATTTGGAAGGCTTTTCTAAGGCCCCCTTTTTGAAATTCTTTTACTACAAGCCTAATTGTGGCAATAACTTACTACCTTTCCCAAGGGGAGAAACCTCCTCTTCTATCCTCAACTCAAAATTGTGCCTAGATAAATCCACAACCATAACTAAACCCTCAGTCAGTCCCAGCTAGTCAAACCTCACGTGCGCATGAACCATAGCCATCTAAAGCTCTGGCTACTCAAACCCTTGCCTAATCAATTTGAAATCCAACACTTCTATCATATGCTCTTCACCTAAAGGAATACCCCCAAGTTCATACTACCTAGGTTACCCTCCATTAAGTCAAAGTCCTCCAAGGCCTCAAAGTGATTAAAGGACTATCCATCTGCCTATCCTTGAGAGAGTGCTTTAGACCCCCACCTCTTTTATGGGATTTTCCAAGAATAAACCCTTCTGCATCTGCTTCCCCCTTCTAATAATAGAGCCTTTCCTTTTTCATTCACCTATTTAGCATGGGACGGGGCTTTGGTTGAAGCATTTCAATTATCCTTCCTCAGAGGGTTGGTTTTAGGACACTTTGCAAGCACCTGTACTCATGATAGATCTGACACTAGAAAGGAAGTGCTTCATAATCTAGTTGTTCAATCCACACAGTTTCTCTAACCTAGATTTTAAGAGAATCTAGCAAGGAGTTATTTAAGTCAATTTCATTAAAAATGCAAGCATAGGAAATTACCTTCTTATCCAATGTTTGTTGCGATGAACCTACTAGCTTGCCAATTAAAATTACAATCATATGTAGGATATCGTTACACCAAAATTCCAACAACAACCATGGGAATCTAACCCACACAAGCACTTTTGAAGGGAGATCCTCCAAAGGATTAAAACCAATATTCCATGGTTTAATAAAGAGACCCACTTTATTGTAAAAATATGGCCCTCCCCATAGGCCTTATTGCGATTTGCCAAGTAGGAAAATATTGCAATGAAATAATTTTTTGTAGCCAACATCACCTCCATATTGCCCTCTGGGTTCCAAGTATGATGGGTCCACGAATCCAAGAATGGGAGTGAAACCCGAGTACCCATAAAACTAAATAAGAGCATGATTACATAGGTAACATCCCCCACTACTGAATCTTGTCGAATCACTAAAACTAAATGAGAGGCACTCCTCTTGAAGCATCCATTCACTTTCAAGAGCCACAAAATCCTAGAATGGATCAAGTCACCACCATGCATAGAGCTATTTAAGAAATCTACCACCTTTGCATAGGCAGATAGGGGGAACAAACCCCGAAACCACTTCACAAAGGGACATTCCTTGATTAGATTCTAAAGTTGCACTTGTAGCCATAACCCAACTTGAAGAACACTACACCAATATTATATTATTATTATAAGTTTAGTATGTAGGTTATTTGTTTTATTTTTGTTAATGCACTCAAGTCATTAGACTCCATTCTTTGCTACCACTCTAGATTATATAAATATGACTTTTAAATTAAATTATATAAAAAATATATAATTAATCTATATCAAGATAATAATTAATTATTAAATTTTAAACATTAATTTTATTTTAATGATAGTTTTCACTAAGATTCTTCAACATATAAATAAAAGGATCCTAGGAGTTCATAAATTCTAATCCTAAAGTTACTAGGATACTTTCTTGTTTTTATAATTCCTCTTAATTTTCTTTTTTAATGTTTATTCATTTTCAAAATTTTAACTTCTCTAAATTAATATCATTAATTAAATATAAGTATTTTTTTAAAAGAGAAGGGGGTAAAAATTCATTGAAAACCCAAGAAAGAATACAAAAAAGTTAACAAACAAAGAGGAGTCCCCAAATAGCCCCACAGAAGAGCCAGTTGCATATTCCTATCATCCAAAATAACCTTTTCCAAAGCCAAAACATAATCCAAAGATAAAGATTCCCCAATCTCTAACATCCCACCCCTCATCATGCTCTGAAGCTCACTTGGCTAGACAATCAACCACTCTATTCCATGTAAGAGCTGAAGATTAGCTCTATACCCAAGACCATCTACAAAAACAATGGATTCCTTCAATAAGAGGGTATGCAAGAATATGAGCTTTCTTGATATTAAGACCTATCAAAATGATGATGAGGTATGAAGTATATTACATATTAGTACAATGACCTTACCTATATAAGCAAGGTGTCAAATAGGATTAAACATGATTGTGACATGGGTCTTAATCCTATGACATGAGATAACTAACAACTTAGGAATCAAGCAATAAATGTTAGAAAGATAAGATCTAGACATGCCAACTAAGACTTCTAGAAGGAATCTTATATCTTAAGTAAAATTAACATGTGAATAAGTCCCCTAAGTCCCTAGTAAGATAATTTTTTTAGGTACAAGACATATATTCACACCAACACCCCCCCTTAAGTGCAACTTAGGGAGAAGATTATTATGCAAATGATGCAAAAGAAATGCAAAGACGGGTCCCAACTACAAGGCCATTTCAGGTTCCCATGTACAAATGTAAATGTAATCTCTCATAAATGGAGAAAACCCAGTGGGAAAAAAATTCTCCCCAAAAGAGAGAAAAGAAACAATCAAGTGATGAAAGATGGAGGACTCCATGATATCTCACATATGTACATAAAAAATGCCTCCATAAGAGGGAAATAGAGAGACTATGTAGCCCCCTCCATAATGTATAATCACCTACAAGCATGGTAAGTGCCTAAAGAAAAAACATGATCCAATTCCGACAAACAATTTGTCACCCTTTAAAAACAAACAAAACCAAGTATAAATGAAAGAATGCTTCCCATTTCGAATAGGAATTAAAAGAAAGAAGCATAAATATGTATGATGATATCTTTAAAATTTTCTCATGTGTCTCCTTGGCCACTAAAGATAAAGATACCATAATCAAATCATGTGCATGCCCAATCAATGAAGAAGGTGATAAACTAGGACTCTATAGAAATGGATGTGGAACAAGATCCAAAAACAAAGATGGTTTGACAACAATTGTACAATGAATGTCATCAAAGAGGAAAGATAACCCATCAAATGTGTCCTCAAAATCTGAAATGTGAGACTCCACAAACAAGGATGCAATGGTTGATAAATAGGAATCCCAAGCAGGAAGATAATGAGATACATGTTGTAATGAATCATTGAAATTTCTCAATGAATCACCAACAAAAAATGAATGGCCTTGTTGAACAAGAATGATGGGAGCCTCAATCAATGATAATGCATAATGAATCACTGAAGGTGAAGGTACAAAAACTATCTCTGATGGAGAAGAAGGAGCATCTAAAGAAACTTCGTCATCCTCATTTGAAGATTCAAATTATTATAAATCTTCAAACTCCCATATAGTAGCATAGTCATAGGGTATCATGTTTGAAAAATGAAGAGGCACAAGACAATATTAAACATGATCATTTGGGAATGGCTGGGTATCAGGATCTCTATATATCACCCAAATTTTAGTCCAAAGAGTATGAGGATACTCAAAATTATCAATAGAATTCAAAATTTAATAATCAATATGCATAGCAATAACTCCTCAGACATGATCCCTTTTGCAATTTCAAGAAAATTTCTTAGTATTTGTACAAGGAGGGGGAACAAGATCATACAAATATGGTAACAAGTGAAGCCATTAACCTTGAATAGAAATTAGAAACCCCCAAACATGATAGATCTAAAAAATTACAAAGACATTAACCTTCAACAATAATTAGAAACCCCAAATATGATGTATACTGCAAATGAAGCCTTCCCAAATTGATAGAACCTCTCAAGAGTTAGGATGTACAAGTAATCAGTTACAATGCCAAATGTGCCAATTACTAAATAAATAATACCTAGGGCTGAATCTAGAAAAACTACACAGGAAGAATAATAGAGCTTCTTAATACCTTACTAATGTCATAAAAATCACAAAAAACAAAGATCTAGGAAAAAAGTTACGAGCTCAGAGGTCCAAATGGGTAAATACACTATAGTTGCCAATAAAATGTACCTACAAAAAAATATGCCAAAATGACCTGCACCACTATAAAGTACGTAAAACCAACATTTTGTCAATATCTCGTTTGTAGAATTTTGATAGCCTAGTGAAAAGATATGCCCCATTGAAAAAAAATGCCCTATTAGGGCTTGGAAGACTAACTAGGAGCAAAATTTAAGCCCCTTCGGGCTAGCTCTTTGTCACCAATGTGACCATAGGCATTTATGGGGGAAAATAAAAAGTTTTAAAGGGTCACTATTGGTGTCGACGAGAGCGGTGGTAGCTCCTCCCACACCACCTCCCAAAAGTGACTCCTTTGAGAGCCCTCAACCTATGATATGATTGGGGATCTACGTGAAAGGGGCTCAAGGAAAGCCAACAACACCTGCCGATACCTTGCAAACATGGTAGGACTACAAATTATGTAGCAAATAAAAAATGTCGACCATAGATTTGAATATACCCCAAATATTATTTTAATGAAATATTTTTTTGAATTAAAATTATTTAGCTCAAAATATTAATAACCACAAAATTAAAAAAAATATATTTTTTTTGCAAAATTAGGAGAGCGTATTGCATGTACTCAGGGGTCGTACAAGCTACCTAGGTAAAAAAAATTGCCTCAAAAACACTTGACATCGAACATAGGCATATTTTATATCAAAATTTGTCTCTCAGGCCTTCTGAACATGATGGCGAGGTCAATTTGGGCTCAAAGTGTTGCTAAAAGCTCAAATACCTCTGGATCTTGAAATCTTTAAACCCTTGTAACTCTAGAAAAAAATCAGATTTAGATGAAACAAAAGCTGATCTTGAATTTTTCAGCCACTCTAGACTAAAAAATGAGCTCAAATTTCCTCCAACACGAGCCAAAAGTTACATGTAATGAAAACCCACATAGAGAAACCCTCCAAATCTGGTATTTTTTTAAAGTTTTTATGATTTCTAGATTCACCATATGGTGCAAGGGAAGAGCATACTCAACCATACTAAAAATAAACAAATATCTCACTAGTAATAATTCAACCCTTAGATATGAGAAGAGTTTTGTAAGTATTGGCTTTGATACCATGTAAGAGTTGAAGATTAGATCTATACCCAAGACCACTTGCAAAAATAATAAATTCCTTCCACAAGAGGGTACACAAGAATATGAGCTTGCTTGATATTAAGACCTATCAAAATGATGATGAGTTATGAAGTATATTACATATGATTATAATGACCTTGCTTATATAGGAAAGGTGTGGAATAAGATTAAACATGATATTGACATGTGTCTTAATCCTATGTCATTAGATAACTAACAACCTAACAACCGAGGAATCAAGCACTAATTGCTAGAAAGATAAGATTAACATGCCAACTAAGACTTCTAGAAGGAATCTTATATCCTAAGTAAACTTAACATGTGAATGAGTCCCCTAAGTCCCTAGTAAGATAAATTTACTAGGTACAAGAAATATATTCACACCAACATTCCACTCTCTAGAAATATGACAAAAGGAAATATAGTCCAAAGAGTGGCACGTATTCAAAATTTGTTTAACCACTATGGACATATGCCAATTAGCTCCCTCCAACCTTTGTTCCTTCAACATATCCACTACAATCTATGAATTAGACTCACAAATTATCCTCTTCCAACCAAGGGAACACCCTCTTTCAACAGAAAAAGAAATAGAAAGGGCTTCCATTAGGTTATTAGTATGCTACCCTTTATAAATTGAGAAGAAAATAATAATAACCCCAACACTATCCCTACCAATACCACCAATTCCCACATGGTTAGGATTCCCCCAAGAAGAGCCATTAGTATTTACCTTTAGAGTCCCCTGATGAATTTTCTTCTTGGTTAGTCGAGGTCTAGCACCAACATAATAACCAGAACCCCCAACAACCAAATTCAAATTCCTTATAATTTCCAAATCACCAGGATCCATAATACCTGAAATATCATGTTTTGCTAAAATAGTCTCTTGAACCCTATTGATGATATTTTTCCATAACTGAACCACAACCATTTTCACATTCTGAAAGATCCTTTGATTGATTTCCAAACACAAATGCTAGATAATAAAATTAGGGCCAATAATCTAAGCAATTTTAAGAAAAGAGGTATGAGCAGGAGGTCTACCCAAACTATCCCAAAACTCGACCAAAGAAGTAGCATGTACACAAGTGTGATTCCAAGCCCCCACCAGAAGTACCAAATATCTCGAGCATAAGGACACTTGAAGAAGAGATGAGAAGTACATTCCTCACTATTATTACAAAGAACGTAGATCAAAAGACATTGAAAGTCTCTCTTCCACAAATTATCATAGGTAAGGCATCTATTTTGGACCACCAACCATAAGAAAAAGTTACATTTAGGCTAAGAAAATTTGTTCCATACCTGCCTCCACCAAGGAATTCCAACTCTCCCAAATAATTGTCTATCCAAATCCAAGTAATCCAAGGAAACTAAAAATTTTCCCTTTGAATCAGGGCCCCAAGCTAGAGTATCCCTCCCTATAATGGAATTACACATTTTGCTAGCTAAAATCCTAGCTAGCTCCTGATGAGCCTCCTTAGTACCATCTAGTGGCCACTCCTGAGGATCCTTCCAATGCATCGCCTCCACCTAACCCAAAACTTGAATTGTTTTGAAGTCCTCCACCTTACTTCAACCAACCTTAAGTAAACTATTATAAAGGGGCTACAAATAAGAAAACATAGTCAGAATAGGTGGATAACCATCCCAAGAATCATACTAGAAGAGGGCATCAAATCCCTTATTAAAAATCCAAAAAGACCCTCTTTGATAAGATTCACCCCTATTTTGAGAGTTTCCCAAATTATAGATCCCTTCCCCAAAAGACTAAAACATGACACATCAGAAGAGCTCACCCCATAAAGATACTTATGAGTAATAATTCTAGCCCAATCTTGATCCTAATTGTTGAAAAATGAGGTGTTTTCTTAGCTTAATACTCTGTAAAAAATTAATATTGCTGATCTAAGTAAGCTCTTTCTTTGTTACATATATTCTTTGTGGGTGATTATCTTGATTAATTCATTTTACTATTGTAGAATGAAAAGAGAAGTTGATAGAAGAACTAGACAAGATATTAGAAAGATCGCACAAGATATAATGTGGAGAAACCCTTTCAGGAAAAAACTCCACCAAGAATTATTCTATTATTCAATCTTTGAATTATAATAGCTCCAATTCTTGCTTGAGAATGCTTCTTCTATCTTTTTCAATCTTTTTCACACCTGCAAATAACAATTATGAAAACTCCATTCAACTTGAATGAGATATAGAGACAATGTGCAACCTTGTAATCTCCAAATGGTGATAATTACAATGCACAAGCTCAAGCCCTTGAAAAGGTACACCATATTCCTTCCAGTTGAGTTATTCTGTGATGACTAAAGCTTACAACATGTGCTTCATGCATTTGGGCATCCCAAAATAAAGCTACAACTTCTCCTTCACTTCGATGATAATTCCAAAGCTCTTCCTCAAAGTTGGTTCCCTTAAGTAATCCTACTTATCTGAGCCTTCAAAAATATGTTATCATGCATGAGAGGTAAATCCAAGAAAACATCTTAGGCGCCCAAGTTGGCTCCAAGTGATTTCTAGTTAACTGAAACATTTACTCAACACCATTCCCAAAGAATGGTCATCCCTTGTTAACTGGAGGTAGTTCCTATTATCTGTCATACAACTCAATGTTATTAGCCATGCATTCCAAGTTAATTGAAGCTAACTACATGCAACTCAAAATAACCAACATGCATGCAACTGAAGATAACTGAACCATAACTGAACTGAACTAAACTAAACTAATCTGATTCTGAACTGAATTGAACTGATTCTAAACTGAACTGAACTGATTTGAACTAAACTGAACTAAACTTCAAGCATGCAAACATCAAATCCTAACTCCTAGGATCTTTACATGTAGTTAACTATTACTCTGTATAGTTAACTGAACACAAGGTGAGTTTCACCTTACCATGTGGGTGTCCCATGTGTCCCTATTATTTAGGAACTCACTATGGATGCCCTCACATGCTTCTTACATTTAGAATTAATTACAAATATCAATAATCATGATTATTTCATCAAATATTAATCTCATCCTAATCTTAGTGTTGTTGAACACATTCCAAGAATCTAGGAGATACATGAAATAATTAATGTTTAGGATTTGCAATTGAATGGAAACCTATTTCAAACACTCTCCCACTTTACATTATACATTGCAATTATTCTAAACAAGGAATAATAAATTTAAATCAAGTATAGGACTCAAGGCCAATGGCCTTCCTAGACCATGAGAACTTAGCTATAGGAACTAGCTTCGTAAGATAATTTGCAACATTAATCAAAGTGTCAAATTTTTCAATTAATACTTTCCCACTCTCAATCATTTCTCACACAAAGTGATACTGAACATCTACATGTTTAGGACGAGCATGATACATAGGATTTTTGGCTAAACAAATAGCACTCTGACTATCACATTCAAGCCTAACTTGCTTGCAATTAAAACCAATACTTGACCCAAGCCTTTGTAACCAAACTACCTCTTTAGGGCATGTGTGGCAGCCATGTACTCTGAAGCAACAATGGGCTTCCTCTTACTCATCCAACTAATTGCAGCTCCAAACAAAGTATACACATAACCACTTTTCGACCTCCAACTGTCCAGATCTCCTACCCAATCTAAATCAACAAACCCCTGTATGTCCAATGATCTATTCATAATATCAATATTATTAGAACCATGATAAACTAAATAGTAATCTGAAGTCCCTTGTAAATATCTAAGTACCCTCTTAACATAAGTCTAATGTTCTTTACCAGGGTTAGACATAAACCTACTAAGAACTCCCACTGCTTGTGCTATATTGAGTCTTGTGCAGACCATTGCATACATTAAACTACCAATTGCACTAGCATACAAAATTTCAAACATTTCCTCAAAATCAAAATCAGATTTAGGACTCATATCTAAAATTAACTTCGTGCCAACTGGTAAAGGAATATTAACCGGTTTACTGTCCTGCATGTTAAATATTTTCAAAATAGTATCAACATAATTACTTTGAATTAATCAATGCTTTTTGTTACCTCTATCTCTGTTGATCTCCATATCGAGGATATATTTTTCAGCCCCTAGATCTTTCATCTCAAATGTGTTTGAGAGTTGTGCTTTCAATTCTGTGATCATTACCTTACTATTACCAATAAACAACATGCCATCAACATACAAGATAATAATTAAAAGCTGATCATCAATAATTTTTATATAAACACAATGATCTTCCTCACTCCTAACATAACCAATTTTTAATGTGAAAGCATCAAACTTCTGGTACCACATTTTGGGTGATTGTTTCAATCCATATAAAGATCTCTTTAACCTGCAAACCAATACTTCTTTTCCTTTTACAACAAAACCTTCAGGTTGCTTCATATAAATCTCCTCATCAAGATTCCCATGCAAAAAAATAGTTTTCACATCCATTTTCTCAATTTCAAAATTGTAAGTAGCAACAATAGATAAGAAGAATCTAATAGAAGTTAATTTAGCAACATGAGAGAAGATTTCATTAAAGTCAACTCCCTCTCTCTGGGAGTAGCCCTTGGCTACTAATCTAGCCTTATACCTTTCGAGATTACCATTTGCACCAATATTCTTTTTAAAGATCCATTTACAACCAATGGCCTTTCTATCTTTGGGAAAACTCTCAAGATCCCATGTGTCACAAGTATCCAAAGATTCCATTTCCTCATGCATAGCTTGTGACCAAAGCTTGTTCTCGTCTGAGGACAAAGCTTCCCTATAAGAACTAGGTTCATCATTAGTACTCATTAAAGCAAAAATACAATGGAAATTAGGTGGGCTATACCTATAAATGGGATTCCGTTGTCTTGTGGATCTCCTTAAAGGAGTTTCTTCTAGTTCCTCAATATGCTCATCTTAAGCCTCTATTTCAGAAGAACTCTCCGAACTCTCTTCTTGTGATTCATCCACTTGTTCTTCAACATGTGCATCTTATTGCTTCTTAGTATTTGTCTCAAAATGCACTGTTCGAGAAGTATCCTTTTCCTTTGGTTGCTCTTCTCCTGAATAAGCTCTAAATTCCCTAAAAATAACATCTCTAGATAAAGAAACTTTTCTTGTTAGTGGATTCCAAAGCTTGTAACCTTTTACATTTTCACCATAACCTATGAATATGAATTTTTGTGCTTTAGGATCTAATTTAGATCACTTTTCTTGAGGCACGTGAACAAAATGCTCACAACCAAAGATCCTTAAATGTGCAACACTAGGTTTCTTACCTAACCACATCTCATAAGGAGTTTTATCTTCAATAGATGAACTAGGGGATCTATTGATTAAATAACAAGAAGTACATACCACTTCAGCCCATAAGGACCATTCAAGCTTAGCACTACTTAACATACTCCTAGCTCTTTCCATTAAGGTCCGGTTCATCCTTTCTACTACTCCATTTTTTTGATGTGTATATGGAGTAGTTTTCTGTCTCACTATTCATGCATGCTTACAATAATCATCAAATTCATTAGAACAATACTCACCACCATTATCTGATTTCAACACTTTTGTCTTATGATCTGATTGTTTCTCAACCAAAGCCTTAAATTCCTTAAACTTATTAAACACATCAGATTTGTTATGCATAAAATATATCCAAGTGTATCTTGAGACATCATCAATAAATGTGACATAGTATCTAGATTTTCCAATAGAGTCAATATCCACAAGACCCATTACATCTGAGTGAATAATCTCTAATAATCTTTTAGCTCTATTTGTACCACTAGGAAATTTAGATCTAGATTGCTTTCCAAACACATAGTGCTCACAAAAGTCATTTTTGCCAATATTATAATTAGGAATACTGTCAACCAAATTTTTATTAAGAATGGTTGTAAGACCTTTTTCACCTATATGGCCCAATCTATGGTGCCATAGCATACATGTATTTCCAGCTTCAGTTACATTTGATTAAATATTTACATTGGAGGTATTCAGCTTAAACAAAGTCCCAATCTGAGATCCTTTAGCAACCACCATATTCCCTTTCACCAATCTGCAACCACCTTTGTCAAATGTCACATGCATTCCAGAATCATTAAACTTAGAGACAAAAAGTAGATTCCTCGCAAGTCCTAGAATATGTAAAACATCATTAAGGGTATTAATACTACCATCACTAAAACACAATTTTACCTCTCCTTTGCCAACAACTTTTGTTGTGTTGTTTTCTCCAAAGAAGACATTTCCTCCATCATATGCAGTATACTTAGAGAACCACTCCCTTTCTAGGAGTTATATGATAGGAGCAACCTGAATCAAGAAGCCAAGAGTTATCAACAACAGTATTAGAAGAAATGACTAATGCATCATTACTGTCATCAGATTTTTCTGTAGAAGCATCAATACTCTTCTTCTTGCTCTTACAATCCTTTTTAATATGTCTAGGTTTTTTGCAATTCTAGCACTTTACTTTACCAGGGGTTTTTGGCTGTCCTTTAGACTTACCCTTTCCTTTCTTGTCTGCTTTAGATTCCTTCTCTTTAGGCCTACCTCTTACAAACAAGGCATCTTGGGAGCCAGTTTTAGATTTCCCCCCATCTCCTCTGATAGGAGAGTAGGAATGATGTTTTCCATCTCTGGATCTGCACCATTACCACTAATTGCAACTATTAGATTTTCCCAAGAATCTGGTAAAGAGCAAAGCAATAAAATGCACTTATCCTCATCCTCAAGCTTTACATCTACGGATGCTAACTGACTGAGAATTAAATTGAAAGCATTTAAATGTTGTGCTACTGAATCACCATCTTTCATTTTCAATGAATATAATTTCCTTTTCAAATACAACTTATTTGTTAGACTCTTTGTTTGATAAATGTCTCCTATTCTTTTCCACAATTTATATGCACTGGTTTCCACTGAAACATTTAAAAGAACAACATCAACAAGACACAATCTAATTATTCCTCTTTCCTTTTTATCTAACTTAGCCCAATCTTCATCTGACATAGTTGTAGGTGTCTTTGTCTCATTATTAACTGCTAACCATTGATCTCTTTCTTCAAGAAGATCTTCCATTTTTAATTTCCACATTTCATAGTTAGAACCATTGAACTTTTCAATTTCTAACCTTGAATTCATTGTAGCAAAAACTTAATTCCAAAATAAGAAAATTACTAAAATAATAAGAGCTCCCACTAAGCCAATAAATCCTTCAAAATTTAAGAGAATGGTGTCCCAATACTCTACCCAACCTTAGCTTTGATACCAAATTTTGAAAAATGAGGTGTTTTCTTAGCTTAATACTCTATAAAAATTTAATATTGCTGATCTAAGTAAGCTCTTTCTTTGTTACATATATTCTTTGTGGGTGATTATCTTGATTAATTCATTTTACTATTGTAGAATGAAGAGAGAAGTTGATAGAAGAACTAGATAGGATATTAGAAAGATCACACAAGATATAACGTGGAGAAAACCTTTCAGGAAAAAACTCCACCAAGAATTATTCTATTATTCAATCTCTGAATTACAATAGCTCCAATTCTTGCTTGAGAATGCTTCTTATGTCTTTGTCAATCTTTTTCACACCTGCAAATAACAATTATGAAAACTCCATTCAACTTGAATAAGATATAGAGACAATGTGCAACCTTGTAATCTCCAAATGGTGATAATTACAATGCACAAGCTCAAGCCCTTGAAAAGTTATGCCATATTCTTTCAAGTTGATTTATTCTATGAAGACTAAAGCTTACAACATGTGCTTCATGCATTTGGGCATCCCAAACTAAAGCTACAACTTCTCCTTCACTTTGGTGATAATTCTAAAGCTCTTCCTCAAAGTTGGCACCCTTAAGTAATCCTACTTAACTAAGCCTTCAAAAATATCTTATCATGCATGAGAGGTAAATCCAAGAAAGCATCTTGGGTGCCCAAGTTGGCTCCAAGTGATTTCTAGTTAACTGAAACATTTACTCAACACCATTCCCAACGAATGGTCATCCCTTGTTAACTGGAGGTAGTCCCTGTTATCTGTCATACAACTCAATGTTATTAGCCATGCATTCCAAGTTAACTGAAGCTAACTACATGCAACTCAAAATAACCAACATGCACGCAACATGCACTTGCATGCAACTGAAGATAACTGAATTTAATTTAACTAAACTAAACTAAATTAAACTAATTCTGAATTGAATTGAACTGATTTTAAATGAACTAAACTAATTTGAACTAACCTGAACTAAACTTCAAGCATGCAAACATCAAATCCTAACTCCTAGGATCTTTACATGCAGTTAACTATTACTCCGTATAGTTAACTAAACAGAAGGTGAGTTTCACCTTACCATGTGGGTGTCCCATGTGTCCCTATTATTTAGGAACTCACTATGGATGCCCTCACATGCTTCTTACATTTAGAATTAATTACAAATATCAATAATCATGATTATTTCATCAACTATTAATCTCATCCTAATCTTAGTGTTGTTGAACACATTCCAAGAATCTAGGAGATACATGAAATAATTAATGTTTAGGATTTGCAATTGAATGACAACCTATTTCCAACACTAATAAGTAAACCAATGTAAATATAATTTGGAAACTAAGACTTGACCATTCAAACTTGCGAGCTTGAGCCTAAGACCTCTCTCTTACTTTAGTCTATTTAAACAGATTCCCACTTAACTAGGCTCCACTTTGAAGAAGATAAATTACCCACCCAAAGAATCTAAGAGCAAGGGCATCCAACTCCTTAATAAAGCACAAAGAGGCAACCTACACAAAACACCTATAAATAAGAAGGGCTTGAACCATCGATTTTTAAAGAATCACCTGCCTAGTGGACAAAAGCCATAAAAAAGTCCAATGACTTACCTCCCTGTGAAACTTATTCTAAACATCCTGCCAAAAATCACTATATTTGAGATCCCATAGAGATGGGAATCCTAAGATAAGTCAAAGGAAGAGAGACAATCTAAAACTAATGAATTTGAGCAATCTTCTCTAAATAAGATGAGTATTGACGAATAAAATAGATGACTCAAGTCTTCATTAATATTTTGACTAGAGGCAGCTAAATAAATGTCCAAATATTTTCTTAAATTCACTACTTCAGTAATTCTAGCCATGTACATCAAATTTGTATCATCCATAAATTGAAGGTGATAATGAGGAGGAAACCTATTGCACCAACTCCAACCTTGAATCAATCCTTGTGTCACACAGGACTTGATAAATATTCCCAACCCCTCTACCATAATAATGAATAGGTAAGGAGAAGAGGAACCCCTTATTGAAGACCCTTGGAGGCTTTGAATAAATTGGAAGGATCACCATTAATAAGAACATAAAAGGAATTAGAAGTTACATAACTCATGATCCAATTGACCCACTCTCTGTTAAATCCAAAATCCAAGAGAACTTTCTACAAGAAGGCCCATTTGACCCTATCATAAGCCTTTTCCATTCCAAGTTTGATGAGCATGGCCTTCTCCTTGAAATTCGCCATAGAATGGATAGCCTTAGTAGCAAACACAATTCCATCAAGATTTTGCATGCCTACAACAAATCCCCATTGTTCTTCATAAATCAAAGAGTTGAGCTAGGGATTTAGTTTTTCTGCAATCAATTTAGTAATAATTTTGTAAACCACATTGCAAAGATCAGTGGGTCTAAATTGATCTAGATAATTAGCTCCTGTTTTAGGAATAAGAGCCAAAAAAGTAGAGTTCATGGCTCTTAACATTTATTTATTACCTTGCAACTCCAAAACCACCTCTAAGAGATCCAATTTGATAGTTTCCCAAAACTTCTGGATGAATTCTGTAAGAAATACATTAGGGTATGGAGCTTTTCATTTTTTAATTTGAAACACAACTTCCTCCAATTCTGCCAATGAGATGGGATAAATGAGGGCCACATTCATCTCATTGGAAACTAAAGAGGGAATGCAATCCATAATAGAGTTCTCCTCATCACTCCCATGGGGAGAGTCCTTGATAAACAAAGCTGATAAGAACTAAGAAGCCTCCCTAGAAATCTCACCCAAAGAAGAAAGTTGAGACCCTAGTGATGACACAAGAGAGGTGATAAGATTTTCATTCCTTTTAGCTTTTGTTAGAGTTATGAAAAAGGCAGTATTTCTATCCCCTTCTTGAAGCTAATCAATCTAAGACTTGTTTCCAAAATATCTCCTGATGCAACTTCCATTCCTCTAGTTCCTTAACAACTATTGACTCATCTCTACTCAAATCATTAGTTAGACCGTGATCTCATATTTGACGAGTGATAGTGTCCAATCTAGCTTGAGCTTCCATTTTATTGGATTGAAGGTTGTCGAAGAACTACCTATTCCACTTCTTAAGCTTATATTTCACATATTGCAATCTTTTAGCAAATGAATACATAGCCCTACCATGTGAGTAGGTTTCCCTTGGTGCCACCACTCACACATAAGGTCCTAGGGAGAAGGATCATGCAACCACATGAGTTGAAACTTGAAGGATGGGTTCTTCAAAGCTCTAAAAGAAATAACAGATAACTTAATCGACTAGTGATAAAAATATTTTCCAATCCAAAATATTTGATCTGGTAGTATTTTCACCACTTCTTTTGTTGTTCCAAGTGAAAATGCCATTATTTAGCTTCACATACACTAAATTTAGAATATCTATGTTGCCCCTTAGGAGGTTAGCTGAAGAATCGAGCCTGACAATGCCACATATTTTTTGATCCAAACAAGACATAGCATTAAAGTCCCCTACCATGACCCAAGGAAGAAAGGGAGCTAGAGACCAAATATATTTGGCATGAGACCAAAGGTGAGATTTGCCAAGAAGATCACTAGGAGCATGAAAATTAATGAAAAGACAATTTTCACTTGAATCCAAACTAGAAACAACCATAAAAATAGAAGAGTGACTCAAGATCCACCAAAGAGGAATAACCTTCCTTGGATCCCAAAAATAAGCCACACCTCCTGAATTACCATGAGCCCCAACACACTGACAAGAGCCATGAGACCAGTGTTAGGGGCTGAGATATAGTTCATAGAACATGTTTGAGTCACTCAAGGACTCAAGCCTCGAGGATCACTTGTAAAAACCAACAACAACCTTCCACAAGAGGAAAAATCAAGAACATAAAATTGCAACAACGGATGCATGATATGGCGTATATGCAATACTCAAGATTGCAATGATATGTTAGACTTACACAACGCTCAACTAATTTGCTTAGATTGATGAAATGTACATTTGAAACTTTTCTTATATAGGAAAGGAGTGAGATAGGATTAGACAAGATCATGACAAGTGTCTTAATCCTATCACATGAGATAACTATGTCATAACAACCTAGGACACACACATTAAATTCTCAATGCAAATATTAAATGCATGAGAGAATTATTATATGCCTAGATAACTAAAAATAAATAATGAGACATGGCCCCATTATAACTAACTTCTAGAAATGACAACTAGAAAAATTAACTCCTAAGTAAACTTATAATAATGTGAATAGGTCCTCACTAATAACTAGTTAGGAAATAGCCCCATTCACACCAACACCCCCCATAAGTGCAACTTAGGAAGTGTAGTTATTATGCAAATGATGCAAAGATGGGTCCAACTATGAGGCCATCTTAGGTACCCATGTACAAGTGAAATGCAAAGAAATATCTCACAATCGGAGAAAAGGAGAAAACCCAATGGGACAACACTCCTCCCCAAAAGAGAGATGAAATACAATAATATTCTCCATAAAAAATGAGAGGAACCCATAAGAGAGACAAAGAAGAAGAGACCATTTAGCACCCCCTTAATGAAATGATCCATCACAAATCCAATCAATCTCCATCCACACAAAGGATGATAAGAGAGACCATTTAGTGCCCCCCATAATGAGATAACTTGCTACAAAGAAGCACTAGAAGCACAGTGTGAAGTAACAATAGAATCCTTAATTCGACAAGCAAAGGAAAGATAATCCTATTTGATAGAAACCATATTAGAGTCACTCAAGAAGGAATCATGATAATGCAAAAACAAACCTGATGCCAAGGAACATTGGAACACCCACTATATCACACAACACTTGAATCTATGAAGCAAAAGTTGATCGAAAAATGATCTGGAACTAAAATGAGGTGCAGAGAAAATGCAAACTTAATGCACACAAAAAAGGAATTAGTGCGTGTACTAATGAATTTTCATCCGCCTCCATAAATAAAAATGACCTTAAATATGTGTAGAGAAGAAAATATGAAAAAATGACCTACATCACTATGAAGTGCTCAAATCTAGCTTTCCATCGATATCTCATTTGCTAAAGACATACACTACGATGAAAAGTTATGATTTTTTTTAAAAAGGTAAATTTTGCTAGTTGACAGTCAACAAACATGACCCTTTTGATTTGATTTCTAAATTTTTTTTGGATGTATGCAAAAAAAATAGATACCCAGATTATATTTTGATGCTACCAACAAAATTCAGAAAGCATTTTTGAATCCAAAATCCAAAACATGTGATTTGGTAAAAAAAAGTAAACTTCACTTGTAGGAAAAATAGCTGCATTGGGATTTTTGACAACTATTTTTGTAGAATCTGCTTACTATTTACAAAATCTAGTAGATAAATAAATGGTATTTTGTGGTTTTGAACAAAACCCATAAATCAATTTTCTTGAAAGTATATGGGGCAAAATATATATGTCATTTTTAATCCAATATGCACCTTGCAAAATCTCAAGCTCAAATCACCCTTAGATCTAAGAAAGGTTTTTACAACTTTGAAGCTCTAATACCATGTAGGAGCTGAGATGTATCTCATAGAACATGTTTGAGTCACTCAAGAATTCAAGCCTCTAGGATCATCTACAAAAACCAACAACAACCTTCCACAAGAGGGAAAGCAAGAACATGAAATTGCAACAATGGATGCAAGATATGGCCTATATGCAATACTCAAGATTGTAATGATACATTAGACTTACACAACACTCAATTGAGTTGCTTGGATTGATGAAATGTGCATATGAAGCCTTGCTTATATAGGAAATGAGTGAGATAGGATTAGACAAGATCATGACAAGTTTCTTAATCCTATCACATGAGACAACTAAGTCATAACAACCTACGACACACACATTAAATTCTCAATGAAAATATTAAATGCATGAGATAATTATTAAATTTCTAGATAACTACAAGTAAATAATGAGACATGACCCCATTATAACTAACTTCTAGAAATGACAACTAGAAAACTTAACTCCTAACTAAAATTATAATAATGTGAATAGGTCCTCACTAATAACTAGTTAGGAAATAACCCCATTCACACCAACAACCCCCATAAGTGAAACTTAGGAAGTGTAGTTATTATGCAAATGATGCAAAGATGGTTCCTAGCTACGAGGCCATCTTAGGTACCCATGTACAAGTGCAATGTAAATAAATCTCCCACAATTGGAGAAAAGGAGAAAACCCAGTGGGAAAAAACACCTCCCCAAAAGAGAGATGAAATACAATAATGCTCTCCATAAAAAAATGAGAGGACAAAACCCCATTCAAGGAAAAATACCCCTCATAAGAGAGACATAGAAGAAGAGACCATTTAGCGCCCCCTCAGTGAAATGATCCATCACAAATCCAATAAATCTTCATCCACACAAAGGATGATAAGAAAGACCATTTAGTGCCCCCCCATAATGAGATAACTTGTTGCAAAGAAGCACTAGAAGCACACTGTGAAGTAACATTGGAATCCTTAATTTGACAAGCAAAGGAAAGATAATTTTGTTTGATAGAAACCATATTAGAGTCACTTAAGGAGTCAAGTAGGAATCATGATAATGCAACAATAGACCTGATGCCAAGGAACATTGGAACATCCACTATATTGTGCAATACTTGAATCTATGAAGAAAAATTTGATTGAAAAATGATTTGGAACTGAAATGAGGTGTAGAGAAAATGCAAACTTAATGCACACAAAAAGGAAATAGTGCATGTACTGATGAATGTTCACATCTACCTCCATGAATAAAAATGAACTTAAATATGTGTAGAGGAAAAAATCTAAAAAAATGACCTACACCACTATGAAGTGCTCAAAACTAGCTTTCCATCGATATCTCATTTTCCAAAAACAAACACCATGGCGAAAGGTTAAGATTTTTTTTAAAAAAGGTAATTTTTTCTAGTTGATAGTTAGCAGACACGATCCTTTGATTTTATTTCTAATTTTTTTTCTAGATGTATGCAAAAAATATTGATACCCAAATAATATTTTGATGCTACCAACAAAACCCAGAAAGCATTTTTGAATCCAAAAGCAAGAACATGTGATTTGGTAAAACAAATTAAACTTCATCTATAGGAAAAAAACTACACTGGGCTATTTGACAGTTGTTTTTGCAAAATATGCTTACTATCTACAAAATCTAGTAGATACCTAGATGGTATTTTGTGGTTTTGAACAAAACCCATAAATCATTTTTCTTGAAAGTATACGAGGCAGAATATATGTCATTTTTAATCCAATATGCACCTTGCAAAAGCTCAAGCTCAAATCACCCTCAGATATGAGAAGGGGTTTTGCAACTTTGAAGCTCTAATACTATGTAGGATCTGAGATATATCTCATAGAACATGTTTGAGTCACTCAAGGACTCAAGCCTCCATATCATCTGTAAAACCAACAACCTTCCACAAGAGGGAAAAGCAAGAACATGAAATTGTAATAGTGGATGCAAGATATGGCCAATATGCAATACTCAAGATTGCAATGATATATTGGACTTACACAACACTCAACTGAGTTGCTTGGATCGATGAAATGTATATATGAAGCCTTGCTTATATAGGCAAGGAGTGAGATAGGATTAGACAAGATCATGACAAGTATCTTAATCCTATCACATGAGACAACTAAGTCATAACAACCTAGGACACACACATTAAATTCTCAATGCAAATATTAAATGCATGAGAGAATTATTAAATTCCTAGATAACTAAAAGTAAATAATGAGACATGGCCCCATTATAGGTAACTTCTAGAAATGACAACTAGGAAACTTAACTCCTAATTAAACTTATAATAATGTGAATGGATCCTCACTAATAACTAGATAGGAAATAACCCCATTCACACCAACAACTAGATGCTAGGAGCTTTATTCAACATTTCATCCAATGAAAATTGAGTACCAATAATCTCACAAATAGCCTTTTGTTGAGGGATGCTATTCATACCCCTCACATTCTAGGAAATAACAATCATTTATGAGATTGGGAGAAGTGGGAATTAATAGTTTTCACCAACCTCAAATACACTAGTGTCTCACCAATTAATTTAACCTTCTCCAAGTATTTCTTGCAACCCACCTTGGATGAATTCTCTAGAGGCCCCCTTTAAGGGGCTTTTGTTGTAGGCCAAAGGCATGAAAAGACCCACTAATTTTCCCAGAATCCAAAGCCTCCTTCACTTGAGAAGGAGCTAGATTAGTCGAGGCTTCAACCTCTTTTGAGACCATAGGTCCACTTGGTTCTATAACAATTGGTATCCGAGAGGGTACATCTGAAACTATCTGACCAACCTACAAGTCTACCAAAGGAAAATTTGGATGTCATTTTCTCTATCTTTTGACAAAGCCACTCCCAAGGACCCAACACCAGAAGGAAGTTCAATTGGAAAACCCTCCTCCTAAACAAAGTCCTCCAAAACATTAAACCAATTAAAGACCCCATCATTTTGTCTATCCTTAAGGGTTCTCTTCTAAACTCTCCCCTTATTGCAAGGCTTAAGCAAGATAAAACCCTCCTTGTCTACGACCCCATCAAACATAGGGGCCTTCCCTTTATCATTCTTGGAGGTAGCCTTAGCTAAACTAGCTACTTGATTGAACCAAGGGTATTTCCTTTGAAGATGCCCATACTCGTGATAGAATTGGCATCTAAAAGGAAGGGTTTCATAGTCTAGATGTTGAATTCAAGAAGATAACCCAAGGAATATTTCAATAAAATCTAGTAAAGGGTTATTCAAATCAATTTTAACAAAGATATAGGTTGTAGTGTGGAAATTTGTACTCCTTTCTAAGTGAAAGTACATTTTTAGACTTAATTTGGACCTATTTTAGTGACCTCACATTTATGCATTTTCACCCTTTAGAATAAGCCCCTAATTCCCTTTATTATGCATCCCAAGGCCTATTTTTATCATTTTTTGACACCACAACACGCATTAAACAAATGAATTTAATGAATTACAGGCCCTGGAATAAATGAGTCTTGGAAATTTAGGTCAAGATCCATTCACCCCTTTAGGTTCCAAAACCCAGTTTAAAATATGTTTTTGGCAACATTTTAATGTTCAAAATTCAATCTTCAAAGGTCGGCTATCAAGATCTAATAATTGAAAAATTAGAGAAGCCTATAAAGCCTAGTATTTTCACCATTTGAAACTAGGTTGACAAGAGATTTAGAATATATTCATAATATTAACACTCAAGAGCAAGGACAAAACATTCAATGAAGCAAGGTTGAAGCATTGGAGCAACATTCCATTTGTTTATGTAGGTCTTTAAGCTCATTTTTCCAAGTTAGATCAAGCATTGTTCATGATTTGAAGGTTGATGCCAATGGTGGATCATGATGGATTCTAGGTTTTGGGGCATGCACTCGGCCATTCTCACTAACCTAATGACTTTTTTCCTAAGTGTTCCCATCTTCAATCTTCATTCTACTAGCCACCTAAAGCAAGGTATAATCAAACTTAAGATCTATTAAGGTGTTTTGACTTCTCCCTAACTAGGTCTTTGGTGGCATTTTTCATATTTATTTAGGGATCTTATTCTAACACAATTGAATAGGGCTTCTTGGCATTTTAGCTCTTAACACCTTAGATGCACTTAAGGTTAGGGCTTGTACACACTATTATTTATCAGATTTTCATCTTGCTATCAAGGTTTAATTACCAAATTCAGGGTTTGAATGAGGAAAAATCCCATACAAACAAACCAAAATTTTTAGTTTTTGCTACAGATTCGAAGTCAAGACTAAAGGTTTGCAAGTACAGGGGAAAAGTGCAAACACAGGGCTACAAAATCAACTTTTTATTTTTCATAAGGGGATACAAAGACCTATTCATCGTTAGGTGAATATGTGCTTCAGTAGAGCTTGAAACCCACTTTTGGAGCCAGGTAAATTCCATCCTAACCTTCTCAGATCTATTGGTTAATGGTTGTTTTTGTTATTGTTATCATAATACTTCATATTCCAAGTGTTAGATCTCATAGGTTTGATTGTTAAAACACTTTTATCTTTCTCCCAAAACTATTGTTCAATCATTTATGTCATAAGGAAGCCAAGGCAAAATAGTGTCCAAAACCTAGGGTTGAATCTTCTTAAGGGTTGTAAGTCAATTCTAATCATTTGTGGCACTATCCCTCTTCCTAATGAACATGGGAAGGGTGGATTTGTGATTAGATGGACACCTCCTTTTGCTTTGAAATACTCCCCTTATTATGCCTACCCACCTTGAGGAAAGGATTCTCTTTCCGTATGTTTCATGGGAATATGTAGTTACCTTTCTATCCAGAGTTTGTTTAGTTGAACCCAATGGTTTGCCAAGAAGAAGAGCTATCATATGAAAAATATCACTCCTTCAAGACTCTAGTGAAAGTCATGGAAGCCAAACCCAGAAAAGGACTCTCATAGGGAACTCCTCAATTGAATTGAATTCCACATGTTAGGGTTTCATGAAGAGCCCAACTTGATTGTAAAAATAAGGTTCACCTTCAAAGGCTTTATTTATGTATGCCATTCACATAAACACAACCAAAAAAAATGATTGGAAACCATCATTATCTCAATATCACCTTCAAGGGTCCATATCTTCTGAGTCCAAGATTTGAAAATTGGCAAGGAAATTTGAATCCCCAGGAATTTATAAATTAATGCATGATTTCTCATGTAAGAAACATCCTTTGAGATAGACTCTAGTTGAATCACCAAAACAGGACGCTAATGACATCTCTCCAAACTGTCATTCAATTTCTTGATTATGGGTAATCCTTTTTCCAATGAAGAATCTCCACCAGTCAAAATTCTGTTAAGATGCCCCATGGATTTTACATGCAGGGGGGAAGAAGGATCTACAAGATCCATGCCTCCAAGGAAAAACAAAAAACAAGGAACAATACAATGGCAGAAAGAGCCCAAAAACAAGACCAACAAATAACAAAAATAAAAATACCCCCCTCCCCACTCCCCCAAAAAAATGCACCACACACACCCCTCCACACCACTTTGCCCCCACCCTAGCACACCCACACCAGAACACCCCTAAAATTCCCTCCCACACTCACGTAATAGAACATAGGTCATGGCTAGGGTCTCCCCTATGCCACATAGGCCAAACCAATTGCTAATGGCATCTTGAATATAAGTATTATTTAGAGATGAAGTCTAATTAATTCTATGATTAACAATATTCCATCCTCTCATTTTAAAATATTCTTTAGTCAATGTAAAACTTTTCAGAAGAATAATTAATATAATAGATCCTATAACACAATTCTAGTTTTTTTTTATCTCTTTAAACATTCCACAATCTTATTTTAAAATTATAACATGTATAGGAGTGAATTTGCACCCCTTGTGTAAATTCCCCTTTTGCATCCCCTCACCTTAGAAAATCAAACCCAAAGGCAAAATTCCACATCACCCACCTGCTTTCCACCCACTTGGCATTTGTCTTGTGTGTCGGTGGGGGAATATTTGTCAAGCACGTGAGTGTGGCATGTAGACATTTGCGTGGTGTGCTACCATCCTTGACAAATTCTTGCCTTTGGAGTCCACATTGACATTACACTCTCCATTGGGAATGAATTGTAACACCTTTTTGTTGACCAACTGACCCAAAAATGGCTCTTTCCCTCCTAATCTTTATTCAAATGCATAATTTTCACTATCAATTCATCTCTTTAGTGATCTATCTCATCTTCTTCACAATTCTAGCAACTTCATTTGATCTCTTGAGAATTTTCATAACTCCATTGAGCATTGCAGTAGCTTGTTACTCCATCAACCTCATCTTTGTATGTGTTGTGCTACCATAGAAGTTGCAAGTTTGGAGTCTTGAGAGACCTCCCTTTGTCACTACTGCGACTGTGTCAACTTTTCCAAGCTCATTGGCTTGCATTCTCCCTTCATTAAACTTGAGTGCCTTTGGGTGGAGGTGGTATTGCTTCACTCTCCTTTTCCTATTGTGGTTTGATAGAGTAGTACTATATATTTTTTAGCATTCAATACTTTCCTTTCTATTTTCTTTATCGTATTTTCTACTTCGTGGCTTTCCTAGCTGTTCATGGATGTGGAAACACCAAAGTGGGGGTTGTATTGAGGAAAACCCCTAAACAATCCAATTTTTTTCCCTCTCTTGGCTATGTGTAGGTGAATGTGTGTGTGGAGGTCGTTGTCTAATTAGAGCCTTAGTGAGTTGATTTTCATCACCCTTATTTTCATCTACCTTCTTTATCATTTACGTAGCTATTTCTCATACTGTATTATTCCGTTCATCTCATTAAATCTTGTTAGCTAGACCATTAGTAAGATATTTGGTATTTTACACTATATTTCACTCTTTTTGGTCATACAGACACCAACACACCAGAGAGATTCCAACACACTGCACTATCATCCTTGGGCAGAGAGTTGTTTGAGGCGTAGTCTAAATTCCAAAAATTGACTCGTCAAGCCTCATTTAGGTTTTTATATCTGTAGAGTGATAGAAGTACTTGAGAGTGCTCATCATTATTGATTCTTGTCCTAGACACCTATTAGCTTGAGGTAAGATAGGACAACCCTTTGCTCTCAGCTTTCTATAACCTAGAGCCTTGGCGTGGTTGGTCCCCCTACCTTACATTTTTGGTGAACCTAACATAAACAATGTCTATCCTTTCAATTATGTTGATACTTTTTCCTCACATTTGGTGACTATTGTAAACCTGAGTGTTGTGAAGGTTTATGAGCATCACAACCTAGTCCACAACTTTTGGGTACATTGTTAGGAGAACTATGCGACACCTACCAATGGAAAAGACAAAGGTCACTTCTAGTTTCACCTCCAATTTTTCCACTGGTCTAGCCACTGACTTTAACACTAGTTTTCCTATAGGTTTTACTAATGAGATGGGTTTCATAGATGATACCACTCATGATCCTACCCCTCCAACATTCCCTATGGATTCATCTATGGATGAGGATGATGTTGTGCATATCCCTGTGGAAAACCTTTTGGAATTGGATAACAAATTTTTAGACCTTATGAATCATTTGGAGAAAGCACTAAACATGGCAAGAGTTGCTAGGATTGCTAGTGAGGTGAGATATCTATTAGGAAATGATTAGACAGGTGTAGAGTTCTTATGAGGCCTTATCAATCTAACTAAAGCCTATATCCCCATGTATAAGACTAGATCGGGTACTATTCGAGGAGAGGTGCTCGATGCCTATGAAAGATAGATAGGAATTTAGATGCCAACTAAATCTATATGCATGGCCAAGAAAGGCCCTTCAATTAGTATTTCCTCTACTTTTCAAAAGCCCCTTACTCTCAAGGTGAGTAGAATACCTCTTGGTTTTAGTTTCACCCCTCTTGGTGCCTCTGGCGGTGGGGGATTTGGTGGAATGAGTGGTGGCAGCTTTGGTAGAGGGGGTGGAACTGGTGGAGGTGGTTCTAGTGGAGGCCATGGTGGTGGCTTTAGTAGTGGAGGTGGCTCCGACAGAGGCCCCACTAGTGGTGGTGGCTCTGGTGGTGGTCACAGTGATGGCTCCGGAGGTGGCTCTGGTGGTGGTGGTTTTGGAGGTTCCACTGGGCCTTTGTCATCCTCTAATCCTATTTTGAATACTTTTCTTTAGAACATGGGTCAAATGCAAAACCAGTTGGCTAGCCTTTTCCAAGCCTCCATCCAACCTATTTTTCAAACTTTCTGACATAGCCCATTGTCGGTGGCAATTTTGAGTACTCCTTTCCCTCAAGGAATGGAGATTCCTAAGTTTGAAAAGTATGGTGGTAAAGGGGATCCATAGACACATGTTTCATCTTTCAATGCCATGTGTACAAATTTCTTTCATCACGATGCTTTGATGGAGAAACTCTTCCCCCAATCTCTCAAGGACACAACACTCAAGTGGTACTGTTCCTTGCCTAATCATTCCATATTTTTTATTTGATCAACTCGTTAATTAGTTCTCTATCAGTTACAAGCTAATATTAATCTGAAGATGACCTTCTCAGATCTAGTCCAATGTAAGTAGGGAGATAATGAGAAGATAATTGACTTCATAGTATAATACCAAGTGCTCTTTTCACAGATCTCATACCCGCTGCTCGACTCCGATGTACAAAAGGTGTTCATAGGAAACCTACAACGAGTCTAGTAGGAGAAGTTTTTCCTAATGAAATACCCTTCCTTTGCACATCTATGTGTTGCATTATGAGAGTATCAGCGAATGGTTGTTCAATTTAGGGGACCTTCCTTGTGATTTTGTTTAGAAGGAAAATCTATTGTGTCCATCACAAGAAAAGGAAAGGTTGTTGTGAATGTAGTTGTTGTGACTAATGATCACGACCTCAAATGCAACATGAAGTTTACAAAGCTAGTAGAATCCTATTCTTCCATTTTGCAAAACTTGTTGAAGGATAAGATCATAACTTTGGAAAATCCTCGACCTCTAAAGGAACCTTATCTTGATTGGTATGATGCAAATGCCTTTTGTTAGTACCATCATGTTAACGAGCATGATATCGAGTGTTGCATGTGCCTACGTCATGAGATACAAGATTGCATCGATGACAGTACCATACATCTCGATGGGAATAAACAAAATGCGAATAAGTTGGTAGCAAAGGCCAATAGCAAGTTACAGATTTACAAGGACCCATTTTCATCTCATTCTGCTAACTTGATTATTGACCCCTTTGATGCTTCTCCTCAACCCTTGGCATACGTTAACATGGTCTCAGTTACTCCTCCATAGCCTATGATTGGTTTTCCATATGTGACTTTTACTTCATAGGACTTGCCTTTGAATAATAAGCCCTCTCCTCTATACATTCCTACTCACCTCAATGGAAACATTATGACAGGGGTTCTAGTTGACCTCACAAGCTGGGTAAATGTTATTATGGAGGAGACGTTATGGTTAAATTAATTGCATAGGGAGGAATATGAAGAAAAAAATTCTACCATATGTACGCACGATGGTCTCTCTCTTAAGCCATATGGATCTATAACTCTTTCTATCCTAGTTGGACCTAGGACTGTGGATACAACTTTTGACGTTATTCCAAAATCTGATTTGTTTAGAGTGAAGTTAGGTATGTCATGGCTAGCTTCCATGAATGAAATTGCTTATGTTATTCACAAATGTTTAAAGTTATCCCACAGAGGTGTTGTGCACACCATGCATGATACCAGATATCATCCATTGGTATCCCATGGGGGTTATTCATTGGATCATTTTTGGCCAACTTCGGTCGGTCCGCTTCCCCCAAAAATAGACCTGCTTTATTGAAACTATGTAATGTACAAAACTAGGGGCAAGGGATAACTAAAAGTGACCCCTCTAGTAGTGTAGTAGCAAGCTTCCCCCTCCTCTCAAAAGGGAAAGGAGAGGCCTGCTCATCCTTGGGGTGCCACTTCTGCCCCTCTTTATGAAGAGGAGTTTTAGATGAATACTCCTGGATTTCTCACAATAAGTCTGATGGTGCCTGCTTGGCATAAAGCCAAGATTCAAATATCGAAATTTCCTACTATGCCTCCTAGACCCTGGCCCTACCTATATGGTAGAAGGAAGGATCCTCATGGGGAATTCTCTATGTCTTGGCCTCTACAACCTCCTACTACTCCTGCTCACAAGGAAATGAATGGGAAGAGGCCCATCTCTAAGGAATTAGAGCTAACTCTCCTCACTATTGCTCTGACCTCTTCTCAATCTCTCCCTCTTAATCCTATCTAGGAGTATCTCCCTTCACTAGAAATGGTTGTGATGGACACTCGAATGGCTGAGAAGGATCCCTCTATTCCATCTTAGCTCTCGACCTCTAGCTCCCAGAGTCACAGAAACTGCCTTGCACATGAGTGCAAGCGTCGGTGAAAGGCTCTGGCGGTTGAGTAGACCACTTTACAAAGGAAGGGGAGTAGATTGCCCCTATTTTAGGGATTTTCATTGTGCCCTCCTCTCCCAACCCCTCTACTTCAATTCAGTCAACCTTAGTGCTGCTTTTGGCTCCTGCTACGAGCATAAACACCCCTGACCCTAAAAAGGTGCAGGTGTGTATTGCTCCTTTATTCGATCCCCCTCTCTTCATGTCCCTTTTAGACATCCTACCATTCTTTAAACCCATGGATATATTGGACACCTCGATGGTGTCCACTGTGCTTTTCTCCTCCTCCGTGCATTTTGCCTCATTTGTGTGGAACTCACATCCTCTAACAAAGTGGTAGATGGAGGTTGGCCCCACCAACAATGGGGGGCATAAGAGGAGTCCACCTTCTTCATAGGGTGGTCCTGTGCTAGCATGTGCTTTCCTAGTGATGAAGGAAATTTGGCATCCCTGGAGTTCGTCACTGGTCCCGAGTCACTCAATGAGTCTAGTAGTGAATCTCAGGCACTGCCTTCCTTATCCATTGAAGTAACACATGGCACTCATGTGAAGGGCATGTTTAACTCTTGGATGAGGTCCTATCCTTTTAAGTGATCTTTTCAAATTCATTGACCTTTACTCTATAGGAACCGAGCATAGAAGGCCTCGCGGGGTCTTCGTCCTTGGCTCTTGTTGTGGGAGGGTCAGAGGGCTCCCCGCTTGACATTCTACCCTTGCAGGATTGTCCACCTTCCTCGTATAATGATCTAGATTGGGAGGCTGATGACCTCTTGGTTGATGAGTGTTAGGGGGGTGCATATTTATTTGTAGTGTAGATTGTGTGTGTTTGTGTTCCCCTGTGCTTGTGTTATATGTTCTTGGATGACCCTTTTCACCCTCATAGGTGCTTGGATGCAAGAGTGATTATGTTTCATAAAACTTCATCTATTTGTGCATCATTCTTCCTCCGTTCTGTGTACTATTTTTTGAAAAATTTGGGGTGATGCAAAGTGTTGGGGAATTTAGGCTTCCCTTCCATGTTGACCCAATTTTTAATTTTTATTTTGTTTTCTCGTGCATTCTTCATATGGTCTGATATAGTAGCCCGAGTTGATGAAAGTTCATTAAATATATTATTATTATACATATACACATTTATGAGCAACTATGATCCCAAAATATCAGATCGCCCCTGTGCCCATTGTTCATAATGTTATAATCTCTTTTTACAATTTTTTTATATTTCTCTCTTCTTTACTTGATTCGTGATGTTGTGGTGCTCATGTGTTGTCCCTCATGTGCGCAACAACATTACCACGGTGACATCTTGCTATGTCTTGTGGGCCACATCACTTTTGCATTCTTTCTTTTCTCTCCTTAGGATGTGACATGCCTTGTGTTCAACATGAACCATCCTAAGGGGGGGCTATCATGTCAGCTTCAATTTTTAGAAAACGCATTTGGTAGCGAACGAATATTTTCTCAAAAATCTTTTCAAAACTTTTTCAAAAATTGCATTCTCAACTTGGACCCCTAGTGGAATGTGTTTCCTTCGTCATGGGTTCACAAAGAAAGAACTTGAAGAACTTTCCTTCAAGGAGTGAGAAAATTTTCCTATGGGAGAAGCCTTGACCTTCCGCTCACAAGGGGGCATTTTATTCCTTTCGAACTCCTTGATGAAGTGAACATCTTTCGAAAGGATTCCTTTATGATTGCATTGATTTGCGAAAAATGCTCACTTTCAAACAACACGTCCCTTGAGTGGACCCATTTTATTTTGAAGGGTTCTCAAGGGACCCCTTTGAAAGCTCTTCCTTCAATTTTTTTACTGTCTATGTGACTATTTGCTTGTTTTCTTGTGTGGCTACTTTTTGTTTTCTAACATGTTTTATCTACAAATTAACATGTTGCTTTGTAGGTGTGCCTGTGAAGCTGATTTCTAGTTTGACTCTGTGAAGTCCCCTTACACTAGGATTCCTTCAAGAGAGAGTACCTATGAGGCACCTTCTTTGTAGGTCTGAGGGCTTGTGAAGCACTTGCATCCTGTGGGATTTGTCCATCATTGGTCTGTGGGCCTTCGGTGTACTTTGTTTAACTTAGTAGTTTTGCGAAGCTACAAAGTCCTTTGTTTGAACCTCCTTAGGAGAGAGTGCCTGTGGAGTCCTTTTCCTGCCCTACACTTTTGAGTTTTCTAGATTGTGGTTTGCTTCCTCGATGATTTATTTATACATTTCTAACTCTTCAATCTACTTTACCGAACACTCATCAATACTCATGCTTGCTAAAGTGGGGGTAAAATGTATAGGAGCGAATTTGTACCCCTTATATATATTCCCATTTTTCATCCCCTCACCTTATAAAGTCAAACCCGAAGGTGAAACTCCACATCACTCACCTGCCTTCCATCCACTTGGTGTTTTTCATATGTGTCGGTGGGGGAATATTTGTTGAGGATGCGAGTGTGACACACATACATTTTGATGATGTTTTCTGCACAACAACTCAGACATAATATAATATCCTATCTCACTTGAAAGGTAAATCTCTATTAGAAAGCCTCAAGAGATAACCCCAAGGTCTCTAATGTTAGGTCTTGACAATGCATAAACAACTCAGTGATATATGTGAAAATGTTGGTAATCACAAAGGGACCTTACTACAAGTAAAGACTGAATCTTTAATTTATCAGATCTAGCAATATGATGATACTTCAATCCTAAACCTAACTAAAATGATAAAGAAATAACAAAATACTAGGTTTTTAAAGAGATTACTAAGATTAATGCTACTCCTAAGATTAACAATACAAATGATGAAATACTTGAAATGGACCAATCCCTCATAAACCAATTCTTACTTGACTCAGATGAATCTGCAATCTTACAAGAATAGTGTAATCTTCTAAGGTGTTAAATATTTTCATATCATGAACATTCATCCAAGACAACCCTAAGGCAATTGAAATGAATAAACCTTCACAATTGAACTAAGCACAATAGATATATGGTCCAGGCTAACTTTGCAAAGCAACTAACAATCAACTAGCTGCAAAAAGTATGGACCAAGGATCACTGCAACACTTCAAGCATCAAATCATAAACACCATTAAATCACTTCTAATTCTAAATATAACATATATCTAATACTTCTCAAGAAATCTTAAAGAATATAACAAAAAGAACCATGCAAGATAAGAATAACACAAGTATGGCACCAAATCACAATGTCATTACTTGCATCAAATTATCCACTAAAGCAACAATTCCAATTTGCTGTTACAATATTTTCTTGGAAAACAACTAACTTCTAACTCTTACTCTACTACTTAATTCGCTTCAATATAAACTATTTTTCTCTATGTCTCTATCTATCTAGCCCTTACAAATGAGGTAGAATGCCATATTAATAGAAACCCCCAAGATATATCGGCCTAGTTAGGGTTTACAATAGTAATTGGCCACAAAACAAGTTGGCCAAGAGAAATTCAAAATAAAATAAACTATACATTAAATGCTTGAACTTCATCTAGGTCGGCCTGGGATCTCCAATGTAGCTCAGACCAATGCATGTAGGATAATAGGGAAGCACAAATTTTGATGTAGCCCAACATTAATTGCCTTCCCCTTTGTCTTTATTCCGATCCACCATATCATGCACCATGAAAAGTACCTTGTCCAAGTCAGCTATGGGTGGGAAAGGAAAAACCTTAAGTCGGCTTTCAATTGAATTAATACTTTCTCATGACTGCTCCATTGATTTATCCCATTCAATTTTATTGATCTGATATTTATCTATAACTGTAATGTAGGTAGCTACATCATCTAGTTGATGTTTAGTTATTGGATCTTCAATAGCTAGGGAATATACATCTTTCCACCATTTCCTTAATTGTGCTAAGGTCAAATGCTTAGGTGCAAACCTCCTTCTCCCTATCATGACCTCAAATAAAGAAATGCATCCATTGTAAATATCGGTCAGGGTTTCCTCATTTTTCCTGCTCTTCTTATATATCTTCTTCAGAACCTTCTACCTTATTTTCAAAGCTTCAAACCATTCCCAAGGTTCTGTAGCTCTGGAGGAAGGGAGAATTCCATCATTCAACAACTTATCCTTAGTATATTCCATGATGGTTTTGGTTTTCTACAATAGGAGATCTACATCCCTCTTATCTTGAGCCAACACCTATTTTAACCAATCTATCACCCTCATAACATCTCCTCCAGTTGAGAGAATGTCCTTGATAGCATCATTTCCTTTAGTTTTCACCCCCTGTAGCCAATTTTTTGTAGCAAGAGTAGTAGCCTTCATTCTTTCCAGCTCAATGATAGTTTCTCGGGGCAAGAGACTTGCAACAGAGGATGATGAGGAGCTAATGGATTGCAAAGGTTTTATCAAATCCTCTAAACATTTATTGAGTCTCTCAATCTCTTTCTTCATCTCTTGTTTAGTCTTCATTTCTTTCCTCAACCTACCCAAGATTGTTGCACTTGAACCCTCATATTCTTCAATGTCCTGCTCCACAGAGGTGGATCCTAGGTTGATGGTCAGCAAATTGTAATCCTCTCCAACTACATTATCTCTGTTCTTATCCGGATTAGGAGTTGCAATGTGGGCCACTCTATTGTTTGCCTCATCTCTTTCAGTCTTAGAGATGACCCTGGCCTTCTTCTTTCCTTTATCTTTTCCTATTTTAGCTAGTAACTCATCCCAATTGGGTGGGGTATCCTCCACAACAACCTGTTTTCTCCTTATTTCTTTATCCAGCCACCCTAGAACAGTGGACTCCAACTATATTTCACTTTGTTCCACTTCCTCTTGCTAGTCCTTAGGTGCATCTTCATTTAAATCCTACTTCCTAGGAGTCTCTTCAGCATTATCTTCCTTTTCTTCAACATGCTCTTCTCTGTGCATAGGTGATGGAACCCTAACTGATTCTTCTTCTCTTTGAGGAGATCTAACTTCTTCAGTTCTAACTGGTGAATCTTCATATGCAACCAAGGGAGACTACATCACCCTTTCTATTTCTGCCTTTGCATTATAGAGCTCACCCTCATGAAATTCTTCTCCTTCTATATCTTGGCGATCCTCGACTTCCCTAGATTCACCTAGTTCATTTTGAGCTTCATGGGAAGAAGGGACATCATCATGTTGTTCTGCATGAGAAGTAACCAGAGGAAGATTTTTCTTTGGCACACTATCCGTAGGAGGAGTTCTTGATTCCCTTGTATATACTTGTGTCTTTTCTCTTGAACTTTCCACATTTACCATAGGTGGGCTAACTTCTTCTCCAGCCCTAGAGCTTTCCTTTTGTGATAGTTTTACAATTCTTCTTTTAGGCACATAAGCAAAAACCTTAGGATCTTTCTTTTCAACTTCCTCTTTTCTAGGCTTCTTAGCATTTGAAGTATGCCCCCTTTTCTTGGAAATTGGCTTTCTCTATTTTTCTGTTTCTTGAGCTTTCTCCACTTTAACATCTTTAATCTTGATTTTAAAAGGGGAGCTCACCTTATCTTTACCTTTGGGATCCTGCTCGGCTGAATCCTTGGAAGTAGAATGAGGGTCTAAATCTCCCATTAGATCATAGGTGCATTGCACACCTTCATTTTCCAATTCCCATATCTTGTGCTTTAGCCATAACTTCATGTACTTAATGATTGGATTCATTAACTATCCTAGCTCTATTTTTTTCTTCCTCCAACTAATCTATTTCACTAATTGGTCTGTCCCTTATTGCCTCATAAGCATGGCCTTGAATCAAGTCCCATCATATTCAATCTGATTTGGAACTGCCTTCACATTATATAATCAGACTGATTCAACTGGAAGCCAGGAAAAATTATTCTTTCTAACCTCATATTCATCACTGCAATTGGCCCAGTGGTCTTCCAAATCATCCTTGTGGCTATATTCCCAATTGGCCTTCTTTTGTGCTTCACTAGTTATGTCAAATATAGACCTCTTGGAATGAAAGGATAACCTAAGAGTACCCATCTCTTCTTCTAAATCTTGAGCTAAACTAATGGAAGGGCATGCTTCTCCAGTGCCTATCCTCAAAGGGAAGTCTCCACCAAACCCAGTCTTGTGTTTGTCCCTTTTTACAATAGCATCAAAGTCACATATTTGCCTAGTGACCTCCAGGAGTAGGATATGATCAGTGGGATACCTTGGAAGTCGATATGAATCCCTTTGACACCCATCAATCTAGACGTATGAGAAGGTGGGAAACTATATAAACCAAGCCCCATATTTCTTGATTAGCTCTTTGGCTTGATATGAAATCCTCATGTGTTCTGCACCCTGGAGCAATCTAGTGATGTGCATGGTGAATGCATCATTCAATCTCCTATAGCTTGAGCTCCCTAAGTGAAATTGAGGGTAAACCTCATAAATTACATCCAGCCAAAGACTCCTCTTGTGCTCAATCCCTTGTATGGATGAAATCTTGCAAGTGCATAAAATAAGTAGGAAGTCATTGTGAAGGTCTTGGTTTGCAGCACATTGCACAATTGTTCATGGATTACAACACTTATAACACCTACCCAATGATAGTTGATCTTCTCTTGTTCCATCCTCACAGTGACATGGTACATCCAACTCTCAAACATACCTACACTCTTCAGACCTACCACCCGACTAAGAAGAGTGTTGGCATCATAATATTCCTTCTTGAACTTTTCTCTAAATAGCTATTTGGGCAGTTTTGAATAGCGAGACTTAGGATTTTCCAACCAAGAATTGATGATATGCTATGATTTAATAGTCTCCTCCTAATAGTACTTTTTAGCTGCCTCCATGCTGAATGCCACTACATGAGATCTATTTGGCATGTCAAAGGTCTGGGCTATGGAGATAGGATTCAAATTTTCCATAATCCTCCCTTGGGGACTGACTATTCTTTGAGTACTTCTGTCATAATGCCTGACACACTCAAGAACCAATTCGTAACATTGCAATGTAGAAGGGAATCCAGCTACATGTGCCAACCCTAATTCCAACATTCTTTTAGCTACCAACGGAAGATCCTGCACTGCCATCCTAGCCTTGATCTCTTCATAGTCCCATAATCCAACATTCATGTCAATTACTTCTGACCAGATAGAAGTAATCTTGCTTTTCAGGATCTTACTCCTGATGTCCATCTCGATTCTTTCTACTTTAGATACAAAAGACCCCTCCATATCACTCTTAGCTTTTCCAACTGCTATCTTGCTCGATTCAACCTACACTCAACAAGGAAACCATAGTAAAAATCACACAAAAAAATTAGTCATAAACAACATGTTCATCTTTAAAATGAGTCCCAAGACAAGCAAGGTGCCATTAAATCTCATATAAAATGATCATATCAGAGTTCGGGTTTTAGGTCCACCCACGGAATTCAAACTAGGGAGGAATTTTAGAGAATTCTGAGCTAGATGGATTCCAGCGGAATAAACCTTGAAAAACCAATTAGTAACTTAATCCGATCATTATCAACCAAGAAACAACATATGAGATCTCAAAATAGCTCAAATTAATCATAAAATGCATAATCATTTATTAACAAGTCATGCAATTTCGTAATCCTTCATTTTCCACCAAATTCTGGGAAAATCTACACGAGATAGATTTTCGCGAACAAAGTGATAGTCTACAAATTTTGGAAAAACAAATAAACAAAGGATTTTCAGGAAAATTCGGATGAGACAGAAATCCGCGGGAAGGTGAAACTCCTGAAAACTTGCAAATTTCAAAAAAATTAGGGGAAAATGGGAAGTTGGGGAATTCTGGCCAAAGAGGAATTCTGCAAAGATCTTGAAACGCCAAATATCATCATTTTCTTGTGACCTCATCCACTCAAATTGATCGAATGATCAAAAATTTGAGGACCCTGGGTATGGAAACTGTTTAACTTGAACCTCCTACAAATCTTCCTTGAATTCTAGGATCACTCGAAAGCAAACTAAGATGAGATAGTGATGCCCTAGGCATGAAACCCTAAATTTTGACCATTAACGCATAGAGCAAGCTTGGACTCAGATAACTCGACTACTGGGTTCTCACAAAGGTTGTTTATGGCTCACAAGCAAGCTATCTCTAGATGTGAATGAAAGAATGAACTTGAAACTTACTTGGGAAATCATAAATCAGACAGTATCATGCAACCCAAGCCATGAAATACTCAAACATATGGGAATCCGCACTCCAACCAAACCTATAATGCCAAAGCACTACTTACATTCATCAATAAAAAACAAGGCAACATGTACGCACCATTTGATGAAGTGGAAATTGATAACAAATGTGAGTTTATTGGCGCTCAGCAAAGAACAACAATGAAAATGCCCAGGAAATCACCACTAAATCCAACAATTTGCAAACCCAGCACCCCAAATCAAGTCCAACATTCAAAGAATAAACTACTCAACTGAATTGAACATAGATGATAAAACACAATGGCATAAGAATCCCCAAAGATTGACTAAATACACCCCCACAAATCGTACAAGGAGCATTAATGAAGCCGACAAGACAAGCTGAAGAAGTCCAAAAACCCAATGGAAAGACAGATTTCAAAAAAATCTAGTCCACACAGAATTCCGTGAAGACCCAAAATTCCTAAACCACAACGTTTAGCCAGAGTTTGAGTGAGATCCAAGAAAATCCAGATGGGGTGGAAAATCCCGAACTAGGGTAAAAACCTGAACTTTTCCCAGAACTTAAGGTTTTCAAAGTGAAACTTAGGGGAATCACGTAAGCAGGTAAGATAAACATTTAAGCTCATGCCTAAGTGAATCTTCAAAATCAAAGGGCCAAAACACCAAAAATCAAAGCAAAAGAGGGTCCCTGCTTTCAGTAGGGCGTGTGTGCGAAAACTGCATAACATGACATCTATGCGGTGTGTTGTCATCCCTGACAGATTCTTGCCTCTAGAGTCTACAAGGACATTACACTCTCCCTTGGGCATGAATCATAAAATCTTTGTGTCAACCAACTGACGTGAAAATGAATCATTCCCTCCTAATCTTCCTTCAAATGCATAATTTTCACTATCACTTCATCTCTTTAGTGATATATCTCATCTTCTTCACAATTCTAGCGACTTCACTTAATCTCTTGAGTATTTTCACAAATCCATTGAGAATTGCATCAGCTTGTTACTCCATCAACCTCATCTTTGTATGTGTTGTGCTACCATAGAAGCTATGAGTTTGGAGTCTTGTGAGACCTCCCTTCATCACTACTGCAACCATGTCAACTTTTCCAATCTTGTTGTCTTGCATTCTCCCTTCATTGGCCTTGAGTGCCTTTGGGTGGAGGTGGTATTGATTCACTCTCCTTTTCCTATTGTGGTTTAATAGAGTGGCACTATATCTTTTGTGATGTTCAATACTCTCCTTTCTATTTTCTTTATCGTGTTTTCTACTTCATGGATTTCTTGGTTGTCCATGAAGGTGAAAATGCCAAAGCGAGGGTTTGACCAAGGAAAACCCTTATACAACCCAAAAATTTTCCCTCTCTTGGATGTGTGTAGGTGAATGTGTGGATGGGGCTCACTATAAAAATAGAGCCTTAGTGATTTGATTTTCATCTAGCTTCTTTATCATTTATGTAGCTATTTCTTGTACTTTATTATTCTATTCATCTTGTTAAATCTTGTCAGCTAGATCATTAGTAGGTTCTGTAGTATTTTACATTGTATTTCACTCTTTTTGGTCATACGGACTCCAATGTGTCACGTTGTCATCCTAGACCCGCGCTTTCATCCTCAGGTAGAGAGTTGTCTAGGGTGCAGTTCAAATTCTAGAGATTGGCGTGTCTAGCCTCATTTAGGTTTCAGATCTATAGAGTGATAAAAGTACTTGAAAGTTCTCTTCACTACTGATTCTTGTCCTAGACACCCATTAGCTTGAGGTAATATAGGGAAGCCCTCCACTCTCAGCTCTTTGTGACTTGGAGCCTTGGTGTGGTGGTCCCCCTACCTCACATAACAATAAAATTTATATTATATATCCAAAAAATATTGTAAATATTTTTTAAACCCTTTTATATATGAAATAAATGTTTAAATATGTTAATGTGGATAAGGTATTTTATTTAACTAGTTCAACTAGTAGGTCCTATTCACATGTCAAGTTTACTTAAGTCCTATAATCTTTGTAGAAGTTTTAGTTGTCATTAGATCTTATCTTATTTTATGTCATTTACTTCTTGTATCCTAGGTCATTTAATATTAGTTGTCTCATGCTAAAGCACTTTCCATGATCTTGTATAATCCTATCTCTCACCTTGCCTATATATGCAAGGCCTTTTGTACATTTGTAAGCATAAGGGATGTATTATCATTGATCACTTATTCATCATTGTACATTGTTGCATCCATAATCAAGCAAACTATTTTCTTGCCACTCTCTTGTAGAAGGTTATCTTTTATTTTGCAGGTGATCCTACACTGTGGGAGCTCACTATTAGCTCCTTGGAGTTCACTATCAATTACTACATAGTATTAGAGCTCTAAATTTGTAAACCCCTTCACATATCTAAGGATTATTTAGGCATGGGATTTTGTTGGGTGCACTTTGGAACAAAATGGACCTCACCATTGAGTTCAAAAGGCCCAAAAACTCATATTTCAATACAAAATACTTTATATTTTGGTGAAAGGAAATTTTGGGGCATTTTCTAAGGGTTTGGTAGATTCCACGAGATTTTTTTTGTGTTTTCTATATCCTACATGTTATAGGTGAGAAGTAAAAATAATAATCTAGAATATTTGTAGGAATACCCATTGCACCATTGGAATCAGTCTACATCACCTAGTACAATTTTGGATTTTTTATTTTTTAAATTTCTAACATCTACCTAGGTTAAATTTGAAGAGTAGACAACCATCATAGTGGCACTCTACCAATTTCACCCACCCCTAGGGGGCCCTCTTTGCCTCTTAATCCCTAATTGGGAAATTTTCTTTTGAGAGAATTTTTGACTTGGGTATTATATTTTGGCAAATGAGATATTGATGAAATGAGCACTTCGCAATGGTGTAGGTCATTTTGCTAGATTTTTCTACAAGTGAATTTTATTGTTGTTTGAAGTCAAATCTCCCATTTATACATCTAAGCTCATAATTTATTTCCTATTTATCCAAATTTCATAATTTTTGTACTATTGGAAAAGGTATTGAGGAGCTCTTTTGTCCTATCCATGCACTTTTTCTAGATTTAGCCCCAGGTATATTTTATTCAATTTTTACAAATATCACATTTTGAATGATTACTTAGACATCCTAATACTTGGATAAGTTTTATCTTTTCGGGATGGCTTTATTTTTAGTATTCATCATATTTGAGGGTTTCTAATTATTGTTGAGGGTTTTTGTCATTATAATTTTGGAGATCTATCTTAGTCATTATGGGTTTTTTATTTTATCCTTATTTGATCATCTTGAAAAGGGGAAACTATAAATAATGGAGAGATGACATCACAAAACATCTCTATTGGCTTCATCTTTTTCTAGATTCGTATAGTCTTGTTCCCCCTCTAGGTACTAATGGTAAGAAATTTTCTTATATTGTAAAAAGGTTTGTGTCCTAAGATTGATTGGTATGCATGTTGATGATGAAATTTTGAATGTTTTTGTGCACTTTGAGTTCCCTCATTCTTTGGACTAAAATTTGGGGAGTATATGGAGATCCTGGCGTTAGTGTGAAAATATTCTTTATTCAACTAGTTTCGTTTTATCTAGTTCCTACACTTAGTAGTTATATTCAAGCTAGTTTAAACTCACTTAGTGGTTTATTTGTCTTACCTCATAGGAAAATGAAACATGCCTTCACATTGTGCCAAGTGTTCTACATGTCACATCTCATAGAGGGTTAGTCAATATTTATGTTTCACCTTCCTACTTCCTCCTTGTCATATATAAACAAGGAGTGATCATTGTGTTTACACACATTCTATGATAGTTTATTGGTCTATGTATTATTCTTGATTTATTTTGTGGAAGTTTGAATATTGCATTCATTATTTGTTGCTCCAACATGGTATTAGATCATTGAATTGCAAGTTCCTTCTAATTTTTTGGTGAATCAATATTTTAGTCCTATCAATGAAGCAATGAGGAGCCAAATGGACACCACCATTGTGTCTAGGAGGTCTGAGAAACAAAGAATTACCTTTTGTTTTATGAAAAATGGTAACTTTTAAAGTTTGCAATTTTTTTGGTAACAATATCTTGCAATACTATACAATACAATATAAATCCATAATATACAATTATTTTGGTAAAAATGTAAATTTTATTTGGTAGAGGGTAGTTTCCCCCCTACAAATTTCACCATTTGGCCAAAAAATTTATTGTAAAAGCAATTTTTGTTTAAGGAAAATTGAATTTTTATAGGTTTGGGCATTGTTTATCTGGTTCATAGTTTTGCCTATGTTTGTCAGGAAAAATTCCTTTTATTTTGAGGGAATGTGTTGAAAATTCATAGAGATTCTCAATTGCATTTCCAATTCTATAAATTGTAATCTCAAAGCCTATGGGTTATACAATATGCAACATTTATTGTTGCATTCAAATTGAAGTGTATTTATCTCTGTGAAGATATTTCATCAAACCTTCATGCCCTGGTGAAAGTGAGTAGACCTCAATTTACATTTTGAGCTATGTTTGTGATCCATAGTTCATGGACCAACATTTGTGGTTTTCTAGTTTGGGGTATCTTTGGGTTTTATTTTTGTATTGCAGATCGATTAGAATTTATTAGTCAGGATGAGTGAAGTTCCCTTCCTAGTCATTGCAAGCTCTCATTCTTTCATTCTATCACTGACATTTCAACATTTTCCATACAAATATGCATCAAACTATAGATAATATTTGGTCAATATGACTACAATTTTTTTGTTTCAATAACCAAATTCAAATTCAGTTATTTAAATGTGACAACCAATATCAAATCTTTAAACCACATGAAAAACTCAAAAGAGGCATAACACAAAAGAACCATAACACATTATTTTCATGAGTGGAAAAGCCTCATAGGGATAAAAAACCACTAAGTAAAATGCCTCACTGGCTTAATAAATTCCCACTGATTATAGAGCCTCACTGGCTTTTCAATGTTGCTACTGCCTCACTGGCCTTTTTAAGTTAGCAACTACCTCAATGGAAAATACATAACAACTACATCACTAGAAAAACTTCCATGGTTTTACTGACCAATTTCCATGAAAGAAAAGATATAACTTCAGGGGGTTACCCTGTTACAATACATTTCACTGCCTATGTGATCTATTTCTATAACTTCAAACACCATCTTCTAACTTCACACAAATCTCAACATTGTTTCATTAATCCAATATCATAGTTGGACCACTAACACTACTCAAAATCAAGAACCTCTATTATATGCATACACGAGTGTAAGAATAGAAACCTTGGACATATCCTTACTGTCACAAGCTTTGAGTAAGAATAAGATAATTGTAATGCAATGACTATCACTTCACATTGTCAACATTGTATTTAACTTCTAGTATAGTCCATACACAATATATTCAAGAGACCTTTGCATAGTCACTTGTAATCTTTCTGTATTCACATAGAACTTGTGTAGAGAAGAGATCATACTTGAAAGATCATTGTTACTCAATAACAACATTCAAAACTTTCCTCCTCTATGATTTTGGACAGAACAAAAGATGATAAGGTAAAATTCAACACATCATTAATAATTCCTGCACATTCATTTCTTCGAGTCACATTCTGCAACAAAAGGAATAAACTCAATCAATAAATCAATCCAAGCTTCTATCTATGATCCACATTTTTTTCTTCATCCTCTCACATCACTCATATGTTCAAGAAAAACCCTGAATGCATTTGGTCACAACTTATTCAACATGCCACTCATGAAACACATGTTTTTCTTTTTCATATCAGTTGCAGGAAGCCCAAATGCATTGTATGTTTCATCTACAAAACCTTCTCAACGTAGACAGTTGCCAAATTGTTCTTTAACTACTAATTAATCCCAAAGGACAACTATTTCAATGTTTAAATATGCATTCTCTTTTTGAAAACCTGTGGCTGGCTAGTATTTCAACATTGAGCAAGAACCATATTTATTAAAAACCAAATGATAGCAAGATATGTGTTGAATAAGATCTTCAATTACATAAACTCTAGTTCTTGGAAGTTATTTAGAACAAAGAATAGTCTTAGGGTTTGAGATATGAGGGATACAAATTTAACCATTCAAAACTCTCAAAGGAAATTACCCACATATTGTTTACCTTTCCACCAAACACCTCTGAATTTTTCATGAAACAACTTTGTGGTATTTTTCCTATATCACTATTTTTGACCAAGTCAAAAACTCTGTAAAAACCATCAACATCAATTGGCATAGCATACCCTTTATATGTCACTTAACAAAAATAACATAAAGAGAACCTTGCACCACCAAAACCCTTGTGACATCTTGAAGCAACTCACTTTAGTGCCCTTGTGATACTAATACCTTATTCAACCTTTGCATGAAAACCTTGTAACAAAGAATAAAAGACCTTAACCTTTGCATTAATAACACATCCATTACCAACCTTTAATATCTTTGCAACATCACTAGGAAGTGAGTGATAAACCATGTGTCCTTTGACATCAATGACAAAAATCATGCCAATATTTTTTGTTGGATGCTTGCTACTATCTTCCAAATCACAAGCTTGAAAGCTTTATTCAAATACATTAAATGTAGTGAACCCTCAAGCGACCTCCTCCATAGGTAGCTTACACTCAAACCTAAAAGAATTGATCAACTTTCCTTTTAGTGGTTCGTGGCATATTTTCCACACTTAGGTGCTTACCCTCTCAAGACAGTCCCATCTTCACACATGGCCACTTTTTTCACTAGATTCTTTTCCTTCTTGGCACCCATATATCAACAAATGGCCACATCAATATCCAATAGCCATAAATCGAGTCAAATTCCCTTCAACAACCAAAAAAATCCAACTTTTCTACTTGGCTATCAAAGGTGGCCTCTTCCAAAAATCCTCTTTTTTGGTATTATTTGGTGATGGTAAATTTTTGACATTATTTCTGAATTATAATATTTTTATGCTAATTTCTAGTGGTTAAACTGTCAGGTTATTCAAAAAAATTGTAAAGGGTAGAATTTTTTGTTTTTACATAACTTGCAAATGAGAAGTTATTTTTACAATTGTAATTAGTTGATGAGAATTTGGTTCCATATTCTAGACTTTAGCATCAAGATGATTTCAAAATATTTTTTTTCTAACATGTTTTTTGACCTCCAAAGTCAATGTAATTTGTGTAATTTTTGACAGAGCCTAACTTTCACCTCATTTATCAAAAATAAACATTTTTTAAATTCATCAAAATTGCACAAGGATTTCATATTTGTAGTCAAAATTAAGTTTTCAAATGTCTATTTTTTATATTTGTAAAAATCTTCATTAGTTCTTAACAAATGATTTGGCTTCCAAACTTGTAAATCATGTCTTGCATATTTCTAGGGGGTCAACATCCAGATATAATAAAATTTTGGGGTCTTTGTAGGGCATAATTCAAGTTCCTTGTTGTGTGCGCATCATGGATCCTAAAATTGACTTGTCAACTCCATATATCTTCCACACATGGAAAGTGAAAGTACCACAACTTTTTCAATCTAAGGGATTATGGAAAATGGTCAATGGACAACAAATACATTTTAATAGGGATCTTGAACATTTTACTTATTTAGATGAAGAAATAGGAATAACAAGTCTTCTTGTTTCCTATAGTTTGTAATTTCTCATGGCTAGTTGTACAACTCCTAAGAAAATGTATGAAAAAATATGATGATCTCTTTGGTAAAGTTGATGAGTTCAAAATACTCCAATTAGATGTTGAATTAATAAAAATTTCATCTAATTCATTCTCTTCTATAGAAGATTTCTTGGTCGAGTTTAAGTCTTTGTTTTCTCAACTTAAGAGTTATGGTAAAACAAAAATAGATAAAGAGTGTGTCTTCTTGGTTTTGTCAAAGATAAAAAGTCTTTATTAGCTATTTCTCCCTCCTTTTACTCTACAATGGATGCTTTTGGAACAACACATGTGATGCCTTCTTTTGAATTTTTTTGTGGTAGACTCACAAGAGATTAATCTAAGTCAATCTCTATGGATTCTTTCATCTCTTCAAAAAGTCATGCACTAGTTTTCCAATTATCTAAGGGAAAAAGAAATAAGTCTTCTAACAAACCTAATGTAGAATCAGATTCAAGAAATGAACAATCATCTCAAAAAAAGAATAAAGTTGACAAACAAGCCACATCCTCTTCATAGTCACCTAAAAGAATACTTACAAGTCTAACAAGAAAAAAACAAAGCTCATTGTACTTTTTTGTTGATTATAGTATCATAGCAAAGTTTTTCGTAAGAGGAGTGCAGCTTTGGAAGAGGCCATGCAAAAACACAATATTTATCTTCCAAAACCTACTAAGGGACATGCCCTTATAGTTAGAGGTTTGGATACATCTACAAATTTTTGGATAATTGACTTAGGATCCTTACATCATATGACTCACACACAGGATCTTCTTGAATCTATTTCTAATAACACTTCTTTTTATATTTTAGATGGAAACTCTTAATAGATTCTAGTTCAAGGCTAGGTACAATATATTTGATAGAAGGCAAAATTGAGGATGTTCTCTATATTCCCAAGAATCCAACTAATCTTCTTTCAGTTTACCAAATTTTTCATACTAGTGATAGAAAGATAGTTGAGGTTCACCACATGATGTAGTTATTTGATAGCTACACCATCTAGAGAGGATTGTTTTTTTCTTAAGTTTCATGGTTTTGATTTAATTTTTTGAGTGTCACATATTTCCATGTTGATTCTTTGAGAAGAATTGAGCTTGAGAGGTTTGGAAACAACAATTACAAGTATTTTCAATAGTTGAGTACTAAGAATATGGTACTTAGACTTCCTATGTGAGGCCTCTCCTTTTGTGACATTTTTTACTTTTTTATTTTGATACTATTGTGACTCTTAAGTGATGATTTTATGATTAAATCTTATGTTTGGATATTACTACATTTGTAATATGGATGTTGGTTTTTGCTTTCAGACATAGTTGGTATTATTATGATTATATGGATTGGTTTGTTTATTATTGACATGATTAATTGATGAATTTTAGGTTGAATAATGCTATTGTATAGATATATTTTGATATCCAATGATTTATTTTGTGTGAAATAAAAATATGAGGTTATCGAGATAAAATTTTAAAGGATCAAATGTTCATTTGTGGGGGTTCTTAAACTATTCAATTTTTATGTTAGTGAATCATTAGACAATAATTCTGGAAAGTGATAGGATAATTGATTTAAGATATTATTGTTTTATGATAGAATTTGGTTAATAATTCTTCAAATATGATAATTTCTTAAAACATACTAATATTTATGCATCAAGTGTGTAGGTGAAGTGCCAACGAAATTTTGGGGTCACATAGCAATTCCAAATTGTGTCTTACTAGTGAAATTGATCTTAATTCATTTGGAGGAAATAAGGTAATATGTTATATGCACAATTTTGTGTTGTGAATATATTGTAATGTGAAGTTTAATTTGTCTTGTGTAAATTCATTTGATTGTGAGGAAAATTTATTATTATTGTTCTTTTGTAAGTTGTTTCATAGTGTTTTCTTTTAATGAGTTTTATGAGGATTTTAAGTGGATTAATCAAGTTATTATATTCAAAATTTAACCCTATATGGGTGAGGAGTATTTTAAACCTTAAAAATAATTTTCAAAATGTTTATAGGAACTTTAAACTTACCATTCCAAAAAATGACAAAAATGGGAAGTTATTTAGTTGTGGGGTAGTTAGGAAGAGGGAGTTTTCTCCTTTTCTATTATGCTCTTCACTTGAGGTTGGAGAGGTATTTTTCTCTTTTTCTTTGATTTGTTTTTTTTTTAGTTTTTGGATTTTTTTTTTCTAGGTTTGGAGAGGAGAGGAGTGTAGAAGAAGGCTTAAGAAGGGGATGAAGATTGAGGAGAACTTCATCAATCTATTTAAGTTTTAGAAATTTGTCCAAGGTACAAACCAAACTCTTATAGTATAAGTTATTTTCTTGTATGATTTTTCTTGTTGTTATTAAAGTGTTCCCATGAGAAATCATGTTATATATGTGTGTGTTAGAACAAAATTGTTGAAAATGGAGGTAATTATGTAGCTTAATACTTTGTAAAACTATGTGATTGTAGATCTAATTAAGTGTTCTTTGTTACAAATTATTTGTGTATGATTACCTATTTAGATTCATTTTACCAATTGTAGAAGTAGAAAAAAGATTGTAGAAGAAAAAGACTAGAATATAGAAGTGACACAACATATACCATGGAGAAACCCTTTGGAACAAGAATCAATAGTGCTTGTATTATTTAACCTTAGAACAAGATTACAATAATTATTTATTAATACTTGCTTGAGATGCTTCTTTTTCCTTCAATAATTCTTCTTGACAACCTACAATAAACTCTCATGTGTCCAAGCATGAATCCAATCATCCTATGCCATGCTTCACAAAATTACTCTCTTAGAACTCTCTTCAACTTGCTGCAATAAATAGAAAATTGTGAACATTGTAAACTCCAAAGAGTTGACAATTACAAGAGGATAAAGCTCCTCACAAATATCTACGCCATTCTTGTGCAAGTAGAGTTCTCCCATGAAAAAAAAATTCAAATCAACTCCTTCATCAATTTGGGCATCACAAATTGAAGTATTAATTGATTTTTGGTTTCAAAGATATCTTGTAAGCTTCTCCTCAATTTTGGCACCCAAGAATGGGCCCCACTTAACTGAGCCTTGCAAATATCTTCTCATGAAAAGGTGTTAACTCCAAGATGCTAACTTGGGTGTCCAAGGTGGGTCCAAGTCAATCTCTATTAACTGAAACATATCTCTCCATCAATTCATACAAACATGATGCATGATTGATCATCCCCACTTAACTGAATATAGCCACCTATTATCTGTCATGCAACTCAAGTCATTAGCACGTAACTCAAGTCAACTAAATTCAACTCAAACTAACTACATGCAACTAAAGATAACTTAACCATAACTAAACTGAACTCCACTCATGTGAATATCAATTCCTAACTTCTAGGATCTTTACATGCATTACTAAAGTGTTATCTTTCTCCAAATAGTTAACTAAACTCAATGTGGGTTCCACCTTCCATGTGGGCACCCTATGTGCTCCTATTTTGTAGGAGCTCTTCTTGGACACCCTCACATGTTCCTATCATTTAGAATTAATTACAAATGTCAACTTACATGTTCATTTTATTTGAATTTAATCTCTTTCTAATCCTAGTGTTGGGGAATACTTTCCAAGGACATAAGAGATACATGAAATAATGTTTATGATTGTAATTAAATGGCATCTTATTCCCAACATTCTCCCACTTGACATCATACATTTCAATTATTCTAAACAAGGAATCATTCTTATAAATCAGGTACATGACTCAAGGCCAATTGCCTTCCTGTAACAAGAACCAATACCTTTCCCAAGTCTTTGTAACCATTTCTTTTATCATTGAAACCTGCACCAATCTATTCATGAACACAAGCATCAAATTCAAATGATAACAAAAGACTCTGAGTGACTACCACACTCATTCCAAATTGAAATAGCAACCATGGAAAGTTGTTAGCTCATCCAAAACTATCATAGGTAGAACTTCATGCTATCAACATAGCAACGCAAATTTGCAAACAAGTCGTATATCCACCATCCTGAAAAATAAGACTCCAAGGTAACAACACACATAGACATGCAATAAAAAACTTAAGAAGTAACTCACTATCATAAAGTGCAACTAGTCCAAGAGAGGTTCCCCTCTCATACAGAACACATATACCTTTTGGAACTCCTACTGCATAGGTAATGTCAAATCTGAAAACAAGATCACAACATTAACAAGTCCTCCTATAACACTTCACATAGAGGATGTGGCTAACTCCTCTATCATATTGCCAAAGAAGCATATAATGATAAGAAAAATACATCTCTCATAACATAAGAACCTTCAAGAAGACAATATTCCCATAAAGAGAGAAATTGCAAATCGAACCATGTTCTTATACCACACTAACATGTGCCAAACTATGTAAAGTAAGATCTTCTTCAACACTCCCAAATTGAAAGGATATCAACATCTAACCATTTAACTTATAATGAAACATGTCATAAATTAGATGTAAACCTCTCACAGAAAGTAGATCAAACTTAGCCAAACATTCCCACAACAAAAGGGAATATTCCCAAAGCCACTAGCTATCTCTTGTACCTCTCCTACCCAAATCCTCATAACTAACTCAAGTTCAAGATTGCAAGGAGAACAATGGAAATGCATAAAATCATGCATCTACTTCTCAATAATTCATAAGAGAAGTCAAGATACATCTTAATAATGCATCTAATAATCAGGTGGGCAACACCTCTTAGATCATTTTACTTGTCGAGTAGACCAAGAGTGGGTTACAAGACTGTCTTGTGCATACAATAGAAAACCTTCTCATCAGGTCTCTGATGGACTCATATCCATTTCCAAGTGTAGAATTCTTGGTCTTTACTATTGAAAAAGATTTTCTTACAAGTAACCATTCCAACATATATCTCTTAACATAAGAAATATCCAACCTAACCCAAGTCTCTCTAGTGTCCATGAACACTCACTAATCAATCCATGCCAACTTCAAATGCAAATTGCATAATCATGAAGCTCCAAGAAAATTATTAATACTAAAAACTAAAAAGAACTATATCCTCTCCAAAGGAAGAACAATAACACCTTAACCAAAGACTCTAAGGGTCCTCCATGAAACAAGATGTTAAAACCTCTTCAATTCACATGAAGATAACCATATCCTACCAAACCTCCCACTGAACTGTGATATCGAGCTATACATGGCAACATGATAAACATCAAACCATCATTGTCAAAAAAAATCCCATTGAAACATGTAACCAAGCTATCCATGACATCATGATAACCATCTCCTAAATGAAGATCATCCATACATGTAAAACCATGGGCTCAAAACCATGAGCTCCAAAATCATGGACCAATACAACTAGCACAAAACCATGTGTTAAAGGCCACTAAAGGTTAATCCTCTAACTCTAACCCAAGAACTAGTTTAACCCAACTTCCCTCCCCTTACCACCTGGGAGAACTCCTCTCTTACTAGGCCTTTCCTTTCAAGGATTGAGCAAGCCATACCAGGTCTTACAACCATCATCCCAAATACATTGTAACATATTTCTTTTACAAATCTGCATTAACACAATAGTAAAATCTCCCACTATAGCCAAAAAACCTTCAAAATTTTAAGAGAAAACTATCCCAAACTCTACCCCAACCATTAGCTCTGATACCAAATGTTGAAAATGGAGTAATTATGTAGCTTAATACTTTGTAAGACTATGTGATTGTAGATCTAATTAATTGTTCTTTGTTACAAATTCTTTGTGTATGATTATCTATTTAGATTCATTTTACCAATTGGAGAATTAGACAAAAGACTGTAGAAGAATAAGACCAAAAGATAGAAGTGACATAGCATATACTGTGGAGAAACCCTTTTAGGAAAAAACTCCACCACCAAAATCAATAGTACTTGTATTATTTAACCTTAGAACAAGATTACAATAATTCTTTATCAATTGTTGCTTGAGATGCTTCTTTTTCTTTCAACAATTCTTCTTCACAACTTTCAATAAACTCTCATGTGTCCAAGCATGAATCCACACATCCCATCCCATTCTTCACAAAATTACTCTCTTAGAACTCTCTTCAACTTGCTGAAATAAATAGACAATTGTGAGAATTGTAAACTCCAAAGTGTTGACAATTACAAGAGGATAAAGCTCCTCACAAATATCTATGCCATTCTTGTGGAAGTAGAGTTCTTCCATGAAAAACAATGTCAAATCAACTCCTTCAGCAATTTGGGCATCCCAAACTAAAGTCTTAACTGATTGTTGGTTTCAAAGATATCTTGTAAGCTTCTCCTCAAAGTTGGCGCCCAAAAATGGGCCCCACTTAACTAATCCTTGTAAATATCTTCTCATGCAAAGGTGTTAACTCCAAGATACCAACTTGGGTGCCCAAGGTGGGTCCAAGTCAATCTCTATTAACTGAAACATCTCTCCATCAATTCATGCAAACGTGATGCATGGTTGATCATCCCTGCTTAACTTAATGTAGCCACCTATTATCTGTCATGCAACTGAAGATGTAACTCAAACTAACTACATGCAACTGAAGATAATGGAAGCATAACTAAACTGAATTGAACTAAACTAAACTAAACTAAACTAAACTGATACCGAACCGAACTAAACTAAACTTCACTCATGTAAATATCAGTTCCTAACTTCTAGGATCTTTACATGCATTACTGAAGTGTTATCTTTCTCCAAACAGTTAACTAAACTCAAGGTGGGTTCCACCTTCCATGTGGGTGCCCCATGTGCTCCTATTTTGTAGGAGCTCTTCTTGGATGCCCTCACATGTTCCTATCATTTAGAATTAATTACAAATGTCAATTTACATGTTTATTTCATTCAAATTTAATCTCTTTCTAATCCTAGTGTTGGGGAACACTTTCCAAGGACATAGGAGATACATGAAATAATGTTTAGGATTGCAATTAAATGGCCTCCTATTCCCAACAACAATGATATACTTAGGGGGGTGAATTAGTACATCCCACAAATTTTTCAATAAAAAATTATTACTGCCTTAGAATAAGTAAAACATCAAATACAATTTAAAAGTACAAGCACACAACCATAACACCAAATTTATGTTGAAAAGCTTAGAAGGGAAAAACCATGGTGAGCAAGTTTTTTGGAGCTATTGTCCAAATCCATCCTCACAAATAGAAACGAGATTTATAATATTTTTTATGGGATGCAACCCAAAGGAAACTACAACTATCTAATTCATAGTTTGATGGCTTCAACTAAAGAAATTTTAGAACTCCCTACAAACAACAAAACTAACAGAATAAGGTGACAACCTTTGTACAAAATACTTGATGAAATCTATTGATCAACCACCATTGCAATATCTTCAACAACTTTTCTTAACAACCTTTGATGCCTTAAACTCACTACTTTTGGCACACTTCTAAACACATATTCTCACACATATCTCTTCGCATATTAAAAAACACTCATACATGTTGCAAAAAACTTAATTTTTTATTTATATCCTCCATAAGCTTCAAAAAGCTTATCCTTAGTTGACCAAAATGAAACATATGGCATGAAACATGCAACGAACACAAGAAGTCAGCTCCAAAATATTTGTGGTAAGAGAGAATCGAATGTAGTCCAAACTAGGAGATAAGCAAGACCTATTTTACCATAGCACATATTTCCATGTTGGTGCACACTTCAAAAACTTGGTACAAATAACTCAATATACCAAGTCAGCCCAACAAACACTTAACCTTCTATACATTAGCTCTATACCAAAGGTGACCTATTAGAGAGACAAAAAAACATCATGTATATCACTTTACAATAATTATATGGCATTCAAAAACATTCACATACACTCTTTTCACAACTTCATATAACTTAATGTTGGCGCAAGCAAGTAGACATTGACTTCAACATCTCTTGCAAACCCAAATAAATATAGTCTTGAGATAGAACATTGAAAAACATACTTGCGGTACTCCTCAACACTTGAAACTTGAAATGAGAAAATAGATAGACAATTCGAACTCATCTTCCAAACCGTAAGACCACATATTCAAATGTGGAGAAATGTGGAGCATTTCTTTGATCCTTCTTGACTGCAACAACACAGTCTTCTCTTTGTTGGCTCTGGAAACTTCTGCAGTAAGTTCTTCTATGTTCTAAAATCAGAAATATACATGGTTCACACTCATCTCTGCCTAACTTCCAAACCACAAGGCCATATCTTCAAATATGGAGGAATGTAGACCATTATTCGAAAATTATTCAATACAACTTCTTGTGTCTTAGACTACTTGAAAACCTTTCATAATTACTTTCATATCTTTATGCAATGCTTTACATCAAGAGGAAGAGAACACATAAATTTATAATCCCATTGACAACAATTACAACTCTTTTGATCAACAACAAGAAACCAAAACTTCTTCATATCAACATACACTTTCATTGTCAACATTCACCTATTCATGAGAAACAAAAGATATGGTACAACTGTGTATAGCATGCTCAATTCTTCACAAACCTTCTAATAAACACATCGATTACATCACATGCAACCTTCCACACTATCACTATGTTGAAATTAATGACAACACATGCAATAATCTCCCCCTTTGGCATTGATAGCAATACTAACCTAATATGCAATTTATCCCACTTTGAAATTAAGGGAATATGGACTTCTTTTGTACCTACAACAACATATAGGCTTCCCCTATCAGCACCAAACTTAAAATCCTTCTACCCACTCCCTCTGAGAGGTATCCCCTATCAATCCTTGGAAAAAGATATAACTTGAACTGCTCCCCTTGGATAGATGCACCATCTATGCATCTAGTGAGGAGGGGCAACAACCCCTAGCTTCTTTGTAATATATTCAAATGTGTCCTTAGAAAGTTCCTTTGTAAAGATGTTTGTAACATGTTCCTTTGTAGGTACATATTTCAATATTACTTCTTGATTTTGCAACCTTCTCTATTAAGAAGCGATACCTAATAGATATATGCTTGGTTCTAGAATGTATCACTAGATTATTCAAAATATTGATGGCACTTATATTGTCATATAAAATAGGAATAGGCTCATCATACATTACCTTGATATCCTTCAATGTTTGCTACTTGACTGTAGTAGGATGTTGCAACAATATCCTCTGCTTCTATTATTTATAAGGACAACAAATCATTCTTCTTACTAAACCATGTGACCAATCTATCTCCCAAAAATAAATCTCCATCGTGGGTACTTCTTCTATAATCAACACTACCAACCCAATTAGCATCAATGTATGCACTCAGTGAAAAGCCATCATCCTTTTTATACCACAATCCATAATCTAGAGTGCTCTTCAAATATCTAAAGGTTCTCTTTATTTCCTTCAAATGAGTTTCTCTTGGATCATCTTGAAAGCTTGCAACCAAGGAAACAACTTGCATAATGTCATGCCTTGATGTTGTTAAGTGTAGTAGGCCCCCAATCATAGACCTATATAGAGTCTGATCAGCTTGAGGTGACTAATCATCTTTTCTCAAATGACACCCTATTACCATAAGAGTACTCACTATTTTATAATCTTCCATACCAAACTTCTTCAACATCTCCTTAATATTCTTCGTTTGAGAGATAAAGATACCATCATCTAATTGAGAAATTTGAAGTCCAATAAAGAATGATATTTCACCTATCATAGACATTTAAAATTACTTCTATCAACTTCTTATACATTTCATCATTTCCACCAAAGATTATATCATCAACATATACAACAATAATTAGATTTTTTTTATCCCCACTTTTGATGTAAATATTGTTGTCTATGGTACCTTTCTTGAAGCTATGCTGGAATAAATACTTGTCTAATATTGCATACCAAGCTCTAGGGGTTTGTTTGAGGCATATAGATTCTTCTTTAGTTTTCATACCATGTTTGGGTCTTCTGATAATTGAAATCCATCATGCTGCTGTATGTAAACTTATTCTTCTACGTCACCATTCAAGAAAGGAAATTTTACATCCAATTGATATACTTGAAGTTCTTGTGAACTTCAAATACAAGAAACATTCTAATTGCTTCAATTATTTCCATCAAAGTGAATGTTACCTCAAAGTAAATTCCTTCTACTTGTGAATAAACTTTTCACACTAGTCTTTCTTTTTTTCTCACCACTTCTCCATCTTCATTCAATTTGTTTTTGAGCACCCATTTTGTCCCTATCACATTTTTTTCTATAGGCCTTGGCACCAATTCCCAAGTATGATTCTTCTCTATTTGATTTAGTTCATATTTAATTGCTTGTACCCATGCTTCACCCTTTCTTGCATCAACAAAAATTTTAGGTTCTACACTTGATAGTAAGGAGAAATTTACTTGTTCATTTGCTCTTGCAAATATTCTCTTGATTTGCACTCCTTCATTCTCATCTCCAATTATTTGATCTTTCGAGCGATTTTTCTAAACATACTCGGTAGGAGTCTTGGTGATATTCTCTTGTGTTTCTACTTTTTCTTTAATTTCTTCTTCTTCTTTTGTGTAGGTAAGTTCATCTAACCAACAATCTTCTTGATCATATGTTTTTTGATGTGATTCTTCATCAACCCTAATATTTGTACTTTCAACTATCTTCCTTAGTATTTTGTTATAGTAATTGTAATATTTTCTCCTAGTTGAGTGTCCAAGAAACATTCCTTCATTAGATCTTGAGTCAAACTTTCCCATTTAACCTTCATCTCTTTTGATATAACATTTACTCCCAAAAATTCTGAAGTACTTGATAGTTGTTGGTCTTCCATACCATAGCTCATAAGGAGTCTTGGTGTTGTCCACCCTTATTTTTCCTCTGCTGAGAATATAGACATCACTATGGACTGATTCTTTCCAATATACATCAAGCAACTTATCTTCATTCAACATTTTTCTTTCCATCTCCTGAATAATTCTATTATTTATTTCAATCACTCCATTTTGTAGAGGAGTTCTAACAACAGATAGATACCTCTTTATGCCATGTTCTTCAAAAAATTCCTTAAATTCATTTGATGTGAACTCACCACATCTATTAGACCTTAAACACTTGATTCTAGAATTCATTTCATTTTCAACCATTGACTTGAAAATCTTAAACCTATTGAAAGATTTTTATTTTTCTTGTAAGAATGTAACCCATGTCATCCTAGAGAAATCACAAATGAGTAACATGAAGTACCTTTCACCTCAAAGACTCTTTGTCCTGGTAGGTCCACATAAATTAGTATGAATCAATTCTAATGGCCTTGTAGAATAATACTCCTTGATCTTGAATCTTATCCTTGTTTGCTTCAAAATATGACATTCTTCACATATAGTGCTTGTAGGCTTGCTAATCTTAGGCATATCACTTACTGCTTGTATGCAGCTGATCTTCACAAGATTATCAAAGTTGATGTGTCCTATTCTCTTATTCTACAACTAAAATTCACTCGTCTAACTCAAAAGATAACTTCTTCCATTAACACCCTTTAGGTTGTACAATTTTTTTTCAGTTCTAGATCCTTCTGCCATCAAACGACTAGATTTTGCTCTTTTGATGTCACATCCTTGATCATGAAATATAAGATTGTATCCTTTGCTGCACATTTGGCTTATACTAAGAATATTGTGCTTGAGACCTTCAACATAGATAACATCTTTTGTCTTGGATTTTCCATCATTACTTATGGTACCCTTCCCACAAATATTTGTAGATGAATTATCTCCAAATTTGACTAATCTATCATTCCACTTGACAAGATTGATGGTTTTGCTTTTGTCACCTATCATGTGACTTGAACAACCATTGTGTACTACTGAAATATTTGTTTTCCCTTGAGCATGAAATGTTGTTTGGACAACCATTAAATTTTCAACCTCATTATTTGCTTCCTCTCTCTCAAAAATGTCATTTTTCTTGACTTGCTCAATAACATATACATTCTGAATTTTTGATTTTGACATTTGCAATATCTTGTTATATGTCCAACATTGTTGCAAATTTGGCATATCACATTGAGATCCACAAGTGAAGCAAGATAATTCCTACTTACAAAATTTTTTCTATTCATTTTAGACATGCAATCTATAGCCTTATGGCCATTCTTATTGTAAATGAAACAATAACAAAAAAATGCATGATTGAACCTTTTTTTAGAATCTTCTTACTTGGAAAGGTCTTCCTTGAGGCTTTATTGGAATGAGATCTAATTATTTGGGGTTTTCCATATTTCCAAACTTTGGTTTCTCCAATTCCTTTTTGAGTAAAAGAATTTCTCTCTCAAGTTTTATACATTCATTTGTCTTGGCTTCAATTAGGGGTTTTTGTTCTTTAATCTCTTTTCTTGCACATTCCAAGTCTTCAAGAGCATAAATAAGTTCACCTTCAAAATCAAATTCACCTTTTACTTCATCCATAGTCTTTTCTGAGCCATAAGAGATCACCTTTACCATGAATAGTGATTCTCCTCCATCATTTGATGAGCAATGATCTTCTTCTTCTGAGGAGATATAGTCTTCTTTGGAAAGAAGCTTCCTCCTAAAATTGTTTCTCTTGAAACCCTTGCTGCTACTTTCATTTTCTCCAAAAGGAAATTTAGAAGAATAATGAAAAATTATTCCACATTTAAAACATTTTAAATGTGGCTTACCTTTATACTTGCTTAATCCCTTTTCAATTTTCTCATAAAGTTTTCTTCTTCTTCCTTAGATTCACTTTGTGAACCAAATAGATCCTCTTTCTTCACAACTTTGAAAGCAACTTATATTTTGTGTGTACCTTGGAATTTATTTCTCATCTCATAGGAAATAAGAGACCAAAATATCTCTTCCATGGTAAGTTTTGTCAGATATTTGGCTTCTTCAATTGTAGAAACCTTTGAATCAAATCAATGAGGGAGAGTTCTAAGAAATTTCTTCACCACCATTGAATTAATTATATATTCACCAAGCCCTCTACTTCCATCGAATGCTTCATCAACTCAAAGAAAATAGCTAGCAATGTTTTCCTATTCTTTCATATTTGGATTCTCAAACACTGTTCTGTAAGATTGTAATTTTGCTTGCTTCACACTATCATTTCCTTTATAGATATTTTTGAGTTTGTCCCATATCTCATTGGTTGTCTTGTATTGCATCACCTTCACAAAATTTGAATTTTCTAACCCACTTAATATAGAATTATTTGATTTAGCATTATTCTCATGGGCCTTCTTTCCATTAGTATTTATAATAGGATGAGAAATTTCTACATAATCATCCTTTTTAGCTCTCCAAACATCATACCCTAGTGAAGTGAGATAGGCTTCCATCCTCACACTCTAGAGGGAATAGTTTCTTCCATCAAATAGTCATGATTTAGAGGACTCTTTTTGAGTCATATGCTCTAAATCCAATATCTACCTTCAGCTGTTAGGCTACACCAAGGAACTCAAATCTAATACCAATTGTTAGAACACAATGATATACTAAGAGGGGGGTGAATCAATATATCCCAAAAATTTATCAATTCAACTTTATCAATAAAAACTTCTTATTTCCTTAGAATATATAAAGTGTCAAATACAATTCAAAAGCACAAGCACACAACCATAACACCAATTTATGTGAAAACCCTAGAAGGGAAAAACCAAAATGAGAGAGCTACTTGGAGCTACTATCCAAATCCAACCTCACAAATTAAAACAAGATTTACAATTTTTATGGGTTGTAACCCAAAGGAAGCTACAACTCCCTATTAAGAAAGGGTGTCTCAAACTTGTTGGCATAGAAGGCATTGAATTTAGGTTCATTGGGATGATAGTTGAGTTTTGAAGGGATGAAGTTGTCAGTCTCCTTAATGTCTTGATAAGCTCTCCACAGGTTGGTGTTAAGTGTTTCATCAGGTTAACAATCACATGCCAACGAGACTTAAAGATGAGTCTCCTTGAAATCTTGATAGACGCTTGGCTTATCACTAAGAGTGTTTGGATTTTACATCGGCGGTAGTTTCATTGACAAGACAAGTGAATGATGGTGGGACTAATGAGAAATCTCTTCAACATATCGATGAACTGTAAGAAGTGTTTCATGAGAGCGACATGTCAATGTCAGAGGGAGTCACTTGGCAGTCTCTTCGACATCCCGATGGGTGGTAGAGTGAGGGTTTCCTTTCCACACCACAATGGTGATTAGAGAGGCTAATGGGTGTGTGGGCCATTTGGCCACCCTACAATAGTCTAAGAGATAGCTTGTGTTAGTGCGGAGAGAAGTTAGTAACTCGTGATCCTACGATGACTTGTAATGTAGCCTATGATATAGCGGTGAACCTGCTATCCTGCAAAGGTCAATCTAAGTGGTTGTGGTGTAGTGATGGTCAAATGAAATGGTAGAACCAAACCGTAGTCTTGCATCTAGTCAATAAAGGCTTTGCAGTATTACGATTAAGACTAAGAACGACGGGTAATGACAGTTACATAGTTTGTGACTATTCGTCTGTTAGGGAAGTTGGAACGATGGTTTCCTAGAAGGCCTAAGATGTATGTATGAATGTCATAGTTCATTGTAATAGTAGGAAGTGTTTATCAAAGTAAATGTAAAGGAATGTTGTCAAATTCATTCTGTGAATGAACACTTGAAAGAGCATAGCTCTGAACTTGTATGTAATTTATGTTTTACTGTAATACAAGAGATATCTTCTTTGGTGTGTGGGTTTTTTCCTAAGAGGGTTTTCCCACATAAAATCTATTATTTTTTCTTTATTGTTTATTCATGTTTCTCTTATGTGTGCATCTTTATGTTTTGTAATTGCAAGTTTCGAAAGATTTTATGTATTTCTCTCTTGAAGATTAGCATTAGGAAGGTATATTTTGCACTCTACTTTCCTTTCAGTTGGTATCAGAGCTTGGCTAGCTTTGTTGTCCTTGTGGGTAAGATGGGTTTTTTGTGTTTATCTTGTTCAATGGGAGTTTTGCAGAGAAAAATTGTTGTAATCTTTTTACCGATTTAAGATGGTGAGCACATCCAGAAGAATAGAGATTGAGAAGTTCAATGGTGGAAATTTTGAGTTGTGGAAAATAAAAATGGAATATTTTCTCATGGATTGAGAGTTATGGGATATAGTGTCCTCTAACAAACCATCAACAACCTCGTAGGATGACTGGGATGCAATGGACTAAAAATCCAAGGGTCTGATCAAACTGTGCTTGGCCGATTCAATTCTCTTGAATGTCCATGAAAAGAAGACAATGAAACTCTTGTGGAAGAAGCTTGGTGACATTTATCAAGGGAAATCTCTGGTAAATAATTTATTCCCGAGAAAGACATTATAATCTTTGAAGATGGAGGAAGGAGCATTTGTTGCAAATCATTTGAAAGCATTTAACATGATCATTGCTCAATTAGTGTCTATTGGTGTGAAAATACATGATGAGGATAATTGCATGCTCCTGTTGTGTTCTTTTCCTGACACATGGGATCACCTAGTAATGGCTATTAGGAGTATAACAACCACTTTCAAGATGGAAGATGTGGTTGCTTCACTACTATTAGAGGAAATGCAAAGGAAATCTTTTGAGATGGCCAAGGAAGCTCTTGTTGTTTGAGGTAGATAAAAGGAGAAAGGAAAGAAGGAAGATAAGAAGTCTAAATCCAAGTTAGAAGGGAGATCAAAGTCTCTTGGTAAAAATTCCAAGGTGAAATGTTGTAATTGTGGGCAGACTGGACACATTCAGAAAGATTGTAAAGAGGAGGAGAAGAAGAAAAAGAAAAAAAGTTCTTTGGAAAATGAATATTCTCATAGTGATGCAGATGCATTCATAGCAGCCTTGGTGACTCAAGCATTAGATGATGTTTGGCTAACTGACTCAGGTGCATCTTTTCACATGACCTCTCATAGAGGTTGGTTCTCAAAGTACGAAAAGAGTGCTAGTGGAAGGGTGTATTTGGGTGATGATTATCACCTAGAGATTGTTGGTTATGGAAGAATCAAAATTTAGTTTCCTAATGGAAGAGTGAAGGCAATCAATGATTTGATGCATATACCAAGTCTGGCTTGAAATTTACTTTATGTAAGTAAGCTAAATCATGTTGGCATGCAAGTATCTTTCTCAAACGATATTTGTAGAATGACTAGAGGCTCTATGGTGTTGGCTAAGGGTGCACAAATTGGCACTATGTATAAGTTGGATTCATGTGTAGTACAGTGTAATAATTCTTTTGCAAGGTCAAGTAAAATTTTTCATGTAGAGAAAGGAGTTGTTCCTGAGGGTGCAAAATATTTGGAGATGAAGCTCCCAATAGAGAAAACAATGTTGTGACATCAAAGGCTCAACCACATTGGTGAAAAATACTTAAAAGCCTTAAAAAATAAAATCATGGTTGAAGGGCTTGATGATTGTAATCTTGAACTCAATTTTTGTGAACATTGTATATATGGAAAGCAAAACTGTGTTTCATTTTATTCTAGTCCTCATAAATCTTCTAGAATTTTGGCTTATATTCATGTTGATGTGTTTGGTCCAATCAATGTTCCTTCGTTATCAAAATCAATATATTTTGTCTTGTTCATAGATGATTATTCAAGAAGGACATTTATTTATTTTCTCATAAGTAAAATTGAAGTTTTTAGTCAATTTAAGGAATTTAAAACCTTGGTATAAAATTGAACTAGTAGGAAAAATAAAGTGTTTGAGGATGGATAATGGTGATGAGTTCTATTCAATAGATTTTGATAAGTTTTGCAAGGACCATAGAACTAAAAGGAATAGAACAACTCCTTACACTCCACAACAAAATGGAGTTGCAAATAGGATGAATAGAACATTGATGGAAAGGGTGAGAAGTATGCTGAATAGTGTTGGTATGGAAAAAAAGTTCTAGGTTGAGGCTGTAGGCTGTAGCTACACCATGTTATCTAATTATTAGATCTCCCACTTCGAGTCTCGTGGAAAAGACACCTATGGAAGTGAGGTCTGGTAAGAAGCCCTCATTGAGACACATTAGATTCTTTGGCTATGAGGCATATGCATATGTGCCTAGTGAAAAGAGATTTAAATTGGAGAATAAGGTAGTGAAGTGTATCTTCATCAGTTATGGGATTGGTGTGAAAGGGTACAAGCTTTGGAATCTAGTTACAGAGAAGGTGTTGTATAGTAGAAGTGTGATCTTCTATGAGCTAAAACCTTCTATAATTGATCTATAGCTAGAGGTGAAAGAAGCAGAAAAGGAGGTAGTTGAATTTCCTCTTACTCCAGATAAGAATGACCTATGTACTCTTGGTGGACATGTTAGTGAAGAGAGCTCAAGCATCTCTAAAAATTTTAAACAAGATGAAGAACCTTAGCCATAGCTTCTGAGGAGGTCTACGTGTGCTAAGAAGTAGCCTAAAAGGTTTGGATATTCTATGTTAGATTCCAGTTGTTCCTATGCTTTGATTGCTAACACTAATGAGCCTAAGATTATTAGAGATGCTATGGGTATGTTTGATGCAGATTCCTGGTTGGGAGCCATGAACGAAGAAATGACATCATTGAAGAAGAATGAAACTTGGGATCTGGTACCTTTGTGTCATGTCCCCAAAATCGTGACATCAAAAGAACAAAATATATATTTAATCTTAAACATTTGATTATCATTATTCAATATGATATCATAATTATAATTATTATTATATCATCAATATTAAATATAACTATACAATTACCAAAATATAAATATTAGCCTGATTATATTCATCATAAAGATAATATTATTATTACTATATTTTATTAAATACTTATAAATATTACATATTACATTTAAGTGTATATATGTGTTCAATAATATATAAATCTAAATAAATGAATTCAAAAGCTTTCCACGAGAGTCACAACCTTAAGGGAAAAGGTACCTCTGGAAGACATGAAAGGAAGGAGGAAATAGGGAAAAAAGAACAAAAAATTACCATCGTAGATGCATCATGTGTATACAAGGTGGCCCGAAGCCAAATTGTGTGTCACAATGGAAGCAAAGTGTAAGTTTGTGATTTCACATGCCAATACCACTCTTCTTCCAATGCACTTCCCATATGCTCAAGCCAGAACATGGTGTGGCTTCTCTCCTGTTGCATACAAGGACCTCAGGGTTGTTGGCAATGAAGGGGGTCCATATTGCTAGTTTGAGATTTCCTTCACAAATCACGCTTTGTCAAATACCGACGCTGACCTATGCATGAGAATATGAGATGGTGGATTAGCAAGTAAATGTAGAAAAGTGAGAATAGATGTGAGAAATCTCAGTGATTATACTTCACCAGGGGATGTGATTAAGTCTTGGAAGGAATAAGAGGAACCAAATATGTTCTGATGGGAAGAGTAGTCTCTAGGATCGATGATAGATAATAGATCGGTGGCTAGATAATGTGTGTTGTTGATCAAACCAAGGAAAATTGTAAGTATTTTATCAGATCCAAATAATTAACTAATAGATAAATTAAGGAATCAAGTAATTATTCTTGTATTTAAATGATTAGATTAAGAATTTAAGAGATATATAGGATAAATGTAAATCTCTTAAAATTAATATGTCCTCTAGATATATATATATGTATAAGAGAGAATTTACATCCCCTATGCAAATCCCCTTTTTTCCTTTATCCACCCTAGAAAACCAAGTTTGGAGGCTTGATTCCACCTAAGCCCACTATTGGCATCCCACTTCGCCCTTGTTTTGAGTATCGGTGGAGACGTTTTTGTCAGGAACACCCGTGCGACACACAGAAGTCTGTATGACACGCTTACATCCCTAGAAGATTCCTACGGCTGAACCTACAAAGGCGTTACTCTTCCCATTTGCAGTGAAGTTGTAACGCCCCCTTCAGTTGAACGACCTAAATATGGTCATTTTCTTCCATTCCTTCTTCAAATTCACCCCTTGAACATTCAATCCAACTTATTCTAAGCTATTTCACACTTCAAGCTTCCATACTCACACTCTTTCATTCACTTTTTCACTCACTTCAAGCATCCAAGCATTCCATTGTAGCAAAGCTTGACTCCATCACTTTGGTAGAGAATGTTTGGGACCACTCCATTGGAGTAGAGGCTTGAGTACTCTCATTTCTCCCCCAAGTAGCATTGAGTACTCTTAGTGGAGGTGGTGAGCTTCCCTCTCCTCTCCTCTATCACTTGGTTGAGTAGCATAATACTACTTTGTAGTGTTTGCATTCTCTTTACTATACTATTTTTTTATCTCATTTCCTTGGCTGTTTGTGGAGGTGGAAACACCTAAATGGGGGTCTAACTGAGGCATACCCCTATATAGCCTCCCAAAATTTTCCCTCTTTCTATGTGTAGTAGTACATGCTTCTCAGAAGATTAGTTGGTGAATGAATTCCTTGGTGAGATCCTCCTTGTTTTCTTTATTCTTGCTTATCTACTTTACAATATTAGATAGTACTTCATTCATTTACTTGTGTCATTCTAGCCCTTTAGTTAGTTAGTTGGGATGTTAGTCATTTTAGCAGGTTTTACCTTGTCTCTACTGTTGTCTGGCTGTATGGACGCCATTGCACTTTAGAGACACCAACATGCCACGTTTTCATCCAAAGAATATGCTTCCATCTTCGGGAAGAGAGCTCCCTAAGGCACAGAGTTGAACCTAAAAACTAGATCACCTAGCCACACTTTGAAACTCAGGATTGCAAAGTGGTGACAAGACTTTATAATCCTCATCATTCTCATCCTCATACCCTAAACATTGCACTTAGCTGAGGTAAGTTAGGGCAGCCTCTCACATCTTGACCCTTCGTGACCTGTGGTATTGCATGTGGTGGTCCCCCTCTCTTACATTTTTGGTGAACCCGACGTGAACCATTTTGGTTTCACTCTTGTGATACTAATAGTTCCTTTCCTTGTACTATGATTGTTGTAAGGCCGTGGCCTTGCAACCCAACATGCAACCCCTAGTTGGCATAGTTGGAAGGTTCCAAATGTATTGCATGATGAAACCTTAATTGGGTCACTGTCTTATCCATCAACCTTTAGGGACTTTGTGAAAGCATTGTCTAGTGTGTGTAATGGCCTCCCTACATCAACCCATCCCCTCTATGCAAACTATTGATAGTGGCACTAGTATAAATTTCACTTCATAGGACTTGTCAATGGGTTTTAACAAGGAATCGTCTCCTCTTTACATTCCTACACAGATCAATGGGAACATTATAGTTGGTGTTCTCATTGACCCTACATCGCAAGTAAACATAATAATAGAGGATATTATGCTAATAATCTTTCTATTCAAGGATGGATACGATGCTCCTGTGAGTTTCATCTGCACACATGACAAGATTTTCATACCCCCTTTGGGTAGCATTGTCCTATTGGTCTTAGTTGGACCTAAGTCCATGAATCTCCTGTTTGGTATTATTTCTAGATTTGAACTCTTTAGGGTGAAATTGGGTATCCCTTGGTTGGTGGTGATGAATGTGGTGCCCTTCTTCATGCATAAATGTTTAAAATTTATCGACAGAGGCCCCATGTACGTAATCCATGACACTGATTATAGACCACCGATTTCACATGGTAGCTACTCCTTGGATCACTCATGGCCTGTGTTCATGGGTCCTCTCCCGTCTAGGATGAACCTTTTGAAAAAGACATATCAGAACTATAAGAAAGGGAATCTAAGGTTGAAAGTGAGATACCCTCCCTCGCCTTATGCTATCTCACATAGGGCTTGCTTGAAGGTTGACAATGATGCCACTAAGGCTCGAAAGAAGAAAGAAGAGAAGTAGTCTTATGACCCTCCTTCATCTTTTGCTGCCCATTCTGACACTTCTTCTTGATTAGTTGTGATACCATCAGGTTATGCTCCTCATTTTTAGAACCCCTTAGTGCCCACTTGGTGAAAGCCTAAGCATCCTGCATTCAAGCTTCCTATTCTATTGACGAAGCTTAGAACCATTTGGTATGATAGGAAGAAGCTCTCCCGAGGAGAGTCCTCCTTGTCTCAACCTTCATGGCCTCCTACCATTCCTACTCCAAAGGTAGTGAGAAAAAAGAGGCCTGCTATCAAGGCTCTCAAGTTAACTCCTCCTGTCACTCCTCAGCCTCTTCCCCTGCTACCATGTAGGAACTTGTCCCTCCACCTAAAATGACCATAGTGGACATTCCTATGGTTGAGCAGGAACCTCTTGTCCCTTCGCAAACTCTAGCCTCTAACTCCAAGAGCCTTAGAAACTTCCTTGCACATGAATGCAAGTTCCAGTGAAAGGCTCTCCTAGCCGAGCATGCCGCCTCACAATAGCAAGAGGAAGGAATGACCACTCTTGCTTCAGGACCTCCTGCAGTGTCTTCTTCCTCCCTTCCTTCTACTTTTCTCTAGTCTAGTCCACTTCCAGCTTCCATTGCGAGAATGAATGTTCCTAACCCTAAGCAGGTGCAGGTGTTCATTAATCCTTCGGTGGAGCTTCCTTTGCTAATGTCCATTCCAAATATCCAGCCTTTCTCGAAGCCCATGGATATGGTTAACACTTTGGTTGTATCTGTTTTGGTTCTTTCTTCCTCTCCCTTTACACCCCTAGCTTTTTTTGTGGGGAGTTCATCTTCTCTAATGAAGAAAGAGGTGGAGGGTAGTCCTTCTAGCAATGAAGGACGTAAGAGGAGCCCACCTTCTTCACAAGGTGGTCCTATACTGACTTGTTTTGTCCTAGTGATAGAACTGGTCCTGGCTTCCCCTGAGTTCGTCATCACTCCCAAGTCATTTGACAAGCTTAGCAGTGAGCCTAAGGCACATCCTATCTCATCCATTGAAAAAAGGAATGGTGCCCCTATGGGGTGCATGTTCAATTCCATGGATGAGGTCCCAGCCTTGTCAATGACCTTCACAAAATTGTTGACCTTGACTCCACAGGAGCTCAGTGGAGAGGACCTTGAGTTGGCCCTTATTGTGGGAGGGTCAGATGCTCCTCCTCTTAACATCCCACCATTTTAGGCCCATCCTCCTTCCCCTTATGAAGATTTAGATTGGGAAGTGGACGACCTCTTTGCTGATCAATGTTAGGAGGAGGCCCCTTTCTTGATCTTGTGTGTGTGTATGTGTCTTGTGATGTGTTCCCTTGTGCTCGTACTATGTGTTCTTGGATGACCCTTGTCGCCCCTGTTGGTGCTTGGATATAGGTGTGGTTTTTGTGTTGTAAACCTTCTTCTATTTTTATCATCATTCTTCCATGTTTGTCCTTGATTTTAAATAAATTGGGGACGATGCAAAGCATTGGGAGCATTTAGGCTTCCCTTCCATGTTGACCCAATTTTTTTTTTTTACTTTTTTTTTTTTTCTATGCATTCTTCTTGATCTAGTTGGGGATTGATGATCTTTCACCTTGAATTTTGGTTACCTATTATTATATGAGCTCAGATAGATATGACCCTACTAAAATAGATCCCCCTATGCCATTTGTTCATATTCTTTTCCCTTTTTCTTTCTCTTTATCTTTCTCTCTTCTTTGCTTGAGTTGTCCCTCCTATGTATGACAATGCTCTTCTTCGACACTTCAATTTTCAAAAAATGAATTTGTTACCAATGAATCTTTTTTCAAAAGTATCCACAAAATTTTCCTTAGAATTTCATTCTCAACATAGAACCCTAACAAAACATGATTCTTTCATCACGGGTTCATAAAGAAAGGACTTGAAGATCTTCCTCCGAAGTGGGAACAACTTTTATTTCCCCTCACGCAAGGGCATGTCCTTCCTTTCAAATTCCTTGATGATGAATCACTCTAAGAAGAACACAAACTTTTGAATTGTGTGTCCCTTGAGTGGATTCCCCTTCTTCCTCACAACAGGTTCCCAAGGTACCCTTCTTTCAAAGTCTCTATTATGAATGGAATTCTTTCACGTCTAGCTTGGGGGCAGCCTGATTAGACTCATTCCATTCACCTTTTCATGTCTAGCTTGGGGGAATCCTAACTAGACCTTACCTTTCAAATAGCGTGTCCCTTGAGTGGACCCCTCTCCTTTTGAAGGGTTCTCGAGGCACCCCTTTGAAAGTTTTACTTATTGATGGTTTGTGTGACTATCCGCTTATTTTCCTACACGGCCACTTTTGACATGTTCTATCTATGGGTAGACATGTCACCACTTCCTGACTTTGTGGAGTCTGCTTTCTCGAGTTTCCTCCATGTGAGAGATCTTGGGGAATACCTCCCTACAAGACAAAGAACTTGTAGGGTGCTTTCCTTTGAGCTTCCTCCATGCAAGAGATCTTGGGGGTGGCTCCCCTATAGAACCGAGAGCCTGTAAGGCACTTCTTTGGGTGTTCTTCATACTTGAGTTCATGGAGAATACCTTCCCTATGGGACTAAGAGCCTGTGGGGCACTTCTTTGGGTGTTCTTCATGATTGAGTTCATGGAGAATACCTTCCCTATGGGACTGAGAGCCTGTAGGGAACTTCCTTTGGGTCTCCTTCATGCTAGATTTTTTGGGGGATACCTTCCTTGTAGGATGATCACATTTTATCTTATTAGATATTTTCACTAAAACTTATTGATCTTTAATGCTTCTAATGTATCTTTGAAAAAAACTTTGAGTACAAGATCCAGGTTCAAGAGCCTCCACTAGAAAGGGGTCATTACAAGTGGTATCAAAGCAAATTTCCTACCATCGTGTGAAATTAGCATATGTAAACTTACTGAAGAAGAAGGTATATTCTATAAACATAAAGAAAAACACTCTGATTCATGCAGATCAGGTACACCCTGAAACCATTTAATATAATTACTCTGCTATTAAGATATATGCAAATTGTGAGATTTTGAATAAGGACAGTGATATTGTTTTGGCCAAAAAAAATAGGAAATTTAAGTACTAATTGGTTGTTAATAAACCTATCTAAATATGATTGATAAATATATATGATGATCAATATATATGTTATAGGTGGTTGATGAATGCAATTTATACATAATAATATTTTTCTAATTGATGGTATTTTCTTCATAACACTATTATAGTATTGCTAATATGAAATTTTGAATTGGACAACTAATGATGTTATGATGATATATTTCATCCTAATTATGGTGTGTAACTATAAGAGAAAGACTAATTACATCTCTGCACCCATGACAATATTAAAGACCATTATGATCATTTGATTGAAATGTAGAATAAGAAGGTAGCATCATGGGTTGGGAAAACAAGAAGTTCCTACAGTTCGAAGTGGTAAGTATTAGGTGCATACTTTCTTAGCCCTAAATCAAGAATCATAAATAGCTTCATATAATTAGAAAATATTGTTTGTTAAACATGTTATGAATGTAAATATTAATGATTGATAAATTGGATTTAATACTGATAAAGATGTTAAATGGAGTTATTAATATTTGGTAAATGATCAATATAAAAATTGAATAGCATAAGGGACTACTGCTTATACATTCATATGGTAAATAGATTATTTATATTAAACTCTCAATATCTTGATAAATTCATGAATCCCCATAGCATGGTGTAATTATGAGTAAATTGTCAATATGATAATCATTAGATGCAATTGTTGGTGTCATCAAAAAATCATGTAGTTGGTTGAGGGATGGAACCGATAGGTTGAGCAGATACTAGGGTCTCTTTGAAGTAGACCACCCTCATTGGCTGATTGCAGCCTACCATTGGGGCACAAGGGAGTTGTTTAACTACTCTTGGGCTAAGAAGGGAGTGCTATAAGGGCCTTCAATTGAAATCCTTCCTCCAATGGATCGCATGGTTGATCAAACTTGAGGAACTCTCCATCATAGTAGGAGATGGGGAAATAGGAGGTGAAAAAGGGATAGTAGGTGCTAGAGGCCCTTCCAGGTAGTCCAGCCACATGGATGACTATGTGCCTACCATTTTTGGTCCAAGAGGGCTTGCATACCTACTATTGGGCTTGGAAGGAACACCTCTATGGTCATCCCAATTTCATCCATCCTATTCGACCATACCTATGATTGAGAAGACCAATAATTTTAGCAATATGTTGTTTGGATCAATGCTACATATATTCAAGTACATACTTTGAGATAATTTAAGTGTATTCATAGTTTTAATTTGTGACTTATATGTATGCTTTGTATCATATGTTCATGTGAATACTTGTGTATTATGTGTATTCGAGTGTCTGTTTCATACTCGTGTATACTTGATGACCTTGGGAGGGTGGACGGGTCCACGGTGTAGTATGGGATACACCGAATCCCCCTCCCCAATTGTCTGACAGTATACTTAACTCAAGTATAATGGAATTTGAGGATATACTCTATGAATTGTAATTATACTTATATTTGAGTGTATACTCTATGATGGTATTTGTATTTAAGACTAGTGATTGTATTTTTATTCAAGTGCATACTCTATGACTTGTGTCTATGATAAAATTTATAGTAATAGGAATATGTCAACCACTACCCAAATATCAATCTTTCCTAATTAATTCATTAGGGAGGGAAGTTGGAATCACACAAAGGAGAGCAAATACTAGGGTCCCTTCAAGGTAGACCACCCTCCTTGGATGACTGTGGTCTGCCATTGAGGGTTGAGGGGGTTGTTTAGCCACTCTTGGGATAAGAGGGGAGTGCTATAAGGGATTCCTTGTGTGTTAAACTCTTTGATTCAATCAAAGGAAGAAAACATACTCAAACAATTTCATTAGACAAAACTCAAAACCTTTTTGAATAGTTACTGATCTTTTTAATCATTCCACAAGGCACATAATCCATCAAGCATCAACACAACCACTAGATTCCCAATCTTGTATCAAACCTCAACCACCTTGGAAATCATAAAGTTACTTTTTTGAGCCACATAAACCACTAACTAATGGCCTTTCAATGAACAAAAACCCCAAACTCTGCAAACATTGTCCAAATCAGCAATTAGGCCAATTAGGCCACCTAGACTACAATTCCAACATATTCCAATCCCATTCATCCTAAAAATACCAAAAAATAATATAAATATTCCTACACACACTATTCAAACCATCCCCATACCATGTTCATGTTCTTTCATCAAAACACCCATCTTAACCTTCATTCTTAACTCATAAACTTAATTGTCATAACTCTACTTTGGTAGGACAGTAACAATAAAATAGGTTCTAACATTTAAAAACTCATCAATCTTGTCTAAAAATGAATCATAATACATTTAACAACGTTTCCCAACCAAATTTAACCAAATAGAATCACTTCTTCACAAGCAAAACATTGAATCCTTACTGTATTCTATTATTCTACTAGATTTTTTCCATTTTGCAAACCTAGGGCTCGATGGAAACTGCCAAAAACTAAACACACAAAGGTTGCAACCTTGGAATCTTTTAGAGTACATCTAAAAATCCTTACATATCAGTTTTGAGGGATTATCAATGGTTAAAAGTTAAGAAATTGAATTTCAAATGCTCATTGCTTACCCTAGAAGGGTTTTTGACCCGTTTTCACAAAATGAGCCACATCTTACTCAAAATTGCATGGATTTGAATGAAATAAAAATAAAAATGAAAAATATTCATGCACCTAAAATTTCCAATGACTTCCCCTTGAAAATTTTACTGTACGGGGCCATACAATGATCTGTAAAATCAAATTACCAGTCAAAACCAAGAAAACACAAAGTTTTATTCATGTTTTTCTTTACAATTCAAAACTCCTCCCTTGCCTTAACCCATGTGAGGCTTATTTATACACCTAATACTAAAAATTCCTCCAAAATTGACTAAATTCCTTCCATATTCCATTTCACTCTTGAGTTCCCCAAATCTTGCAATTTACAACTTAACAATTTTTGTCAATTTTACCATTTTTTGCACTTTTGAACCCCTAAAAATTTTAAACACTTCTAAAATGAACTAATAAAATTTTTGATGACCAAATATGACCTTATTCATCCTAATCCAATATTTGACACTCTAAACCCTTCAAAAACCTCATTTACACATTTTTCTCTTTTGAGCATTATTGACAACATATCACATTGCTTTACAAAAATGAGCACTAAATACAATTCTAATGGTATTTTTAGACCTTATTGACTCATTGCATAAACTTAAACTCCTAGACAACCTAGGACTCCACATTTTGATCAAGCTCAAAAGAAACTAGTTGGGTGCTCCTGCACCATACTCCCAGAGAAAAGAAAATTCAAGTCCCCTTGAAAACTGGTCTACTCCTTCCTAGTCTTCCAATTCCTTTGTAATATGTCCATCTTTGTAACTCTTCCTAAGTGCTTCTTCCTCTTCTTCTTATTAAACCATCTCTTATCCATCATCTTCTCAACTTCTAGGATCTATAACTCCATTTCTTGTGTATATACCTTAGTAGTTGTGTCTTTGTCTTTATCCTCATCATTGGAACACCATATGACAACAAATTCACCATTAGTATAACTTGCATCATACTCTTACAGACCTTCATATACCCCATTAGAAAAAAAATCTACAACATCCTTATTAGCAATTTCATTATCAACAACAACTTGATCATGAATATCAATATCAATGTTATCAACAACTTTATCAATACCAAGATTATCAATAACATCAACAACCTTCTCAACTTGTTCATCAACAACAATTTCATCAACTACTTGAGTACCAACAAAGAATTTTGTTCATCTTGAAACACAGTTGGAATATCACCTTGCTCAACAAACTTTACCTCTGCTTCATGTGCTATTGTCCTTGCTTATCTTTTTCTTCCTTGAATAATCCTTTTAATGGGTCACACAACTCTCTTCTTCACTGTCAAATTCCAACATGTTGCTTTTCTAATACAATGTTCCATATTTATCATGGACTCTGCATAAAAATCAATGAAATCTGCTTCCCTTCTCCTCATCTCTTGCTTTAACTCATATATCTCTTTGTCAATCATCTCTTGTCTCTTCTTTTCTTCTTTTGCTTGCAAATATCTTCTTAACACATCCATCTTTTCCTCTTCTCAAGCAAGCTTCTTCTTGCTTCCACTTCTCTTTTCCTCACCCCAGCAATTTGGTTCTTTCCTCAACCTACAAAACACAACACACAACCACAAAAACACAAACTCTTTCTTTGCCTAGACCTTACTGGGCTATGATACCACTTTGATGCAATCAAAGGAAGAAAAATTACTCAGACAATTTCATTAGACAAAAATCAAAACCTTCTTTGAATAGTTACTCATCTTTTTACTCATTCACTCATTCCACAAGGCACATAAGCCTTCAAACATCAACACAACCACTAGATTCCCAATCTTGTATCAAACCTCAACCACCTTGGAAATCATAAAGTTACCTGTTTGAGCCACATAAACCACTAACTAATGGCCTTTCAATGAACAAAAACCCCAAACTCTGCAAAACATTGTCCAAATGACAACATCATTGGAATACCATTGGAATACTAATTGGAATACTAGTGGAATACCATTGGAATGACTAGTCTTTATCCTCATCATTGGAATACCATATCACAACATATTCACCATTAGTATAACCTGCATGATACTCTTGCAAACCTTCATATACCCCATTAGAAAATAAATTTGCAACATCCTTATTAGAAATTTAATTATCAACATCAATGTTATCAACAACATTACATAAACCCAAATATAAAATTTAACTTAGCATTACGGCCAAGAGGGCCAAGATCAACATCCTAGCCTCTAATTTGTTTTCCCTCGCTATCTCCTTGAGGAGGGAAATATTCCTGGAAACCTTAACCATTAGTGCCTCCTGGTTCTCCCCAACACTCCAAAGAAGGAATGAGATCCATGAGCCATTGATGTGAAGGGTTAGCAAGTTCCACACCCCGCTCATGGGTCTCAAACCCAAACCTACCACAACTATATCCAAGTAAAATTTCATTTCTTCTCGCCACCTTGCTTTAACCATGTTAGTGAACATATTTGTCCTTTATAAAATTGAATGCAACTGACTCTAGGATTCCCAATAAGTAAGTATCAATTACAATAGTTGAAGAGATTACCATTGCATTGGTAATCTTCCTTTGAATTTTGATTGAGGTACAATGCCCTCTTTTGATATAGTTTTTATTTTTTGAAAATATATGAATTTGGGGGTATGCTTTTGACTAGAAAGCAGGAAAGGAAAACTAACACTTGCTCATAGCCATGATACAAGCACAAAGAGAAATGCTTGAAATTAAAAAATAGTGCTAAAATGAAATGGATTGGAAAATGATCAATATTGTGACTCAAAAATTAGATTACTAGTGCTTGCTGACTTGACTCTATACAATTTCAATCACTTACTACAAATAAATGGATTAAATACCACTAAACAACACATCCTCAAAGGTAAGGAATATCCAAATGCTTATCAAAGATTAAGGACTCACTCACAAATATTAGCATCTAATTCATAATTTACTGCACACAAACAATAAACACTTATAAAAAATAAATTAAAATTGCAAAACTTGATCCTTTATTATGATCGATTCTTGCTAATGCATCACATTGCAAGGGGGATCAAAATGTCTGACCCTTGCAACATCAAAAGAAAGCATATTTATAGTTTTTAAAACGTAATTGTCACCAAAATATTGTGAAATAATTAAAAATAATTTATTCTTGAAAGAATCAAAATAATCAAGTTTAGGACATTTCTAAAGACAAAACAAGAGAAACTTAAAATCTTCTAATGTTGAGCTAGCTAGATATGTGAAGAGGTAGGTGCTTCTTCCTTGGACAAATTTTCTTGAGTAGCTACCACACGTACTTGGTAATCGTTCAAGGTCATCACAACATCAAGAATTTATGTTTGTTGTGGTACTATTACATTTATCATTCTCAATTGCCAAGTAGCTTTGGAAATTTGAATCAGCTCCATTTTATGCACAATGAGTGTAGGAGAGTCTTCATGCCATGATGATGTTGAATCAATCATAGCCAATTTATTTAGCACCTCTTTATCGAATGATTGTTCCCTTGAATAGGTGTCAACTAACATAAAGAAGGCATCCTTCAACTTTTCAAGCATGGTAGGTCCTTGATTATCTCCTTTCATTATTAGGCATTCAAAATTAGTAAAATTCTTGATGAAATTATTGTTTAAATGATTACATTCTTTCAACAATTTCATTTTCTCTGACAAGTTTAATTTTAGGAATTCAACCTTCTAGGTTATACTTGTTTTCTACACAAGAGCTCAATTATCTTCTTTGGATAGAATGATAATCTCATCAACAACATTTTCCATGCCCATAGCAATAATATCAGTTGACTCACAATCAATCTATAGCCAATGTGTTTCCTCATGCTTACAAATGACCAATTCAAATATGATTGAATTCCTTAATGCCACAAATTCATGACAAAATTTCCTTAATTTTTTAATCACAAGAGGCCCCTTCTCTTTAATCTCAGGAACCTAGCTTTGGACAACCTTCCCATAGTAACTATCCTTCTAGATCCTGCTCATCATAGCCTTCCCAACAATTGAATTAGGATAGAAGGTAGGATTGGCCTAACTCAAAGGTTGAGATGGAGGATCTATTAGAGTTATGAGACAATTAGATAGGAACTCTATGGATCTCTTCAGTTCATCTTTATCCTACGTATCCTTTTTTGTTCTCTCTACAAACCTCGAGGTGGTGACTTGAAAACTTTGGGTATATCCATCTCTGCTAGGAGGACCTAAATCTACTTTGGTCACATTGTAATATGTTGCATTAGCTTGGCTAGGGTCTTTTTGCATAGAAGGTTGAGCAACTTCCATAACCAAATTCCTGGTTGCCTCATCTTCCATCAAACTAGCAGTAGTTTTTAGTTTATTCACTTTAGGAGTTCTTTGCAAAAGTTTTCCCACAACATCATCCTTTGGTAACACAATAGGAACTATCTTCCTTTTCTTTGAGAGAGAAATCTCTAACCAGAATGGTGTAGATGGAGGTGTATTAGGGTTTTGAGAAGTCCCAAGCATAGAGAAACAAAGATCTCTATTTAGCAGGGGAGATCTCATCACATTACGTACGCTTGAAGGAGAGGAAATTGAAGCTTTACCTTTTTGCACATTCTCTTCTATTCCACCTTGAGGTTGCTCCGGTTGTTGAATGTGAGTTTCTAGGGCTTCCCTATTAGCTTCATTTTCTTGATTACTTTCCTTTTATTATTGTTCAACATCACCACCACTTTTTCCTTAAATTATGACATTGGGAAGAGGGCCTTCACCATAAGCTTTTTCAGGTCCTTTACCTTTCTTAGGAAGATCATCCCCATTCCCACTACCACATGACAGAGATGTAATCTACATTTATGGTATTGGAATGAAAGACGTCATGCCTATATGACCAACATTTGTTTTTTCATGAACTCCCTTCTTCTCCTTTGATGGAGCCTTGGAAGCTTCTCTCTTCTTTTTGGCTATCCAAACTTTTGTCCTCCTTAAGACTATTGAAGTTCTAACCTGAATAACTTCATTTTCTTCACTACTCCAATCCATCAATGACAAAGGCAGCCCCTATACCAATTGAGCATATATTGGGTCAATTAAATTAGAGTTTTTGTCTTGTATTCCCCTTATATTTCAAACCTAATTTAAAATTGAATATTTTCGCTAAGGAGAGTCTCATCTAATTCCTTCTTACCTCATAATCATCCACACAATCCACCCAAAAAACTTCAAGGTGAGGCATATGATAATAACTAGGGCAAAGCTGGAGGTTATTTCTCACATAATTTTTACTATCAAATGGGAAGCTCCTCTTATAGGTATCAAAAGAGAACTCTGCAATTCATAACATCCAAAGCCAATTGGGAATGGAATCCCAATATTTTTCTTATCTACACATCTCTTGTTTACCTCTACATCTTGACGACAAACTTCCATTAGGATGAATTTATCTTCTACATATCTGAGAAGTTTCAAAGGAAATTCATCGAATCCACCAACCCACAAATAGGTAAATGTATGAAACCATATAAAAATACTGTCATACTTAGTGACCAATTGAAAAGCCTCTAGTAATACCCTTTGACCTAGATCACCATGTAACTCTCTAAAAAAATTCATGCTGAACACATCATTTACCCTGCGAAAATTCTTATAGCTCTTTTCAAGCTGCAAATCAGGGTAATAATAAAAAATTTGAATTTTCTCATCAAAATCCTTGACAAGTTTTAAGCCAATCCATGGTCATGTGCAAGCCACCACATAGAGAAGGTAAGAGGGAATGTAAAATGACCTTTTAACAATAAATCTACTCATTGTATCATCTAATCAATCACTGGTTATAGTGGCCCAATCTAGATACTGTGTGCCACAACAGATAACTTGAATGAAGAAATACATTCATTCTTCAAAATCATGTGCATTAATATTTCCTCTTACCCTATGTAATAACACAATAATGTCTAAGATTTCTTCCCTGAAATGTGACTTGTGCATTTTCTTAGGAAGTTGTGATTTCCATTCTTAGGGGGATCAAAACATTCCTTCACAATGCAATTTCAATAATGCCCCTTCTTTTCTGAAAAGAAACCTTGGGATATGATAAAATTGAAATGAGAATAAACTTCTATTTTTGGCAGCCTAAAACACCCACTTATTGTATCTCTACCTATCTTAGTCACCAAGAGATTGTTGTCTTATGTGCAAGTTTCTCTTGTTGTTGGGTTATAATGAGATATATATTCTAACACTAATTTTGCGCATTGTAATACTACTAGAATTGCAACAAATTCAAGGAAACCACTTTCTACTACCCTTTGAGTAATAGGATTTTTATCTAGCTGGTGATTTTTTTCCCAGAAAGCATCTAAATTTAAATTCCCTAGCCTTGTATCACCAATTTTAGGCAAAGAACTATCCAGGCCAACCAAATGTTCATAATATTTGTACTTCATTTTCTCAAGTGTTCTCTCCAAAGAAAATTCAACTATGCTATGATGTGGAAAATAATTGCCAATCACAAAATAAAAATTTAGAAATACTACTCACTTGGAAAACATGCCACATGTTCTTGCTCGAGCTATTTCTTTGTGTGTCGCTTGTGTGCTTGTTCTTCTAAGCTTTTGAGATCACACCTTCCAAGAAGAATGATTATGTTCCAAATGATGGCTTGATTTTACACAATCAAGCATTTATTTCATCTACTCTAGTACTTGCAACATTTAATGTCTGACACATATGCCACTTGGAGATACTATTGAATGACCTTGGTACACTCAACAAAGTTAGGTATTTGAACTACTTTTGAAATTATGGTTGATAATTGATGGAGTTTGAAAAATTTATCCTGCTCTGACAAGCTCGTCCTTTATTAACATATCCCTTCTCAATATGTTTCACCTTGGACAATATTGCTAACCTTTCATCAGGATTAAGCATGGTTAAAAAAGCAACGTCAGTCCTTATAGACTTTCTTGAAAATACTAAAAACCTACCTTGTTTTAATAATAACCTTTTGGAAAAGCACTTCTTTCACAAAATGAAATATTTCTAAAACCTAGGCGGTAACTGAAAGGGTTTTGACAACTAACAAAAATATCGACGCTTAAAAGAAATATTTTAAAAGGAAACCTAGTCGGTAAAAGGATGAGTTGTGAATATACGGTCATGGGCTGACAAGGTTCATAAATCTGACCAAAGACTGAAACACAAGATAACAAAGGTTTGAAAATTGAAAGGATACCCAAAAAATTAAATACTTAGCACCAAACTTAAAACTTAGGAAACAACTAGCTTTGAGTAGGGACATAGATTGACCAGGATACATAAGAACTAAGAAACTTTGGTTACATTGGGTGATAGAGTGTAAAGGAAAAATAAAGAAAAAAATCAAGGAAAAGGATAAAAAAAACCAAAATGGAACACACACAACAAAAATAAAACTCAAACCAAAAACTCCTAACTACTAAAATAAAAAGGCAGGGAATACCTTCTTTCAAATCCTTCCCATTGTATGACAAGGGTTAGATAGTGTTTCCTAGTTAATCCAACTTGAAAGAATTATTCTTGTGCAATTGTTGAATCTAGAAAGGACCCTTTCATAAGGAATCATATTTATCATGAGCTCCTTTGGTTCTAACCTCTTACCCCACAATAAAACCATGTCACCTTCCATGAAATTCCTTGGTCTAGTTCTTTTGTCAAAGATATTTTAAAATCATTCTTGGTACACAGTAATCCTATCCACCATGTCTTCTGTATTTTCTTCAAGCTCACTCAAATATAGTATTCTCTTTTCCAAAGAATTTTGGAATTTTTGTTCTTCAAGGGTTGTTTGCAATTTTGTGGTAGCTAGTGGTAGCTAGTTCTAGGGGAAAAGTAAGAACTATACGAATCCCATAAACTAATTAAAATGGGGACATCTAGATAGCTCTCTTCAGTGTAGTCCAATAAGCCCATAAAGCTTCTTATAGTTTCTTATGCCAATTCTATTGGTTTTCATCCACCAAATTCCTTATGATAGTCACCAGATTTTTATTACTAGACTTAGATTTCTCGTTCCCTTGAGGATAGTAATCTAATGAATGGGAGAGAAATATTCCATGATCATAGAAAACATAACTTTTGAAGATGAGAAGTTGGTTGCATTTTTAGTCACTAACCTCTTAGGAACCCAAAAATGAACCTATTGGAAATATATGCCTCAATCCCACAGGCTGAAACCTCTAAGAGAGGCAAGTCGGTGTGACATGCTTTGGGTTTGGCCGACTAGCAGCTTTGGACCTTGTGGTTTGTATAGGTCACCGAGACAATACTTCAGTCATGCCGAAGGAGCTTATCATTGTGACTTGTGGTAGTCATTGTAACCCTATGCTGAGTGGAGATCTCTAGCCGATAGGCCACTCTTATCGTATATTGGGGAGACTCTAGGCCACAAGCGGTGTTGGGGAGACCCTTGGCCGAAAGGCTTATCTCGGTATGAAGTCTTATCAAGATTGTATGTCTCACTGATAGGGTGCTACACATGTGGTCATCAGAGTAACTTATGATGTTTCGGTATGAGGTCTTGCCAATGTGTGAAGTCTTTCTGAATGGTTTTACATTAGAGTCATTGGGATAACGAAAGGGGTCTTAGTGTGAAGTCTTAGGGACGAACGATGTCTTGCCGATAGCGTTTCCTTTGAAGTCTTCGGGGAGAGTCTTGGATGTTCAATATAACCTCTCAGTGAAAGCGGTATGTCTTTCTGACTATTGTTTAGTGCTTGGTATAACATAAAGGCTCGATATGATCTCTCAGTGAAGGATAGTAAGTCTTGCCGATAGTTTGGATACTTCGGAATATCTTGTAAAGAGCTCGATGTGATGTCTTGGTGAAAGACGATTGTCTTTCTGATGAGAACACTCATGTCTATGTGACTTATGGAGCTTTAGTATGACATCTCACTAAAATTGATGAGTCTTGGTGATAGCAATACATGTGAAGAACTTCGGTATGAGGTCTTCATCACAACAGGAAGTCTTAGCGATATCCTTCTGAACTCAATGTAACATCTTGCTGATAGTGTGGACTCTTGGTGATATCAAATGTAGGCTTTATGGCATCGAGGAGACACGGTTAGTGTCTCACCGACATGCCAACATAGGTTGAATGCCTTTGACCGATTGGGAGACCATCCTACATGGTGAGTCTTGGACCAATTAGAGAAGCCAAATTGGAACCTTTGGAAGACAGTCTATTGTGGCAATTCTGTGAGGAAGTTTGATAGACAAGAATGACATGAATATAGTCTGGAATTGTAGATGATGTGAAGTTCAATTGGTTTGATCAATAGTTGGATGTACAATTCGGTGTATGGTCAGTGTGAATTCGATTTAGTGAGAATTGTAATGTGAACATTTTGTACAAGGTTGTTCATATTGAATCTACTACTATAAACTAACATCAGAAAGATAAGTCAGAACTCTGTATGTAATTCTTTGTTACTATAATACAAAGTGACTTCTCTTGGTGTGGTGGTTTTTTCTCCCATAAGGGTTTTTCCACGTAAATCTAGTGTTCATATGTGTGTGTATATTTCTCTGTTTCTATTATCTATTTCAAGTGAAGCTTAATTGGACTGTAATTGTGAATTTTAAAAGTGTCTTTGCATTCTTCCCTGAGGTTTTGACATTAGGAGAGTTGTTTCCGCACCTTGACTTTCCTTGCAAGTGGCTTCAGAGCTTTTCTAGTTGTGTTATCCTTGTGGGTACATTGGGTTTTTTGTGTCAATTTTGTTTAGTGGGAGTCTTGTAGAAGTTTGTTAATTCTGATTACAGATTGAGATGGCTAGCACATCAGGAAAGATTGAAATACAAAAATTCAATGGCAGCAATTTTAAGTTGTGGAAACTCAAAATGGAGGATCTTCTAGTGGATCGTGATCTGTGAGACCTACAGGAATGAAGAAAGAAGATTGGGACCTTGCAGATAGAAAGACTAAGGGGCTGATAAGGCTCCATTTGGCAGACTCCATTCTTTTGAATGTGCATGAAGAGAAGACTACATCTTCCTTGTGGAAGAGACTGGCATCTATTTATCAGGGGAAGTCCTTGGTGAATAAACTGTTCTTGAGGAAGAAGCTTTATAGTTTGAGAATGTAGGAAGGAGGGTTTGTAGCTGATCATTTGAACACATTCAACATGTTGATTACACAGTTAACATCTATTGGTGTGAAGACTGAAAAAGAGGATCGTTGTATGTTATTACTGTGTTCTTTGGGATCACCTTGTGATGGCTATTGGGAGTACAACATCTAGTTTCAAGATGGAGGATGTTTTTACTTCTTTGTTATCAGAAGAGATGAGAAGGAAATCTTTTGAGATGGAAAAGGAGGCCCTTGCTGTTAGAGGAAGGTCAAAAGAGAAGGGCAAGAAGAAGGACAAGAAATCTAAATCAAAATTAGAGGGGAGATCAAAGTCTCTTGGAAAGAAGTCCAAGGTGAAGTGTTGGAATTGTGGGCAACCTGGTCATGTCCGAAAGGATTGTAAAGAGGAGAAAAAGAAGAAGAAGAAGAAGAGATCTTTTGATAATGATTCTTCTCAGAGTGATGTAGATGCCTTCATTTCTTCCTTGGCTAAATAGGCATCAGATGATGTCTGGTTGATTGATTTTGGAGCATCTTTCCACATGACATCTCATAGAGACTAGTTTACGAAGTATGAAGAATATGATGGTGGAAAGGTGTACTTGGCAAGTGATTCATCTTTGGAGATAGTTGGTCGTGGAAGAGTCAAAATCCAATTCCCTGATGGCAGAGTGAAGGGGATCAAGGATGTCATGCATATACTAGGTCTGGCTCGAAATCTACTGTCTGTGAGTAAGCTGAATGATATCGGAGTGCAAATCACATTCTCTGGAAATGGATGCAAGATGACTAGAGGCTCAATGGTGCTAGCAAGGGGTGCTCGTATTGGTACCTTGTATAAGCTTGATGCACATGTTGTTCAATGTAATACTGTCTCTGTAAAGTCACAAAAAGCTACTTATGGAGGAAAAGAGGGAAATGTTCCTAATTGTGTAAACTCTATGGAAGTAAAACTTCCAGTAGAAAATACTACGCTCTGGAATCATAAGCTAGGCCACATTGGAAAGAAAGGTTTAAAAACCTTGAAGAATAAAAACCTGGTTGAGGGGCTTGATGATTGTAATCTTGAATTTGAATTCTGTGAACATTGTATATATGGAAAGTAGCATCGTGTTTCTTTTTATTCCAGTCCTCATAAATCTTCTAGTTTGCTAGATTATATTCATTCTGATGTATTTGGTCTAGTGAATGTTCCTTCTTTTTGAAAAGTAAATTAGAAGTGTTCAGTCAGTTTAAGGAATTTAAGAACCTTGTAGAAAATCAGATTGGAAGAAAAATTAAATGCTTAAGGACTGATAATGGCGGTGAATTTCGTTCTGATGAATTTGAAAGATACTGTAAAGACCATGGAATTAAAAGACATAAGACTACACCTTATACTCCATAGCAAAATGGAGTTGTAGAAAGGTTCAATGGGATAGTGATGGAGAGAGAACGAAGTATGCAAAGTAGTGTTGTCTTGGAGGAGAATTTTTGGGTTGAGGTTGTAGCTACTACATGTTACTTGATAAATCGTTCTCCAAATTCTGCTCTTGTTGAGAAAACACCTTTGGAAGCATGGTCTGGTAAGAAGCCCTTTCTGAGACATATTCATGTTTTTGGCTGTGAGGAATATGCATATGTGTTGAATGAGAAAATATCTAAGTTGGAGAACAAGGCTTTCAAATGTATTTTTATTGGCTATAGTGCTAGCATAAAAGGATACAAGCTTTGGAATCCTGATACGGAGAAGGTTGTATACAAAAAAAGTGTAATCTTTCGTGAGTTGAAACCCTCTACCTTGGATCTGCAGTCAGAGATAAAGTCTAAAAACAAAAAGGATGTAGTTCTAATTCCTCCAACACCAGAGAAAGAGGAATTGAAAATTCAAAATGTACCTGAAATGGAGGAGAGCTCAAGCAGTTCTTAAAGTTCAAAAGAAGAAGAAGAAGAACCTCAGCCTCAGCCAGTAAGGAGGTCAACTCGTGAAAGAAAATAACCTGATAGGTATGGGTTCTCTTTGATAGATTCTACTTGTGCCTATGCTTTGATTTCTAGCACTGATGAGCCTAGGACTGTAAAAGAGGCAATTAAAATTTCTGATTCAGACTCTTGGTTGGAAGCCATGAAAGAAGAAATGGCATCAATAAAAAAGAATGATATCTGGAGTTTGGTGCCCTTTCCTGAAGGTAGAAAAGTTGTGGGCTGCAAATTGGTATTTAAGAAGAAGATTTCTTTTGTCACTTGCAGCAGCGTATGACTTAGAGATCAAACATATGGATGTGAAGACAACATTTCTTCATGGTGATCTTGAAGAAGAAATCTATATGTCCCAGCCTGGGCACTTTGTTGAGAAAGGTAAAGAAAAACTAGTTTGCAAGTTAAAAAAGTCTTTGTATGGGTTAAAGCAGTCACCTAGAATGTGGTACCAGAAATTTGATACTTTCGTATTGTCTTTGGGATTTGTGAGATCAAAATCTGATCATTGTGTCTATTATAAAGCTAAAAGTGATTGAGTGCTTATTATTGCACTCTATGTTGATGATATGTTGTTCATAGGTAATAGTAAGCTAATGATTTCAGATCTTAAGTCTCAATTGTCTGCTAAGTTCAAAATGAAAGATCTTGGTGCAACAAGGTGTATTCTGGGGATGGACATAACTAGGGACAGGAAGAATAGAAAACTTTTTCTTAGTCAGAGTAAGTATATCAAGACGGTTCTAGAGAGATTTTGCATGAATGATTGCTAGCAACTTGTTCCAGTTTTGCAGGGAACGAAGCTATCTGTTGAAGACTATCCAAAATCTCCTACTGAGATGGAGGACGTGACCAGTGTACCCTATGTTAGTGTAGTTGGCAGTCTTATGTATGCAATGGTCTGTACTAGGCTAGACATCGCCCAAGTAGTGGGAGTTCTTAGTCATTTTATGGCTAATCCTGGAAGAATACATTTGGATGTTGTGAAGAGAGTGTTTAGATATGTGAAGGGGACTTCAGAATATGCTTTGTGTTACCATGGGAACTTGGTTGAATCACAGAGAACTCTCAGCATTCGATGTTATGTAGATTCTGATTAGGCAGGGGACATTGACAACAGGAGGTCCACTAGTGGATACATTTTCATGATGAATGGTGGTGCAGTGAGTTGGATGAGTAAGCGGCAGGTTGTAGTCGCTTTGTCCACTATGAAGGATAAATACATGGCAGCTACACATGCTTGTAAAGAAGCAGTTTGGTTAAAAAAATTATGTTCTAACATTGGTTTTGATGCAGGAAAAATAACTATTTTTTGTGACAGTCAGAGTGCAATTTTTCTGGCAAAGAATCCTACTTTCCATGCCAGGACAAAACATATAGATGTACAGTACCATTTTGTACGAGATATGGTGGAGGATGGAAAGATCATTTTGGAAAAAATTGATACTCTGGAGAATGTTGCAGATGCATTGATGAAGCCAGTGAGCATAAACAAGTTTAGGTGGTGTGCCAATTCAATGGGCCTTAGTGCCCATGATTTTCAGTAGTGTTGTGTTCTAGAGGTTCCTGTGTGATCTTCGTCAAGTGGGAGATTGTTGGAAATATATGCCTCAATCCCATAGGCTGAAACCTCTAAGAGAGGCAAGTCGGTGTGACATGCTTTGGGTCTGGCCGACTAGCAGCTTTGGACCTTGTGGTTTGTACAGGTCACCGAGACAATGCTTCAGTCATGCCGAAGGAGCTTATCGTTGTGACTTGTGGAAGTCATTGTAACCCTATGCCGAGTGGAGATCTCTGGCCGATAGGCCACTCTTATCGTATATTGGGGAGACTCTAGGCCACAAGAGGTGTTGGGGAGACCCTTGGCCGAAAGGCTTTTCTTGGTATGAAGTCTTATTGAGATTGTATGTCTCGTCGATAGGGTGCTACACATGTGGTCATTAGAGTAACTTATGATGTTTCGATATGAGGTCTTACCGATGTCTAACATCTTTCTGAATGGTTTTACATTGGATTCATTGGGATAATGAAAGGGTTCTTGGTGTGAAGTCTTAGTGACAAATGATGTCTTGCCGACAATGTTTCTGTTGTGCAGTTTTGCACACACGCCCCACTTGGAGTAGGGACCCTCTTTTGATGATGTCTTTTGACCTTTGGTTTTATGAGATTTGTCTTTTTAAGGTCTTGAGATATTAATCTTACTGTTTTTGGTCTTGCCTTGAGGCTTGAATTGGTTAAAGTTAAGTTTCAGTGAAAATCCAGGTTTTGACCTGAATCCAGAATTTTCCAGCTCTGGCAGATTTTCCCGGGCTCTGGTTCTTTGTCTATTTACTGCAGAATTTTCTGAATCCAAGTTTCTGCTTGACTCTAGGATTTTTCGATTCTGGCGGATTTTCCCAGACTGCGCCAAAATCCTGAACTTCGTTAAAATCCCGATTTCTGCCATTTCTGCGGAATTCGTGTTCATCCGGATTTTTCGCGTGTCTTGGTTTTCTCTGAAATTTTGTCCTGCGCTCGGGTTTCCGAATTTTTTTGACATGTCTTTTCGTTCATTAATGCTCGAGGTACCTTTGCTCAGACGCGAGTATGGATGGATTTAAAGTCTTTTGGGCATCATTTTGATTTCATTATTCACTTGCTTGCTGCTTTGGCGAATGAGAGTTTTCATTCAAGCTTCGGTCATTGAGTTTGAGCTGCCTGTGTGTGAATTGTTTGGGCGTTGGTGTCAGAATTTTCGTTGCTTGGGCACATTCGTTTTGCAGTCACTTCTTCAAGTTTGAGTTTCGTCTGGACTAATCCATGGTAGGTTATCATTGGCCCTTTCATCTGTTTGCATGATGATTGAACTATTCTATGTTGATTGATTGATGGTCGACCTATGCTTGGTTACGATTTTGTATTTATCAAATTAGGGTTTGACCCATCTTTTCGTGAAACCTCATCACCCGTTCCATGTGTGATTGTATTTATCCATTAGATGAAGGGTGCCTCTATGTTGGTGGGTGTTCTGGGTCAGATTTTTTCCCTCTAAGTGTGTAATTTGCTGTATTGTGCGAGATTAGGGTTTTTTCGGTGCTCGGCCCAGATTAATGAATTTGTTATGATTTGTCTATCTTGTGCCTGTATTAAACTAGTTCCTTGCCTTGTGAGGACTCCGAGTGCTTTAGATTCATCCTTAGGGACAATGTTCCAAACCTTGAGCCTACCCTGGTTTTCATGGCGAAGGGTTTATTCTTTGAAATTAGGGCATCATCATTTCGCCATGAAGTTTGGTCATTCGAGGTCTTGTGAAATTTAAGTTCAAGCGCATTCTGAATCTTGTTGGTTGGCGTCAATTTTGAAATCATTTGAATCCCAATTAGCAAGGTTTTACATGATCATTCAGTCACTGGTTCACGTGTTGTCACCCGTCAGGTTTCTGAGGTGTCCGCGGAATTTCTGCGCACCCAGATTTTCCCGGTTTCGGCCAATTCCGCGGAGTACGGTGAATTCTGGAGTATTTGAACTATCCGCTAAAATCTGTCCTGTCTGGACTTTTCTGGTTTTCCTGTCTGGTTTCGTTTCTTTCAATTTCTCGAGGATAGGATTAATGGAGTAAATGCTAAATGCTGATTTCTTGTTGCTAATGAATGAATTCCATGATAATCTCATAATCTTTGTCTGTACTAACGATTTATTTGGCAAATGGTGTCTTGGCAACAGGAATCCGTCTGGGTCGGATTTCTTCAAAATTCTGCCCCGACTGGATTTTCCCGGCTTACCTTGTTTTCCCGGATCGCTTTATTTTTTGAATTTTCAAAGATTGGCGATTTGTGATAGTTCTTAATTGCCTTATATGATTTTATGCTAACCTTTGGATTGGAATATGCATGATAATTGGATACTCATGACATTCTTTTGTGAATGCAAGCTGAATCAAGCAAGGCTGCAGTAGGAAAATCTAAAGGTGACACGGAGGGGTCCTCTATTTTAGAGGCAGAAAGATTAAGATTGGACACTAAGAGTCAACTCCCTAAAAGCAAGATATCTTCAGTGTGGTCTGAGGTCTCGGACACCAATGTTGGAGTGTGGAGATATGAGGAGTTTAAAGAGAGAACAACTCAGAAGGATCCATTAGTCATGAGACAGGGAGTGATGAAGTCTGGATTGGTTCATATGGCAGGGTTCCCTCCTGCAATCCAATGCTATGAGTTAATACTTGAGTGTGCCTGGCAGTATGACTTCGACACACAAAGGGTGGTCAGCACTGAGGGAAGGGTCTTGGCGAATTTCAGTCATGTTTCTATTGCCCAAGCCTTTGACATGCCAGATTTGCCTTCGGTGTGTGCTTTGAACATGGACTTGGCCAGAACATATTATGAGAATGAGCAAACCAAAGCTCAGCAGATGATTAATTCTTGGTTGGAAAAGCCAAAGTCACACTACTCCAAATTGCCCAAGCAATTGCACAGGGTTAGATTCAGATCAGATATTTATGATGCAATCACATTCTTGAGCAGAGTGGCAGGTTTGAAAAGCGTTGGAGTGTTGGAAAGCTGGATGGTCCATGTGATCAACAAAATTGAACAAGGAACCAATTACCATTGGGCAAGACTTATTAGTGCTGTGATTGACAAGCAATTAAGGAATGTCCTAGAAACAAAGAAGTTCACCATGTCTTCCTATGTGGTGTATGTGTTAGCTAGATTCTACCCATACAGGGGTTTGAATCTGCAAGGGACATTTGGACAAGATATTGTCTATGAAATATATCCAGAATTGCACCTAGGACACCGGGATTACCGAAGAGCCAATGATGCATTCACGATGCACATCACTAGGATGCTTCAAAATGTGGAGCATGTGAGACTGTCAGATGGAGCGAAGGAATTGATAAAGAGATATGGAGCCTGGTTCATTAAGTTTCCCACCTTCTCTTACATCAGAATTGACGGATGCCTAGCTGCTCCATACAGGTTATCTAGGTACCCCAATGATCATATTGTGTTATTGAAAATTGTTAGACAGATATGCAAATTTGATGCAATTGTCAAAAAGGAAAAGCATAAAACAGGTTTTAGTGGGGATTTCCCTCTTGGAATTGGCGTAGTAGAGGTGTGCCCTTCCATTCAATCAGCACACGCAACAGTCGATGAATTGGCGGCTCATGGTTTCTCCTTCCACTCCAAAAGGAAAAATTTTGATATCACCGGGGTAGCACAGAAGAAGGCTACCAAAGAGTACCGTCATAAGGATGACCTAGAAGACTATTGGGCCAATATCAAAGATGATTTTGAGGCAAGGAAGAAAAGGTACTCTAGGCTACCTATTGATGTGATTAGGCAATACAATGTTAAGTTAATCCCTGACCAGCTAGAGGACGATGGAAACCTGGTGCAAGATCATGCCTATGAGTCTGTTAAGGACAGATCAATTGGAGAGATAAACTGGAACAATGATGAGGTAACTAAGCTGGAGGACCTAATGGCTCTTGTTATGAGATTCACTACTTCATGGCTAAAACATAAGGTTTGGGAGTTGGAGAGTGAGAAGGTACCCTGTACCTTTAATTTGATGGGAAATCTTAATCCTATGTCTACTTCAGAAGAATCCGGGGAAGATGACCCCAAAGGGAAAACCAAAAGGAGTTCACCCTTCAAAATAAAAATCAGAGGCCCTAAAGAAAGTGAGCCAGAACCAAAAAGAAAGCCAAAAGGAAAGAAAAGGAGTCGAGCCTTGAAAATAGGCAGGTCCTCTAATGAGGAAGGATTTGAAAAGCCAGAAGAAGAGGATGCTTCTCCACCACCAAAGAAGACTAGGACAGCTAGGGTTTCAAAGAAGAAAGGTCAGGATACCTCTAAAGATGAGACTCCGATTGTTGATGTGGAGAGTTCTGGGGAAAAGACAAAGGTTTATTCGAGGATATCAAAGACTCCATCCCCTAAGGAAACTATGCAAAAGATGGATCCTCCTCCAAAGTCACCAGTTGTGGAGCAACCTAGGGCTACTTCCCCTTCGCCAAGCGTGCCTGAGCAAGAGACTCTTGAGGAACATGAGACCAGCGGAGAGGTAGAACCTTTCAAGGAAGGAGAGCTCTTTGGTGTGGCAGCTGGGCTCGAGGTTGAAGAGGTAGAAAAGCACCCTTCTCCACTAGTCCAATATGAAGATTCTCCAGCAAGTAGCAAAGGTAATGGATCACCTAAAAAGGAAAATATTCCTATTAGAACCCCATCGCCGGTGCAAGAAGTGGAGATTGAAGTAGGTGATCAAGCTAAGCAGTTCCCTAAAAAGGAAGAGGATAAAACAATAGAACAGCATGAAGAGGCAAAAATAGAGGAAATCCGGGTGGAACCTATTGTCCCGGACTGGCTTGAAAAGGAGATTACAAAGAAGAAACAAGTTATTGTTGAAGACACTCCTTTGGATTGGGATGAGATGTTATCTAAGATTGATAAAGGTAAGAAGAAGAAGGAAGCTAAAGTGGTTTCAAGGATAGAAAGGGATGAGGTAAATAACAGAGTTATTCACATTGCTACCCCTGCTGCAGACAAGACTAGAGAAGATGTCACTGGTGAGGATTATAATGTGCAGAATTTTAACCTTGGATAGGCTTCTGTAGAGCAAGATATTGAAGAGTATGAAGGGTCCAGTGCTGTGATAGTTGGCAGATTAAGGAAAGAGACTCAGACCAAGAATGAGCTAAGAAAGGAAAATGAGAGGCTTAGGAAATGCTTGGAAGAGGTGATGAAACCTCTGCAATCTCTTCGCCCATCTTCCTCTGCTACTCCTGGTTTCCTACCCAAGGAAACTATTTTTGAGATTGAAAAGACGAAAGCCTCTGCTCAAACTACAACGTATTGGTTAAAGGATGTGCAAATTAGAGGAGACAATGCAATCAAAGATATCCTTTCAGTTGGGAAAGATGCAGTCAGAGCCAAGGAACTGTTGGAATATGTGATATCCCAGGATAAGGAGGATATTGATCTTCTGCTGCAGAAATCCAAAGTAATTATGGAATATGGAAAAAATCAGTTGGTTGCAGATGGGATCCTTCCTTTCTCAAGACTTAATGAGCCTTGGAAATGGTTTGAGGCTTTGCAGATTCGACAGAAGGCCATGAGGAAGATTCAGAAGTGAAGGAAGTTGATAGATGGCGACTTAACTGGTGTCTATGAGGGTTGTATTGCATTTTTTGAGATCATGACTGGCAGGAGGAAAATTGCTCCTAAGTACGTGAGCCTGGAACAACTAAGGGAATGGTGGCATGATGTTTATGCTCCTGACTCTGAAAATGTCATAACCAGACACCAGCTGGATGATGCAGCAACCTACTTGGCAGTGATGGATAAGTATCAATCTCACAGGGATGATTGGAATAAGACTGTTAAGCAGTCAAAGGAGGAGATTGATTCCATTGAGTGCCGACTTAGGAGCTTGCCCTTGCCACCTGTCACCGAGCTAGATAAAGTGTTTTTGAGGGTTCAAGGATTGTTGGCCCAGAGTAAGGATAAGGGAGGCGGTAGTTAATGCCATTTTGAGATTTGTGCTTCCCTATTATTATAGGGCATGTATTGATCCGGGCTACATTGGGGAGTGTGTCTAGGCTGACCTTGATGATGTATCGGCATTTAATGTGTGCCTTATTTTGAAATTCCTAAGGCCGATTTGTTTTGGCTGTTTTATTTTGTAAATGTTTGGCTAGGCTGACATGTCTTGAGAATTTGTTATAAATAGGCATTCATGCCTCATTGTAAAGGGCGAGATAGAGAAAAAGATAACAGAGACAAGTTAGATCAGTAAGAGCTAGAGCATTTTGTAGTAGGAGTAGTAATCAATTTCTTGAAGCAAATATTGTAACAAAATAGTGGAATTGTTGCAGCATTTTGGTGATCTAATAAAATTGAAGGCATTGTGGTTTTCCTGGTGAAATATCTTATGTTAGTTTATCTTGCATGGTTCCTGTTGTTTCATCTTTCAAATTGCTTAAAGATTTAGAATTTAGTGTCTTGGAATTAGATTAGTTTGGTGAATGATGTTCATGATTTCATATTTGGAATGTTTGTAGCAATCTCTGGTCTATACTCCAAGTAATTATCTGATTGTAGTAGGCTGGTGAAGTCAACCTGGACCATATATTTATATGTGCTTAAGTTCGATTGTGGATGAATATCTATGATTTGAAAATCTATATACCTTAGAAGATTGCACCGTTTTTGTGATATTGCATTTTGGGTTGATCAAGAATTGGTTACTCAAGATTTGTCCATTCCAGATATCTGTCATTTGCATTATTCATTCTAAGAGTAGTTTAGATCTTATCATATTCTTGCACCCTTATCTTTTGCTATTTCTTTATCATCTGGTTAGACTTAGGATTTGAGATCATCATATTACAAAATCCAATAAGTGGGAAGATACAATTTGCTTGTAGTAAGGTCCCTTTGTGATTACCAGCATTTTCACATATTATCTGAGTTGTTTATGCATTGTCATGACCTGACACCCGAGAGACCTTGGGGTGATTTTTGATAATTTATTGTTGAAGATTACCTTTCAAGAGAGATAGAATATTGTATTCTATCTGAGTTGTTGTTGTGCAGAAAACACCATCAACAGATTGGCGCTAGAAGGAGGGCCTGAATGAGCACACTGGATCGTTTCTTGAACGCCATCTCTCCAGAGAGATATAGGAGAAATACTAGATCTACCCCAGGAGAGGAAGATTTATATGAATTACAGTTCCCCACTAGGTTAAGAAGGACTCGAGAAAGGGGAGAATCATCATCACCCATTCCTTCACCAGCATCGTCCACATCTTCACATCCAGAAGTTGAAGCCATACCCATCCCTGAAGCAGTTCCCATTCAACAACCTTAGCCTATCATTAACCAACCACAACCACCTCCCCCACTCTTACCAATGGCTTTCCTAGCTAATAATCCATCCCCTTTATTTTTCAACGCTTATAATGCAATGCCCAAAAACCCTGAACACTTATGTTTGAAATTCCATGTCAATGACCCAAATAGGACTGCAGAGGAACACATAAGGATTTTCCAAACCTGTCTCAAAGATAGAGGGATTGTTCATGAGGATGTTGCCTGTAGGTTGTTCCCTTATTCACTAGGAGAAGAGGATTTTAACTAGTACAATCACCTCCCTTCTGGCTCAATTCTCAATTGGAATGATCTTGAAACTGCCTTTTTATAGAAGTTTAGAATACCCATCAGTGCTAATGAATTATACCTGCAATTCACCAAAGTAAAGAGAGAAGTCAATGAACCAATATCCAGTTTCAATAATAGGTTTCACCATGCGTACACCAGACTTCAAGATCCTTATGTTTTGGATAACAATACAGCCCTGGGAGTCTATTATGAAGCATTGGATAGCCTTACAGCAACCTTTTTGAAGTGGAGACCCAACCCTCCAGCTAACCTAACTGATGCATATATAGAAGTTGTTAAGCTTAGCACAGATCTGAGACAATATGTGACTGGACCGTTGCCTTCTTTAGGACCAGTTGCACATCCCAATCAGGTTCAGGCAGTAAATCAGGCACTTACCAATCATACTCCAATCATGAATCCAGTACCTCAATTACCCTTAGTGCCACACCCTGGTCCTCCCATGGGCCAGGTCTCCCCCATGATGAATTTTCCCTAGCAGCAGGTTAACCAGCCTATGTATCAGCCACAACCAAATAGTTTCCCTACTTATCTGCAAAATTCTAAAGTATTGCATCAGTCTATGGGATCTACTACAATGGTTGTCCCTTCTCAGAGTAACCCAAGCCAGATCCCTTATCGAGATCCAAATAGGGAGAGGATTGATGAAATGGCTGAACAAATAAAGAAGTTAAATCTAGAGGTAACTTACCTAAGAAATCAAAATAGCCAATTACAAGCTGCTCAGAAGAGTATGCAGTCCAATTAGAATAGAGAGTTTCCACAAGGGCAGAATTTTGACAGAGGACAGTGTAACAAAAGAGGATTCTACAATGACAGGGGATATAATCAGGATAGGGGTTACAACAATGATAGAGGGTTCAATAATGATAGGAGGTAGAATTTTGATAGGGGACAAGGTAGTGGATCAGGATTCGATAAGAGGAAATCACAGGGATAGAACAGAACATGGAATATAGGACCTAATAATGGAGTTCCCACTCCATTGGATCAACCGGTTAATCAAGTTATCAACCAATTTGCAAATCAACCAGTCAATCAGGACAAGCCTCCCAGTGGTGTATACCTGGCTGAAGCAGCCTTATCAGGATGGTGTAGGTTTCATAAGACAAGTCAGCATTCGGAGTTAGAATGTCCAGAATTCCAAACTACAGCCTCCATTTTTCAGTATGAGGTAGAGAATAATGCAAATGGATAGGAGATTGTTCCCTCCAGCCCTTATGATTCTCTTGTGTTGGTATTAAATCACGTTCCCTTCCCAGCAAGTAAGGAAAATGTACCAGAGGAGGAATCTGATTCTTAGGAGGGGAAAACAGATCAAATTTGTAATGGGGATGAGGTGGCTCAGTTATTCAATGAAGAAACAATGAATGATAATGGCCCCCTCAATCAGGAAGAAGCTTATGTTGAGGAAGTATAGATGTTCCAGAGGCAAAGTCTGAGAGATATGCCTCATAGGCGCCCACAGGCTGGGGGGCCTTTCACCACTTCCATTCCTCCTAACAACTTCAATACTCCCCCATATCCTAATGCTAGCAATAATCCGTCCTATCCACATGTTTCCAGACAATACCTTTTGAAGGAAAGACAGGCCCAAACTGACCCACAGAAGGAAAAGGCTGTTCAAGTAGGCAAGGACAAGGTGGAGGAACCTTCAAGGGAAGCTTCCACTGATATAAGTGAGGAGCAAATGGCTTCATATGTTGCTGAGGAGTTTAAGAAATTAAAGGTAAATCTTTCACCATTTGAGTTATTAAGGTTCCCTCCTATTAGGAAGGCAGTTTTAGGTACTTATGATGCACATCCTGTGTCTTTGGATAAACCTTCTAATGAGTATAACAGCAAGATTTCTAGTTCTCAGCCTATAAAAATACAAGATCAGACGCACACTCGGACTGACTTTCCCCCTGGAGACAAAGGAAAGGAAAAGGACAAGACTCAAGTGGCTCAAGTAGATACTCAGCCTACTTTGTTTCAAGGGAAGACAGAAACCCCACCATTCTTGATCTCTATGTGCATATTCGGTAAGAATCTACATAATTGTTTACTAGATTCTGGTGCTTCCACCAATGTGATGCCATTTGGAGTTTGTACAGCTTTAGGAATTACACCTGCTAATTCCCAGAAGAAGGTGACTCAATTGGATAGAACTGAAGTAAATGTGGTGGGAGAATTAAACATGATTCACATGCAGATAGCTTCAGACCCAAGGATTCAACAGGTTATCAATATTCAAGTAGCTAATATCCCGGATGCGTATGGTTTGATTCTAGGAAGATATTTTACTAAGGCTTTGAATGGTTATGTGTCTACTGATCACTCTCACATGTGGCTTCCCTGGAAAGGAGTGCCCAATCAGATCAGAATTGAGAGAGAGCCAAGAATGAAATACATGATTATAGAATACCAAAAGACTTCAACAAAAGTTTTGATATCAGAAGTTGGCATGGGAAATTATATGCTGTCAACATGGTATGAGGAGTCAGACTCAGAGGAGGTATTGATGCTACACACGATGCCTATCGATGCAGAAATAGGATCTAGCCATGTTACTGTTCTGACAAAATCAGTAGAGGAAGAAGAGGAAACTGAAGATAATCAGATCAGCCTATTAGACAATTTTCAGGAATTCATCAAGCAGTGTGTTGAAAATCAAATTTACCTAAGTAGAAGGACAAGCTTTGAAGAATTACTCTTACCTAATTGATGTAGAGTCCATAATGCTTCCCATTCATAGTTGGAGTGTTGTTTATGCCAAACAGCAGTAGAACAAGTGCAGAAATGCATGAATCCAACCTTGACAGTTAAAACAGATATACAAAATCCTCAGGAAGACTATCAAGAAAAGAAGTTCGTGTCATCTGAAAAACCATCCAGCAATATTAAGCCAAATGATGTGATGAAGAAGATTACAGCTGCTGAGTGTTGGACACTTAGATTTGATGGATCCAAGTCCAAGCATGGAGCTGGGGCACGGTTTGAACTAATCAGTCCAAAAGGTAAGAATTTTTTTGCAGTCCATAGGCTTCAATTTCACTGTACTAATAATGTAGCAGAATATGAGGCGTTAATTCATGGACTTCTTATGGCACTTAAGAAAAATGTTAAGATTCTACAAGTTTTTGGTGATTCTGAGTTAGTAATTAAGCAAGGAAACAATATTCATGCCACGATAGAAGAATGACTAATTATAGGAATAAAGTGTGGGACCTTATTGAGGGATTTGATGCCTTCAATATTCAACTAATACCATGGTAGAAGAATCAAACTGCGGATTCTCTGGCTCAGGTGGCAAGCACCCTGCAGCCTTTATCTTTGTAAGGATTGAAAAAATTCACTATAGAATTGACTCATGTGCCTTCAGTCCCAAATAATGTTACTAACTTCTAGGTATTTGAAGATGACAAGCATATTCTGGATTTTATCACAAATACAAACGTTTTTGCCTCTCAAATCATTGATGAAACAGAGCTCCAGGAAGCAGAACTGGATTTAGAAGGGGTGATGAACCTAAAATCAAATACTATTCCAAGGGGAATGGTACAGTTGGAATGAATTTTTGATATGGATAAGATCAAGGATCAGGAACAAGAGTCAAAGAAGGAGTCTATCAATGGACAGTGTGATACTTACAATATGGGAACTGAAGATAATGCCAAGAACATTTTTATTGGCAAAGTATGCACTCCAGAAGAAAGACAAGGAATAATTGCAGCATTGCATAGCTTTCCCGATATAGTAGCCTGGAGTTATGAGGACTTGAAAACTTATGATACATCAATCATAACTCATACTATCCCTTTGAAGCCAGGTGCCAAGCCTTTTAGGCAAAGGCAAAGACCAATTAATGCATTATTGGAACTAGTCATATAGAAGGAAGTTCAAAAATTACTATCTACTAGAATCATATTTCCTGTCAGGCATTCAACATGGGTGGAAAACCTGGTTCCAGTGAGGAAAAAGAATGGAAAAATTAGACTCTGTGTTGATTTCAGGAATTTAAACAGATCGTCAGAAAAAGACAACTATCCAGTTCCTTCATTGGATGAAGTACTTCAAGTAGTTAATGGATCTCAGATGATGTCCTTTCTGAACGGTTATTCAAGGTACAATCAAGTAATGGTTCAATATGAGGACAGGCACAAGACTGCTTTCACAACTAAATGGGGTACCTTTGCCTACAGGAGAATGCCATTTGGACTCATTAATGCGGGGGCTACATTTTAAAGGGCTATGGATATTGCTTTTAAAGATATCATAGGCAAATGCATCATTATTTACATGGACGACCTGACTGTTTTTTCAAAAAATAGAGGGAAACACATCTCAGATTTGCACAAAGTGTTTCAAAGGTGCAGGGAATGTGGCATATCCTTGAATCCTAAAAAGTGTATTTTCAGGGTAACAGAGGGAAAGCTACTAGGACATGTGATATCAGAGAAGGGAATTGCTATTGATCCAGAAAGAGTGGAGGCCATCCTGAAGATCCAGCCACCTGCTAGCAAAAAGGAAATGAAATCTTTCTTTGGCAAGATCAACTTCGTCAGAAAATTTATTACTGAATTTGTTGAAATTGTTAAACCACTGAATGCAATGTTGAAGCAGGATGCTAAAATCGAATGGACTATGGAAGCAAATGAAGCATTTGCAGAAATCAAAAGAGCCATTGCTGATGCTCTAGTATTGGTAAGTCCTAACTATAGCAGGCCTTTTCACATCTATTCATTTGCTTCAGACCATTCATGTGTAGGAATGCTAACTCAAAAGTTTGATGAGGGAAATGAGCATCCCATTGCCTTTATGAGTGCCCCATTAAAAGATGTTGAGTTGAGATACCCAAGTGTAGAAAAGCAGGCATATGCTCTGATTAGAGCAGTGAAGAAATTCAGACATTGTATCCTCAGGAATAAGGTTTATGCAGTTGTCCCAGATCCTACAGTCAAGTTACTTCTGATGCAAAATGAGCTAAGAGAGCGTAGAGCTAAGTGGGTGACAATGCTACAAGAATATGATATTGAGATCCAGCCCATGAAGTTGGTAAGAGGACAAAGACTTACTCAAACCATGGCTGAAATAGGCCCTGAATTAACTGTTCAGAATTATAACATTGAGGAGGTTTCCCTAGATGGCTGGTATGATGACATAGTTTATTATTTGTTGAACCAACGATCTCCAGGTCATCTTAATGTTGTTCAGAGGAGAGTCTTACGATTGAAGAGTGACAGTTTCATGCTGAAGGGAGTTTTTCTATACAAGAAAAATCATGAGGGCATTTATTTGAAATGCCTCAGAAAATAGGAAGCTGAGAGGGTGGTAAACAAATTTCATGAAAAGTATGGCACTGGCCATGGTTCTGTGATTGCCACAGCAAATCAGATTTTGAAGGTAGGCTATTACTGGCCCACGCTATTCAAAGACGTCCACCATCATGTCAAGACTTGTCACATGTGTCAGACCACAACAACAAGGGAAAGGTATGCAGTGCTTCCGCTCCAACCGGTCACTGAGGTAAGGCATTTTGCTCAGTGGGGTATGGATTTCATAGGTCCCATCAACCCACCATCTTCTGCAGGACACAGGTACATTCTCACTATTACTAATTATTTCACAAGATGGACTGAGGCTTTTGCTTGTAGGCAATGTACATCTGAGGTAGTGATTGATTTCTTAGAGTCTGCTATTCTTAATCAATTTGGATGCCCTATTGTTGTTGTCTGTGATAATGGTCCTGCTTTCGCATCTTTAAAATTTTCAAATTGGGCTTTTGATCATGGCATTATTGTAAAATTTGCATCCAATTATTATCCTCAGGGTAATGGCTTAGCAGAGTCCTCTAATAAGAACTTATTGACTATCATCTGTAAGCTGTTAGAGAGGAACCCAAAAGACTGGCATACCCAGCTTCAGTTTGCCCTTTGGGCAGATCGTACAAGACTTAAGTCATCCATCGGAACATCTCCCTACCACTTAGTATATGGTCTAGAGCCAGTATTCCCTATTCAACTCAAGATCCCAACTTTACAGTTTATAAATGAGTTTTATGATGAAGAGGACAGAAGGGAGACTAGGTTGACAGAACTATTGCACCTTAAGGAGAAATGAGACAATGCCCTTGAGAATTTTTCCAAACATCAGGGGGTAGTTAAGAGGTGGTTTGACAGGAGGGCTAAAGTCAAGGCCTTCAGGATTTCTGACCTAGTCCTATACTAGGATAAGCCTCATGATCGAAAAGGGGACCATGGGAAATTTAACAAACTGTGGCTTGGCCCATATCAAATTGTTGAAATACTTGGAGATAATGCCTTCCATCTGAAGACTCTCACAGGAGAAGATATTCCACTGCCTATCAATGGGCAGTATTTGAAACATTATTTCCAGTCCTGAGCTGTTTTCAGCTCCCTGCTTTGTATATAGTTAGTTTAGGTTGCTTTCTGTTGTTTTGTTTAGTTAGATTACGTTTCCTTTTGCTCTGCTTGTTCTGCTTTGGTTAGAATAGGTTTGCTTTGGTTTGTTTGTTTTGGTTTGCGTCGCTCTTACTCTTGGTCCCTTCTCTTTTGGGATCCCTGGTTGCATTTGTATGACAGTGGTGACAAAGTAGGTCTGATGTTCTTGGTATTTCTTTTACAAACTCTAATCATCCTTCCAGGGCATTATGGTATGAATTCCCTACCCAATGTCACTTATCCTTGTGCTGAGGCAAAGGGTTTTCTAGTTAGTTTGAACAGGAATACATTAGGGTCTCATATTTTAAATTAAAGATACCTGAAGTTGCATAAGGTCCTTATGAAGTTTGAACAAGTGAAAAATTCTTTTTTCTGCTCTAATGCCACTGTGGTTCTCATCCCTGAGTGTGAACTTCATTGTTCACAAGTTGAAGTGAAAGCAGTGAAAAGATAAGCAGTATAAAAAAAAAGAGGGAAATACATATTAAAAATTAAAAGGTTTAAATTCAACTCATCAGGGGGATCTGGATATCTCTACCGGGGCTATAGATGTCTGGCTGGCAGTAGAGCTATGTTCAGGAGAATCACAGCGATAACTTCGTTGGGGCTATGGACGTCTGGCTGGCAGCGAGGCTCTATCCAGGTTACTTTTAGAGTATGAATCTTTATGTAGCTTGTTCATACCAAGTTTGGTTCTTGTTGTAACTAAAGGAGGATAATGAATGCATATGCACACACTTTGACCCTGGTGTAGGAAAGTTTGGATGACTAGGGGCTTCTTTGTTTTAACATGGGTGGTGGCAGGATAGGTGAGTTGAAACCATGAGTTCTGGGTTCTTGATTCCAGTTTGTCATCGAAATGCTCGGGAGCATTTCCCTAGTAGAGTCGTCATTTGTTGTGCAGTTTTGCACACACGCCCCACTTCGAGTAGGGACCCTCTTTTGATGATGTCTTTTGACCTTTGGTTTTATGAGATTTATCTTTTTAAGGTCTTGAGATATTGATCTTCCTAGTTTTGGTCTTGCCTTGAGGCTTGAATTGGTTGAAGTTAAGTTTCAGTGAAAATTCGGGTTTTGACCTGAATCCGGGATTTTCCAGCTCCGGCAGATTTTCCCGGGCTCTGGTTCTTTGTCTATTTACTGTGGAATTTTCTGAATCCGGGTTTCTGCTTGACTCCAGGATTTTTCAGTTCTAGCGGATTTTCCTGGACTGTGTCAAAATCCCAAACTTCGTTAAAATCCCAGTTTCTGCCATTTCCGCAGAATTCGTGTTCATCCAGATTTTCTGCGTGTCTTGGTTTTCTCCAAAATTCTGTCCTGGGCTCGAGTTTCTAAATTTTTCTGACATGTCTTGTCGTTCATTAATGCTCGAGGTACCTTTGCTCAGACGCGAGTATGGATGGATTTAAAGTCTTTTGGGCATCATTTTGATTTCATTATTCACTTGCTTGCTGCTTTGGCGATTGAGAGTTTTCATTCAAGCTTCGGTCATTGAGTTTGAGCTGCCTGCATGTGAATTGTTTGGGCGCTGGTGTCGGGATTTTTGTTGCTTGGGCGCATTCGTTTTGCAGTCGCTTCTTCAAGTTCGAGTTTCATCTGGACTAATCCATGGTAGGTTATCGTTGGCCCTTTCATCTGTTTGCATGATGATTGAACTGTTCTATGTTGATTGATTGATGGTCGGCCTATGCTTGGTTACAATTTTGTATTTATCAAATTAGGGTTTGACCCATCTTTTCATGAAACCTCATCACCCGTGCCATGTGTGCTTGTATTTATCCATTAGATGAAGGGTGCCTCCGTGTTGGTGGGTGTTCTGGGTCAGATTTTTTCCCTCTAAGTACGTAATTTGTTGTATTATGCGAGGTTAGGGTTTTTTCGGTGCTCAGCCCAGATTAATGAATTTGTTATGATTTGTCTATCTTGCACCTATATTAAACCAGTTCCTTTCCTTGTGAGGACTCGGAGTGCTTTAGATTCATCCTTAGGGACAATGTTCCAAACCTTGAGCCTACCCTGGTTTTCATGGCGAAGGGTTTATTCTTTGAAATTAGGGCATCATCGTTTCGCCATGAAGTTTGGTCATTCGAGGTCTTGTGAAATTTAAGTTCAAGTGCATTCCGAATCTTGTTGGTTGGCGTCGATTTTGAAATCATTTGAATCCCAATTAGCAAGGTTTTACATGATCATTCAGTCACTGGTTTGCGTGTTGTCACCCGTCAGGTTTCTGAGGTGTCCGCGGAATTTCTGCGCACCCAGATTTTCCCAATTTCGGCCAATTCCGCGGAGTACGGTGAATTCTGGAGTATTTGAACTGTCCGCAAAAATCCGTCTTGTTCGGACTTTTCTGGTTTTCCTGTCTGGTTTCGTTTCTTTCGATTTCTCGAGGATAGGATTAATGGAGTAAATGCTAAATGTTGATTTCTTGTTGCTAATGAATGAATTCCATGATAATCTCATAATCTTTGTCTGTACTAACAATTTATTTGGCAAATGGTGTCTTGGCAACAGGAATCCGTCTGGGTCAGATTTCTCTGAAATTCTGCCCCGACTGGATTTTCCCGGCTTACCTTGTTTTCTCAGATCGCTTTGTTTTCTGGATTTTCAAAGATTGGCGATTTGTGATAGTTCTTAATTGCCTTATATGATTTTATTCTAACCTTTGGATTGGAATATGCATGATAATTGGATACTCATGACATTCTTTTGTGAATGCAGGCTGAATCAAGCAAGGCTGCAGCAGGAAAATCTAAAGGTGACACGGAGGGGTCCTCTATTTTAGAGGCAGAAAGATTAAGATTGGACACTAAGAGTCAACTCCCTGAAAGCAAGATATCTTCAGTGTGGTCTGAGGTCTCGGACACTAATGTTGGAGCGTGGAGATATGAGGAGTTTAAAGAGAGAACAACTCAGAAGGATCTGTCAGTCATGAGACAGGGAATGATGAAGTCTGGATTGGTTCATATGGCAGGGTTCCCTCCTGCAATCCAATGCTATGAGTTAATACTTGAGTGTGCCCGGCAGTATGACTTCGACACACAAAGGGTGGTCAACACTGAGGGAAGGGTCTTGGCGAATTTCAGTCATGTTTCTATTGCTCAAGCCTTTGACATGCCAGATTTGCCTTCGGTGTGCACTTTGAACATGGACTTGGCCAGAACATATTATGAGAATGAGCCAACCAAAGCTTAGCAGATGATTAATTCTTGGTTGGAAAAGCCAAAGTCACACTACTCCAAATTGCCCAAGCAATTGCACAGGGTTAGATTCAGATCAGATATTTATGATGCAATCACATTCATGAGCAGAGTGGCAGGTTTGAAAAGTGCCGGAGTGTTGGAAAGCTGGATGGTCCATGTGATCAACAAAATTGAACAAGGAACCAATTACCATTGGGCAGGACTGATTAGTGCTTTGATTGACAAGCAATTAAGGAATGTCCTAGAAACAAAGAAATTCACCATGTCTTCCTATGTGGTGTATGTGTTAGCTAGATTCTACCCATACAAGGGTTTGAATCTGCAGGGGACATTTGGACAAGATATTGTCTATGAAATATATCCAGAATTGCACCTAGGACACCGGGATTACCGAAGAGCCAATGATGCATTCACGATGCACATCACTAGGATGCTTCAAAGTGCGGAGCATGTGAGACTGTCAGATGGAGTGAAGGAATTGATAAAGAGATATGGAGCCTGGTTCATTCAGTTTCCCACCTTCTCTTACATCAGAATTGACGGATGCCCAACTGCTCCATACAGGTTACCTAGGTACCCCAATGATCATATTGTGTTATTGAAATTGTTAGACATATATGCGAATTTGATGCAATTATCAAAAAGGAAAAGCATAAAACAGGTTTTAGTGGGGATTTCCCTCTTGGAATTGGCGTAGCAGAGGTGTGCCCTTCCATTCAATCAGCACACGCAGCAGGCGATGAATTGGCGGCTCATGGTTTCTCTTTCCACTCTAAAAGGACAAATTTTGATATCACCGGGGAAGCACAGAAGAAGGCTACCAAAGAGTACCGTCATAAGGATGACCTAGAAGACTATTGGGCCAATATCAAAGATGATTTTGAGGCAAGGAAGAAAAGGTACTCTAGGCTACCTGTCGATGTGATTAGGCAATACAATGTTAAGTTAATCCCTGACCAGCTAGAGGACGATGGAAACCTGGTGCAGGATCATGCCTATGAGTCTGTTAAGGATAGATCAATTGGAGAGATAAACTGGAATGATGATGAGGTAACTGAGCTAGAGGACCTAATGGCTCCTGTTATGAGATTCACTACTTCATGGCTAAAACATAAGGTTTGGGAGTTGGAGAGTGAGAAGGTACCATGTACCTTTAATTTGATGGGAAATCTTAATCCTATGTCTACTTCAGAAGAATCCGGGGAAGATGACCCCAAAGGGAAAACCAAAAGGAGTTCACCCTTCAAAATAAAAATCAGAGGCCCTAAAGAAAGTGAGCCAGAACCAAAAAGAAAGCCAAAAGGAAAGAAAAGGAGTCGAGCCTTGAAAATAGGCAGGTCCTCTGATGAGGAAGGATTTGAAAAGCCAGAAGAAGAGGATGCTCCTCCACCACTAAAGAAGACTAGGACAGCTAGGGTTTCAAAGAAGAAAGGTCATGATACCTCTAAAGATGAGACTCCGATTGTTGATGTGGAGAGTTCTGGGGAAAAGACAAAGGTTTATTCGAGGATATCAAGGACTCCATCCCCTAAGGAAACTGTGCAAAAGATGGATCCTCCTCCAAAGTCACCAGTTGTGGAGCAACCTAGGGCTACTTCCCCTTCGCCAAGTGTGCTTGAGCAAGAGACTCTTGAGGAACACGAGACCAGCGGAGAGGCAGAACCTTTCAAGGAAGGAGAGCTCTTTGGTGTGGCAGCTGGGCTCAAGGTTGAAGAGGTAGAAAAGCACCCTTCTCCACTAGTCCAATATGAAGATTCTCCAGCAAGTAGCAAAGGTAATGGATCACCTGAAAAGAAAAATATTCCTGTTAGAACCCCATCACCGATGCAAGAAGTGGAGATTGAAGTAGGTGATAAAGCTGAGCAGTTCCCTGAAAAGGAAGAGGATAAAACAATAGAACAACATGAAGAGGCAAAAATAGAGGAAATCTGGGTGGAACCTGTTGTCCTGGACTGGCTTGAAAAGGAGATTACAAGGAAGAAACAAGTTATTGTTGAAGACACTCCTTTGGATTGGGATGAGATGTTGTCTACGATTGATAAAGGTAAGAAGAAGAAGGCAGCTAAAGTGGTTTCAAGGATAGAAAGGGATGAGGTAAATAACAGAGTTATCCACATTGCTACCCCTGCTGCAGACAAGACTAGAGAAGATGTCACTGGTGAGGATTATAATGTGCAGACTTTTAACCTTGGACAGGCTTCTGTAGAGCAAGATATTGAAGAGTATGAAGGGTCCAGTGCTGTGATAGTTGGCAGATTAAGGAAAGAGACTCAGACCAAGCATGAGCTGAAAAAGGAAAATGAGAGGCTTAGGAAATGCTTGGAAGAGGTGATGAAACCTCTGCAATCTATTCACCCATCTTCCTCTGCTACTCCTGGTTTCCTACCCAAGGAAACTATTTCTGAGATTGAAAAGATGAAAGCCTCTGCTCAAACTACAACAGATTGGTTAAAGGATGTGCAAATTAGAGGAGAAAATGTAATCAAGGATAAACTTTCAGTTGGGAAAGATGCAGTCAAAGCCAAGGAACTGTTGGAATATGTGCTATCCTAGGATAAGGAGGATATTGATCTTCTACTGTAGAAATCCAAAGTAATTATGGAATATGGAAAAGATCAGTTGGTTGCACATGGGATCCTTCCTTCCTCCAGACTTAATGAGCCTTGGGAATGGTTTGAGGCTTTGCAGATTCAGCAGAAGGCCATGAGGAAGATTCAGAAGCGAAAGAAGTTGATAGATGGCGACTTAACTAGTGTCTATGAGGGCTATATTGCATTTTTTGAGATCATGACTGGCAGGAGGAAAATTGCTCCTAAGTACGTGAGCCTGGAACAACTAAGGGAATGGTGGCATGATGTTTATGCTCCTGACTCTGAAAATGTCATAACCGGACACTAGCTGGATGATGCAACAACCTACTTGGCAATGATGGATAAGTATCAATCTCACAAGGATGATTGGAATAAGACTGTTAAGCAATCAAAGGAGGAGATTGATTCCATTGAGTGCCGACTTAGGATCTTCCCCTTGCCACCTGTCACTGAGCTAGATAAAGTGTTTTTGAGGGTTCAAGGATCGTTGGCCCAGAGTAAGGATAAGGGAGGCGGTAGTTAATGCCATTTTGAGATTTGTGCTTCCCTATTATTATAGGGAATGTATTGATCCAGGCTACATTGGGGAGTGTGTCTAGGCCGACCTTGATGATGTATCGGTATTTAATGTGTGCCTTATTTTGAAATTCCTAAGATCGACTTGTTTTGGCTGTTTTATTTTGTAAATGTTTGGCTAGGCTGACATGTCTTGAGAATTTGTTATAAATAGGCATTCATGCCTCATTGTAAAGGGAGAGATAGAGAAAAAGATAACAGAGACAAGTTAGATCAGTAAGAGCTAGAGCATTTTTTAGTAGGAGTAGTAGTCAATTTCTTGAAGCAAATATTGTAACAAAATAGTGGAATTGTTGCAGCATTTTGGTGATCTAATAAAATTGAAGGCATTGTGGTTTTCCTGGTGAAATCTCTTGTGTTAGTTTATCTTGCATGGTTCCTGTTGTTTCATCTTTCAAATTGCTTAAATATTTAGAATTTAGTGTCTTGGAATTAGATTAGTTTGGTGAATGATGTTCATGATTTCATATTTGGAATGTTTGTAGCAATCTCTGGTCTATACTCCCAGTAACTATCTGATAATAGTAGGCTGGTGAAGTCAACCTGGACCATATATTTATATGTGCTTAAGTTCAATTGTGGATGAATATCTATGATTTGAAAATCTATATACCTTAGAAGATTGCACCGTTTTTGTGATATTGCATTCTGGGTTGATCAAGAATTGGTTACTCGAGATTGGTCCATTCCAGATATCTATCATTTGCATTGTTCATTCTAAGAGTAGTTTAGATCTTATCATATTCTTGCACCCTTATCTTTTGCTATTTCTTTATCATCTGGTTAGACTTAGGATTTGAGATCATCATATTGCAAAATCCAATAAGTGGGAAGATACAGTTTGCTTGTAGTAAGGTCCCTTTGTGATTACCAGCATTTTCACATATTATCTAAGTTGTTGATGCATTGTCATGACCTGACACTCAAGAGACCTTGGGGTGATTTTTGATAATTTATTGTTGAAGATTACCTTTCAATAGAGATAGAATATTTTATTCTTTCTGAGTTGTTGCTGTGCAGAAAACACGATCAACAGTTTCCTTTGTAGTCTTCAGGGAGAGTCTTGGATGTTCGGTATAACCTCTCAGCGAAAGCGGTCTATCTTGCCGACTATTGTTTGGTGCTTGGTATAACATAAAGGCTCAGTATGATCTCTCAGTGAAGGACAATAAGTCTTTCCGACCGTTTGGATGCTTCAGAATATCTTGTAAAGAGCTTGGTGTGATGTCTTGGCAAAAGACGATTGTCTTTCCGATGAGAACATTCATGTCTATGTGACTTATGGAGCTTTGGTATGACGTCTCATTCAAAGCGATGAGTCTTGGCGATAGCGATACATGTGAAGAACTTTGGTATGAGGTCTTGGTGACAATAGGAAGTCTTAGTGATAGCCTTCTGAACTTGATGTAACATCTTGCCGATAGTGTGGACTCTTGGCGATATCAAATGCAGGCTTTATGGCATCAAGGAGACACGGTTAGTGTCTCACCGACATGCCAACACAGGTTGAATGCCTTTGACCGATTGGGAGACCATCCTACGTGGTGAGTCTTGGACCAATTAGAGAAGCCGAATTGGAACCATTGGAAGACAGTCTGTTGTGGTAGTTCTGTGAGGAAGTTCGACTAACAGAAAGGACATGAATATAGTATGGAATTGCAGATGATGTGAGGTTCGGTTGGTTCGATCAACAATTGGATGTACAATTCAGTGTATGGTCAGTGTGAATTCAATTTTGTGAGAATTTTAATGTGAACATTTTGTAAAAGGTTGATCATATTGAATTTGTTGTTGTAAACTAACATCAGAAAGATAAGTCAGAACTCTGTATGTAATTCTCTGTTACTGTAATACAAAGTGACTTCTCTTGGTGTGGTGGGTTTTTCTCCCATAAGGGTTTTCCCACGTAAATTTGGTGTTCATATGTGTGTGTATATTTCTTTGTTTCTGTTATCTATTTCAAGTGCATCTTAATTGGACTATAATTGTAAATTTTAAAAGTGTCTCTGCGTTCTTCCCTGAAGTTTTGACATTAGGAGAGTTTTTTCCGCACCTTGACTTTCCTTATAGAACCAACATACTTTCTTTGGTAAAATTGTAGACTACTTCGGATGTTGTATGCTTCACATGAATAGCCTCAACCCATTTGGTGAAGTAATTTGTAGCTATTAGAATATGAGTATACCCCACACTCGAAACAGGATTGATTGGCCCCATGAAATCTAACCCCCATTGTTGGAAGGGCTCTTCAATCAATATCAATCTTAATGGAAATGTGACTAATTTGGGTCTTCTCGTGAATCTTTTACATTTCTCACAATTTTCCACCCAATGATAAGCATCTTTGAACATGCTCTTCTAATAATAACATTTTTGAAGAATCTTAAAATCCATGATGGAGGAAGAAAAATACCCTCCACAAGCTTCCTCATGGAACACCTTAAGAAGTTTTTGTTGTTGTTCTTTATGTACAAACCTTAAAAATATCCCATCTAGAGCTTTCTTATAAAGTATAGCATTCCATACCATGTACTTAGATGCCTTCAACTTCAGGTTCCTCCTCGTTTTTGCTGAAATATGTGAAGGAAAAACTCCATAAGTAAGATAATGGGCCACATTAGAAAACCATGGGTCTTGTAGACTCACAAACAATACTATAGGAGAAACTTCATTTTCCTCTAGTTCATTTTCAAGGATAAGCTTATAAAGTCCCTTACCTCGAACCAGCTTGGTGGGCTTGACGTCTAAGTCATATTCTTGGACTTTGGCTACCTAGGCACCCCTTTTGTTATAAATAATTTCTTGTTGCATGAGTATACTATTGCAATAATGAAGGTGTTGTCATTGATTTCAACTGGTCAATTGGTTATCAACTATTTTTTCTTTCCATTGATGTCATGGATGCAGGTTATTGGCTATATATGTTGAGGATATTCAAAAAATTGTAATGAAGAAAGATTGCAAGTGTTTAGTGGTTGCTTCAGGTTTTACTCTAGAATTTTCTCCTATGTTTGTGTGGCTTAGATATGTTGATCATGGTTGTTAGAAGCTGCTATATCCAAATTTTTAGCCTCTGATTCATTGTATAGTGTGAGTTATGTTCACTAGTTGTGAACTATGATTTTCTGTGTTTATGGCTGAGGTTTGGGAGAAATGTTGTTGATTTGGATTTGTTTTTGGTTAATTCTTATGACTCGTGGTTCTACAGTTAAGTTTTTATGATTGTGTTGAAGATAATTTTGGTGTCTAGAAGGATTTGATTGTGCTAAGGGTTGTGTGAGCTTAATGGTTCTATTTTTTTTATACTAGTTTGGCTGACCTTGTGTTGACCACTACCTTTGAAGTTGATGAAGCGTGTTGGGACCTACTCGGGTCCTCATCAAGCATGTGTTTTGGTCTCCCTCATTCTAATTCCACCCTAAGATGTTTTGGCGCTATCCTACTTTGAGTTTAATGATGGATAGCTGACTTTTGATATGTTTCAAAGTTGAAGATGGTATAAATATAGGATGAATTAGTGGTGAAATATGTACAAAGAGATAAGTGCAAAGAAATAGAGTAGATAGATACGAAATAGATGCAAATCAGTGTGTGCGTGTGTGTGTGATTCGAGTGTGGAAAATTAGTGCAAATTCTAAATTTTGAGTTTCTAGATGTAGTGAGTTGAAGGTGTACTCTTTCATGCATGTCTGCAAGTGCTTGAGTAAATTATGGTTGAAATTTCTATTGCATTGAGATTATCTTCTCTCTATAGCATAGCTCTTCTACCTTCTTTGTATCTTTGTGGTAGTAGCCCTCCGGGTGGTTAACCCTGTTGGACAGTGAGTCCTGATGTAGACAATAAGTCCTTATTTTGGCAGCGATCCTTTTCTCTGGCAGTGAGGCTTTGTAATCGATTTTTATATTCTCTATAGTGTTAGTTAATCCTCACCATGGTTTTTCCCTTATCGAGTTTTCCACATAAATCTGGTGTTACTGTGCTTGTGTGATGGTTTTCAATTTTTACACTTGCACTTAATGTTTAATCATTTTAGCAAAGTTAAGGATTTGTGATTGATCTAAGTTATGGTGAATTTTTTTTTAAAATTAAATTTTCTACAACTGATTCACCCCCCCTCTTAGTTTTCTTGTGCAACATATACTTTTTATCGCCACATCGGGTACAAAAAATTTGGTGTGAGAGTGTAAGATGTAAAACTTAGATTGCTTGACTACTTTGACTACTACAAAAACATGTTTTTCAACTTGAGAATAGTTCATTTCATTATTTTTCAGTGGTATGCTTATGAAGGAAATAGGAGCCTCAATATTTTGGTCATTTTCTTGGAGAAGGATTGTTGACATCGTATGCTTCAAGGCACAACAATAAATGATAAAATCTTTATTGAAGTTTGGGTGCACCAACATTGGGGCATTTGCAATGGCTACTTGATATCATCAAAGGCCTATTTTCTAGTGTCACTCCATTTGAAACCTTAATTTTCTTCCATCATGTTGGCTATATGTTTAGTAATTTTCTTCCTATTTGAAGGAAAGCTTAGTCGTTAAATGGATCTAACCCTTTCTAGATCAATTTTAATACCTTCTTTGGAAATGATGTGTCCCAAAAATTTTCCTTCTATAACTCCAAAATCTAACTTCTTAGGGTTTAGAGATATGCCATGTTCCCTGCATCTTTGTAAGATTCTTTCTAAATCCCTGAAATGATTTTCCATTTTCTTGGAGAACATGGTCAATTCATCTAAGTATATCACCAAAATACAAGTCCATCGCCCTTTGGAATGTATCTCCAACATTGATTAGCCCAAAAGGCAATCTATTATAGGTGAACATACCCCAGGGAGTAACAAAGGAAATTTTATGTTGGTCTTCTTTATAGGTGAACGTACCCATTGCTCTCAACTTATTGATTCCTTTTTCTTTAGCAACAACCATTCCCAATAATTAAGCTTGGTATTCAATAGTATTATTGGTGTTCTTGAATTCTAGCTTGTACAAGGAATGAAATTTATCACCATCAAGTGAAACCAACACTACCCCTATACCAGAACAAGAATTGGCACAACTGTCATCAAATTCTAGGGTCCATAACCTAGAGGAGATGTAATGACTAAAAGTGGTCTTACTATCAGTATCCTTAGAGAAAAACATATAATTACCAAATTTCAAATCTGTGTATAGGATCATCAAATTTTAAGACAATGAATTAGCCTTTTCCTTTGGTTCTAGACGGATATTTTTATTTTTGACTGAGATGAATTCCTAGGACCAATCCATTCAAATTTCCCCACCTAAATCTCTATAGAAAATTCAACTGAGAAGCATACCATAACTTGTAGGTATATTTGTGACTAATATTTTCAACTTAAGTTTCTTGTTAGTATGGGCTACTAGAGTTACCCGAGCATCTTTGATATGTCCTACCAAAGGAACTTGCTTATCATCCATTGAGTAGTATTTTCAAAAAATTTGAGTTAAGGAAAGGCCCAATGCTTTGGCTATGTTAGAAGGCATTAGGTTATTTGATGCTTTGAAATCAATAATATATTTACTCAATCTATGACCATTGATATACAAAGATACGTAAAAAGGATTGGGATTCTAATCAAGTGTGGTCAAAGTAATATTCTTAGCAACTGAATGTGATTTAGAGGATGGGGTTTCATGATTTACCATATCTCCTTCTACTAGATTAGCTTCAGAATTACCAAATTTAATGAATTTCATCAACTCATCCAATTCACTAGGGTTGGACCTCAAATACTCAGCAAGTAAGATTTGAATTTTTTAATTTTTACAGAAATCCACAATATCAAAAGGAACTATGTTCTTATCAAGGGCTTGACATATTGGATTCTTGGGAACAACATCTAGAACTTTATGAGGAGTAGAAGAGTGAAATTTGAAAGAAGTGGGAGTTTTATTGGAATCGGGCATACCTTTTTGATTCAATCTTTGTTGGCCTCAAGTGAGTACCATACAGGAAGCATCATCTAAAGTCGCATACATATCTCAACCTCTCTTAGTATTGAGAGTAAATTCTAGAAAATTAACCTCAGAGTTTCCATATCCTCCCGATGTAGTTTCTTCTTCATTATTTACTTCTATTCTTCCTCATTCTTTATTCATCTCCCAATACATGCTCAATTCAGGAAAATTCCCCCCTTCATGTTCATAAGCCAAATGAAAGGTTCACTTGTTGCCATGTCCAGGATGTGCTTCTATTGACAATCGTTGTTGTGTAGGAAGCAACTACATTTGTCTATTGTTCACCCCAAAATTTTGACTTGGATTTCTTTTAGGAATATCTTGATATAGCTGTTGATAATATTGAGTACTTTTAGGTATCTACCAATTTAAAATGATGATATCATTTTCAAGTTTTTGAACCATGGGATCAACATACATAGAAGGTTGGGCATTGCCTGTTTGAAGCTCTCTTTTTTCCATTTTTTGGCCTTAATAAATTCATCTTCTAATTCAACAACTAAGGTTTGAGAAATTCTTAGGTCAGCCACTTGCTCTCTCCTCAAATGAAAGTTGATATTTGGTGACATACCATTTACAAAGAAACACTTGAGGTTCTCATCCAAAGGTCTCTTTTCCTACTCAATTCAATTCATTTTATTATTGAATTGAGCTGCAAAATATCTCATTGATTGATGTATTTCTTTTTTTGACTAGGTGAGCTTGGCTAAAAGAGTGTGTTCATCTTTTGCACTCTTAAAATGATCTTCGTGTTTGGTCCTCATGCTAGCCCATGCACTAATAGATCCATTGGGAAAATGATAGAACCATTGAATGGAAACATCCACCAGTGTCTCTACAAAAATTCTTGCTACCATATCTCATGTTGGACTCCAAGAACACTACATGTGTTGTGAAGAAGGCATTCAAATGTTCATCAAGGTAACCTTTCCATCACCCTTGAACTTAGTAAGATTCTTTCTAGAGCCCTTCAAAAGGTAATTCAATTGGACTCCAAGAGCCAATGGCTTTATGAACCCTCCCCATGGGACTGGTTGATCCATTCTTTGGTTAATATTAATAGTTATAGGAATAGGGGGTCTCGTGCAAGACAAGAGCTTGACAAGTAACAAGCGGATTAGTAGACAAGGGAGGTTTTTCCCTGATAGGTGAAGATAGCCTGCTCCTTGGCCTTACAACTTCATCAAATTCTCCTCTTTATAAAACCTCATAAATAGGATTAAAGAGACCCCTCTTCCTGTCACTGTTGGTATAAGGCTTGAACTCCAGTGTGATAGAAAATTTCTAGAACAAGGTATTGAATCTGCTCTAATGTTTCCCAATAGAGTTTCCAAAAATCTGTTAGTGAATAGATTTATCCTTTATAAAATTAAATTCAAATGACTCTATGATGCCCAAGAAGGATGTATCAATTCACAACAGTTGAAGAGATTACCATTGGATTGGTAAGCTTCCTCTGAATTTTGATTGAGGTACAACTCACTCTTCTTATATAATTTTGATTTTTGGAAAATATATGAATTTGTGGGCATGCTTTTGACCAAAAATTAGAAAAGGAAAACTAACAATTGCTCATAGCCATGATACAAGCACAAAAATAAATGCTTGAAATTAAACAACTATCCTAAAATGAAATGGATTGGAAAACGATCAATATTGTAACTCACAGATTAGATTACTAATGCTTGCTGACTCGACTTGGTACAATTTCAATTACTTACTACAAATAAATGAATTAAACACCACTGAACATCACATCCTCAAAGGGAAGGAATATCCAAATTCTTTTCAAAGCTCATAGACTCATTCACAAACATTATCATCTAATTCATAATTTACTCTGCACATACAATAAACATTTACAAAAAATGAATTAAAATTGAAAAACTTGATCCTTTATTATGATTGATTCTCACTCATGCATCACAGTGCAAGGGGGATCAAAATGTTAGATCCTTGCAACATCAAAATAAAACATATTTATATTTTTTTAAATGTAATTGTCACCAAAATCTTGCAAAATAACTAATTCTTGAAAGAATCAAAATAATCAGGTTTAGGACATTTCTAAAGACAAAACAGGAGAAACTTAAAATATTCTAATGCTAATTTTCCTGGGTATGTGAAGAGGCAGGTGTTTCTTCCTCAAATAACTTCTATTTAGCAACTACCATGCATATCTAGTAATTTTTCAAGGCCATCACAAAATCAAGAATTTTTGTTTGTTGTGGGACGGTTACATTTCTCATTCTCAATTGCCAAGTAGTTTTGGCAATTTGAATTGGCTCCATTTTACATGTGATGAGTGCAAGAAAGTATCCATGCGATGACACTGTTGAATCAATCCTGGCTAGTTTCTTTAGCACCTCTTTATCAAATGATTGTTCCCCTAAATAGGTGTCAATTTCCTTGAAGAAGGAATCCTTCAACTCTTCAAGTGTGGTGGGTCCTTTATTATATCCTTTCATTATGTGGAATTCAAAATTAGTAAAATTCTTGATGACATTATTGTTTAAACAATTGCATTCTTTCAACAATTTTTTTTGCTTTGAGAAGTTTTATTTTATAAATTCAAGCTTCTAGGTTATACTTGTTTTCCACATGGGATCTCGATTATCTTCTTTGGATGGAATGGTATTCTCAATAGTAGCCTTTTCCATGCCCATAGCAATAATATCAGTTAGCTCACAATCAATCTGTAGCCAATGTGTTTCCTCCTGCTTACAAACTATCAATTTAGATTTGATTGAATTCCTTAATGCCACAAATTCATAATACACTTTCCTTAATTTTTCAATCACAAAATCCCCCTTCTCTTTAATTTGAGGAACCCAACTTTTGAAAACCTTTCCCTAGTAACTATCCTTTTCAATCCTACTCATCATAGCCTTCCCAGTAACCAGATTAGGATTGAAGGCATGATTGGCCTAACTCAAAGCTTGAGGTGAAATATTTGTGTTATATTTATGAGACAATCACATAGGAGCTCTATGGATTTCTTCAATTCATCTTTATCCACCAACCTCTAGGCAGTGACCTAAAAATTATGGATATCTTCATCTCTAGTAGGAAGATCTAATTCTAATTTGGTCACATTTTAGTCTACTACCTTAACTTGGCTAGGGTCTTTCTACATATAAGGTCAAGCAACTTCCATAACCATGGAACACAACTGATGAATACTGTCCCAAAAATGTGTAATTCCACTTATAGGCCATTCACTCAAATACATCCCTCATCCCAATTGTCATGGCTTCCTAATGAAAACAACCACACTCAAACTGACATAACATTAGCCTATAGGATGACATATTTCCTTTAGCAATGTATCATCCTAAAAGCAACCTAAGGGGACATAATCCTCAAGTAAATCTGTCAGCAACACAACAAAGCAACCAAACTGGTACTACTATAGACAATGAAAAAACTACATGTCTATCAATAGATTTGGAAACCTTGAAGAAAACTCTATCCCAAGTTACAAATGAGATGGCCCAACTCAAACTCAACCCTCTATAGAACCAAAACTAGTACCAAAATCATGGGGTTATCAAAATTAGAATAACTATCTGAATCAGAATCAAAGGAATTTCCAAAATAAAAATAGAGGATACAATTAGAGGCCTTACAATAGACAATCGGATATGAGGCCAAATAACGGTGGGGTCATGAACAACAATCAGGTGAATGATGATCAAACTATTGGATGTTGTGGTTGTGTTGTTGATATGTGGTTTTCATTGATGTCAACACTATTAGCATTGTTGCATTAGACGTTGTATATGTTCAGGATATTGAGAAAATTGTAATAAGAAGTGCTACAAGTTATCAGTGGTGAAGTGAAGTTCTTTCTATCAATGTGTTCAGTACGTTGTTTTTATAAGGCTGTGGACTAAAGGGTTTCTTGTTTAGTATCTCTAGTTTATCCACGTTAATTTTCAGATATCTACATGAAGAGTTGATTGAGTTATGGTGATTTTTATTCTAACAATTTTTTTGTCGTTTCAGTTAGTGTTCCTGATTAAAGATTTTATGATTTTAGTAAGTTCGGTTGCTGCAGATGCTTCTTTGGTGTTTCATGATGCTTGTGTATGTTTTTAGTTCATTCTCTATCTTTGTGGCATGTTTGCATTGATTGTTGTGCTCATGATCCGAGATTTTCTCTTATGTGTTCATGTTTTTCATGTTCTTGGCCGACAAGGTGTTGAAGCGTGCTGTGGATCTTTGAGGATAAATTAATTGAAGTGTTTTCATGTTGGAGATGTTGTTTTCAGTATTCACTATGTTATGGCTGACCTTGGTTGATTTTCATGAATAATCTTTATTTTTTTGGGCTTACTTCTTGTAATTATTTTATTATCTTTTTGTGGTTGACTTATAGCGATGTAATTTCTTATTGCGGATATATAAGAACGATTTTTTGAAGTGTGAAAGAGGTGTGAATGCAAAGTGTATGAGTCCTATGTGCGAATAAATTTCAGATCATTCAAAGGCAGAGCAAAGAGTGAAGAAGTGTTCATGTGGTTAACCGGAACTATAACTAGGCATTAGCAAATGTTATTTTCTCAGTTCAAATCTGGATGGTTTTAATCTGAATCTTTCTATAAGACAGTGTGTCTTCCTTGGGCAGTAAGCCTTGTTGTATTTGATTGGTGAGATCTAGGCATTGTGCCTGAATGCATGTGCATTCCCCATTCATATTTCCTTATAATTTTAACAAGGTATAATCTTGTGGATTGACCTCCACTATGGTCTTTCCCCTAACAGGGTTTCTACGTAAAAAATCTTGGTGTTATGTGCACTTCTGATGTGTTGCTCATTTATGCTTTCATGATTAATGATTAGATCTAAAATTAAGGTTAATAAGTCGAATAAGTTTGATATTCGATGACAACTAATTCACCCCCCCTCTCAGTTGTTTTCCCTTGAATTGCCAACACAAACCCACACTGCTAATATAGAAAATTTATACTTCATGACCAACTGGTGTAGGTTGCATGATACTATTGCACATGCTAAAGTGAATTTCCTAGAGATGGAGAAAATGGTCAAAATGGCTTAGGTTGATTCCCAATTTTCTCAAGTCAATGCTAATAAGAGTAGCAGATCTGTAGATACCACCATCACCTTTGAAACTTTCAAAGATTGCAATTTTCCTTTATAGGAAGAGAATGAGCATAAAGTTGACACTTATGATGCTCAAGCTTTCCAATCTAAAGGGGGCTACTTTTTGAGGAATCAAAATAAGGGGCCATTTACCACTTCCATTCCTCCCACTAGTAATCTAGTGCCTCCAAATCCTAAAGCAAATGAAAATCCTCCACCACCCAAGGGACCAACTAAAGGTTCCAATAGAGGGAATCCCTTTCTTGCTCCCAAACAACAATACAATAATAATATGGATTAGGACTTGATCAAAGAAATGTGGAAATCTATGACCTCCCTATCTCTCTTTAATGTCTTGAAATATTGTCCTACCCAATGTGAACTTGTGATGAAAGCTTTAGCCAAAGAGGATTAGTTCAAGGATAAAGCAAAGGTAACTTCCCCTATAGATATTAACACAACTTTATATAGAGGGAAGACACGAGTTCCTCCTTTCTTGTTGAGTCTGAGGAGTTTTGGGAAAAACTTACACAATTGCTTAATCAACTCTAGGGAATTGGGCAACGTCATGCCATATTCCATTTGTAAGAAGCTAGGTTTAACTCCAATCCAAACCCACAAGAAATTCATACAATTGGATAAAACCAAAGTGAATGTTGTAGTGGAATTAAAATACATAATCATGCAAATTGGATCAAACCCTAGGATCCAATAGTATATTGACATCCTTGAGATGTATGGTATGCTCTTAAGCTGAGATTGGGTGAAGACCGTGGGAGATTATCTTACATTAGATTTCTCCCATATGTGGTTGTCATGGAAAGGTGTGGCTACCCAAGTTAGGATTGAGAGTGAACCTTGGTTGAAACAAATGATTACTGAATATACCCTGCCTAATGAGGTCACTTATTTTGGACTGAGCTGGGGGTTTATAGAGTTGACAAGATCATGAAATTTTCACTAGAAATCAATGAACAAACCCCACCACCTTTAGAAAATGATGAATGCATAGCTTCCATCAACCGAGACATGTTAACCAGAAAATTGCATCAAGAAAAACTACTTCTCATAGAGGAGGCAAATTTTTTGAGTTTATTGCTTCCTAGTTGGAGAAAAATCCATTATCAAAACCACTCAGAATTAACTTTCCAACCTTGTCTAGATATCTTAAACTAGGTCTATCATTTGGGAGATGGTCAATACAATGATTCAATTATAGCTCTATATCAACCTCCACTAGAAACCAATGCTACGCATGTCTTGATAAAGGTTGATGACACACTAGGTATCCCAAGATCAACCGGTCAACCCCAAAAAATTTCTAGGGATCTGCAAATAAAGGTAGGAGAACCACAGTGAATAATATGTACTCCTTCCCCTACTCACCTTCCAATTCCAAAAGAGATACTCAAGGGTTCCAGGATACCTATGAACCACATGATGGATAGCCTTGAGGAATCAACTGATGAACCACAAGAGGTTGTTCCTACTCACCTAACTATTTCAAAGGAAGTACTTGACAGTCCTCAGGTACAAGGACCACATGACTTGAATAGTTCTAACAAGCTTAGCAAACAATAAACTCCTCTCATGCAACAGACTAAAACAAATCCAAAAAAGTTAAGTTCACCCCAAAACCAGTTATGGAACCTTAAATTTGATGGTTCCAAGTCCAAAAAATGGAGTGAAGCCAGATTTGAATTGACTAATCTGAAAGAAAAAATATATTTTGCCTCGTAAAGGTTGCAGTTTGGATGCACCAACAATGTCATAGAATAAAAATCATTGGCACAAGGAATCATGTTCACTCATCAGAAGAAGGCACAATGTCTCAGAGTGTTGGGGGAACTAGAAGTAATTGTTAAGGAGGTTTGCGGTTATTACATTTGTCATAATAAGAAATTGGCTACCTATTGGAATAGGGTATGGAGTTTAATTGAAGACTTTGATATAAATTTGATTCCCAAGGATAATAATCAAATTACAAATGCATTAGCAGTGGAAGCGAGTACAATCAGGGCTATGAAACATTCCAAGTTGAGAAGATTCTTAGTTAGTTACTTTTAGTCCTTGCGATTCTTGATAACATAAGGAACTTTCAGGTCTTCAATGACGATCAACATATTCTTGCCTTTTTAGCAGGTTCATATTTTTTTGATGGACAAATTATTAATGAATATGATAGAGATCCAAGGGACTGGAAGTCAAAACATCCTGATACAGAAGGAATTATCAACCTCAAGACAAACAATATTCCTAAAGGGATAGTGGCATTGGAAAGGATCTTTGATTTTGATCCTAGGGCCTAAGAGAAATTACCTACTGATGTTGATGGAGGTAAATATGAAACCTTCAATCTAGCTAATTTCGGCCTGGAAAAGAATATCCTCATTGGAAAAACTTGTTTGAAAGATGGGTAAGTGCACCAAGATGGTTCCCAAAAAGGAGGCTTAAGTGGACACTTTTTTTCTAAAATCAGGAAATACTGACTTTAGACGTGAAATTGAGGATAGCTACACTCAAAATTTTGAGATGGAACAAAAACAAGGATCAAAGTGCTCTGAGTATACTTTCTAAACTACTAATTTATTTTGAAAATGGTTGAGATTAAGGGGTTGAAAAGAGGGATGTATAGAAATTGTTGTTTTTTTTTAGAAAAACATAACATAGCAACTCTTGTACGACCCTAGCACGGTGAACTTTTTTGTAGTATTTTTAAAATTACTATGGTTAAAAGTTAGCTAACAGTATCTAGTTGATGCACGATTTTTCTGATAATTTTTTAATGAATATTTGATTTTTTACTAATTTTCTAAGTGGGCACTTCCTAAAAAGTAGAATTTTGGTTGTGCTCCCCCTACAAATTTTGGAAAGTAATATTTTTAAAAAAGAAAAAATTTAAAAAATTTTAGAATGGAGTCTAGTTTCTAAAAATGTAATTTATTTGAAATTTCGATGAACGGTTAATTTATAACAAAAAAACACCAAACACTACTTTTGACAAAAAACAAACATACAAACAAAAGAAATTATGGATGAAAGGCCTAACATTGTCAAAAAGTGAAAAAAATTACATCATTGGAAAGCTAAGAGAGAACTTAACATTACCCATATGTTTGATTTTGTCGATATTGAACCAGATGCAATCCTGACGGTGAGCACAAACCTAATTATGTAAAAAATGTAGAATTTGCAAAAAACATGTCTCTGGTCATTGGGAATTCCCTCCAAGTCTTTAGGTTGGTATTCAAAGGCAAATACCAAAGCTAAGGCTCAG